>CM053593.1:287545480-287589709 GCA_028646575.1 Pseudocheirus occidentalis | reverse complement strand
TGCAACCTTTTTTCAGTTGACAAACTTTGTTACCAATGAACAGAGCATTGTCACTTGGTCTGTGTCCAGAAATATAGAAATAGCTTCATTGTATAGAACAAGACATTATGTTTGAAGGGGATTCTACCTGTCTTTTAGTGTTAGTCTAATATTTAAATTATGTAGGTTACTGTCAATTCATTTAATGGGAGGGAAATTAAGTCTTTATTTCCTGCATACATTTCTACCCAATTATCTGTCCTCTCATTGTATGGCCTAAAATGATCACTGACAAGATTTTTTAAGTACTTATGGATCTCTAAACAACAAATCCAATATATAAAGTGCATTCCTTTTCATCTCTCTTGTATACAGGGGATACTGTCCTTTGGTAGGACTCTGGAGCAACTACTATGTATTACTTATTACTCCCAACATTTATTTTTCAGAGAAATACATATTCTCATTGAAGAAGACAGATCATAGCTTTGGTTCTCAGTAGATATTTAATAATGAAAACTCTAAGAAAAATCTACACAAACTATGAAGCATTAAATTGTTCTGTATTTTATTTTCTGTTTTGATGATTTCCTCCCTTTAGACCACGTTGGTAAGCATGACAGCTACAGTGCTGAATCTCAACTAAAGTACTTTTTACTTTTTTTTTCTTAAGATAAAAATAAACAAAGAATTCAGATATAAAAGTTATGTTGATGAATCCATTTAAGGAATAAATACATGTACCATGTAATTCTAAAACTTGTGTTCCCATGGTAACCCTGACATAAGATTATTTTATTCTTTTTTTAAAAAGTTTCTATTAGTTTATTTAATATTTCCTCCTCTGGTTGAGGAAAATGCATTACCATACTGTTTTATGTATATATATGAGAAGATCTCCTTTTGCATCCTTCTTATACTGAAACTGCACCCATTTTCCATTCCCAAGTACCTAGACATAAGTACTTTCTTCATACCTATATACATAAGCAAGTTTTATTCATATCTTTCACCCTACCTCCAACCCATAAAATTATAGTTGATCAAAGAACCAGGGGGTTTTGGGGTGGGGGATGGGAGCTTTAGAATAACAAAAGGTTGGATTCAATGACTTATAGAGTGGAATTAAGTTAATGACTTGATTGACTTAAAACAGTTTTTGGTAAGTTATATGCAGTCTTCCTTTCCTCTGCTCTATCTCCAATCATTTTGAGTGTTTTGAAATACGTGAGTATATCGGGTCTGGAAACAGAAGAATCATTATCTTAATATGTAAATTATAAAGACTCAGCTAATAAATATCATAGACAAGTCTAGAACTTGGTCTTTCTAAACCCTGTATTATATTCATTACACAATCATGCATCATCATCGTCATCATCATCATCATCATAATTCACATTTATTACATAACAAAGTTCCCCAAATAACCCTGTGAGGTAGGTAATTATAAATATCCACATTTTATAGATTAAGAAACTGAGGCTGAGAGTTTAAGGGACTTATTATACTCACGTAGTTTTTAATATCTTATACCCAGACTTCCTTTCTGTATACCATGGAATCATTGAGAGAAAGTTAGCTTTAAGATAAGGATTTTTGGAATCATATATAGTTGGAGATCATTAAAAGTACTCCATATCCTTTTCTAGTTCAATTATATCTTTCTCCTTAATTCTGGGTCCAGGTTATTATTCATCTGAATTACTTGTATAGTATGTTATGTATCAATGTGCAAATTTGTTAATATTGCCATTCACTTCCATGTAATTATCTAGACAATTTTATTTCATTTTTTTCCCACCCCATTATGTGGTAAGACCAATTTCTTTTGCATATTAGTGATTTCACTCGGGAGACTTTATGTAGTATGTTGGGTTCACTACAATTAGTACAATATCATGGTTGAGCCCCAGCATTTGGAGTCCCTTATCATTGGAGGGAAGGTTTCTCTGGTGAGAAGACTTCCAATCGCTGGTGTTAGAGCTCTAAACCTTCCATCAACTGCTGGGTGTAGCATGTCCCCTGAGGAAAGTTTGCTAGAACCCAGGACAGGCGTCTTCTATTTTGTCCCAAAGCCACCACTTCCATATGCACCAGCATAAGGCATCTGCCACCACTTGTAGCCAGCTCAGGATGTGGAAAATCTCCAGTGCAAAGAAGAATAACTCTTCCTTTGACTTCAGGATTCTGTCTCCTTCTATACCTGTGCATTAGATTGTCATCATCTAAACTTCATCATTTATCACCCAGTTCCTCATTCCCATCTCTGTCAACCCTTCCACCCCAAAGTTTAATCTAACTCTACCCAGCATTTCTACTGTATACTCTGGAATGTCCGTTTCATAAGCAACAAACTTAATTCAAATTAAATATTCCTTCTCCATTCTTTTAATCTCTTATCTCTTATGAAGTGTGACTTCCCCCTGATACAGCTTCCCTGGTTATGGTTTCCAATACTTGCTGCACCTTCACTCATTTTCATCCAATGGATAAATGTGGGGGAGTTGGAATATTCCTTGTTCCCCATTGACACTTTCAGGTTCTCTCCCTTCCTCCATCAGTCAGTAGCCTTTCTTCATCTGAGTTTCCTCCTGTTCATGTCTACCACTCTATGAACATATTTGCAGCTGTTGCATAGAGACCTCCAACTCACTCTCTTTCTTTCTTCAGTGACTTAAGCACTTGACTTAAAAGTCTCCTTTACTTCTCAACTCCTCTCCTCTTACTAGGGGACTTCAACATATTGATTCTCCCTCTAATACCATAAGCACCCACTTCCTCAACCTACACACACATACACACACACACACACACACACACTCACACTGCAGTATTCTTCCACCTCAACTCAGTTACACACAAAGATGGCCATACTTGAACCACCATTGTAGCATCTCCATGTTTAAGAATTCTGAAATCCCCTTCTCCCCCCATAACTTATTTCCTTTTCATCTCTCAATCTGTCTTCCCTTAAATAACCTTACTCTTCATCTACACTGTAACCTGCAATTCCTTAACCTCTCTTTTCCTCTAACTAACCACTCTCTCCTCTTGAGACTTGATATTGGTGAACTAATTCATATCTGCACTGTCCTCCCTTACAGATGGAGTCTAGACTGCTTATCATATTGCTTATTACTCCTAGGCAAGTCTTGGGTCACTCTCACCATTGCATCCCATCTCCAATAGATTGCTTGCTCTGTCACCCCTACTCTTTACTCGTTTTGAATCTCTCCTCTCCCTACTTTTCCTACTGTCTACAAATATGCCCATGGAAAACAAAAACCACCTCACTTGATTCTTCCATTCCCACTATTAATCTCTATCTCTTCTGCCCTCTGGAGCTAAGTTCTTCAGGAGTGCCATCTATAATAGGTACCTCTACTTTCCTCTCACCATCTTCTTATCTGCAAATAATTTGGCTTCTGATCTCACTATTACCCCCATAATGGGTCGCTCCACAGTTAATAATAATCAGTTAGTTTCCAGACTGAATGGCCTTTTCTCAATCTTCATTCTCCTTTGCCTCTCTGCAGCTTTGACATATTGCTCCTTGATATTCTCTTTTCTCTAGGTTTTCAGGATACCACTCTTCTATCTATCTGACTACTCCTTCTTTTTCTTCTTTGCTGGATCCTCTTTTAGATTATGCTGCAGAACTTTCAACTAATTTCTCATTTCTTTAGGTGAAGTTTGAGAAAAGAGAAGATCTAGAATGGACAATATGCTAGATATTCTCAGGATTTCTATCTTGGTCTTTCTTCTCTCCTCCCTCTATGCTACTTCACTTGATGATTTCATTAGCTCCCAAGGATTTAATTTATCTTTATGCTAATCATTCTTAAATCTACCTTTCCTTCTCCCTTCTCTCTCCTGTCCTCCAGTCTTGTAACTTCAGCTGCCCTCCTGACAAATTGAACTAGATGTTCAGTAAATGTCTTAAACTCAATATGTCAAAAATGAAACCCATTATTTTTCCCCCTCAGCCCTCCCTTTCTCCTGCCTTCCTCATTACTATGGGGAATAGCAACACCCTCCCAGTCCCTCAGGGTCACAACCTAGGAGGTATTCCGGATTCCTTATTATTTCTCACCCCATTCACCCTATCCAAACTGTTGACAAGACTTGTTGATTTCACCATTGCAGCATCTCTCCTTCTGTTCACTGTAACTACCACCACTCTCATGCCTGCCTCAAGTCTCTTCCTGTTCCCACTAAAGTGAATATCCTAAAATGCAGATTTTGTCACTGTCCCCTAAGTATAAACTCCAGTGCTTTCTTACTGCCTCCAGGAGTAAATGCAAAATGCTCTGTTTAGTATTCAAAACCCCAAAATCTAACCCCATCCTGTCTTTTCCAGTCTCCTTACACATTACTCCCTGACATTCTTTGATTTTATGACTCTGGCCTCTTGGTTGTTCATGATACTTCAACTCTTGGCTCCAGATACCCTTTCCTGTTGTCCCCCATGCCAGAACACTCTCCCTTTTCTGCTCTGACTCCTGACTTTCCTGGTTTCCTTTTAGTCTCAAGTAAAATCCCATTTTCTTTAGGAAGCCTTCTCCAGACATTCTCAATACCAACGCCTTCCTTCTGTTAATTATTTCCTATTTTTTATATAGCTTGCTCTGTGTATATATGTTTGCATGTAATCTCCCTCATTAGATTCCTCAAGGGCAAGGAGTATCTTCTTTTTTTTTTTTGTATCCTCAGTGCCTAGCGCACAGTAGGCCCTTAATAAATGTTTATTGATTGATTTCTACTTTCTATGATACTGAGCATCTCTAGAGGTTCAAAGGACAGAAAAGACATAGGAGCTCAAACAGTACCTAACAGAGATGGTAGCACCCATTGAAGCTTGATTATTGTTGTTATATGTTTTTAAGAATGGGAGAGACAAGGAAAGTTATAAAAGTAGCAGAAGAGAAACTAGAATGAGGGAGATTGCAGGAAGAAAGGCACACTGTGCTAGAGAAGACAGGAGGAAATAGGATCCAGGGTACCTGTAAACAGAATATGGGCTTTTCAGGGAGAAGAACCATTTCTTGAGAGACTGGAATAAAGGTGGAGATAGAGAAAGCAATATTACATAGATAATGTGAGTAAAAGAGAACATAGAACTTTCAACTAATTGCTCATTTCTTTAGGTGAAGCTTGAGAGAAGAGAAGAGAAGGTCTAGAATGGACAAGGTGGAGATCAGCATAATCAAGTAGGGAGGGAGAGTAGTATTGTCTTGCTCTAATTAGGGCCAAGTAGAGATTGGATAGTTAAAGTCTACCCATTCAACATCATTTCCTGATTTACTCAAACTGTTCATTAGCTCATGAGCAAAGGAGGCATAAAGTTAGTGTGATCGAGGATTGTTCATTAGCCATATTTCTGGAATATAAGTCAAGGTAGGGGTTGCATAAATCTGTATAATTAGTATGTTCCAAGTTAAGTGTTTTTTTTCTAGCATGTGATTAGGTTATTCCCTTTCTGTTCCCAAGTTAGAAACAGTCTTCAGTGAAAGTGGTAGTGGGACTGAGGTGATTATCAGGGTTTTTTTTTTATGATATCAACAATGGAAGTTTTAAGTAAAAGAGGTAAGATAATTTAGCTAATCAAGGATGGATGGAACAATTAGTTTATCATAATTCCTCCTAAAAGTCACATATCTTAATTTTTTAAGTATGCTCTTAAACTTGTTTTGAGGTTATTCAGCATCCCTTACCTATCACTTTTGATCTCTTTATTAATTATGAAACCATATTCATCACTGGTCTTTGTATATAGCTATGCCTGTTAGGAAAAGCTCTTCTGAGCTAACCCTGGGAAGATCTTGAAATCAGCTCAGGGCATGATATAATATTTGAGATGTCACAGTATATGCATATTGCATCTAATACAGAAAGGAATACATCTGAGAATTAAAGTTTTTAACCTTTTGATTGAAGATCAGGAATTGATTTGACATGTGGAAATTCTTCCTGTAGTGGAAACATTCTTTGAGAAAACAAAAAAGTATAATTATAATCCTTTAAGATAGCAATCATTGTCATTGTGTCTGAGTAATAGAGAATGAATGAGTCTCTGTACTTCTATGCAGGCAGAGCAACCAAACAGAGCTGCCTCTCTGTGTTACAAACAATCCATAATATTTTAATTTGACTTGAAGCTCCCATATGATTTGGGAAGCCCATAGTATATCGAGGTATTTAGCAAAGAACTTAACATAATGTTATCATTTTAAAAATATATTCTTGGACAGGTGGTATTTAAGAAATTTGAAGTGAGAAATGGCCTGACAGGATAACAAGACATATCACAAGTGACTGTCTAAAAGGGCATGAGAATGAGATGGACATTTTCCATTACTGCCCAATGTTAAGGTGAGGGCACTATCCCCTAAACAACCACATGCTCCAAGCAATAATAGTGCACTGTCTTCTTCAGTACTAATATGAAAGTGGAATTCAATCTCTTTGACACATATTGCTTCAGCTTCTGGCTTTGTAACTTTTCTTTGCTGAAACTGAGTTAATATATGAGTAGGCTGTAGTGTACTGGCTGAAATGAGTTAGTCGATATCACTGTGTGGAGAGTAAATTTGTCTTGGCTAAAACATATTAGGTGGGAAGCGTCTCTTTCCTTTTCCCCCATCCCCATCCCACTCCTAAAATGCTATAGAACCTCATAGAATGTCTCCCTCCCACAAAAACTCCTCACCTAGATATATAACCATTTCTTCACCATAAGAGCTATGGAATATTATAGAGGAAACCTAATACATAAATACCTTACTGTAGGGAGTCTCTATTTTTTGTTCTTTGGGTTCTCATTTTCCTAGTAGGCTCCATGTGTATGTGTGTATGTGTGTGTATGTATGTGTGTGTGTGTGTGTGTGTGTGTATTTTCTATCTCAAGATTTCATAAAATTTTTATTTGTCTCACTGGAAGAATATTTCCGAGACAGCCTATGAAACAGTGTTTACTCTCTGGCATTATTCATAATATGTCTTTAGTGACAGAAAATGAAATTTTCTCTTTCTGGTTGTATAGTAGTATATTGTATGCTGAGAAAATGCATCTTCTAGTAAAAGGGTCCTCCTTCTGAAGCATCTAATCCCAGTCTCCAAATTATAGATTAACCTATTTTAAATTAATCTAGAGAGTATAAAGGGGGTTTAGTAACTCATTTAAAAATAATTTGCATGTACTAGTCAGTGTTCTGAAAGTACAGTGAACTTGAAAGTATTCCCTCCTTGCCCCTGTCCAATGTAAAATTTGTGCAGATTTGAAAAAAGAAAAATGAAAAACAGAACAATAGAAAATGCTGTTTCCCTAAAATTAAAAAAACAAACAGCTAAATAAGCTTTCAATTAAGCTGGGTCTAGAGTTGTATTTTTTCGTCAACTCGATTCCAAAGACAGTTAACTATTCACTGTTTTTAATATAAAAGGTGTTATGGTATTCTTCAATAAATATTCCCATCTGTTTACCTAATTTTTTTTAAGCTTCATAGTTCAGCATATCTGTAAAACTCCCAACAGTCCCTCAGCCCTTGGCTTACATAGAGTAGATACTCAAATGTCTGTTGAATGAACAATTCCCAAAATCAACCATCAAGCCAGGGAAGCCTGCATGAATTGGCATGGTGCATTATGTAGTACAAATGATGAATCTACAAGTATGGCACTATCTTTAGAATGAGTTGGGAGTAGGGAAGGGTCAATTAGGTCAATAAAATTGAACTTCTTTTTTCAGGTAACAAGAAAGATCAGAGAAAGGGTAGGACTGACTGACACTTGGAATAGTTTGGATGACAGATAGGGGAAACTACTCAACTCTTCTTTTGCTCCTGTTTTCTTTACCAAGGAGATTGACATCAGGACTGGAAAGATATAACAGAAATAGCTTATAGGAAGTTGAAAACTAAGATAAATTGGTTGATGGTAAGAAAGCACCAAACTTCTTGTGATGAATTTCTATCACCAACCTCAAACTATATCCCACAGTGCTAAAAAAAAAAAAAAGAAAAGAAAAGAAAAGAAAAAAAAGTTGTAGTATGCCTAGTACCAGCTATCTTTTAAATATCTTAGAAAATGGAAGACTTACTTCAGAGCTGGAGGACATATGCCCCATTTTTTTCAAAAGGAGAAAATTACATAGAATCTGTTAACTAAGGGGCCTAGTACTGATTTATATATGAGTCAACCTAATTTCCTTTTTTAAAATGATTATTAGTCTGGTAGATCAGAGGAGTACAAGTATGGGTTATTTAAATTTTGGTGAATCATTGCATACTCTTGCAAGTTATTTTTGTAGAAAAGGTGGAGGAATCTTTATTAGATGGCAGTATAGTCAGATGGTTTCAAAAGTAGCTGAGTGACCAAGCCCGAATGGTGGACATTAACGTTTTTATGTCAACTACTAAGATGATCTTAACTTTATTTTTTAGACATTGGATAGTTGTTGGATGTGGTTGACCAGAAGACTGATGTGAATAAATTTGTGAGTTAAGAAGGTTAATCTGGCAAAGGATGTATAAAGATGTATTTGAGGAGGAAAGACTGGCTGTAGAAGAGAATGACTATGAATCTGCTCTGATGGTAGGTACTGGTGACCTGAACTAGGGATGTAATATAGCAGTGGAAATGGAAGAAGGGGAGTAGAAATAGAAAAGATTTCTTGGGAGTAAAATCATTCAGACTTTTCGACTAATTGAATGCTAGGAGAAGAGATGAGAGAGAAGAGTCAAAGGATATTCCAAAGTTTAAAAATTTAGGTAACTGGGAGAATGTATGTACCATTAATGTAAAGAGAAGATTGATGAAGGGCAATCTGTGTGTCTGTGTGTGTGTGTGTGTGTGTGTGTGTGTGTGTGTGTGTGGTTACGAGGTATTGAAAGGTGAAAAAGAAGGAAAAAGAATTTGGGTTCAAAATTCTCCATGTAGAAAATTGAGTTTCAAGGGAAGTACAGTAAAATCCTTTAGTTCACTTGGTAATAACCATTCAGAAACTAACTTCAACTAAAATTTTCAGTTACTCTCATGGAATGTCTGTTCTTTAAAAAACTACCAGTAAAATTCTCTTAGAGAAGATTTCTTACTATCATGTGACATTCCTTCTAATTATAGGAACTATCTTTATGACATTTGTTTAATATTTGAAATACTCATAGACAATTTCTATTAAAAAACACAACACAATATTTTAAAAACACAGTGCCAAAATAATTCACAATAACAAGTGCATAATGTAAAATAAAAAGGAAAATAATTTTATGCTAATTAAGAAATGTCATTTTATAGCATAAATGAATATAATGAAATTTTTTATTTGTATGGCATTAGGCTTAAAATCCTACATGTAGGATGCGTATTATTTGTTAGAATGTTTGCTAGCAAAGAATTACTAAATTTTCTTATTTGCCCTTATAATTGTATATTTTTCTTGGCTCTACAAACATTTCTGTGCAATTTTACTCTCTTCCTCACCTAACTCTAATTGTGATTTATGTTAAATGATGGATACATATGTGTTTATATGGTTACTCAAGCCTTTTACTCTAATGAAAAATGCTGCCCTGATTTCTTGATAATTATATTTTTCTTCCTGGATTTTGTGAAACACTGGTATATTATATAGCAGTTTTTAATTTGCTGTTTTATATAAGGGAAAAGAGTTATGATTAAGTATTTAGATTGTACATGGTTTCTTACACTGGAATGAATCCTGGTTTTAGAGTCAGAATATCTGGGTTTAAATCCTGACTATACCGCTGCCCACCTCTTTAACATTGGGCTAGTAACTTAATCTCCCTCAGATTCCTCTTCTTTAAGATAATGGTATTAGACTAGATTTCCTTTGTGATTTCTTCTACTGTTATCCTATGTTCATGACAGTGAGTTATCTCTGCTTTCTCAAAGGTATTTGAGCTCAAGATCTGCTAATTTGTCTCATGCTGAAAAAGGTGCCAAGTGTGGTTCTGGCTATATTCTATTTCTATTTCTATTAATTTAATTAAATTTCTATTAATTATGGAAATGCTCAGCATCAGGTGTGTTGGCCACTAATGATGGCAACTTATCAAACAAGATTCCAAAATTTGCCCTTAGTCTGATGTGACTCCTTTACCTATCTGCTTCAGGCCAATAACTGCATGCTGTATTCTGGCAGCATGAGTTAGTGGATAGAGAGTTTCCCTTAACCCAAGAACCCCTAAACTCTAGTTAGACCTCTGGGTATATGCTGGCCATTTGACCCTGGGTAAATCAGCTTAACTGCTTTGCCCTAGGCACTTTTCTGATTATAGGTGGCAGATGAGATGCTCATCTGCATTGGTTAAACTATGTTGCACTTTGCTTTCCTATGAAGCTTGGGCTGAGAAACAGAAAGACAGGTTTTCTTAATTGGCTTACTTGTGAGCCATTCTGATGGGTACAGAAGCAATGTTTCAGAATGGAAAAGAGAAAACAAAATGTCCTGCAATTGGAATATCCTAGAGTAGACTCCCCACCTCTGGCCTAGAAAAAGACTGCATTGTTCAACTGGTACTACAGCTTGAGAGTTGGGAAACTTCACCAGTTTCTTCCCTGGGTTATCCTTTACTGGCCTGTAATGCTTCTGAAGGAGAGAACAGTGCTGATTAATTTTCAAAATTGCAGGTTTAAGGGAACTACTGTTTTGCTGCACAAGTATAATACTTCAAGGTTACCAAAAGTGCTTAATGCTGCTTTTATGGCATAAGAATATCAAAGATTCTTGCTCAGCATGAGAGCAGATAGGATCAGAAGAGTAGCAGTTGGTGGGTTGTATAGGATTTTCTGGAAAAGATCACCAACACCCAGGCCTGTGAGTCACACCAGGATAATTTCCCTCCTCATGTGACTCAAGGTTCAGTTTCTATAAATGTATCTTACTCTCACCCACAGAACAGTGCTTAAATTGAGGGAATTTGACGCAGGTTTATGAATGGAATGGTATGTTTTGATTATTCTTATTTTTGCCTTCTCTTGGTTGTATGATGTTATGATTATTTTTGCTTTAATTTGTTTTGTAAATGTTGCCCAGCTTGCATTGACAGAAGCCACAACATTTAGGATGTTCCACCACAAGTTCTTCGCTATCAGGAGTGTTTTTTCTGGCTTCTTGCTTCAAAAGCAAAGCAGCAGATATGGAGGGGAAGATGAACAGCTTCCCCAAAGATGACTCCCACCAAGCCCATACACCTCACAGCCTTTCTGGCCTAAGCAGACATATCTCATACCATTCAGGAAGTAGACAGGCTTTGTTCAAAGGTGAACAAGAATGAAGCAGTCAAGATAGTTAACAGAATAGATACACCTCCCTCCCAGTGATCTTTGTAGGCTCTATAGGCTATGTACAAGATCTGTGCAACATGCTAAATGTGCCAAAGAAAAGGATGAGGCCGTTCTACAAAGACTGGCCAAAACTTCTGGGAGCCAGGATGGCAGAGTAAGCATTAAATCGTAGTAATTCTCACATATTCGCCTCCATATAACCATAAAATCACACCCCAAAACCAATGCTGGAACAGGAGAACCAGCAAAAAGATGGA
This sequence comes from Pseudocheirus occidentalis, assembly GCA_028646575.1. Lineage (NCBI taxonomy): Eukaryota > Metazoa > Chordata > Mammalia > Diprotodontia > Pseudocheiridae > Pseudocheirus > Pseudocheirus occidentalis. The sequence goes on along the minus strand of CM053593.1, from coordinate 287,578,163 downwards.
GTAAAACAATCTTTTAGCCCAAGAAACTTGGAAGATCAGCAAGAAAGGTCTGTCTCAGTTAGGTCAATGGGGAACACATTACTCTGGAAAAAAGAGTGTGGTGCCTCACTGAAATCGAATTCATATGCATCTCAAAACATCACCCAAGATGTCACTTATACTCTTCGTAACAGAGGATGAAAAACAATGTGGTTGCAGGGCAATTTGTAAGAATACTGCAAAAGTGGAGAAGGGGGCCTACATATGAATGACTTTGGATGGTGAACAGAAGATTTTATGTTTGATCTTGGAGGTGATAGGGAGCCATTGAAATTTTATTTATTTATTTGCTTTTTTGGAGAGGAAAAGGCAGGGCAATTGGGGTTAAGTGACTTGCCCAAGGTCACTAGGCTAGTAAGTGTTAAGTGTTTGAGACCAAATTTGAACTCAGGTCCTCCTGACTCCAGGGCTAGTGCTCTACTCAGGGTGCCACCTAGCCACCCCAAGCCATTGCAATTTATTAAGTTGGGTGATAACATGATCAGACCTGTGGTTTAGGAAAATCACTTTGACAGCTAGATGGACGATGTACTGGAATGGGGATGGACTTGTGTCAGGCAGCCCAACCAGCAGAGTATCATAATTGTTTTAAGTGTGAAATGATAAAGGTCTGCATCACAGAAGTGGCCATGACTGAGGACAGAAGGGGACATATGAGAAAGATATGGTGAAAGTGTAAATTAACAGGCGTTGGCAACAAATTTGATTTGGGAAGTGAGAGAGAATAAAGATTTGAGACTGACAACTGGATTACAAGCCTAGATGATTGGAAGAATTAAAACTGAAAGTTTTAATTTAGAAAATTTTTGTTCCATTTAAAGGTACTGTGACCAAATACTCTGCTATTCCTCATCCATGATGTTCCATTTCCTAACTCCATGTCTTTGTATAGATGGTTACCCATGCCTCGACTTTAATTCCTACTCAGTTATACTACTTAGATTCTCTGATTTTATTCAGAGACCAGCAAAAATTTTTAAAAGAGTTTTTAGTAAAGAGTTTTACTAGCCTCCCCCATACTAATGCCTCAACCTTACTACTGAAGAGATTTCTTTATATTTATTTTGTATAATGTAATGTAAACATGTGCTCTCCTGGAGAGGATATAATTTTGAAAACAGACTTTCATTTTTGTCTTTGTATCTGTAATAAGACAGTTTGGTGCTATCATGGGTAAAGCTCTAGACCTGGAGTCAGGAAGACCTGTGTCTAAATTTGACCCCAGATGCATTGTTGCATTAGCCATGTGAGCCTAGGCAAGTCATTAAATCTCTGCCTCCATTTCCTCAACTCTAAAATGGAGATAATAATAGCACATACTTCTCAGGGTTGTTTTGAGGATAAAATCAATATATAGGATAAAATAAAATTTATAAAACACTTTGTAAACTTAATAGTTTTATATATGTTTACTCCTGCTTCTCTTCTTCCTCCTCCTCTTTCTTCTACTTCTACCACCATCACTATTACTATTACTGCTGTTACTACTACTACTACTACTACTACTACTACTACTACTACTACTACTACTACTACTGCCATTCTTCTGTTACTATTATTGTGGTCCTTATCCTTGTCCCTAACATTTAGCTTAGTGCTTCACACCAGGTAGGTACTTAATGAATGCTGACGGATAGCAAGAAATAAATCATATCACCTTATTGTTACAACTTCACTTTTTCCTTTGACATATATGCTTTCTTATCCTTTTTATTTGTCTATTTTGTGTTGGATTTGCACCCATAACAAAATAGATTATCTCAAAGATGGGCACCATATTTGCTTATTTTTTAGTAGCCCATTTAAAATTTTCTTCATTATTTACAATTCATAATTATAGTTTATATTTTAAATTTGTCAGATGCTAAATAGAGTATGAATTCATTATTTCTTCTGTAAAATGTTTATTCTGTTTCCCTTTTTCCGTTCATTTATCTTCCAATGGAGGAAAAAATGTACTTTATCTCACTGGTGCCATCTGGTAAAGTGTTTTTTTCTGAATGTGATTATCTTGCTACAATCTTTAAGCCTCTTCAAAGACCTCTTTGTGAATGTACAAACCTTCTGGATAAATGAGTGATTCTTAAAAATGTAATTCAAAAAAATGTTTTGAGAAATGACTAAAAAATGGAAAGCAAAGCAAGGGGCAGCAGATAGGTAGCTCAGTGAATAGAGCACCAGACTTGGAGTCAGGAAAACCTGAGTTCAAATCTGGCCTCAGACACATAACACTTGCCGTGTGACCTCGGGCAAGTCACTTGACCCTAATTGCCCTCTCCAAAAAAAGGAAAGCAATGAATGGTCTACCTTGGTACATGACTAGTAAATATACCCTATATACTGAGGAAAGAAAAAAGAAATGACTGCAAATTTTTAATAAGAAATTCAAGTGGAAATTGAATTTCTAATTTAAAATATGGGAAGCTAGCTGAAGCAGTAAGTAGAATGCTGGGCCTGGAGTCAGAAAAACTCATTGCAAGTTCAGATCTGGTCTTAGACACTTCCTAGCTTTGTGACCCAGAGCAAGTCACTTAACCCTGTTTTCTTCAGTTCCTCATATGTAAAATGAGTTGAAGAAGAAAATGGCATATCTCTGCCAGGAAAAATCCAAAACAGCTCATGAAGAGTCAGACACAACTAAAAATGACCGATCAACAACAAAATTTAAAAACGTTTTTTATTTTCTTAAATGCTTCTAAAAGTTTGCATGAAATCTGGCATCTGGCATAATAGGATACTTTTTTTTTTGCTTTTTTTTTTTTGGAGGGCAGTTGGGTTTAAGTGACTTGCCCAAGGTCACACGGCTAGTTTTTGTGTTAAGTGTCTGAGGCCAGATTTGAACTCAGGTCCTCCTGACTCCAGGGAAGGTGCTCTATTCACTGTGCCACCTAGCCACCCCCATAATAGGATACTATAGTGCTGGGAAAAAAATGACAAAATGGACAGTTGTAGAGAAATTTCCAGAGATTAGTTGTTAACTGATTCAGAATGTAGTAAGTAGAAACAGAAGACATTCATTATTTAAAAAAAAAACAACCCAACAACATTGTAAAAATAAACAACTTCAACAATTTAAGAATTCCAAGTAATTCTGTGAGCACCCATGATTACAGAGTCCTGGTTATGAACCATATTTTACCCACCTCTTAACAAAGACGTGATAGATACCATTTGGCAAAAGGTATTTACATTTTTGTGATATTTGTAAGAGAAAAAGGATTAAAATGTATAAAAGCACTAAACATATTCCGTTTTTTTTCTATAAAAACAAAACAAAATTATAGCATAAAAATCATATCATTTCCAAGAGCTGACAGTCTTTTGGGGAAAGTAACAAGTAAGCAGATAAGTATATACATGATATTTTGAGGAGAGGAAGAAAGAGAGGGGTAAGGAGGGAGGAAGAGAAGAGGGGAAATGAGGGAGGGAGAGAGAGAGAGAGAGCAGGAGGGAGCGACAGAGGGGGATAACAATTAGGCAGATGAGGAAAAGGCTTCTCTGGGAGGTGGCAGGGAAGGGCCTTTGGAGAACATCATCATCTTAGAGATGAGAAAACAAGCAGTCAGGAGGCCCAGATCCTAGTCCTGGCTCAGTCTCCAAAGTCTCCAAAGATTCAGTTTCCTTATTTATAAACAAAGACAGTTAGATTCAAAGATCTCTAAGGTCCCTGTTGGCTCACATAATCTACAATAAATCAGTTAACGCATATGGCTTATCCACGTAAATCAGGTTCCACTGTTTCCTCTTTTCTTCTTCAGTAACAGATATATGTTGTTCTTTTTAACACTTCTGACATCCTGAAGATACTATTAGAGCCTCAGTCTATCCACCTCAGCTCCCTCACCCATCTTCTCTTCCTAATATCCTTTTCTTTGAAGACATCTTTTCTCCAAGGTTCTCACTGAAGTAGTTATCCAGACATAATGCAGTATCATATAATAATAACAGCTCATATTTGTAAAGCAATTTTCTGTGAAGCCTTTTCATATGCATGCATGAACTCATTTGATCCACATCCCTGGAAAGTAAGAAGTACAATCAATTATTATACCCATTGAAAAAGGAAGTATAGAGTTATTAAATGATAGGTGACAACCTCGCTATAGCAGACATTTAATAAATGTTTATGGACTGATTGGCAAATAAGTAGGGATTTGAACCAGATCTGACCTCTTGAAGACCAATGCTTTTTCAACAATGTCAATCTGCCTCCTGTTGTTATACTGTACTACCTTTCACAATAGAACCTTATTGTATAGATTTAGATGAACCTAAAGGGTCCAACCATATCTTCTGAAACATAACTGTAGAGAGAACAACTACCGAATATGAGTGTTACCTGAGAGCAGGAATGTCAGGCCTGCCCCTCTAATACTAAGGTGATCAAAGGATTCTATTATCATACAGTCTAATAACTATGTATATTATAAGGATTTTCTTTTTCATTTGTCAAGTGGAGAGTTTGGCATAAGAGATTAAATAAAAGCTGAATTGAAAATTATTTAAATTTTAAAAGTATGTCCTTAGTGCATTCAGTATATTAAAGGATTTTTAGATGCATTGTCACATTGGAGTAAATACATATCTAGAGTATAGTCAGTAGAGGTCAGAACCATGAATTTCACAGAAAGTAGTAATTAATTAGCTGGTTCTTGTCCAACAATCCCTTCTACAATATACCTGACAAGTGGTTGTTAACCCTGCTCTTGAATTCATCATTTACCTAGTGCAAGATGTTTATCACCAAGCACACAGTAACAGTAATGTCAGTTTTCTGATTTTCAAAGGATTTAAGATGAACATCTTTCATGGAGTCTTGAAATTTTATGTTTTCTTTAGTATTATTATTATTATTCTTTTAAAATATTTTTAAAACAGCATAAGGATTAAACTCCAATCAGTTCATCTTTAGTGTTGGATTATTTAAAGTGATCACTCTTTTCCTTTTGCAGTGCAAATGTTGCACATGGGATTGCAAGTATCTCATCAGGAATGCTTAATTTGTTCTAAAATTGCCTTTTAGATTTATTCTTTCTTTCTTTATTTATTTTTTTAGTAAAAGGCGAAAGATTTATTTGGTCTGAAGAGAAGCCAGAGTATCATATATTATATTTCAAGTCAGTAGGCCTATATTGTATAAATTCTTTCTGTTTCTTTTTTTCTTTATGCACATGTATTCTGAGAAAGAATAGTATGCTATCATATGCCTTGCTCAACAGTTGTTTCATAATCACAATTTCCATTATACTGTCACTGATTTAATAAAAAACTGATTTTTTGAAGACCTAAATTTTTCTAGGTATAAATTGGCAATCTCAGTGAAATTTGATTTCTCATCAAGACTAAATTTGTCTTTCATTTCCCTTACCAGAAAGAAAAAAATTAAGTATTTTCACACATAGAAAGAATCTAACACTTAAAAATAATCTGGAAATTATTTGTGATTTTAGCTACTAAGGTTTTCTCTGAAAGGTATATAAGAAGACATTTTGCAATTTCTAATAGATTCAAGCATTCATTGTGTGAGATAATCCTGAAAGAATATTTAGAAAGGATCTTTAAGTAACATAATGAATCAATAGACGTCATTTCTGGGGGCCTTAGTTTTCTAATCTGTAAAATGATGGGCTGTGGTAAGATGACCTCAAAGATCCCCTGTTCAATAATTTAGTCATGTCGAATTCTGTGTGACACCCCCCCCCCGCCACTCCCCCCCCCCCCCAGTCAGTACTGTCAGTATTAACTATGGGGTTTTCTTGGAAAAGATGCTAGAGTCTTCTGCCGTTTTATTCTCCAGTGGATTAAGGCAAGCAAAGGCTGAGTGAATTGCTCAAGGTTTCACAACTAGTGTCTGAGGCTGGATTTGGACTCAGATCTTCCTGATTACATGTGTAGGGTTCTATCCACAGAGCCACCTAGCTTACTTCTAAAATCCCTACTGCTCCAAACATCCATCTTTCCAGCTTATGAGATGGTCTCTCTTCTTAAATTCTTTATACTTTAGTAGCAGTTTGAGTTACGTATGCCAATCTATGTCAGTTTAAGTGAAAAGAATGAATTGTGGAAAGGTCATACAGAGAAGAATAAGATAGGGCAGAGATTCAAAAAATCCCATTTGTGCAATTTAATTGTCAGTGTCTCAGTCAATAGTAAGCAATGACATATTAAGCACTTACCTTGTGTCAGTTACCATGCTAATCCCTGAGGTTACAAAGGAACACAAAATTGGTTCCTGCCCTCAAGGAATTTACCTTTTAATGGGGGAGACGATATGCAAACCACTAAGTATTAACTAGATAGATAGATGGTAATTTCTGAAGGAAAGTTAAGAGAAGGCCTTAAGGGGGAATTTGTAATGGCTTCCTGTAGAAGGCAGGATTTGAGCTGAGACTTGAAGGCCACCAGGAGACCATGGTCTGCCCATTTTGCCCAGCTTGCCCTTCTGCCTTCACAATGTACTTCTCCCCTTCGTTCTACATGATCTCCGTGTCTGGCATGCTCTCCCAACTGAGCACTCTTCCTCTGAGCACCCTTGACTTCTTTCAAGATTCTGCTGAAGTACCGTCTCCTGGGGCAGACCTTTGCAAGTGTTCTCGCCAGCTAATGTTTTCTTTTCTCCATTTCACTTACTTCTTTTCTGTGTGTCTTACATAAAAGTTCTCTATGTACTTGTTTTCTCTGCCATTATAGTGTAAGATTCTTGAGGGCAGGAATTCTTTGTTTTCCTGCTATTTAGAACAGTGTCTGGCAGATGTTAGTAAATATTTAATAAATGTCTGATGAATGATGGATAATGTGGAGCAATAGTCATATGGCTGTTGGGGTTCACATCCCACATAGCTAACTTGATGGACTCAGTGGACAATTGAATAACCTGAAACTAAGAGATTTCTAATGGAGCAGTGACACTTCATTATTTTCACTCTTTGTTTGTTGTTGGTATTTTTGTGATGTATACATTAGACATAAGTTTTGTGAGGAAATACATTGGTCTATAAAGGGCCACTTTTCAATTAAGCCCTACTCTCTGTGACCATACTTGGGGTTTTCTTGGAAAAGATACTGGAATAATTTACTATTTTCTTCTCCAACTCATTTTACTGATGAGAAAACTGAGGCAAAGAGGGTTAAGTGATTTGCCAAGGGTCACTAGTAAGTATCTAGTCAGCTATGGTAAGTTTCTGAGGCTAGATTTGAGCTTAGGCCTTCCTGACTCCAGGCCTGGTGTTCTATCCATTGCACCCCCCCTCCTAACTGCACTATATGTAATTACACCTGTTATTTACAGTCAATAATACTGTAAAGGAGTATGGCTTTTGATCAGTTTCATATGGCCAGTGCTCATTCAGTTTACTTAATGTTATCTTCATGTCACTTACGGCTATATCTCATATACTTTACTTTTCTACTATAGCTTTTTCTTCCCATTTTCTATATTTATTAGATTTAAGAAATATATATATATAATTATATTATATATAATTATTTATATTTATATATTGTTATATATTATAATATTTATATTCTTTATATATTAAAGAATTTATATATTATATAATATGTATTAAATATATATTCTTTAATGTTTATTAAAGAATTGGGATGTTTGCTTTCTAGTGCTAATTTAGCTTAATTTTTCTCCTCCATAAACCTGATACTGAATTCTCTTTCTCTGGCACTGAGAATGGGTAAACGGGTATGATTGTGAAATCTTTCCTTAAGAAATTACATTTAACATAACTGAAGGTGTGAGGGCAGACTTGGAGAGTTCTTTGAATTTCTTCCTGCCGAAAGATTCTATGATGAAATGAAAGTTATAATTTAGGAAAGAAAAGTACCTACAACATACATTCACACTTCTGTATAATATTTATCATATTTTTCATTACCATGAACACACATATATATATATATATATCAGATGCTTATATGTAACGTTTATATATTTGTGATGCTGATGAATGTAACTATAATATGATGTATGCATAAATAATGTGCATGTTTGTATTGTATATGTATATAGTGCTGAGAGAAGCCATAAATGGTTTCTTTTGCCAGAGAATCTCATAGCATAGCGGAAAACAGGGATGGTCTTATGAAGAATACCTGGGTTTTAGTTCAGGCTTTGCTGTTTCTGTCTATGAGATTTCCCTGCTGCATTTTTTCCAACTCTATGACTTGCATAATAAAAATTATATTATCATCTTCCAGGCTTATTTTTTTTTTAATTCTGTATAGCACTTTTAAAGTGATACATAAAAATGAGATGTGGTTGTTTTTATTTTCTGATGTTAATTTTTCACACAGTTCTTGTCCAATGATTACAATATTGAAATTAAATGAAATTTAAAGACATAAAAATAAAATTTTGGGTAGATTATTAAGGAGGAATTTTAAAAAATATCAGTCTGTCTCCATTGAATTCCTTTACTTGAAGTTCTGACAATCACCACCATTCTAGAATGAATTTTAACCTTTGAACTAGCTACTGTTCAGAGCTCATTAACATTAATAGCTTCCTGTAATTTGTTTTGTTGCTGACTTGTAAACAGTAAATGTGTATTGGCCAGATAGAATTAACTGTGTATATCCAACTTTTATTACTTTCATTAATGGAGCACATGAAGATGTGATTTGGCTCTTCTTTGGATTTGAACTGCAGCTCTCACCTAGGATTTGACAATTACTTTATAGTAAATGTAATTGGATCCATCAGTATCATCATCACCACAGGCTGTATTTGTATCCATGAAATATGTCATAAAGATAGCCTTAAAAAATGGATTAGCCATATTGTGTTTTAGTTCCCTCCCTCACGGAGGCATTGGTAATGTCACTGATTGTCCTTTTTATGCAACATATAAGGAAACATGGTTGGAGGAAAATGATAGAATTATGAAAAAATATAAGTTTTTTAGCATTTGTGGCAAACATGCTTATTGTACCAGATTTTAGAGGAAGATCTGATTTTGGAAAGTAATTAAAAGCATCTAAGGTAGTTATTCAAAGTCAAAACTCATGTTTTCATTATTGTATATGATGACATATTGACACTGTTGTTAAATACCAATCCCACTTCCTTTTATTGTTATTGATATTAACCTTGCAATCTTTCAACTGCCTGAAAGTTAATGGCCTGTTATACAAGTCTAATAGTTCTTTATTGAAGGAGTATCAGATTATTTTTTTGTTTGCTATATAATGACATCTAGCTCCTAATCATAAATAATGATACAATCATCTTTGAAATCAAGGACACTATTTTTTCTCTTGATACAGTTGTCATTCTTAAAAGCATACACTTTTATTTGAAAACCTACTCAACTTAAATATTTGTCTCTTTCCTTGTATCCCACTCTGAAACCCACATTGGGGCAAAGAAGGAGTAATAAAATGAATATAATTGTTACATGGCAAAGGTCAGGGTTTTCCTTTTGAAAATTGAAATTTCAAGTTTAGCATATTAAAGCTGATAAATTTGGGAGCATTATGTTCTGTCAGGACTCGTATATGCCCTTGTCAAGCCTCACTGGATTTTATTTTATTTTTTAATTTTATAAGAGTCAAATTTGAATTGAAGCTAATGTTACTGACAAGAGGGAAATGAAAGCAATTGGCTTGCACTAAACAAGTTTGAATGGTTGTTAATGTGAATGACTTTCAGGCAGTGAATGTCAGAGAACAGTAGATTACTTTCTTTACCTCAGGCATTATAAGCCATCTCCTGTGGTAGGCCTGACATAATTTCTTTTTTCCTTGAACACAGGAAGCAAAGTAATTGGAGTCTGGTAATTTTGGCCTATGGCTGATGAAGATAAATCATAATGAGCTATTGGAATACATACTGACAGTCTACATAAGGCTACTAGAACATTAATGCATTATTCAAATTTTGTTTCTTTCTGAGATCCATATTTGTGAGAGATGGTGACACTGTTAATTATGAAGGCAATAATCATTTCTTATTTTTGAACAGATTTCAGGTGCTCATCAAATTGCTTCAGAATTTGAAAGATCTTTGATCCTTAGACCATGACTCAAAATAACTTGTACTTTCTGTTATGTGGGTTATTCCTCATACCCAAATAATAATTTTTTGGGGGGGGAGGGCAGTTGGGGTTAAGTGACTTGCCCAAAGTCACACAGCTAGTTAATGGGTCAAGTGTCTGAGGCCGGATTTGAACTCAGGTACTCCTGAATCCAGGGCCAGTGCTCTACTTACTGCGCCACCTAGCCACCCCCCAAATAATAATTTTTAGACGTCCCTTACAAAGGACAAAATTTACAAAAATAATTACTTGGCAACAGATCTCAAAGTAACAGAGGTGAAAGAGATTTCAGCATAATCTCAATCATCCTGCTCCTTCAAATTTATGAAAATATTTGCTGCCATGGACAGTTGGTCTTCTCTTCAAAATCTTCAGGAATGGCAGTGGCAAAAACTCTACTAGCCATTTTAGCATTCTTTCATTCCAAAAGTTAATCAATTCCTCCTCTTATCTAAACTAGATCTTACCCTTTACAGAAGTATTTTTTTCCTATTGATTTTCCTGTGTGTGTGGGGATATATATACACACACACACACAGACTTATATACATACATACATATATATATATATATATATATATATATATACACACACACACCCATATGGAGAGAGAGAAAGAGACTGAGAGACAGAGAGAGTGTGTGTTTGTGTGTGTGTGATTCGGGTCTTTACTCAATCAGTAGTCTTAGTTGAATCAATTTATTAAAAAGTAGGGATTATTAAATATAAAGTACTGTAATTTAATACTTTTTACATAGAACTGCTTCAAAGAAGCAATTTCCATGCCTGATCATCCTTCTCAATTTTTATAGGCATCCTTTATTTTCTTCACTGTACTTTTGGGTCTTCTGTAGCCTCTATAGCAAATAATAATAATAATATCATTATTATTATTATTATTATTCTGATAAGAATCTGAACTATTCAAAGTATGAGGGAAGATTTTTTTCTTCTTCTTAGATTTAGGATGACAAAGTCATTTGACAAGTCTTTTGAAGCAGAGATTTAAAGTTGGTTCACTATCTGTGCTTTGCATTATATATTCTAGATATCTGTTGGCAACCTGATAAGTACATTGAACATTTCTTTACTCCCTATCCTAAAAAGTGCAGTGTGTACCTGCATGTGTATACATTTATATACAAACTGGGACGCAGAAGATAAATTGGTGTTATTTCTTTTAAGATTTTTAAAATAATCTATTATATCTTTATTTGTTGCATTCTTACCTTTTTGAATTTTGAGTTCTAAATTTTCTCCATTGCTGCCACACCTTCCCTTTCCACTAAGTAGGCAAACAATATAACAGTTATACATATGTAATAATTAAAACATTTCTATATTAGTCCTATGACAAAAAATAAAGCTTTAAAAAAGTGAGAAAATTAAACTTTAATTTGATCTCAGAGTTCATCAGTTCTCTCTCTGGATGTAGATAGCATTTTTTCATCATGAGTCCTTTGGAATGATCTTTGATCACTGTATTGATCTGAGAAACCAAGTCTTTCCCAGTTGATTATCATTACAACTTTGTTCTTACTGTGCACAATGATCTCCCAGTACTTCTTACTTTACTTTGCATCAGTGCATACACACACACACACACACACACACACACACACACACACACACACACACATAGTAGTACTCCATCACATCATATGTCACAACTTGTTTAGCTATTCCACAATTGATGAATATCCCATTGATTTCAAATTCTTTGTAACCATAAAGAGAGATGCTAAAATATTTTTGTATGAATAGCTATTTTTCCTTTTTTCTTTGATTTCAAAGGATATGAACAGCTTTATAGCCCTTTGGGCATAGTTCCAAATCATTCTACAAAATGATTGAACCAGTTCTCTACTCCACCAGAAATTCATCAATGTATCTATTTTTGCCACTCATCCTCTGCAACATTTGTTATTTCTTATAGATGAGACATGGTACCTTAGAGTTGTTTTAATTTGCATTTTTTAAAATATGAGTATAGATATTTTTGATTTCTTCTTCTGAAAACTGCATATTTAAATCATTTGGCCATTTATCAATTGGGGAATTGTTCTTATTTTTACAAATTTTTCTCCTTTCTACACTCAGTATACATTGGAGAAAAAGACCTGTATCAGAGAAACTTGCTGTAATTTTTTAAATATTATTTTATTGTCTTGGGTACCTTTTAGCAGTTTCCCTGATCATTTCTTTTAATTAGGTTTAATTTTGCTTTTGCTTAGATGGCAATCACTACCCCTGCCTTTTTTTTTTTATATCAGCTGAACCATATTAGATTCCATTTTAGACCTTTAATTTAATTCTGTGTTTGACCTTCTGTTCCAAGTATGTCTCTTGTAAATGATTTATTGTTGGATTCTGGTTTCTAATCTACTCTGCTCTCTACTTCCTTTTTATAGGTGAGCTCATCCCTTTTACATTCACAATTTTGATTACTGTGTATTTCCCTCCATTCTATTTTCTTCTGTTTTTCTCTGTGTGTCTCTCTGTGTCTGTCTGTCTGTCTCTCTCCCTCTCTGTCTTTTATCTGGTTAATCTTCAAAAATATATTTTGCTTTTAACTACTGCCTCCCTTAATTTACTCTCCCTTTTACCAGGCCTCTGTAACTTCTCTATGAACCTGGGTTTCTTACTGCTTTTTGTTGCATGATAAAGCCAACTGACTACTAATTTATTTGTTTTAACAAGAAGAAAATGTGAATCACCTTTACTTTTATTTGCAATTTCCATTTTATGATCCATTATTATTATTATTATTATTATTACAAGAATGCAAACCAGTTTCTGCAGTAGAATGTGGAAATTTTTTCCTCATTGGACAGGGAGTTCATTTATAAAACAACAGTAGCTAAATTAAAATATTTATTCTTAAAATTTTTATTTTTATTGCCCTTTGCCTCCCTTTCTACTTCTCTGACATGTCTGTTGCAGAATTAGGAGGAAGTTAAATGGGACTGAGGAAAATTTTACATCTTTCTCTCCTTCATGAACTATTAAATTTATCCCCAATTGACAATGTCCTGATGTTTAGTCTCTCCATCTTTGTTTTTCATGATCCTTGCCTGTTCAACATTGTGTATTGTACCCTTATCACTTCCACTTCTCTGTTATGGCCTTTGAAAATTTCCATTGATAAAATAATTAAATTGGAAATATTTTCCCTATTAAATGTATTGTTGGTTTAAGAATTAGGATCTTCTGTCTTCCATTTCTATCTTTGAAGATTCATTGACCCTATGGCCTGGAAAAGTTTTTGGGAAAAGAATTATTTGCAAAAATAAAATGTTGGGAAAGCTGAAAAGCAGGCTATAGACTAATTTATTACACCATTTACCAAGATGAGATCAAAATGGATCAATGACATAGATATAAAGGGAAATATTACGATATTATTTGAAGAATATAGAACATATTACCTATGAGACTTATGGATAGGCAAACAATTTATGAATGAAGAGAGAGCAGTATGCGGTATAAAACAGATAATTTGTATTACATCAAATTAAAAGGGTTTTATGCAAATAAAGCAATTGTAACCAAGATCAAAAGGAAAACAGAAAATTTGGGGGAAATTTTATAGACAGTTTCTCAAATATACATCTCATCTAATATATATATATATATATACACATATGTGTGTGTGTGTGTGTATGAAGAACTTTGTGAAATCTCTAAGAATACTAGTTATTCCCCAGTTGATAAATGGTCAAAGGATGTGAACAGGCAGTTTCTAAAGAAGACAAAACAACTTAAAGTAATATAAAAAAAATGCTCCAAAATATTATTGATTAGAGAAATGCAAATTAAAGCAACCTTGAGATATCATTTTATACCTATCCAATTGGCTAAAGTGTTTGAAGAGGAAAGCACCAAATGTTGAGGTAGATGTGGAAAAATTGGGACACTAAATGACTGTTGGTGGAACTGATAACTGATCCTACCATTTTCTAGAGGAACCTGGAAAGAATTCTTAAAATGCCTATATCCTTTGACTCAGCAATGCCACTGCTAGATCTGTTTCCAAAGATGAAAAAGGGAAAGAGAAAAAAAGTTACATAGTGTAAAGTATTTATATCAACTCTCTTTGTGGTGACAAAGTACTGGGAATTGCAGGGTTGTCCATCAATTAGGGAATGACTGAACAAGTTGTGGCATATTATTGTGATTAAATACTACTATATTAGAAATGATGAGCTCAGTGATCTTAGAAAAACATGAATAGACTTGCATGTAATAATAAAGAGCAAAATGAACAGAACCAATAGAATGTTTCATACAGCAACACCAACATTGTTTTAAGAACTGTGAGTGACTAAGTCATTTTGATTATTATATTTTATTATTATATTATATTATTATATGTATTTATACCCAAATTAACTACGATGCACTAGATCTAAATAAATATAATGAATGATTGTGTGTGTGGTGTGTGTGTGTGTGTGTGTTGTAGCCAATATCTTGGGTGGGGGAAGGGGAAGAAAATAAAAAAAAAGAATTACATGATAATTTGCTATATTTAAAAAGAACAGCAAGTTGTACATAATCAATTTGCAGTCTCATATGTAGTCATCCTTTTTCCCCCCTATTCTACTACATTATAGAAATTAACTTTTCTTAAGTTTGAACAACATTTAAACTGAAGTTACTTAAAATGTCACTGCTTCTACAGAACCCTAAGATTTTCACACCAATTTCAGATTTTTATTTGAAGAAGTTTCTTCTTCCAGTTCACCAGGTATGTGGTTTATTCAGTGGCAGTATGCTACATTTTAAAATTACTTTTGGAAAATTTTATATTTTATTACTTTTCTCCTTAAAAATCTTTACTCTGTCATCGGGCCTCTGTGACTTTTCTAAAAATTATATGAAGTTCATTAATGTCTGATTCTATATTGCTAAATCCCAAAACTTATTTCTCTCTTTTCTTATTGTATTATTTTCAGTGGGTAATAAAACATGACATGGGAATCATAGTTTATCCTCAGTAGATTTCATATCTGATACTTAGGTTTAAACCCATTTTGTTACAATAATTCAAGTGCCTTACTCTTACTCTGTCAGTTTCACAAAGTCAGTCTTGCTTAAAACAGGATCAGAATTCTAAATGTCATGCTGGTTAGGCTGTCAGTTGTGTAGCATTTTAAAGGGGAGGGGTAGATTTACTTCAAATAACTGATAATTATGCAAAATGATTTTTTAAGATCCTAAATCTAAATAGCTTAGTTGTTTTTACAACAGTTTTACTTTAAATGAGCTTTTTTTTTTTTTGCTTTTTGGAGGGCAGTTGGGGTTAAGTGACTTGCCCAAGGTCACACGGCTAGATTTTTGTGTTAAGTGTCTGAGATCGGATTTGAACTCAGGTCCTCCTGACTCCAGGGCCGGTGCTCTATTCACTGCACCACCTAGCCGCCCCTTTAAATGAACTTTTAAAGATATCCTAGTATAATTTGATAGAAAAACTAAGCATTTTGTCATTTTAATTGCTCCTGTATTTTGTACAGGGAATACAACTCTTAAATAGTATTCAGGAAAACTTCAAATTTCAAAAACATTCAAATTCTTCCTCAAACTTAACTCTGTGTGTGTGTGTGTGTGTGTGTATGAGAGAGAGAGAGAGAGAGAGAGAGAGAGAGAGAGAGAGAGAGAGAGAGAGAGAGAGAGAGAGAGAGAGAGAGAGAGATCGATTGATCGATCGATTGATCATGGGCAAGGCATGGCATTTTATTCACCACAAAGAGAGCTGATATAAATACTTTACACTATATGTTTTTTTTTTCTCTTTCAGCCTCAGTTTATTCCTCTGTAAAAATGAAAATAACACCTATCATACTTACTGAAGAGTTTTTTATGGCTCTAGTGAAATAATATATGTGAATGTTTCCCATATTCTAAAGTATTATGCATGTATTTGTTGCTATAATTATTTTTCTTATTCTGTGGGACCTGTGATTTTATTGGTTTTATCAGTCCTTCAGGTGAGGCTCTCCCTCTACCAATGCAAGTTGATCCCTTTTTAAAAATAGAATTCATAGTCTTAGCTTCTTGGTCAGACCCAGAGAGGTTACATAACTTTCACAGGATCACAAAGCCAGTATGTATCAGAAGTAGGACTTCAATTCAGGTCTCCCTTGACTTTGAGGGCAACTCTATACATGCTGATTGTTGTTACATATTTATTATTGAGTAATAAATGAACAGTTTGTAGGCTTACAATTAACATTTATTTTGCTTAAAAATTATATTACTTGGATTCTTCCTTTGCTTGGTTCTAATGACAGCATTAACTTTTGAACATAGATATACTATTTCTACTACAGATTGATAACTTTCTGTTTTGCCATCAACATCTGTTACTATGGAAATTTTTGATATCCCAAATTTATTTTTCTATCTTCACAACAGGGTCATAAAATTGCTAAAGAGAAAAGTTGGTAAATACCAGTGAATTTGAAGACAAATATTTCGTAATGTTGATTTGCATTTATTCTGTACATACTGTGAGCATTAATTCGGCCCTTTTGGAAATTCACGAAGTTATCTTCTATTATGTGATTATTTGGATATTTTGGTCTGTAAAACTTTTCAAAAAAGAAATATAGGATTTAGAACATTTACTTTTTTTCTTTTTTCTATATAACAAGTAAACATGCCATCAATGTTTAATGATTTGTTATTGTGGAACATATGTAGAAGGAGCAGAATATGTCAAGCGGTATAACAGAAAAGAATTTTCTCTATTGTCAAAAAGAAGAAGTAGCATAGATTAGCTATATGTTAGTAATACATTGTGTCAACATGTTTCAAAAATTGTATGTAGGGAATCTTTGGTCTCCCATCTCTAGAAATCCAGGTCTAAATTTGTAATCCTGTTTTCCTATATCCAGTAATTACTCAATACATCTAGAATACGTGCTTTCATTGATATGAGCACAGAGTCAAATCACAATCAGATCTGTCTATTGGTAGACAGTTTTACTGAGTTGCCATGGCTGGAAGCATTAATCAAATGGGGACTAGTCTTTTAATAATGAAATCGAAAGGTCCTCAATTTTGGTCCCTTCTTGGGAATATCTCCCTAAACTTGTGTTTCTTTTCTAAAGATCTGAGGATACTCTTTTTTTTTTTTTAACAATGAGGAGATAAGATAAGATTTTAGAGCAGGTTGATATAATTCATTAGTGGCAAGTCTTATGACTAAAATCTTGAAAAGAATTACATCCTTTCTGTGGTATTTCTTATTTTAAACACAAATGTTAAAGTTCTGTAATATTTACATAGTTTGAAGTATCTTTTTCCATTGTTATGCTTCCTCTGTCCTTTATAAGGTCTCTTTTGATTAAAAGTGTGAATCTTAAAAAAAAATCATTAAGTACTTGTGTGAACAGTTTAGCTCCCCTAGAAATATAAGGAAAACTTTTGGCAGTCTTATTTATCCTTTGAGAACCCTCCCCCTCCTTCTTCCCTCTCTACACATCCATTTTGGGAAAGTGAAGAAGTAAATTGTGTGATTGTTTTAAAATAATTCAGCACCAGGGACAGTTTTCAGACATAAGGAAAATTATGGGAT
Organism: Pseudocheirus occidentalis; assembly: GCA_028646575.1. Classification (NCBI taxonomy): domain Eukaryota; kingdom Metazoa; phylum Chordata; class Mammalia; order Diprotodontia; family Pseudocheiridae; genus Pseudocheirus; species Pseudocheirus occidentalis. The sequence goes on along the minus strand of CM053593.1, from coordinate 287,560,492 downwards.
ATTGGATCAGCTTCCTGTGTGTCTTTACAGAACTGGTATGAGTAGAGTGCAGATAGAAACATCTACAGGAAAGTAACCAAATAAAGTTAGACATCTTACTGTAGAAAAAAAAAAGAATGTAGAACAAATCACAGTAATACAAGATTTTTTTTCAAGCTAAATGATATTTTTATGTAGAAGGGAGTTGAAAAAATGATCCATGACATTGAAAGTATCACTGAAGAAATAAATAGAAAAAAGAAACCTGAAAAATTTTAAACAGACAAATTAAAAATTTGAGAAATCAGTGTTTTGAGTGTATTTTTTGGGAAATAAAAGCAAGAAAAAGGAAAAAGAAATTGAAAAGGTTGGAGGCATCTTTTTAAAAATGTCCACGAATTGACTTTATATTTGATTATTCCAAATGAAACTTTCTATCAAATTGTCCTTGGGATTTTGCACATTTTCTGTAGTATGTGTACATGTTTCTTTTTAAAGATTAAATTCAAGGGGTGGCTAGGTTGTACAGTGAATAGAGCACCATCCCTTGAGGGCCTCTGGGCTCAGATATTTAACACTGAGTAGCCATGTGACCTTGAGCAAGTCACTTAATCCCAATTGCCCTGCCTTTTCCCTCCAAAAAGCAAAAAAATAAAAAAAGATCAAATGCAACTTTCCATAAATGAGGCAAAGCATCCATTGAGTTTTAGTTTGTTGTTGATGGTCTAAATTTTCCTCCCCAACTATATATGTTACTGCTTTTAGAATAAAGATTAAAAATAGATATACACATGTATACAACAACCAAATAAGTTGTTGCCCTTTAATACAATCTCTAAAACAAGCCTCAGGAAGAAATTATGAAAGCAAATAACTAAATTACATTTATATCACTGTTCCTGTGGTCACAGGATTGTTCTTTCAAATGGTCTTTTTCATAATGAAACCCATTAGAGAATTTTAGCATGTTTCATTGATGTTGTTTGTTTAGAAATGTTAAAATCAATGTGTCGAGTTTAAAAATAATCTGATATCTTTTTTGTTTGTTTTTTCTCAGATACTAGAATTAGTATGGAAGGTAGTATGTTTCTATATTCAAATAAAATTGAATTGAAAGAAAATGAAATAATTATCTTTTATTTGAATTTCATAAGATGTCTAATGCAAATTTGAAAAATAATTCCTAAAATGTAGATAGAAATTGATAAAGCCACTTTTATTTATATTTCCTATACTAACCTTTCTTCATTCTCACCTCCCATGTCTCCAAATGCCTGTTGGAATTCTTCCCCAGATTTCTGTGCTAACGTTTCAAGCTAAATATATACAAAACAACAAATCATTTTCCCCCTAAAACTTGCCATTCTCCTATCACTGCTTTGCCTTCTCCTGATTGCCTTCAGGATAAAATATGAAATGCAGAGCATAACATTCAAGGTTCTCCACAAAACAGTTCAAGCATACCTTTCTAGGTATATTTTGCAGCATTTTATCAAATTAGACTACTGGCTGCTCTCTACAAATCTTCCCCTTTTTCTGACATTTCTTCATCTCAAATGCTATATAGCTTAGAGAATTTTAGAATCATGATTTAGAGCTGGAAAAAATATTAGAGATAACTTATTCTTCCTTTCTCATTTAAGAAACGTGGAAATTTAGGCGGTGAGTAGTTTAATGACTTGCCAAAGGTCATAGGGGTAGTAAGCAGAAGGACTGGTATTTAAAACCAGGTCCTCTTCCTCCAAATTTACTACTTTCCTCCCCAAATCATACAGAACTTGGTTAAATATTCTCAGTTTTATTTATTTAGTTGTTTCTAGTACTTCTCCTAAACTATATGCATAAACATAGCTAAAAGCCAGGGTTATACTCTATCTTGTGACTAAGCTAGAGTGAATCTGGTGGATACCAGTCCATTCTTTAAAGATTATACCAACGTCAGTCAACCAAATAATTTATTTTTCTTGCATATAAGCTATATGACAAATCAAGGGATTGTTGAGAAAATCCTTAACAAGAGAGTAAAAATTATATCATAATTGGGTAATTATGTCACAATGTAAATTAATCACAACTGTCAAATGTTGAGCTTCTCAAGACATTTTCATAAGGGATTGAAACTGTCAACTATTCAGAGCAGTAGTATTCTGTTTGCCAGAGGCCTCAAGCCATGCGTTCCCATACTTTCTAATTTCTCTGCTTCTAATATTCAGTGTTCTAATGGCATTTCCATCTCTGACTTTTTTGTATTCTAAGTAGATGCTTAATATATGTTTATCAGATTTAAAGCACGCCAACAACTAGTCTTGATGTGCCTCACATGTTCCTTAGTTCTTACTTTGCATTTTTATCAAATCGGCAACTTATCTTTAGGTTTCTATTATGTGCCAGATAAGGTTTTTGCCAATAGCTTGGCACATCAATACAAAGAAATCAAATAACTTACAGTCTTATGAGGGAGGTAGGTAAGTTGTTGGTGTTGATACTGAGTTGCTTTTAATTCTTTGTTATCAATTAATGTGATTCAAGGGCCGTATAAAACATCTGCTGTTTATTTTTCTCTTCTACCTATAGAGAAGCTCAGAGTTACTGATTACTTCATGATTATTGGCAACTTATTATGTATTTCTGGTACTTGAGTCAACTGCATCATCTCTTCCTTGTTATCTCCATGCTGATGATTCTCAGATCTACTTAGGTGACCTCAAACCCTTTTCTAACCTCTGTACTCTTGTCTCCAACTACTGCATATAAGACATCTCAATCTGATTGTTCTGTAGACCTTAAACTCAATGTGTTCACTATTGTATCTTTGTCTTCCTCCCCCCACCCCATGCTCCCCCTTTCTGATTATCAAGGGCACCTCTATCCACCCAGTCATACAGGCTAAGAATCTAGGTGTCACCCTCAACTCCTTTCTCTCACCCCACTCACATATCCTGTCTATTCTCAAATCTGGTTGATTTTATCTTCCTAACATTCCACATATGTATCCCTTTTTCTATTCTGACACTACCAGCACCTTGATACATGGTCTTGTCCTTCTTCCCTTGGATTGTTGCTATATACTTCTGGTTGGTCTTCCTGCTTCAAGTCTTTCCCCACTCTACCTCATCTTACATTTAGCTATCAAAGTCATCTTCCTAAAGCATGAATTTCACCATGTTCCTCCCCACCAATTTATTAAACTCTATTGACTCTCTATTACTTCAGTGGTCAAATATAAATTCTTTGGTTTCTAAATGCCTCCAGATCCTTGAGTTTTCCTAACTTCCCAGTTTTTTTTGTTTTTTTTTTTTTTGGTACTTTACCCCTATTCAGTCACACTGGCCTCTTTGCTATTCTTCTAACGAAAAAGTCCTTTTTTCTTTTCTTTTGATATTTTCAGGGGAGTAAGGCTGGGCAATTGGGGTTACGTGACTTGCCCAAGGTCACATGGCTAACCACTGTTAAGTGTCTGAGGCTGGATTTGAACTCAGGTCATCCTGACTCCAGGGCCAGTGCTCTATTCACTGCACCACCTAGCTACCCTAAAATGTCCATTTTCTAACTTAGTAGTTTCCCTGTCTGCCCTGCATGACTGGAATTCTCTCTCTCCTGATCTTTGCCTCTTGACTTCCCTGGGTCTTTTAAGTCTCAGCTAAAATTCCATTTTCTATGAGAAACTTCTCCTGATGACCCTTAACTTTAATCCTTTGTCTCTATTGATTGTCTTCATTTATCCTGTCTATTTCTCATTTTTATAGAGTTGTTTGCAGGGTATCTTTAATGAGCAGTTAAGAAAATGTGGAGGTAGAGAACTTAAGAGTTTGCTGGAATGATGGCACCCTTGTGGGAGATAAGGAAGTTCCAAAGAGGGATGATTTTGGTGAGATTGTTAATGCAATCACAAAGCACTTATAACTGTTCACCTTTTGGTATTTACCCTTTCCTAACAAAAATTATAAGTATGGATCTATGTCGTGAGATTTATTCACCACTGCCCTAGATTGCAGAACCCACTTGCTAAGGGACACTTTGTAATAACCAAGAAGCCCTATAGCAGCGGCTCTCAACCTGTGGGCTGTGACCCTTTTGGGGGTCAAATGACCCTTTCACAGGGGTTGCCTAAGACCATTGGAAAACACATATTTCTGATGGTCTTAGAAACCAAGACACAGCTCCTCCATCTGTCTCCAGGCGGGTTCGCCCACATGCAGATAAACCCACATACAAGTATTAAAGGGTGGTGGCCTTAGGAAGGTTAAGAACCGCTGCTCAACAGGAATCCTGGAAGTGTGAAAGGCAGGATGAAACAATACCTCTGGAGTTGCTACAGATATTTGGGTTTGAATTATATTACTAATGCAGTAGAAGAGAGTAAATTAAGGGAATTTTGAGGGGAGACAAATTGTTGTGATGTACAAAAGTCCTCTGTTGGCTGTGGTAGAGGATGAAATGTGAACCATCTTCAATTTACTTCCATTGCTTGATCACGCATACTTCTATCCTCAAAGTGGCTGCCCCTGAGAGCTCATTTTATATCCCATCCCCCAATCTTAGGACCAGTAGTATAATTAACTGATTTAGTGGTAGAAAGTTATATTACAAATATATTTTGCAATAATTGCAATAATCCAAGTAGATAGTAATGAAAACCATTTTTTAGAAAGTGTCAATGAGACTAGCTAGAATATAGCTTATAGCAATATCTGGTCTGAATGAACCCTAAAAAACAGTACTAACATCTGTATCATTTACAATTCCTCCTTATTTTCCAGTAATCAGATTTCATGCTTATTATACATATTCATGCATAATTTCTGTAATATAGAAAGGATTACTGATTTAGTCCTCTTTAGAAAACTAAAGTTCATAAATTATGAACTTCATATCTTTATGCTTTGACCTAAATTTGGATGATGACTATAATACTTCTATAATATGATGAGCTTTTAAATGACCAGATATAATAGATGACCTTTATAGAAGAAGGTCCCTGATTCATTCAGAATAAATGAAGCCGTGAATCTTAGCCAGCAATCATGAACCAGTTATATATTTATTCAGCATTGAATATGTCTGCCCTAATATAATTATAAACATACCAGCTCCCAGAATAAAGAGTAAATGTTTACTGATTTTAGAACTGCTCATCACTGTTCTCATTGCTAGTAGCACATTGCAGAATGTGCTGTTGGGCAAGGCTCAGTGCTGCAGAAAGTGGAGCTCCTTTTAATCAGTGCTAACCCTTCTTCATTTGTCACTTGTCTGACACAATCCCCTCATGGCTATTTAAAAACTTCAGAGGGAAAGGTTGTATTTATTCATGGGCATACTGAATGAATAATTGTCCATAGATTGAAAAGTTTTGGCTGAATGATTAACATGGTATTGCTGAATTTCACAGTATGTTTCAACAAAGTGTCTAAAAAACAGGCATTGTCTGTCACATCAGCATTGTTGTGCCTTTATCTTCAGCTGTTTGTAAATTACTAACTGCTTCTTGAAAGGGATGACTGTAAATCTACTGATATTCATCATAGGTTGAAAGATGAATTTCAACCTGTAGATCAGCAATGAAAAAATGAACATAAATTGTGTCTGAATGATCTTCCCTTCCTCACCTTGCATTTAGTTCTGCCCCCAAGTAATTTAAATCAACTCGTGGAAAATATTTTCTTTCTCGTAAAATTCATGGGCTAAAGAGAGAGCATATTGATTAAATGGATTTAATTACTTTTCCTAAAGTTTGTAGTAACAGTTTTCATGTACCCTAATCTGAAACCTTTTTTCTTTATCTGTGTCTCAGTACTTGCCCCACCTTGTTTTTCATCTTTATTGAACAAGTTGGCTGACTTCCCATAGCCATAGATTTCTGTTTTGCATTGCAGTATTTTGACTCATTGACATCCATTCTTATATCTCCAGTCTTCTTCAGATCTTTGCCTTCTTTAACACTTCTTGGCTTGCATTGTCATCTAATCTTATGTTTTGAATTTTATCCTACCATGTAGATTGCATGTTCACTGAAAGCTAAACTCTTAGTTCTATATCAAATCTCAAGACCTAGCTCTAGTATTAGTAATAGGAACAAAGAAAGGCATTTCATCTGTAGTTGCTTGAGTTAATTTTCTGTTTTATTTTCAATGAATACATCTGCTTCCTATATCCTAAGACATTTCTTTTGCTGTATCTAATTCAATGTCATCCTTTTTAATGCTTCTGAATGGCTGAAATGCTAGTAATCTCTTCCTTTTTAGTTGCCAGTGTTATTGGTGCTCATGCCACTTTTCACCTGGTCTAGCTATTTTATTATGTTGGAGAAGTGGTTTCTGTTCAGTGCTGACTCCCTACAATCACCCTGATTCACATCTCTGTCAATCCTTCTATGAGGTTTGTTTTTTTCTTTATCTTCATTCTAAATTTAATGATCTTTTTTTTTCTATCATAAAATAATACTGTTTTCTTTCTTGAAACTCACTCACTCCATAGTGACTCATGTCCTGCATTTGATTCCTCAGTTCAGTCAGATCAGCATTTTGATTTCTTATGTTATAGTAGAAGAGCTATTATACTGTTGTTTCTTCTGCTGTCTGAATGCCTTACTTTTCATTATCTTTTCCTGTCAAAATTCCATTCGGTACTTCATGATGCTGTTCTTGGTCTTAGAATACTTTGATCCAAATTCTTTATATGTGTTTTAGTGTTACTATTTAAAGACCTGTCTATAATTTAGATACTCATGTACAGGTTATTCCAAACATCCTAGTTCAGTTTAAAGCTATTAAACACCAACACCAAAACTCTATGAAACATCAGGTACAGACAGACATGGGTTACTTTTTAAGTAGTGAGGGGATAGAAAAAAAGTATATAGACACGTGTACATATACATATATATGTATGTATATGCATATATATACACATGCATGCATGCATGCATACATGCATATTTTTCCCAGCAGATAAAACTTGGAATAATGTCACCATGACACACTTAATGATATGCATATTAATAATTCAATGACTTTTAAATAATTATCATTTTTCAGTATAGAAAAATCCCTAATTTCTAGGTTTAACTGCCCATCTGATTGGGCAGATCAGACAATGGAATACCTGACAATTATGAATTGTTTTCCTTTGTTTCCTTTTCATTTTGTTCCTTTAGTGTTTTTCTGTAAACCCCATGTTTATAATGTAGATCTCTTCATCTCTATATTTTCAAGGCTATCATTATGCACAGAGATGAAGGGAAGACAACTTCCTCCCCTAATTACAATATCTCTTATTAGTAGAACATTCTGCTTGCTAACCTAACCCTTGTCATCAGTTATGAATAGCATATGTATACCTTCTTTTTTTTTTACCCCCTTATTCTTTCTTCTTGTCTTTGTTCAACCATTTTTCAGTCATGTCTGACTCTTTTGTGACTCTATTTGACATTTTCTTGGCAACAATACTGGAGTGGTTTGCCATTTCCTTCTGCAGCTTCTTTTACAGATGAAGAAATGAAGGCAAGCAAAGTTATGTGACATTCCCAGAATCACACAGCACAGTGCCTGAGAATGAATTTGAAGTCAGCCTTATGGATTCTAGGTCTGGCCCTCTATCTATGCACAATCTAGCTACCTATATTCTGTCTTGGTCTTTACTAAATTTCTCATAGAACTTCACATTGAGATAAAATATAAGCTTCAGCAATTAAATCATGTTTAGTTAGTTCATTTGGAGAACTGGAAAGCTCTAGGCAAACCTGTGAATCTAAGATAGATTTTAATCCTATCTCTCCTTTGTGCCCATTTAGTGTCTACCCCTCCTTCCCCTCCCCACCCCCCAGTCTGGAAACCAAGTGTCATTACATCCTTATGTGGCTTTCTCACTGTCCCAAGCTTATGGAATCTCATCCTATGTAATTCTCTCTCACTAGCTCCTTCCTTATCATTTGCTTCCCCTTCCTTAAAGAAAAAAAATCTGCTGTAATATGATTTGATGGGCTATGCTTTAAGCATTCTTGGCATAAGGAAATCCCTGAAACATTACATTCTACCAGATCTTATTGTTGATAAAGAAGAATAAGGAGAGTGGTTGGTTCACATATGTTACTTTTCCCTCCTAATTTTCCCCCTCTCTTTTATACTAGGGTACAAATTAGAATTCATGGGTTCAAGTCTTGCTTCATCCAGTTACTGGATAGCATTGAATCACTTAGATTTTCTAAATTTCTTTTTGTGAAATAGAAATCCATAAAATAGAAATTTCATATGGCCTACCCTGCTCTGCTTGTCTGATGGGATTTTTGTTAAGATGATTATTCAGTCAACAAATTTATTAAACAACTAGTCTGTACCAGGTACTATAATAAGCATTGGATTCATATGTACAAAGAATGAAATAATCTCTACTTTTAAACTTCATTCTAATGGGGATACATATGTGTGTGTGCAAACACACACATATACACACATGTGTTTATACACAACATCAATTTTAAGCAAAATATAGATACACATTGATGCAGTTAAATACAAGACTTCTTACAGAAAATGGTGCTTTAACTGCATCTTAAGGGGCAAAAAAGGGCACCGTATGAATTGGAAGTAAGGGATGAATGCATTGTAAGCATGTGAATGTCCAGAGTACTAAGGAACAGAGAAAGAAGACAGAGTGTCCTGTGTATAGAATACGGAGAAGGCTGATTTAACTGAATCTCAGTAGTTCAGAAGGTAGAATAATGTCTAATGAACTTTGAAAGACTGATTGTGGCCATATTGGGTAGGACTTTAAAAGATAAACATTTTAGCTCTCATGAATTTGTTGTATATACAGTCTATAAGGTTAAATTTCTTCCATCTGCATTCAGCGGCGGATGAGTATCAGGACCTCTTATTAACTGTTAAGTGTTCTTTAACTTTAAAATATCATAATTATTACTGTTATTAATTATTAAATTAAATTATCAAAATATAATGAAAATTTTCTGGTAGGAGGACATTCATAGAAATTATATCTTATTTCTGGAATGTAGACTTCTCAGATCTTCCCCCCTCCCATTTTTGGAGGGGGAAAGGCAGGGCAATATGGGTTAAGTGACTTGCCCAAGGTCATACAGCTAATACATGTTAAGTGTATAAATCTGGATTTGAACTCAGGTCCTCCTGACTCTAGAGCTCATTCTCCATTCACTGCACCAACTAGCTGCCCCTCAGATTCCCTTTCTTAATAAAGAGTATGGTTCAACTATCTTCCTCTCCATGAAACCATTAAGTACCTACTGTTTTCTTAGTGCTAAAGTACTAAGGGCTGGGGATACAAAAAAGAATCAAAAGACTATTTCTGCCTACAATGGTCTCAGAATTTAATGACAAAGACAACATGCAATTATATACAGAGTATAAATTCATTTTTAGTTTTACATCTGTTTATCAGCTTAGGTTCTCTGATTTTCTGCCCCAAATTTAATTTTACATGTAAACAAATTATTACCCAGGGACAGTAATTAACTTGTCCAAATTAATTTAACTAGTAAATTGCAGACCCGGAACAAAGTTTCTAGTATTGTTGTAATCTTTATTAACAAAATATTCTTAAATCTGCATTTTAAAAATTCCAGGTTAAAGTTTCTATAGCTATTAAAGTGTGGTCATCATGCTGCAAACACTTGTATTTTTTCTTATTCTTATTGTGCTACTGAATTTCACATTTGTTGTGTGATAGTCCATCTAGCTGTATTATACTATAATAGTGCCATTTGATTCTTAATGACCATTTATATTTGATTATCATTAAAATTGATCCATTTCAGCCTTTCCTTTGTTTGAAAAGATTCAGGTTTTCCTTTGGTTTTTTGGTTTGTTTATTTTTAAATTCTTGATAACATTAGTGAATTTTCCTTCACATCAGAAAAATGGGTAATTAAATTTTACAATCTTTTCAAATATTGGTTGGGATATTTTCTGTAAGAAATTATACAACCTTTACAGACTAAAATGCTTTTTAAACATGCATCTAACCTATGTGAATTAGCATAGAACTATATTTGTATAACAAAGCTGATTTATGGTTCTTTTTAAAATTTTTTGTTACATTCTAAGTTCTGAATTATCTCCTTTCTTCCTTACCTCCTTCCCCATCCCCATCAGTTTGTCATTTCTTACAGTGCAGTAGTTTTCCATCACAATTGTATACCACAACTTATTTAGCCATTCCACAACTGATGAGCTTACCTTCAATTTCCAGTTTTTTACCTTGAGAGAGAGATATAGGTATATGTATGTATGTATGTGTGTGTGTGTATATATATGTATGTATTAGAACATATAGATTATTTGTCTTTTTCCCAATCACCTTGTGAAACTAAAATAGTGGTGCTGTTGGATCAAAGAATATACAATTTTATTACTCTTATGATTCTTTACTAGATAAGTCTTACATAACTGGATAATTTAGTTCTATATTTTTTTTAATATACTTTAGTTCTAAACAATACTTTTGGGAAAAATTTTAAGTTACATGACAATTTTTGGAAAAAATTTCCTCATTGTAATACCTTCTCTTATACAACTAGCCAGTCGTTGCTGTTCTGATTAGATGGCACATTGAACAAACAATCATAGTACATCTGTAACCTTGCTGAAGAATATCGCATGTAGAACTCTTCAGGATACCAAGAACAGCACATTAAATAATACCCTTTGGTTTTCTTTCCATTAACATCTTAATAGATCATTTGGTGATTTCATGCCAAGACAGATGAGGGTCAGTCCTTGTCATCCACATTTAAAAATAGGGAAGTATGTTTTGAGAAATGCTACTGGCTTCATTTTTAAACCTTTAATAATCCATCTTAACTGGTTTCTGTGCTAAGATCTAATGTTTTGAGGAAGTGATCCTTTGATTTCCATTCCAGTTAAGTCATTCTTAAGGATGTATTAATATCCAAAAATGATGGTTTGTCTTTTTAAACAACTGTAGAAATGGTATAAAAACTATTTGCTCCTCAAGTAAATATTCCTTTTGACAGGCTTACTAACACTACCAAATCTAAACACTATGCCACTTATTCATAAATATTATTCACGAGTACCTAAATGTGCCATGTTTATATTTTCCTTTTTTACATATTCTCTAAAGTTACTTATCTAGTTATACACAGTAGATTTACTAATTATGCAGCTACCCAGTTAAAAATGGATGCAGTACTCTCTTTATAGTAGGAAAAAAACCAAACTATATCTCAAGAGATAACAAAGGAGGAAGCTGAGATAGAAATAAGTGCTAATTAGAATAGCACAAGAAAAAAATGTCCCCTTTCAGCCCTCAAGAGGCTGTTTTCCAGGCTATTCATTTGTACTGAAAAATGTGCCTTTTGGGGCAATTATATGATTCTTAAAGATTTTGAAAACAACATGTGAAATTGCCAAATAACATACCCTGCTACACAAAACAATATTAAAATATTAATTTCACTTGTCATTGCTTCTCAGCAGTTAATGTTGTTATAAGCTTTTAGTTTTTCAGAATTTACAAACATTGTAACTGCATTAACCATCTATAAATGTAAATTAACCTATGAGATCATAGAATTTAGAGCTAACAAAAATAAATTACATTAAATAGTACCTTAGATTTTTGTTATATACATCCTATGAGATATGAATAATATAATCATTATAAATAAAAATTTTGAAAACCTGCTTATTCTATTTCTGGACATGATCCTCTTGAAAAAATGTCTTGCTAAAAATTTGTACACACACATAAATGTGTATGTGGGGGGCGGAGGGGGCATATTATATGTTCTCTTCTCTCACCCACTAGATGTAAAAGGACAGTGGACTAAATTGTGAGTCAGAAAACCTTGAAACTACTCCCAACTCAGTTGGGTACAGTGGCGTAAGTTTCAGTTTTAGTTTCTTCTATAAATTGAGACCTTTGCTCTTGGTGACTTTGAGGTCCTTAATATTCTATAATTCTATTTCATTTGCCCATTGTATGTGCAATATGGATTGTGGCCTCTGCTGTGGCTGAGGAGAATAAGAAATAACATAGATCTTTGCAAAACGGGCTACTTCAATCGAAGTCCCTAAAACAGAATTGCCCAGTTGTTTAGGAAAGCTTGTCTTCTTTTTATTTCACTTCTTTCTTCTTTCTATTTCCCTCTATTTCCCCCCCCCACTCCTTTCTCTATTCCCCTTCTCTTTCCACATTTATTCATTCTTCTTTTCATTGGTTATTTTACGTTCATGACTATCTGACAAAAGAACTCTGGCAAATGTGTAATAAATTCCCTTGTTAATCTTGGTTTTGCTAAGGATACATTTTAAATGGCAAGAGTGAGACTTCATGTTTACTTGATGTTCATTATTTTTTTTTTCTGCTAGCACTTTTCCTTACCTTTACGGGTCTGTTTCCTTTCATTGCTTTCTTTCCTTCCCTATATTTTCTATTTATCCCGAATTTCTATACTAACCTTCTAATCCTTTCTCTAAAATTCAATATATGCCTTTTCTTGGGAAAGAAGACACTGTAACAAATTGGGCAATTATAAAATCACATAAAATAGCTACATAAAATGAATATTTCTTATTTTACATGCATATATAAATGCCTTTTAATGATTATAATCCTTGTTGTGAAGGTTTTATATGAATACTAAAATTCCTTCCTATATATTTGCTGCGTGCTTATTATCCAACTCTTTCTTGATACTAGATACTTATGATTATGATATTATATTTCACTTATGGAATGTGTTATACTCTTCTTGGTGCTTTTATATACATTAACTTGCTTGTGCCAAGATCATAATTAATGTTTCAATTTAGAAATTAGGAAACTAATACATAGAAACCTTCTGTGGCTAAATTCTGGTCACTGAAGTTTAAAAATAGATATGCGTGTTTTGATGGAAATCATTATGTAATCATAGAAGCTTATAATTGGAAAGGATCTCAGACGTTGTTTAGCCCAGCTCGGCAATTGAGCAGGAATATTGTCTGTAACATCCCATAGAGTTGGTTATCCATTCTGTATTTGAAAATCTACTTTAATGGGAAAATTATTACTTTCAAAGTAAACCTATTGTACTTTTGAGCAGCCGTAGTTGTTAGGAATTTTCTCTTTAACATTGCATTAACATCTATCTTTCTATTACTTCCTCCCATTTTTCCTAAGTCTGTTCTCTGGAGTCTGGCAAATAAAATCCATCTGATTCTCTTTTAATCTGCTAGCTTCTTGTATTTGAAGATTTTGGTATTTATCTCCTTCCCTCCCTCCCTCCATTCTCTCTCTTTATGTTTCTCTTCCTCCTTAGGAGTTTTTGTTTTTAAAACCTATGTACAGACTTTTACATTGAACACCATAAAGTTGTATCCTATAACTAATTTAGCCCCATTATTCTAGATTGCTGAGATCTACCATATAGTGTATAACGTATCTAGGATGGAAGGATTTGCCATGAAAATGGCCATTCTGAATTTTAATATATGTACACACTTCAGTCTCTATGCATATTAAAAAGAAAAGCAATGTTCTATATGTCTGGTACCCGGATTCAGCTGAAAATCATGTCTGATTACCTATACCAAATGATTGTGCTGTTTAAGATGACCAAATCCCTTTTCATGAGCCATGCTGAAGTATTCATGTATTGACAATAAACATCGTTGTTCACTCCATTTTATCGTGTAGTGGAATGACCTTGTCAAAACTGGGATTTAGTAATATAACTCTAACAGCTTTGTGGAAGATGGCTAGGAGATACCTAAGATAGAGAGAGAAGTTAAGAAGTTGTTTTTTAAGTTCAAGTAAGATTTGATGAAAATTTAAATTTGCTTGGGGGCTATGTGAGTGATGAGAAAGCAAAAGTTTTAAGGGTAGGGCCTGAACTATGGGGGCTGCTTGTGGAGAGAAAGGAAGGAATGCCAAAGATGTTGTCAGGGTAGAATTAGCAATATTTGGCAAATAACTTGCAATGTGGTGTTGTAGAGCATCAGATATCAAGTATTGCTTGAGTTATAAATTTGGGTGGCTAGATGGATGATGGTAGCATTGACAAGAAATAAGAAAGTTTACAAGAAGTTTAGGCTTGAGGGAGTTCTTCCTTTGTGTCTTATTTTCTTTTTTTTATAATTAATTATTTTATTTATTTTCTTGTTTACATCATTCATTTCCACGAGATTTTGAGTTACAAATTTTCTCCTTGTCTTTCCCCTACCCAAAACCCCAAAACAGTGATCCCACTGTAAAGCCCCTCCCCCAATCTGCTCTGTTTTATGTCCTCCTCCAATGCCCCTTTTAACTTTCTGGTAGGGCAGGGTGGGTCTCCCTACCCCAGTGCCTGTATATCTTAATTCCCAGTTGCATGTGGTTAATACTAATAATTATATATACATATATATATATATATATTTTAACATTTGATTGTAGAACTTTAAATTCTACATTCTTTCGGTTCCTCCCTCATCACCCACCTCCACTGGAAGGGCAAGCAATTCAGTACAGGCTGTACATATGTAATTATGCAGGACATCTCCACAGTGGACATATTGTGAGAGACTGATTATATGTCCCTCCTTCCTATCCTGTTCCACCTTGTTCTATTCTCTACCCTGTCCCTTTACTGAAGTGTGTGCTTCTAGCAACCTTCCCCCTGACCGTCCCCTCCCCTCTGTCATTCTGCCTCTCATCTCCATCCCCCCTACTCTCCTGTGTGGAAAGATACCCAGTTTAAAGTTTATGTCATTCCTTCCCTAAGCCAAATTCAATGAGAATAAATGAAAGTAAAGTTGTAACAGTTATCCCTTCCCTCTTCTGTATGGGATGATTAACCCCATTTTGTCTCTCCCTGTCTCCTCCCATACTATTCCTCTCCTGCCTCAGAATTTCACCTTTTAAAAGTATCATCCCTTGTTATTCAATTGATCCTGTACCCTCTATGTACACATATACACATATGCTCAGATATGTATTCATACACATATATACCCTCCTATATAGACAATAGACATATGTGTAGGTATACATACATACATATACATACATATATAC
>CM053593.1:287506594-287544980 GCA_028646575.1 Pseudocheirus occidentalis | reverse complement strand
TAAAAATTAGAAGATATAATTTTGAAGTGAGACAAGTTATTTGTGAGTAATCGGAAATAATTTGATAGACTATAGAACAAAACTATTGTATTAGTAGAAAAAAATAATTTGATAGACTATAGAACAAAACTATTGTATTAGTAGAAAAAAAAGAAAAGAAGATGTGGTATGGGTCAACTTCAGTTTGATCTTGGAATAAACCACTGATACTAAAAATGAGAAATGGATAAAGAACAGATATCAATATAGGCTATCACCATTTCCTAAGGAAATTAGAACAATGCAAATAAGTGCTCATAGCATGGAGACCAAGAACTTAAAAAAAAATTCCCTTGGCAAATAATTAATCTTGCCAGATGGAAAGAATTCAGTGAAGGACATTTAACACCGTTAGCTCTCTAACGCTTCGGTGTTCAAATACAAATTCTTCTCTTTTGGTGTTCAAATCCTTTCATAAACTAGTACCTTTCTCCAACTCCAAATCTTCTTAGACCTTACTAGTTTCCACATACTCTTTGATCCAGTGACATTGGCTTCTGTAGTCTTCCTACAAACAAGACACTTCAATTCTTGGTTCCGGACAATTTCTCTGGATGTCTCTTGTGCCTAGAATATTTTCCCTCCTCATCTCTGTCTCCTTGCTTCCCTTGGCTTTCTTCAACTGTCTACTAAAATTCTGCCTTCTACAGGAAGCCATTTCCTAACCTCTCTAGATTCTAGTGCTTTCTTTCTGATTATCATTTGCTATTCATCTTTTCTGTATGTATTTGTTGTTTGTTGTCTTCTACCACCCACTCCCCCCCCCCATTAAATTGTGAGCAGTTTAAGGCAGGGCCTGTCTCTTGTTCCTTTTTGTATTCCTAATGCTCAGCACAATGCCTAGCACATAGTAATATGTCTCATAAATCCTCATGAATGACTACTAATAATATAACCTGCCCTTTATGACTTTTTTCTTCAAAGGAGCAGCCAAGCCACCAGATATGTTGTCTAATATCAAATCTCCAGTATGCAGCATGAGGAAATATAAATGGCCCTAAAGAAAATAAAGATGCAAAGTATTTTATTTGAGTTTTTAAAACTATTTTAGTAGAAGTTCAAATTCTTATTTTGTTTTTCTATTCTCTAGTTGAAAAGAATGGATTTGTGTACTGGAAAAGAAAGAAATGACAGAAAGACCAATGCCCTGATTTTCTTCCAATAAAAAGGGGAAAGTGAACAGAATATAATCTGTAGACTACAAACCAGTGAAAGTGATATTAATTCCTCATAAAAATGTGTTACTAAAGCCTTGGCTAGTGAACAAGTAATATAAGAAAAGTTAATAATAATAACTAGGAATAGCATTTATATAGCACCTACTGTATGCCAAGTGTTGTACCAAATACTGTTCATATATTACCTCATTTGATTCTCACAGCAACCCTATTATAGGTGCTTTTATCATCCAAATTTTATAGGTGAGAAAACAGAGGCAAATAGAGATGAAGTGATTTTCCCAAGGTCCCACATCTAGTAAAAGTCCCTAGTTAAATAGACAACAATTTCGTTAACAGACAAAAAGGATTATACCAATCTTTGGGGAGGGGATAGAAGGAAGGTTGCATAATTTCTTGCCCTGCAAAAAACATAGCCAAGAAAATATGACATACATCAGCTCCTTTCACTATACAAAATCTTTATGAGAATAATCTGCCCACAAATCAAGGGTATTATTGAAGAATAATAAAATTGAAGAATAAATAATAGTATTGACTAAATAAATAGTAATGGTGAAGAATAAAAGGAGTGACCTTTTTTTCCCATTTAGGCAGCGGACTCAAAAGTCTAGAAAATACAGGATCCTACTGAGCATATATTTTTAACTCTAAAAAACCTTTTGATTCAATAGAACCTTACATGCTTTCCTTCAGAATTTATGTTTTTGTCACAATCATACAAGATTAGTTAAAAGGTATAAAACGAGTTAATTTTTTCAGTGATATTCAGATATAATATGAAACGAGGCAAAAATCAGGGAGACACAGAAGTGTTTGCCATTGCCATGAAGAGCATGTAACATTAAGTCACAAATGGTAGAGGAAATTGCTGTTCTTGAAGACACTACACTGCCGGTTTCATAAAAACCAATATCAGTATGATGCCTTCTAAAGGAATTCCTAACATTAAAAAAAAAAACTTGGTTTAATTAGTCATACAAGAAATATCAGGAATATGAAGAATGACTGTTGTCTAGATTATGTTAATCCACCAATATGCCTTTATTAAACATTTCCTGGATATAGAAAGAAAATGAAAAAAAAACCCAAAAGACAAAAGTTAGCTTTGCCCTCAAGCCACTTACATCCTAAAATGAAAGAGAGCATGGAGATATGCTAGTAAAAATGTATATAAAAAGATAAAAAGTAAGAGGAGAATGCATTTGTAACTGTTGACTGGGAAAGACTACCTGTAAAAGATGGTGCATAAAATTAGCCTTGAAAGAAACTGCATATTTTAAGAGATGACTATAAGGAGAACTAGCATTTCACATATGAGGAACAGCCAGTGCAAAGGCCTGGGAGTATGTGTGAGGGGATATTGCAGGAAAGCCAAAGTAGCTGGAGCAGGATCAGGCTTTGAAAAACTTTAAATGAGATCGTATGCAGATTATAAAGCATCAGTTCAAAAAACAAACAGACCTTTTTTAAAAGCACCTGCCATATTACCAGTCACTATGATAAAAGTTGGGGGTACAAAAAATGGAAAAATGCAGTATTTACTCTGAGATATCACACAGTCTAATGGGAGAACCAACATAAAAATAACTGTTGCAGACATACCTGGAGGAAGTTCCTAGAGAAGCAAAGAGGACTAGGATTGAGAGGGTGACTAATGGGATTGGAAAGAATTGCAGTGCCTCTTTTTCTAAGATAGCAAGGAAGGAGGAGAGGATAGTAATGATGCTGAGAAGTAGAAAATGATAGTTTATTGCATCATGAGGTTTTAATCTGAACAAAGTAGGCAGCTGGTTCATTTTTAATAAATCTGGGCTTAGACTTTTGAGGATAAAGTAAGTGGATTGGAGCATCCATTTTTAGCTGTGAGATATCATAGAAGAATTTTTGAGCATTGAAATTGTTTGGTTTTTGTATAGTTGTTTCAGTCTGACAATTCATGACCCTGTTTGGGGTTTTCTTGGCAAAGATGCTGGAGTAGTTTGCCATTTCCTTCTCTAGCTCATTTTACAGGTGAGGAAACTGAGACAAATGGGGTTAGGTGACTTGTCTAGGATCACACAGATAGTGTTCGTCTGAGGCTGGATTTGAATTCAGGTCCTCCTACTGCAGGGCCCCTGCACCACTGTGAGTAGCTCATAATAGACACTTGATAAATATTTGTTGATTGATTGGTTGAGCCTGGTAAGTCAATACAAGGTTTTGTATTTTTTAATTTTATTTTTGTTACATTATTTTTTTTATCTTAGGATGAACTTAGTAATAAGACTCTAGTCTGCCTCAAGTCTCTCTACCTTCTGAGACCTTTCCTTGATGTCAGTAGCAAGACTATTGAAATAAGAAAATATTTCCATAGCTATTGTCCTTATTGTTTTCCTATAATAAAAGTTAGTTTCAAAAAGAACCGCACTCAGAATTTTAGTAGTGATTATTATGTCACAGGTTTCATGTTTGATTTCAGTTCTTGGATCTCCAGTGTCTGGGGTGAAGTCAAGCACATGATGAAACCTAACCATCCTATTTAATTCTGAAAAAGCATCTGTGACTTTGACTATACTGTAACATGTTTGTTTCATATGCTTTCCAACAAATCTTCCTTCTAGAAAATTTTCCTTTGCTTTTTCTTGGTATGTAAGCAGGTACCCCCAAATATTTCAAAGTTTCTATTAGCCATTTTTATCTTCATCTAAACTCTTCTGGCATACCTTTGAGAATGAACCAATAAACAAGGTAAAATTGCATTATTTCATGCTGTACTTATAACATGATTGTTAGGATACGTCTCTATTACAGCATATATGAATATTGAATAGCCATGAAATATTCCACAATAATAAGTTGGCAGTATTTTTGCTTATAGGCTGTTGTATTTTTTTATAGCCCTCCCACTAGATAGTATCATTCAGTTGTTGTTGTTTTTATAAGCAACAGTTAAACTGAGCGAAATCTTTTGAATTTGGGTAGAATAGAGAGTTGCATTGTCTAATTTATGTTTGGTTCGCTTCTTAATATGTCTAGGGTACAAGTTCAAAAACTATGCAGGCATTCAAACTGCTTCAGTGACTGCATTATTTTCCAAAATTGTACTCACACCCACCCCCAAGATGAAATCAGGAAATCTGTATTTCACTGAAATATATATACTTTAAAATAAAATATATTTGAAAAAAAATTTTAATTGCTATTCTATATAGTCAACTGTTTAAGAACCATTCTTAAATACACTTTGGGTATTGCTCTACCTGTGCATAGGACATAGGTTTGCAAGCACAAATAAAACATTTGAGAAGGATGTCTAAAGCTGAAGTATATAAATTGGAACTTCATTTTCAGTTGGGATGGTCAAAATTCATTCCCAAACTGAAAGTCTTATCCTGCTCTCATTTTCTGTTCTCATTGAATATCTATATCCTCCTCTTTAAAAAATAGCTAATAAATTCAGTATTATAGATCTAGTAACAATATAGATTTCTTTTAATGTTATTATATTTAGCCTGATTTGAGTAGAGGTGATGGTTGGCATCATAAGCCTTAAATATCTGAGAGTCATAGATTTTTGAGCTGGAAGGGACTTCAGACATCATCAAGTCCAGCTTTCTCATTTTTACAGTTGAGGGAACTGAGGCCAAAATAGTTGAGGTTACGTATCTGTGGTCACACAGGTAGTAAGAGTCTGTATTGACATTTGAACCCAGATCTCCCTGAAGTCTACTGTTCTATTTACTATAGCAAATACATTATTAGTTAAAAGCTGAACATGTTTCATGTGTTAAACCTCTATTTGGTAAATAAATATGAACCCTCTCCCCCCAAATAGCCCTTCTGAAATAGAATGTGCATCAAAGATAAGTCTTACATAATCTTTCAAAATTGAATATTAAGAATCAATATAGAAACAAACTAAGTCAGAATAGGAGAAGTAGGAAGACATGAAATCATCTGCAATTTTTCTCTTTTTTTTTTGTTTGAATACCCCAGTAAAAATAATCTCATTTGTGGTGTAGCAAAGCTTCTATAGTTCATGTAAATATATTCAGCAGAACAGCATTAAGCTTTATTTAGTGGACTAATTAATACTTCATTGGTCTAGTGAATAAGTATGTTTTAAATTTACTCATTTCATTTAAGTTACTCACCTCAATTAGAAAAAAAAAGTTAGATTATTCCAGCAGTGTTTTAAACTCTAGATCTAGCTTTTTTGTTGAATGGGAACTTCCCTAAAGTGTGAAATGAAGGAAGGAATTGACAGAATTTCCATTTATAAAAGAATGCTTGTTGCAGCCTCTAACTTTTGATAAAATCCCTTAAGAGAAGCTATTAAGGAAACTTGATGACAGTGGGTTTAAAAGGAAAATTTCCATCACCATTTAAAAACTGTTGAGATAGAAAGCAAGAAGTAGAAGTAAATGGCTGATTCCTCGACTGGAAAGAGGTTAATTGGGGGGTACCCCAGAGATCAATCCTAGTACTGGTAGTTTTCAGACCATTAATGATTTAGAAGGTGAGGTGAATAGTAAGTTGGAGAAGTTTTGCTGATGTCACCGAATTATTTAGTTTAGTAAAAACCTAAGTAGAATTTGAAAAGGAGAAAATGCAAATAGATTTTCTTAATCTAAAAAGTCCTCTCTCAGCACATACAGCAAAGTGGTTAATGATTATGTTTGATTTGCCTCGTTTAAGCTTGTTAATAGAATCTGTAAATATCTAGGAAAATGCCAGATTCTATCACTGACTCAGATGTAGAACACTTCTGTTTCTTGGTTTTGTTTTTCCTGTCTTCTTTAGTTACCCCACCAGGGCCTCTGTTTTTCAAATAATAGTTCCACTTTTGAGAGGGATCAGGAGTTGATTTCTCCTCCACTCTTACTTGCACATCTGTTCCTTTGAGATTCTAAACTGTGTTTGGAGAGCAAAAGTTCTTCAGAATAGAATCA
This sequence comes from Pseudocheirus occidentalis, assembly GCA_028646575.1. NCBI lineage: Eukaryota > Metazoa > Chordata > Mammalia > Diprotodontia > Pseudocheiridae > Pseudocheirus > Pseudocheirus occidentalis. The sequence goes on along the minus strand of CM053593.1, from coordinate 287,538,829 downwards.
GAAATATTTTTGATACTCGGTTCTAACAGCCAGCATATTTCTTTTATGACCTGAATTTGTTGCTTGTAGGTTCAGGAGTAGACTTAAGTTCAGTCATTTACTTACATACTTGAGAGAGCAGAGAAAGATGGCGACACTGAAGCTAATAATCTGAAGGACTAAGTCTGCCTTCATTCCTCTGATATCATTGATATCGGTTATTGCCTAGAATATGGTTGTAATGAGAGAACAGGTATCTAAACAATAGATCCTTCATATACTACCCACTGCCATAGCCCCTGACTGTAGAGTTTGGTCCACCTTCTTACTGCCACTTTGAATTACTGTTGGCTTAACATAATTTAACAGCTCACTTAGCTACGAGAATCCTAGAAGCCTCACCCTAAGATTGCTTGTGACATATGGAAAGCTTTACTACACAGAAAACATCAATATAAATTTGAATATGACACAAATCGATCATTTATTAAGCACTTACTGTGTGCCAGGCAGTGCACTAAGGGCTGGTGACACAGAAAGAGGCAAATTGGGAGAGACAACTGTATAAACAAGCTATATCCTGGATAAATAGGAAGCAAATAAGAGAGAGAAGTTACTGGAATAAAAAGGAGTTTAAGAAGGCTTCTGGTATAGGATAAGATTTTCTTTCAAATTTAAAGGAAGCCAGAGAGGCCAGTAGTCAGGGCAGAAGAGTGAGAGCATTCCAGACATTGGAGAACAACCGTAGAAAATGTCTGGAGCTGAGAAATAGTGTCATACAAGGAACAGCAAAAAGGGCAGTGTCACTGGATTGAAGAGTACATTACATGGAATAAGGTTTAAGAAGACTGAAAAGATAGGATAGAATGAATGCCTATGTTTGATTTTGAAGGCTAGACAATTTTAGGTTTGTTTTTTGAGGCATTGTGGTTCTACAGGAGTTTATTTTATAAAATACTCATTTTAGAAAAAAAAAACTTTGGTAGATGAGTGGAGGATGAATTGGAGGTAGAGAGAGACTTATTGCAGGCTGATTCACCACAAGGTATTGCAGTAATCCAGGCATAAGGTAAAGAGAGCTGGTACCAGAGTTCTCCTATCATCAGAGAAGAGAAAGGGTTGTTCTAGACAGATGTTTCATGTTTGAAATTGATAGGTAACAGATAGTGAGAGAGCTAGTGAAGAGTCAAGGAAAACACTGGAGGTACTAGAAGGACAGGGTTGCCCTCTACAGTACTTGGGAAGTGAAGCAGAGGGGAGGGTTTAGGGGAAAAGTTAGTGTATTCGACTTTGGACAAGTTCATTTTAAATAAGGAGGAAAAATTTTAAAATATCTTGAGAACTTAAAATACAGAAGGCAAGGAAAGTATTAAAATAGGATATTTTACATTGTCATCTTTGACAAATTGTTTGCCTCTTTACCTCTGCCATAGTAATCAGGCTTATCAAACTAAGAAGAGAATCCTGAAAGCATCAAAATATATAATGGATGGTTTGTTCTAAACACTTTCTTGTGACCTTACTGGAAACAATATTCAATTAATCTGTGTATTGAACCATGCATATTCTGCAATAATGAACTTTACTTAACCTCAGTTTTGATCGAGTATATGCACTGGTAGTACTCTTCTAGTTACAACTGCATGTTCTTTATTAATGTAGATGAAAGGGATAGGATACTAGCACTAATTATTTAATTTCATTTGTAATATTAGAAAGGATAATTAAAGTCTTATTCCCCTTTCAATTTCTCATGTTGTTCTTCTTTAGAATGGGCTACACATCACTTGCCTTTGGTGGTTGTTGTGAATGAGGAATCTGACTTTCAGATGCACATTTCATCACTTCCTTAGTATATACCTACATTGTTTTCTCTTCACGGGTAAATCAAATTCTAGTTTCCTCATTTTTTAGTAAGGATCACAGTTCAGATATTTATATAAACAGACACATTATTATAAATTATTCACATGTATGTATATGCACATATTTGTATGTACATATGCCTAACAATCTCCTGTTTGGCCATTTAGAAGAAGAAAGTAACTAGAGCAACATAAATCTTTAAAGACTTTCAACTGTGTTTTGGTTGGGGGACTGTTTGGCAGAGGCTGAATTTGAATTTTCTTTTTTATCTGCTTCAACACGGTCACACTTAATTTACAGATATTAGAGATAGAGAAGACTTGTTAGATTATTTAATTCATTTCCCCAGAGCCAATTGTGGAATAAGAAATGAAAGTATGACATTATTCTTAAATATCACCTTGAACTAGAGAAAGGTAACAGTAATGATTGAGGTAGTGAATGTGCATACTGCTTATAAAATGATAGATTCAAAGGTTGTAAGCAAAAAAGACATGGAGGAATAATTTTTTTTAATATGTGCAATAGCCAATTGACTAGATCATATCCTGTTTATTGGATCCAATAAGAAAACAGTGAGAATTCTCAGTGGTTTGAACAGCAAGTTGTTTTGTTCATTGCCTTAAAATTTAATGAATTTAACAGTTCTGAGTAGAAAGTTTCTTATCATCCTTAATAACAAACTACAAGTAACAATAAAAATGTGCAAATAACTTTTACCTTCACCCTATTTTGTGAAGCCCTGTTATCTCATACCATCTCTCAAGTTACCCAATAGTTACTGTGGGTATTATAAGTCCCATTTGACAATACTTTGCCAAATCATGCAGGAAGAAGATTGATTCTAGAGTATAACCCAATTCTCCTGTTCCTTATATATAATGATTAGATTTCTACTTAAAAGATACCAAATCATTGGACCATTTGAATTAAAATTAAAATATAACTATTTTGCCTAAATGGGCTGATATTCAGCTAACTTTTCTTTAATAGCACTATAGGATGAATATAAATTTAGGTTCAACTTAGCACTTATAGTCACTTCCTAACAAATTTAGATCTCATCTATATTTCCAGATTATTTCACATTACCTCCTGTGCATTCTACTATATATTCCAGCCAAATTGGCCACCTTGCTGTTTCTTGAACTGGATGCTCATTCTTCCACCCTTTGGTCTATGCATAGGCTATTTTCTTTTTCTTAGCCATTCATCTCCCTGCCTTCCATTCCTTGAATGTACTCTCCTCAGCTTCTTCTCTTAGAATTTTCAATTTATTTCAAGTCTTGGCACGAGTTATACCTTCTACAGGAAACCTTTTCTAATCCTCCTAATTATTAATGGTTTCTAATATATTAATTAAATATTTTATATTTGGTAGCCTGTTCACATAAGTTATATCTCTGAAAAAAAAAGCTCTTTGAGGGCAGGCACTGGATCTTGTTTATTGGTTGTTTAACTTTATATACCTTCCCCATTGTAGTCACTAAATTTGTTTAATTAATTAAGCATGTTGAAAATTGAATAACAAGTTACTTATCCCCTACCTAATTGAGTCATCCTGGTATTAAAGTGGCATAGTCACAGATTGAGTGCAGTAATAAATCATCAGGAGTATCTGATCAATTTAAGACAATTTAGAGAATAATCTGAAATTGGGTAAAATTTCTGCCATTGGATGTTTAAATACCTCCTTTTCTATGGATTGATGACAAAGCTGCAATTCTTTAAAAAGTACTCTTAAACCTATGCAACATTTTAAAGTTTATTCTAATGACTGAATGTAGAAAAGAAATATTGTTTTTCTTAAAGGAAAATATAAGATTACTGCAGAAATTTTGTTATAATGGTATGTCAATGAATGGTGTCTTACACAGCAAGAATTGCCATCTCAATTATACTTCTCTACAGGGGTCTTACTCAGTGAAACAGATCAACAATGAAGAAATCATTTTTCTCATTTGGAAAGCTTTACAAATGTCTAGTTTTCTGAATTGCCAAAATTTTATAATTAAACAGAAAGTTCTATAATGACAACCAAAGGAAAATGTGCGCACGTGTTAGATTATGTGTTAAAGAAAACTTTCCTCTTTTGGTTATGTTTCTGCCTTGTAAGGAACAATGTCGTTCTTTTAACTAAAAGTTTTCATGTTGGTATTTATCCATATACAAGTCTTTTGGAAGAATGTGACTAAAACCAATTTTCCCTCTCCATTGTATTTATGTGGTAGTGCATAGTTCTTAGGTATAGCCTAAAAAATATTGTAATTCTGCTTGTCCCTGTTTTAGGACCTCAAATGTGTTGTCAAGAAATGGAAAATGGCTAATTTTCATTCTAATATTCAATCAGTAACTCCTTTATTCAATTTTTTTTGTTTAGTGAGCATCTGTTATTAGGATAGCACTGTGCTGACTGTTCTGGGGGATGCAAAGTATATACACCTTCAAGGAGTTTACAGTCCAGTTGCAGTTACACAAATGTAAATGTGTAAATATATGTGTATATATGAAACATTTTATTAGAACACAGAAAAATATATAAGGATTTTAAACCTCTTATAAATGAAAATTGTTTTGATTGTTTTTTATGAGCTAAATAAATGGAGACAAGTGGTTTGAAATTAATTGGAGAAAAATATCTTCTGTTTTCCCAGATTCTCCATGAATGTTCACCTTTTATCCTTTTAAGAGAAAATTTACACACTTGAAATAACTAAAAGATATCATATAGTAAATAATGACCCAGAAAATGTTTGTGTGTGTGTGTGTGTGTGTGTGTCCAAGCAAAGGAACTTACTTTGCATGGTTAGGACTCCCTCCCTCCTTCTCTCTCTCTCTCTCTCTCTCTCTCTCTCTCTCTCTCTCTCTCTCCTTTTGCTTGATAGGCAGCAACTTATGGATTCTTCAAGAATTTCATATTACAACAACAATTAATAAAAATTAATTTCATCTCCCTTAAAGATTAATTTCTCCATTTTAATTTTTAAAGTAATTTTATTTATGCTTCAGTAATCATTAACAATTACATAAAACTCTAAAGCCAGTGTAAAATAGTCAGCATCTCTCAATTCTGAATGAGATGCATATTAGTACTTTTGGTTGTAAAATTCAGTGATACAAATTATATATTTCCACATACTGATCTTGCATTGAGAAAGTTGTTGGTTTGACTTAGCTTTTGAACACACACCTTGGTTCAACACTAATATATGAAAAAAAGAGTAAAAAAAATTTTCTAAAAATCTCAATCATTCAGGAAAAACCTGGAAGGAAAAACTTTTGATTAGTGAATCTAGATGTAACTCAGTTCTTGCATTTTATTCATAACAAAATCTATTAGATCCATAGGCAGAATCCATTTACTTTTATTTATAAACATGATTGACACCCATTTTACTTATTTTTAACTAACTGCAAATTAGGAGGGGAGAGAAAAAGCAGAGTAGATATCTCTAAATATTGATAACTTGCAAACTGATTAGAGCAAGACAATGGAAAAACCTTTTTAAAAAAAACTTAAATGCCTTATAAGGATATTTAATATGTGGGTAAACATCTATGCATATTTCAGTAGCATCTTAATTGATAGCTGTGAAGTCCGGTCAATAAATCTGAATGATCTAGTGGTTATTATACTCAGTTCTTAAGAAAATAGAAAGATTATATTTTATTTAAAAATTATTTCCATGCAAAATGTCTTAAAATGTTACTTAAAGGGGAGTGTTTGGGCTATTTTGAAAATTCATTTATTTGGAGCACTATATTATTTATGTTAGGTGACAGGTTATCTTCCTTTTTGAAAAATAACCAGGTTTTTTTGTTGTTTATATCCTCTAAACTTTTTGTGGAAATAGCAAAAAAAAAAAAAGATAGTCAATATCCAATAATATTTCAGGGAACTTGATTTTATTAACATTCTTTATGCTTTCAATGACTTTAAATTAACTTAGTTTTTTTATAAAAAAGAAGGTGAATTGGGACTTCTAGGTGGCACAGTGAATAGAGCATCAACCCTGGAGATAGGAGGACCTGAGTTCAAATCCTGCATCAGACACTTAAAGCTTACTAGCCATGTGACTGGGCAAATTACTTAACACCAGTTGCCCTGCCTTCACCCCTCCAAAAATAAAAAAAGAAGGTGAATTGTTAAAATTTTAGAAGTTAATTTTGTATATTTTTGCTCAATATACATTTCTTATGTTAAATAGTCACGGCTTGGTTTTTTAGCTTATACAATAATTTGTAAGGTATATTATATGCCAGGATATTTTATTATGAGGATTGAAAGCAGGCATATTAACAAGTTAAGTACCAGAATTTTTGTACAAGTTCAGATCATTCTCAAGATGATTTAATTTCTTAAATTCAAGCCCAGTTTTGTAGAATTCATAGTAGACTTCTCTTAAGATTGTACTCAGGTAGTTTGTAATTAACTAACTTGCATATATAAAAAAATCATTAAAATAACCCATTAAAACATTACGCATCTTATAGTTGCTTGAAATTATTTAAGTAAGTACAGTTTGATCAAGATACTTGGGCACCAGCCCTGTATTTGGGCAACCACTCATGTAGAAGAAAAATCAGCACAACCTTTCCAACTTCTTTCCCCTGGGAATTTTACCATAGAATAATATTTCTAGTAACATAAAAATGACATTTAGTGATGTTTTATAAGCTCTACTACTGTGGAAGAAAAGCTGATTGGCTCATATATGAAAATGAGTAGGAATTCTTTTGTGGGGGGTAGAGAAGGGGGGAGGGAAGGCTTTCATATTCAGCATCTAAAGCACATTTTAAAAATCTTACTCATGATTTGTTCCTTTGTATTTGTATTTCACAGTCATTTTTTAAAAAGTCAGGCATGAACTGTCAGACATTCTGTAGATGCCATGCATCCATATTCTCTGCCAAGTTGAAAAGGGATGCAGAACCAACTAGAAACTGTTTTCTTCAGCTATTTGCCTGGATGACATTTTCAAAGTTTACAATTTTAGGAAATGAATTCTGCTTTCATTTAGAGAGTGGACACTAGGCAACAGGAAGACAGAAGTAACCACAGAAACGGTCAATGAGGCTTGTAAATTTTAAGGTTCAAAAACAGAACAACTTTTTTTAAATTAACTTATGTTTATTTTTAGTTTACGTAATTGATTTCCACAAGATTTTGAGTTACCAGAACAACTCTTCTTAAACCTATAAAGGTTATCATTCTTGGGAGTCAATGTACTACTATATATGATACAGTGCTGCTGTCCAACTATTCATTCAAGCACCTTTTTGAGAAATGTACATTAAGAATTCATCTGCCTTTAGGATTAAATGCTATCTCTTTCCTCCTCACCCATAAGAAAGCAGTAGAAAGAAATTAATTGTTTAACATGGTCAACATAGATTAAATGACTTCAGTGACATAGAAATCCTGAGGGTCCTTTTTTTTTTAAATAATAAAACTCCTGTCATTTCTTAAATCCCTTGCTCTATACTAGCTACTATTATGATTAGAAAGTAACTCACAAAATAATGTAGATGTTGGAAATAAAAGAGCATGATTGGCAGCAAATGGAATAAATAATCTCATAGTAAACAGTAATGACTTGTTGCAATTAAAAAATTAATCCTTTAGATCTCTCTGAATCAAAATGAAGTTTTGTTTTTCATTTAATGACACCATCTGTTATATATTGTAGCCTTCAACAAGATCAATTGCTTGTGAATTAAACTAATTTATGCATTATATCTCATTTTTAAGCTAGCCTATTGAACAATTTAAAATGCCAAAGATTTCTTTTCTTATTCTTTGAAAAGAATAGCGATTTTCTTTGGTGTATTCCCAATCATCTTCTCTGATTATTTTTCCTTTTTTGCTTTAGGTATAGCTCAGCCTTTTAAAAAGCCATTAGATATCTAACTAGGTTAAAATTGTTCCAAGTTAAAATGTGAAAGTGTGCTATCAATGTATAAGGGTTAAGTAGGCAGTTAAAGATGCCAATTTGGGGCTCAGTGAAGCTTTTCTAACCTGCCAGGTCTTATGCTCTGTTGTCATAGCCTTGAAGCACCCACAGGAACTTCCATGCCATGTAGAAGAATAAGAATAGGATGATATGTAAATTTAATTTAATTATGTAAAATCTAGATGATCCTTTTCATCAATATCAAACTTTGAGGGAAGCTGAAATTTTACCCACACATCAGCAAAAGGTGATGCACTGAAATTATAACATTCTCTTACCAAGTCCATGTAGTGGAATTGTCTTATGGGTAGGAATACCTTTTTTTTTTTGAGGAGGGGAAGGCAAGGCAGTTGGGGTTAAGTGACTTGCCCAAGGTCATACAGCTAGTGTGTCAAGAGTCTGAGATGGGATTTGAACTCAGGTCCTTGTGATTCCAGGGCTGGTGCTCTATTCACTGTGCCACCTACCTGGCCTAAATAGAAATACTTTTTTGAGAAATAATTATCAATAACCAATGATTTGGGGGCATTCAGATTTCCCCCTTTATCTTTTACCCTCATTTTATGGTCTTATTCTCTGAAGGATGTACTACTGTTCTTCTTTTTCTGACCCCACCCAGGTGGGGAAACCAGTGTGCTCTACTCAGCTTTGTGTGAAGATCCATTCTTTAAAAGCTGGAGGCAATTTAGAAGTAGATGATGTGATCAAAGTTCAGGTCCAGCCACTCATTGAAAATTCATTCTTTCATGAATTGTTAATCAGAGTTGATTGTCACCCTTGGGAATACCCCTCTTCTAATGGGTCTATAAGCTGTGAGCTGCTTGCCGTGATTGCTCTTTCATCTAAGAGAAGAAGATGGCCAAAAGACCATCCTTTTATGAAAATGCTAGCATTATTGATAAAATGACTAAATTACCCCAAATTTTTGTGTCTCAAATCTTTCTAAATGCTACACTTTATAATACATACTCTTTAAAAAAAATTTAACAATAGGGGCAATTAGGTGGCATGGTGGATAGAGCACAGGCCCTGAACTCAGGAGAGGCTGATTTAAATTCAAACTCAGACACTTGACATTTACTAGCAATGTGACCTTGGGTAAGTCACTTAACCCCAATTGCCTTGTGCCACTCCCATCCCCCAAATAAATAAAATTTCTTAACAATCTTTGACTTTTTCTTAACCCACCACTACCACCTTCACTTCTCAAAACTACTAGCTGCTAATCCAATAAGTTGTTTCCCTTTCTTCAACCTGTTTTCCTCCCTCTCCTGGAATATCTCTTATGCTCTGGTGTTCAGACACTCTCAGAGGCCTGCCTCTCAAGTTCTGCTTCATAGTAAATGTTCTAAGCTATCTTACCTAACATAAAAGGGCAAAGAGTGGGGAATAGGAATTGAATGAAAAAACTACATTGTCTCAAATGATTTTCCCTTTACGAACTTAAATAATGTTATGGTTACTAGTTAAGTATTTTGTGTAAACTTTAGTTTGGAAATAACTGCAAGTAAAATATATGATAGAAAATGCAGTTTTTGAAGCCGTTTTCATTAAGCAGATTTATCTATGGATTTACTGACTGATTATTCTACTATCTTAAAACAATACTTCTTATCCTTCCAGTGATTAAAAATGTTTCATTGGGGTTTGTTGTTTTATTGTTGCTTTAGGGAAGAGATAATTCTTTAGTACAGTTTTAATATAACTACATACTTATCAGGTAAGAGTTAAGGACTCATTTTTTCCTATATGTGTCATTTTTTAAAAAATTTACAAATGAGCTCAGACAATTAATTTTTACAAGATGCCTGTATTAATTACAATCTGAGACAAGGCTCTTTGTCATTTGGTAATTCATTTTGTCACATTTATCCTGTGTTGACTGCCTCAGCTTGATGTTGATAGGCATGCTGATTCATGTTTGATTGTGCCAGGTAGGTTTTATTCATTTAGAGGAATGAGTATAAAGAGGTCACACCTTACAATCACACTGCCATTTCTATTGTATGTAAGCCATATATTTCCTTTTAATTTTAACTCTGAAAAATGTACTGGGATTTTTGCAGCTTAGCTGTACAAATCGATTAAATTTATAATCAAGGGATGTCTAATCTCTAAAGCTAATATAAGAATTCACAGTTATTGATTACATGTGAAGGATACACAAGCCGTTAATCATGCATGAAGGCAGTAGAATAAACATTGTGTCAGAAGGGAATGGACAAATAATTGTCAGTCCTGTAGTTATTATTTGTCTCTTTACTATTCTCCCTAAGCATCTGCTTCAGCATACTTGACAGTTACATTTTGCATATTAAAACAAAGGCTTTAAATGAAGTATTCTGTCCCTTCTTACCATTGTAAAAAGTCTTAAGTGCAACTGACTTTCCACTTTTTTATTTTTAAAGAATTCTAACATGTTCACTGTCTTACAAAAATATGGAGCCCTTTAGAAATTGGTCATTTGATAGCCTAAGAGGTTATCATTAGGCAAAGGAATGGTCTTAGGTTCATGAACATGAATCATGCTTTTGGAGATGAAACCCCACAGTGGTTTCTGGTCACTGGGGCTTGTGTTTAACTCACCTGGATACTAAATTACACATGATAGTACCTGAGAGAAGATTAATATTAGTTGTGACTGATTTTGATTCATGGACCAGTGTTCTTCAGTATTCACTATATCCCCACTCCACTGACATACAAAATAGAAGATATATTATAAAATTGTTGAATTAATCAGTGACACCTAGCTATGTGAACATGTGTAAACCAATTAGATTCATCTATAAAATGGGAACAATAGTTTCATTACAAGGTTTTTATGATGAAATGCTCTGAAAACCTTAAAGTAATATATGAATGGGAATTTTTAGCCTAAGAATGTTTTACACATATATAATGTGTGTATGCATGTATGTTTGATGGTGGTGGTATGTTTGTTTTTGTTCTTGTTTGTTAATTATACGTCTTCTAAAACCCAAACAAAAAAAAGAGAGAGAGAAGGATTTCTATTTTGATGAGTACTTCCCACATCTTTCAATATATTGAAGAGAGAGGGGAACCGGAGGAGTAATGTGGCATATGGGATAGTTAGCCTCAAAGCCATGAAGAACTTGGTCCAAGTCCCATTAAGACATTAAGTTATAAAGAAGTTATTAGCCTGCAATTATAGAGGGAGTTCCCTCACATGAAAATGATTATTCATCTACATATAATGAACTCTTTCCACATTCTCAAACTAGTGCTTTCTGATTATGAATCCTTGAGCATCAGTCTCTGAAGACCAAAAGAGCAAGGGAGAGAGCTGCATTTCCAATAATAATCTAAGTATAAAATGTGACATAGAGGATATTATTATTATTATTGCCAATATTAGTAATGGTTAACACGTAGAAAGTGCATTGAAATACTGTTTTGGAAAAGGGGGTAGGATAATCATGTGGATTAAATGAGGGATAACAGAGGTATTCTGGATTTAAAATATTAAGAAGATGTAAAAAAAAAGTTCCCTAGTCTTTGTATGGATCATCTGAGGGAAGGTTTATCATCTGTACCAATGGACAGAAAGTAAGATTGAAATTAAAAACCAACCATTTTCTTTGTATGGTAGCAGGAAAGGTTTATCTTTTTAAAATAATATTTTATTTTCTCCCAGTTACAGTAAAAAAAAACTATCAGCATTATTTGCTCTGTTCTTCTAATTTTGAGTTCTAAATTCTATCCTCCCCTCACCCCAGAGATAAGACATCTGATATAGATTATATATGTGCAATCATATAAAACATTTCCTTATTAGTTATTTTGTGTAAGAAGACTAAGAAAGAAATAAAGAAGGGAAAAGTGAAAAATAGTGTGGTTCAGTCTGTATTCAGATATTTTTTCCTCTATAGGTGGATGACATGCTTTATCATGAGTCCCTTGGGATTGTCTTGGATCATTGTATTGCTGAGAATAGCAAAGTCATTCACAGTTGTTCATCACACAATATTGCTGTTTCTGTGTACAATGTTCTGCTTTTGCTCACTTGATTTTATATCAGTTTACAGGATTGGTTTTTTCTGAAATCATCCTGCTTGTCATTTCTCATAGCATAATAATATTCCATCCCAATTATATACCACAGTTTGTTCAGCCTTTCAGCAGTTAATGGGAAGTCCCTTGATTTCCAATTCTTAGTCACCACCCAAATACGCACAAATAAATAAATAGATAGATATAGATAGACAGACAGATAGATAAATAAATAAATAGATGAATAAATAAATAAACAAACAAATAAATGAAGGAATGAATAAATAAATAAACAAATAAATGAACAAACAAATAAATAAATAAACAATTAGTATCAGTATTTTTTAACAAATGGGTTATTTTCTCTTTTTTATCCCTTTGTCATATAGACCTGGCAGTGGTATTGCTGGATCAGAGTCTGCACAGTTTTATAGTCTTTTGGACAAAGTTCCAAATTGCTCTCCAGAATGGTTTGCTCAGTTCAACAGCTCCACCAACAGTGCATTAGTATCCCAGTTTTCCCACATCCCTTCCAACATTTATAATTTTTATCTTTGTCATATTCACCAGTCAGATACATGTAAAATGGTACCTCAGAGTTGTTTTAATTTGCATTTCTCTAATCAGTTCTGATTTAGAGCATTTTTCCATAAAACTATAGTTTTGATTTCTTCATCTGAAAACTGTTCTTATCCTTAGATGATTTATCAATTGAGAAATGACTTGTTTTCTTATAAATTTGACTCAGTTCTTTATATATTTGAGAAATGAGGCCTTTACCAGAAATAACTTGCTATAAACTTTCCTGCCTAGTTTTCTGCTTTCATTCTATTTTTTGTTGAAAAACTTTTAAAATTTATATAATCAAAATTATTGATTTCATATTTCATAACACTCTCTATAGCTTGTTAGATACTAAGTTTTTTTTCCTTTTCATAGTTCAGACAAGTAAACTATTCCCTGCTCTCCTAGTTTGCTTATGACATCACACTTTAGGTGTAAATTATATACGCATTTTTACCTTATCTAAGTATATGGTGTGAGAAGTTGGTCTAGACATAGTTTCTGCAAGATTGTTTTTCAGCAGTTTTTGTCAAATAATGAGGTTTTTTTTTAGTACCTAAAGCTTAGATCTTTGAGCTTATATAAAATACTAGCTTGCTATGATCATTTACTACAAGGTTTTGTAGAAATACCTAATCAGTTCCATTGTTCTACTGCTCCCTTTCTTATCTAGTACCATATTGTTTTGAAAATTATAATTATAATACATTATAATACAAATTGAGATCTGGTATAGCTAGGCCACCTTCCTTAACTTGTTTTTTCATTGACTCCTTTATGTTCTTGAGCTTGGTCTTTTTTGTTCTTTGAGAAAATATTAAAATAAAAATTAACTGTCCTGACTTCCAAAAAAGATTTGGCCTTTATTTACATACAGATTGCATATACTTATTTGTAAACTTTATTGCTAAATATGTACTCAGTATGGTAATTTTTATTACTTTGATATATATGTTTAATAGAAGTCTATACGAATATATTTACTGAATGGCTTATACTTAATAGATTGCCAGTTAGTATCTCAAATAAGAAACCAAATGGTTTCTCTAGTGGTTTTTTGTTTCAAACGTTCTAAAATTTGTTTCTTCTTAAACTTTGTTGAGTTGTTTATCTACCGACAATATTGTACAATACAGTTCTTATCACAAGCAGGTTTAGATGATAATTTATACTGGGTTCTAATGCATATAAAAAGTCACACTTCAAAAATATTAGGTTAACTATTAAGTTTCAAGTTCCTGCAAATTGGTCCCATTAGGAAGCACTAGTAAGTTTGCTTTAAGCTCAGTAGGGGCAAGTACAGTGTCTTTCCTAAATGTTGTCTTGGTTTTTTTTTTCTTACATAAGTATTTAGACTATATACAAATGTACAATCTACAGGATGGTTGGGAAATAATCCATTTTAGTAGAGCAATCTGTGGCTCAATTTGGATCATATCAAAATTATACATAAACTTGATATGATGACTGGTTAGTTTAGTTTAATACTATTTGGTTCTACTTGCTTAACTTAATCTCCATTTGGCCTTGGCAAGAGAAATTTCATCAATGTCAACTATGTTCCTAGTTCCTAGGGAAGAGTGTTGGGCTTAGAGTCAGGCAGACTTAATTCAGAGGATGCTGAAGGTACTTAACAAGCTGTGTGACTCTGGGCAAATCATTTAACTTCTGTCTACCTCAGTTTCCTCGACTGTAAAATGAAGATAACAATAGTACCCACCTCCCAGAGTTGTTGGCAAGATTAAATGAGATAATATTCATGGAGTACTTTAGCAGAGTATCTGACACATAGGGGGCACTTAATAAATACATGTTCCCTTCTCCTTTGTTCATCAAACTAACATGTCATACAGCTGTGGGTAAGAGTAGAGTTAACCCACTATCCAAGGGAAAATCCATATAAATTATAGCTATCCATGAGTCACTGGGACAATGCACAGGTATATCATCATATTTTTGCTGAATGATTGAATGAATTTACTAGAGATACATAAGAACATAAACCTAAATGCTCATTATTTTAATTAAGTTATGAACTTAACATACAGTATAGTTTCTAGGTCCCTTTTGTTTTTCTTTAACCCAAGGAAAAAGAAACATTAGAACATATATCACTTTTCCCTTTCAAAACAAAGGTAATAACAATCCTCTTTAAATTTTCTGTTAATATATAAGAATTCGGTTTCTAAAATCAAAGAAATTTTATCATTTATTTATTCATTTGTTCATTCATACAATTATTATTTCCAACACCAACTTTAATTTTGACTCTCTGTGTTGTTAAAAAAATTATTTTATTAGCTTTTTAGTGATGTAGACTAGCTATTCTGGGTTTTTTAAAAATATTCCACATGCTGTCCAAAAATTTTAAAGAGAAATAGAGCCTATAGTGTACAGATGAAGCTGGTTATTCATCTCTCTGTTTCTCTAATAGGAGTTTTGAAGCTACACTTTTTTCTTTTGTTCTCAGTAAAATAAAGACAGATATGTATGGAACAATTTATTTTATCTTTTTAAAATTTATTTATTTTTAGTTTTCAATACTCACTCCCATAAGATTTTGAGTTTTAAATTTCCTCCCGCTTACTCTCCTCACCCTCCCCAAGATGGCATGAAATTTCATACAGGCTCTACATATCCATTTATATTAAACATATTTTTACATTTGTTGTGCTGTAAAGAAAAATTAGAACCTATGGGAGGAACCACAAGAAAGAAGAAACAGAAAAAAAAAAAAGCAAATAGCATGCTTCTATCTGCATTGAAACTCCATAGTTCTTTTTCTGGATGTGGATGGTATTTTCCATCATGAGTCTTCTGGAGTTGTCTTAGATCCTTGCATTTCTGAGAAGAGCTAAGTCTATCAGTCATCACACAATGTGGCTGCTACTGTGTACGAGAACAATTTTTTTTTAAACAATATATACCAGACATCTTCATTTCAAACAAGCCACATACACAACTATTAAAGCTGAGTTTCATAAGGTCCATTGGTGATTGTGTAACTCCTGAGCCCATTTATTTTCGCACACATTCAACATGAGTTGTTGCTTATTGTTGTTGGTTTAAAAATTGGGCTTAAAATAGATCAAAGCATCTTAAAAACATCCCAAGTGCCCTTTTTTCTTGGAACTTTATTTCTGGTGCTAAAATAGTGAGCCAGGTTTTCCATCAATGGTTTATTTTCTGCCATCACTTGATTATTGTTTATTATTCAAAAAATTATTTTAATCAAGTGTAACTAAATCTTCTAGTTTTCTTGGTATTAGAGATAGTCTGTCTTTTTTTTTTTTTTTGCTTTTTTGGGGGGGGAGGGGAGAAGGCAGGGCAATAGGGATTAAGTGACTTGCCCAAGGTCACACAGCTAGTAAGTGGTAAGTGTCTGACGCCTGATTTGAACTCAGGTCCTCCTGACTCCAGGGCCCGTGGTCTGCACCATCTAGCTGTTCCTGATAATCTAAATCTTTATGATACTGGTATTATTTTAAATTTTAGACAGCAAGGTGATAGAGTACAAAAATGTTGTCCTATTTTATGTTTAATAAGGTTGAACGTTTCTTCCAGGGAGCTAGAGGAATGTTGAACTATGTGGTTCTTTACATAACCCTGGGATTCAGGGATATCATACCAAAAATGTAGTTTGTCAGTCTACCAAAGAAGCAAATGTGTATCATATGACTAGACCTCCCTCATTTTCCAGGCCTAATAAAGGCATCTCAGGAAGTTATACTTAACTCATTTTGACCTGTAAAACCAAAAATGAAATTTTTTTTGGCTGGAGTAGTAATATCATATGCTTGTAAAAGGAAGGTGGGTGGATAGAAGACACATGTCAAGTCAATCTCATGGATCACAAAGGAAGTAACCATCTCCTGGTAGAGATGATGTACTTGGTGTCTAGACAAATAGATGATTGATAGATAGATTGGATGGATGGATGGATGGATGGATGGATGGATGGATGGATGGATGGATGGTTGGATGGATGGATGGAGTGGGAGAAAGAGACAGAGAGAGAACTGATACAACAATAAATGACAGACATGTAAAAAGGTCACAAATAAATGGGTGACAGTAGTCTTAGACTGACATCTTCATAGATACCTATATTATATGGTTACTATATGGGGATTTATTTTGTGTAACTATGTTTTTTTTTCCATTGGAGGTTTGGTGGGAGGAGGGAGGGAAAATAGATTTTTGGTAATTGAAAAGAAATTAATAGAAAGAAAGGAGCATCTGAAGGAAAAGGAATAAATCTGTACCTTTAATAAGGAAACAACTTGCTTTTCCTTGCTCCCTACATGTGTTGCTTAACTCTGTTTTGTTTTGTTTTGAAAGGTTATATTTGGTACTGAAATTGTTCCAGTGTTTTCCACTGACAGATACTTTGTCTGGCTTTCAGATGCTTCACCTTCTATTTATTTAGATAAACAGAATGGAAATTGTGCATTGGGGTCTAGCTCTAGGATTTCTGAGGGACCAGCAGCCCCTGCACAAAGCTGTTGTCATACTCCAGTGTTTAGAGTTTGCGTACATCTTGGACAAAATCTTTGCTCTTTTTTTGTCACAAGCTTTGGGACATCTCCTATTTTTCTCTGATTGACAGTTGGATAATAAGTTTTATCATTAAAAAACAGTTCTAGGGAAATACAAGCTTTGCCTTCAGTTCCCTTGTCGATGGCAAAGCTTTTGTTTTCACAACTCCTTCAGAATAACTAGAGATTATCTCTCCAAAAGAGGTGCTGATATTGACCTGTCCTGTCACGTGTTGCTTAACAAGTGCCAGAGAAATTGAATCCTACTTTATCTGTTTTCTAGTGCCGCTTATTGAATCTTCCTGCTGTTGAAAGGTAGCTAGGGGTCAACAGATTCTGTCTCTTCCTCTCATCCATCCCTCTATTAACCTTGACAGAATTACAAAAGTGGCTCTTCATTTTATTTTACAAAGTTGGGTGAAATCTTTCTGATTCTTGTACTTCAAGTAAGCACCTTAAGAATGAAATGTTTTTCTAGACATTGTTTCATGTTGGAAGTGAAGCCTAAGTTATACATGTATTCATTTTTGTTTTCACACATATAAATATAGTTTGTGTTTATGTGCATGCATGTACATATTTATGTGTATGTATGTGTGTGTTTGCACATGCATTCTTTTTTTTCTGTTCATGTCACACAGGTGTTTTATTAAGCTCAGAGGAAGAACTGAATGTAGAGACTGTTAGTTTAGATGTCAGAGGTTGGTAGATATTGTAGACAAGACATGTTTCATGCTCTCATAAAGGTTACAGTTATCTATATCTATCTATCTATCTGTCTGTCTGTCTGTCTGTCTGTCTTTCTATCTATGTCTATATCTGCCTACCTATCTATAATCTACCTATCTATCTGTACATATATATACATTCATTCATATATATATATATGTATATATATGCCTATACATATATAAATGTACATATACTCACACACACAGGCAATTGTGTGGCATAGTGTATAGAGTGCCAGGCCTAGAATAAAAAAGACTTATCTTCCTGAGTTCAAAACTGGTCTCAGATACTTACTAGTTCTGAGACCCTGGGCAAGTTACTTCACCCTCTTTGCCTGTTTACTCATTTTAAAATGAGCTACGGAAGGAAATGCCAAATTACTTCAGTACCTTTGCCAAGCAGACCCCAAATATGGTCACAATAAAGTCAGACATGACTAAAAATGGCTGAAAATACATACATACATACATACATACATACACACACACAAACATATGGACACTAACATAAATTCCCTGCATATGGAAGGTATCAAATCCAATTAAACACCTATGGCATGGCATCACATATCACCAGAAGCATTGTGCATGTAGATAGAGGGTTGACCTCTTATTCAGGAGGATTGGGTTCAAGTTCTGTCACTATCTCCAATAATTGGGGGACCATGGAAAAGCCATTTAATCTCTCAGATTTTCAGACAAATTAGAGATAGATTGCTGATTTGAATCGAATTTCCACATGGGGAGTTGCCCCCAGGGTTGACCTCATATATCAAGATGAAAAATATAAAAATGTACACAAGACCTGGAAATACAAAGACAAAAACAGACATGCCTCTTCAAGGAACATAGATTTTGCTAATAAGGATATGTAGACCATTAACTAAATACAGTTATATAATGCAAAGTAGAATGTGATAGGTTCAAAGGAGAGGTTCACATCTAAATTAGAAAATCCCAGCTCATTGTGTAGTAGAAAGAGCTTGATTGATTTAGAGACATTGGAGACCTGAATTTTTAATCCCAGTTTACACACTGACTAGCTCTGTTAACTCTGGAAAATCTCTTAACCTGTCTCATCCTTTATGGACGAACCTTTTCAAAATGATAAATTGACCAAATATTTAACTCATTTCATTATCCCATTTTGTTTGTTACTAATTTTAAGATGAGTTATGCTTTCTATAATGATGGTAAAATCCAGTATCTTTAATTTATACCTCTTGTTATAAAATTATATATATTTACAAGGTAGGCCATCAAGTCCAGCCACCTCATTTTAAATATAAGGAGACTAAAAGACTTAAGGAGATAAAATGCCTTTCCTAAGGTCTTACCTTATAGAGCCTAAAAGCCAGCCAGGTCCTCTGTCTGACTTCAAAATCAGTACTTCTCTGAATCTCTATTTTCTCATTGTAAAGTTGGAAGAATGAAAAAATATGATATTTACAATTCAGGGAACATTTATCAAATATTTGCTATGTGCCAAACACTGTGCTAAGCACTAAGGATACAAATAAAAAGAAATATAGTTTCCCACAATCTACTGGGGCGGGGTGGGGAGGAAGGAAAAGTGAGGGGAGGGCCAGAACACAAAAGGAAGCTAGAAAGTTGAGGTTGATGGGAGAGGCAGGGAACAGAGTGGGGGGCTGGGGAATAATGTTATTTGGATTTCAAACCACACAGAGCTACAGATATAAAATGGTTATATGGAAGAGTACAGATTCAGCCACCCATAAAGGAAAGCCTTGAGAGGGGTTTAATGCTAGACCCTCCAACCTTTCAGTCAGAGAGGAAAGAAGACTTAGGAAGTTGGGAGGGTTTTGAATATGCCAAACTTAGGGAAATTGCATTGAATATGAGATCTCAAAATGATCAATGTATCCTAGGATGAGCATAACGTTCCTTGGAGTTCAAACCAGGCTGAACTCCAGATAGAAAGGAGTTAGTTAGCTAGGACACTCCCAGGTCCAGCCTTCTATAAAGGGAAAAAGAAAATTGATGTTGTTCAGTTTTGTCTGACTCTTCATGACCCCGTTTGAGGTTTCCTTGGATGATATTGAAGTGATGTGCTCTTTCCTTCTCCAGTCAGTTTTACATATGAGGAAACTGAGGCAAAAGGGGTTAAGCCATTTGCCCAGGGTCATAAAGCTAGTAAGTGTTTTATGCCAGATTTGAACTCAGATCTTCCTGACTTCCAGCAGTGTGCTACCTACTGTCCTAAGGAAAACTTCTGGACAAGTTTCGTTCTCTATACCCTCCAGTTTTCTTGTCTGAGCAAAGGGGCACCTCAAGGATTTGGAAATATGTTGAGAATCCAAAACTGAGTTAAACATCATAATGACAAGATTTCAAGGGGTCAGATAATTATGTGGTACTTTAAGATTTACATCAAATTTCACTTGTATTATTTAATTTGATTCATATTTAAAACATTATAGCTTAGGTAACTGCAACTAATTTTATCCCCATTTTGCAGATTATAAAACTGATTATCAGAATGCATCATATTCACACTGCTAATAAATGGAAAAAAGTGGTTCTCACTCAAAGATCAGTATGGCTCCTTATACACTACTGTTTCTTTTTAATACCTGCACTATAGAGAATTAAAAATATGGGTCTAGATCTTGAAAGTTGTCTTCAAATTTTCTTTTCCTCTCACATCTTTTAAAAAATATCCCCATTTATGCAGTTACTTGTTTATAGGGAATATGTTTTGTTCTGTATGCGTAATTCAGTATATTATAAACTTAATGTAATTTTTAAAAGAATGAAGCAAAGATGAAAAAAAAATTGATCCTAGCCAACTAAACTTTATTTAATAGGACATAATATGGTAAGACTTGAGCTGTAGATATGTCAGTTTTATTAATGATGTGACAGCTCTTTTGAAGATGGTTTGGAATGGGAAGTAATTTTGGTCTGTGAGACCTAAATTAGGAGGCTATTGCAATAGTCCAGGTGAGGGATGATGAAGTTCAGAATCACAGTGGTTATTAGATGAGTGAAAAGAAGGAATAGGATGCCAGTTATAGTGACACACCTGCTTGAGTACAGGGGTGAGTGACACTGAAGATGACACCTATTTGTGAATATTTGTGTCTGGAAAGATGTTGGTAAGACTATAGAAGTTTGGAAAAGGAGTAATTCTGAAGAAAAAGATGTGATGAGATTTATGATATAGATTATATAGTCCATCCATGTCTGCTCATCCTGTGTGACTACATCTATCCCAGTATTTTAAAAAAGGAGGTTTGGGTTCCTAGTCATGAAATGGGAAACAGAATTTACCCCCAGAAGATTCCTTAACAGAACTGTAAGATCATGTGACTCAAAGACTCAGAGGTCATCAGACAAGGGATAGAGATACCAGTGCCAAGGCATTGCAGTGGGAGAGGGAATCATTTAGAGGGAATAGCAAGAAAGCCACTTTCTCTCTACCCTATTGTGTATAAGTTGTAGTAGGTAAAATAAATCCGAAAGAGCTTTAAATGCCAGATTTTGTATTTTATCCTAGAGGTAGCAGGGAACTTTAGAAAATCCTTGAACTGGGGCAGCTAGGTGGTGCAGTGAATAGAGCACCAGCCCTGGAGTCAGGAGGACCTGAGTTTAAATACGGCCTCAGACATTTAACACCTATAGCCGTGTGACCTTGGTCAAGTCACTTAACCCCAATTGCCCTGCCTTCTCCCCCTCCAAAAAAGAAAAAAAAGAAAGAAAGTCCTTGAACAGAGGAGTGACATGATCATTTATGCACATTATGACCATCAATTTGTCAGTTTGTATGAAGAACAGATTGGAGTAAAGAGAGATTTGTGGTGGGTGGTCAATTTTGAATTTTTCTGTTCAAGAGGGGAGAGGGATTTGAGTGATGTGGAAGTGGAATGGTTAAAATTTGGTAATTGAATGTTGAGGGATGAAGAGGAATAGTCAAGGCTTACTTTGAAGTTTTATTTGTTAACCATTACAACTGGAAGAAGAAGGGAGCTCTCAGTAGAATAAGGGAATTTAGAAGGTTTGGATTTAAGAGACACTACATCAGCAGTAGAAACATTTATGTGATGCTTTAAGGTTTATAGAACACTTTTATATATGTTATCTCATCTGATATATAAGACCATAGTGTTCTGACCATTTTCCTTTATTCATTTTATGTGTAACAAGTGCAAAAAGTCAACATCCTACCATCTCTTCCTCTACTTGTATTCCTATTCACATAAACCATTCTTGATGTATATTGATTACTCAAGGGAAGGATAGTCCCTAACTATGGCAAGACTATAAGTCCCAATTATGACCCTAGCAAACATAAAGCATAAGTCAAGGGTAATCACCATTCTTGAAAATGTCTAAATCCAAGGCTCTGAGATGAACTTGAAAACTGGATGTAAGATTAGTGATTCTGGCCAGCAGATCATTATATGATCAGGAATTTTAAAAGTTAACATTTTATCAGATTCAACCCATCCCTTAAAAATTGATCTCTTTCTGGTTCCTTAAGTTCTCTCTTCATTCCTTTCATGAATGAAGACAAGCTCCATCAGGTAGACAGCTCTATCAAAAAAGTAACATTGACCCAGATACCATCCTTCCCTGAACCCATTACATCATGCCATGCATTGACCAAGCTGCTCCTGCCTGATTGCATTACAGTGCCTTTCCCCTTCAGAACAAAAATACAAGAAACCTTGAAATTAATATACTTAGACTATTTTGTGTGATGTCTTATTTGTATATTTTGATAAATTAGAGCAGAGATTCCCATGCTTATTTGGCCTACTGCCTTCTTTAAAAAAAAAAATTCTTACCACCTCCCATGCCTAGAAATCTTCTTTCTTTAACACTTGAATAGGTTAAAAAAAAATTTTTTTTCACCATTTCAAAAAATAATTTTTTAAACTGATACATCTAAACTTTAATAACTAATTGTAAATTTGTGTGGTTTTCCTGCATTGAAATTTTGATAACACAATATTGTGTCATGTAATCATAATTGTAAACAAGTCATTACAAGTGCATATTCCTGCCTCTGCATGCTGGACTTCCTGATAATGCATGACAGCCTCACTTGCCAACACTTGCTTGTTAGTACCTGTCAGCAGACTTGACTGCTGATCTGTTATAACTCGCATTTTGTGTGTTTATTTGGAAAATAATGTAATCACTATACCTTTAATGCTGTTATGCAAGAGATAAAACATGGACAAATGCTTTTTCAAAATTTTCTTCTCTTTTTTATGCTTACACTGCCCCCCTTATTTTTATCCAACATTCCCCAACCCCAGTTGCACCTGAAGCTACTACTATTTAATAATTTCTTGAAGAATAGTAGCTAGGCTTTTTTTTTGAAGTTCCAGAAGCTAAGGCAATCAGACACCCCTGTGCCCAGCACTTGTAGTTTATTGATTAGATATTATCTGACCAGCAGTATCTCCACCATCCTGCGAAGTAAGATCTTTCTCAAATGTCCTCTCAAGTTTTCTTTTAGACTGGATGACTACTTTACCCCAACTTTTATTATTTTTGCTGTTCTGAAATTTACTCTGAGACATTATTTTAAGTTTTTTATGATGGAATTTGAGAGAGCTGGGTAGTTTCCTGCGTTATTCGATGATCTTCTTACAATTGTTCCTCTATTTCCCAAGGTGGTTTTGTTTCAAGTAATGAAGACTTTTTGTTATTGCTTTAACGGTTGTTTTTTTTTTTAATGGATATGAATTTCCTCAGCAACACCATCTTCCCTATTAATGTAGCTCACAACTTTGGTGGTATTTGCAACTTTTCCCTTGTACTCAATCCCCATATACAATCTCACGTTAAATCTTGTCATTTATGCCTTCACAATCTAGCCCTTATGTATGTCCCCTTCCCTCCATTCACACAACTGTCCCTCTAATAGAAGCCTTAATCACCTCTCACGTGGGGCATTGCAGTAACCTTCTAATTGGTCTTTCTTTCTCCATTCTGTCCCTTTCCAGCTCATCCTTTATTTAATTGCTTTTGTGATCTTCTAAAAGCACAGGTCTAACCATGTCACCTTCATCTTACCACTTAAATAGATGCACAATATTCCTCTTACCTATAGGATCAAATATAAAGCCTTCTGACACAATTAAAGTCCTTTCTTATCTTTGCAGTCTTCTTATGCTTATACTTATTATACTCTTATACACTCTCTTCGATAGATTTGTTGTTGTTCATTTCATTCATGACCAACTCTTTGTCATCTTATTTTGTGTTCTTGCCATTTTGTGTGATGTTTTGTTTTATTTTATTTTACAAATGAGTAACTAAGGCAAACAGCATTAAGTGACTTGCTCAGGGTCACACAGCTAGTACGTCTGAGACTAGATTTGAACTCACAAAGATGAGTCTACCTAACTCCAGCCCTGTACTCTGTCCTCTGGATCATATAGCTCCAGATATATCCAGGCAGATAAGGTCAAGTCAAAAAGCAGCAAATACTGCTTTACTGACCTACTTTTTATTCTTCATACATATCATCCCTTCCCTCTTCCTTGTGCTTTTCACTGACATATCACATGTGCTTGGAATACTTCACTTCCCCATTGCATTTTCTACTTCTAACTCCTCTGGCTCTTTTAAGATTGAGCTTAAATTCAAACATCTGCAGGAATCCTTTCTTGGTCTCCCCTCTAACTCCACTGGCTGCTAGTCTCCATATACCATATGTACACACATACATATGTACATAAAACATATCTATGTCTTCCATGTAGGTCACTATTTCCACGATGTCTCCTGAATCAGATTATGAGCTTCCTGAGGGCATGCAGCTTATTTTTTCTCTTGTATCCCCAGTGCCTAGCACATAATAAGCCCTTTAAAGGGTTTTAAGACTGACAGATTTAAGATTTATAAGAAAATTTCTTGATATAAAAATGGTCTTAATTGAAATATTTATGCAGAATTCATCGTGAGTTCAAAGTAAGATAAATGCTTTTTATACTCTGAATCAAAATTTCCCCTAGCATTTCCTCTCACCATCTTATGTGTAACTGGATGGTATATACCTCTTGTTGATACTTAGGAATACACATTTTGCCTGGGCAGAAGGGTCTCATGCAATGTGTTCCATGTCCAGCTTTGCTTTTAAAACTGAATTAGTATGCAGAGAAGATTATAACTGGAGTGCTGAAGACATGACTAGGGAAATGAATATATAACTTGGACTAGAAGGAAGTAAAGAGAGAAATGAATTTGCTGTTCACATTTCAAAGGGGAAGTGACGATTATTTTGAGAGGTTATACTAAAACAGTTCTAGATTATAGACACCTAGATAAAATAATTTTCGTGGCAAATATGCCCTGTCTCCTTTTTCTGAACTCGTATTCCCTTCCACCAAATTTGTCCCCTTAGTATAAATAATTTTCAGACCTTCCACAACTTTATTCTGAACAGCTTAAGCATAATATCGATTTCTCTAATCATTTCTGCATTTTAATAGAGATGGTAACTGTTTTGTTGCTAAACAGAATCACAGAATTTTGAGAGATGGAAGCCTCTTTAGCTCCCGTCTAGTGCAATCTATATGTAAAAGAAATTTCTTGTATAGCATTACTAACAAGTGGCAAGTCATTTCATGATCCAAAATAGTGTATTGGAAAGAACTTGTGGTCAGACTCTAAGTCTTGCTAACTCTGTGACCTGAAAAAATTAGTATTTTTGAGCCTAAATTTTCTTAATATAAATTGGAAATAATTCATATATTCTTACTTTCTGTGTTGTGAGGTACATGCTTTGTAAATTTGTATACATATGGTACATGGTGTCACATAAAATATATATTTGTATTATATGAAATAACATTACATATATAAATATGTAAAGACAGGGACAGTAATAAGATATTGGTAGAGCTGTGTCTTTAGTTCCATCAGTTTGGATAACAATTAGAATTATGGAGAAAAAATGATTGTCTCTTGTGTACCCTTTGACTTAGTGATCTTACAGCTAGGTATATACCTCAGAAAATTTGATAGAAATAAAGTAAAAAATGTGTGAAAATATTGATAGTGATACTTTCTGTGGTATCAAAGAAGTAGAAACAAAATAGCTACTCTGGATAAAGAAATTGGGATAAGTGAATTTAGTGGAATATTATTGTGCTGTAAGAAATGATGGATATGAGGAATTTAAAGAAATAAGAGATAGTTTGTATGAACTGATACAGAGAGAACTAAGCAGAGCCTGAAGAATAATGACTATTCCAGCACTAATAAAAGATCTCTCCATGGAAGTAGAGCTCGTAAGTAACAAGGGTAAAAAAAAAAAGATAATAGTCCAGGAGAAAGAATAAGGAACCATCTTATTCTTCTTTCAGCTTAGAAGCAGGGAACTGTGATGACAATGTTACATGCATTGTTAGACATAGTCACAATATTTATTGGTGGTTTCTATGTAACCATTTTTCTTTGTTTGAAATATTCAGTGGGGGGGGAAGGAAAGGTAGTGTATATATAAACATACATAGATATATACAAATAAAATTTTATACATATATATATTCTCCACATACCATCTATATGAAAATGCAAAAATAAAAGGAACTAATAAAACTTTTTTTCAAAAAGAGGAAGTAAAATTGCTTTTAAACTGGATTTTCAAGTAATCATAAATCCCTGTATAATCATTTGGTAGCTATTACCCCTCAAATGCATATCTTTAGCAAAATCAAAATAAAATCAACTGTTAATGAGTACTTGATTTTTGTGTTACCTTCCTTGTCTAAAATACAGACAATTAGGTAGGTTAGTGGACAAAGAACGACTTCTAGAGTAAGGGTCAATTAAGAGCAAATCCAGTCACAGATACTTATTAGCTGGTTTACCTTAGACAAGTTACTTAGCCTCTCTTTCCCTTAGTTTCCTTAACTGTAAAATGAGGTAATAATTAATAGTACTGGTCTCTCAGCATTTTGTATGGATCAAGTGAGGTAATAGTTAAAATGCTTAGCATTTTGCCTGGCTTAGCATACTGCCTGGCACATAGTAAATGCTGCTACGATGATTAAGATGATGAGAACAATCACCATCATCATTAACAGTAATAGTAATATCGTAAAATCCTGTCAATATATCATTCCATTCTATACTGAGCTCAATGCACGGCATTTCTATTTTCAGAAATGAATTAAGACCATTTTTGTTGAATGCATAGGTTTTGATATGTTGTTTTTCCACACTAAATTAACAGATATCTTTTGATTCTACAAAGTGCTACTTCATTTGTCTCATTGTGTATAGTACCCTGTATTGTAGCTGTTGATTTTTTAGCCATGCTGTGCACTTTTATAAGTTATTGGAACCAGTGCTTATTATTTAGGATGTCTGCCTAGTTGCAAGCTTTCGCTTTCTCTAGATGATGTCCTAGCCCAGGATTGAGTATATAATAGATACTTTAAAAACCCTCGTTGGGTTGAATCATTTAAAAAAAATCTTTTGTTCTGCCTCTCTGTGCCTCAACTGCTTATGGAATTATAGAGTTTAAAGGGAGAGACTGTGTCTTGTTAATTCTTATAAGATGGAATAGCAGCATTGAAACTCAGGCATCAGAGAATGCAAGAGTTATATTTGCATGTATTTTTAAAAAATACTTTGTTATTTTAAATTAAATGGCCACCAGCATCTTTCAAGTTGCATATTAAATACATTGAAGTGGAATTCCAAATTGGACTTGCCATCTGTGCACCCTGCTGATTATCTTTGCAGACTTGAGATTTAAATTTCAAAAATGTAAGTCTCTAAACATAGGCCCAGAATGGCTTTTTCAGAGGGAGAAGGGAGTTTCTTTATTCATTTTAATTTAACTTCAACAGTCTATCAACATTGAACTGAGAGTGGTGAGTTAAGGTTCAACCTAGGATTTCATTCTGTTCTCTTTGAAGAACAAATACATTAAGTTTATGTTGTTATGTTGGTTTCTTTCATGCATATGCATATGCGTAGTCATGGTCATAGCTTTCAATATATCAGTATTTTAATTAAGTTAAACTATTAAACTTTTTCTGCTGTTAGGGATGAACACACTGGGGAAGCAGTGATGAATTGATTGCATCCTGGGACTGCCCACCATTCTGCTGGCACTTTCCAGATGAATGGAAATTCACATAGTAGTTCGATATGGGCGACAGTGCTATAATGATCAACCCTGAGCTCATCCTAGGAAGGAGTTGGAAGGGGACCAAAGGGAAGGGATGACAGTGTGAACATCCAAATGTTTTCTTGTCATTTTCCTCAGCTTTCCTGCTTTGATGAACAACATCATTACTGAAATAATAAATGTTAATTAATATCTGCGTCATTTTTGTAAGTGGTAGTTTAGTACCACAATTAGTGTAATTAGTATACAACGTAGTTTAGTGGCATGATAAATCATAGTGCAGAACATGTTGACTCTTTTCCATTATGATATATTAGCTAATTTACTCAATTAATAATAACAGAAGAAAAGAGAGGCAAAAGTTAGCAATGACAGCTGTAGTAGTATTGTATCTACTTTTGTAGCATTTTTGGATTACTTTGGATTGCTGATGCTTTAATTACTATTTTGTTTATGCAGTGCGTAATAAATCATAGTCACTGACTTGGAACCTTCCCATAAAGAAAAACAGATTTGGGATAGTTGTAATCCAAGGGGGAAGGCTAAATTCAAGAATTCTAAGTCATTTCCAAGTTTGCATTTGTGGTGGTAATGCTTATAGAACTATCTGCATTTTTGTTTTGTTTTACAGAACCAATGAGAACACCAAAAACATTGAAAATTGCTGAAATCCAAGCAAGACACATTGCAGTGGACTGGGAGTCTTTAGGCTACAACATTACACGTTGCCACACTTTCAATGTCACTATTTGCTACCATTACTTCCGTGGTCACAATGAGAGCAAGGCTGACTGCTTGGACATGGACCCCAAAGCGCCCCAGCATGTTGTGAGCCATCTGCCACCTTACACAAATGTCAGCCTCAAGATGATCCTAACCAATCCTGAAGGGAGGAAGGAAAGCGAGGAGACAATTATTCAAACTGATGAAGATGGTATGCTCATACTGTGTTAGAAAAAAAAGGGAAATATTTAACAATTTCACATTACTCTTAGTTTGACTTAAACTAAACTTGACTGAAAACTTGCCAATTTCTATTTAAAAGATTAAAATTAATACTGTTATCTTTAATGAAAATTATTACTTCTCTCCAAATAAGCTACCAAATGCTTTGGGGAATACAGTTATATGTTTGAACCATGTTACAGAAAAAGCTTTGAAGATTATATAAGGCATTTTAAAGTTTAGTAGTTTTAACTATTATGGTATGTATGTCCAAGTTCATATGTTCATTGCATTTTTGCAATTTATAAACCCAGTATTTGTGGTTTCAGGTTTTTTTTTTTTTGGTTTTAGCATTTTTCTAGCAAAGAAAAGCAATGTCATGATATTCTCAGATCTCAGTTTAAAGTGTCTTTGTCATATATGTTCAGCAAGGAGAAAGCTTTTCATCACTTGATAACAGGGAAGAAGGGCTATCATCAAATATTAATGGAACGATTTCTTATAATCTTTTAAGAATCTTGATATAAATTTGCCTAAAAAGATTTAATGAGGAATTGTAGTTAATTGAGCCATACTGCCCTTTAGCTAGTTTGTGTATTTGCTGGGTCTAGAGTCTGGAAGATCTGAGTTCAAATGTGACTTCAGACATTACTATGTGGTTCAAATGAGATAATAATTGTAAAACACTTAGCACAATGCCTGGCATGTACTAAGCACTATACTGATCCTAATCTTTGTTATTTATTTATTCATTCATTCATTCATTCATTTGTTATTAATTAGCAAATAGTAATAAATATTGAAACATATCCATGTACATACCAAGATCTTCGTATGTGATATTAAACCTACAAAAATATATATTTATATATATGTATAATATATCAGTGTGCTGAGAAAAAATACTAGCTCTCAGTGTGCTAAAAGTCTTTTAAAGTTTGAAACATATCTCAGTACTAGGTTGGGCTCCATTCATCATCTGCTCTGAGAGACAGAGCTGTAACTAACAATTATAGTATACAGGTCAAGCAGCATGAAATATGAACTTAAACTAGCTTCAAACCTTGAAACACTTTAAAGTTTATTAATTCCATTAAATAAAGTATCTTGCTCAAGTCTCAGAAGCATCTAATATACATGTAATTACTTCTGTATTAGAATTTTAAAAGTAGGTTCATATAGCCCAAGTGGATAACCCAGGATCATACAACCAGTGAGTGTCAAGATTGGCACATGAGTCCGGTTTTCTCAACTTGAGTTCCAGTGCTACACCACATTGCCTTTCATGTGTCCTGTACACATGCAGTGGTGATACCTCTATGTATGCACAGATAAACGTATCATGAATTTAGAGTGAGAGATCCTTGAGGACAAGTGGTATCAAGCTCAAATAGAAATGGGAGCCACTAAACCATACATTAGGATCCCTGGGGGAGACATTTGGACTTAGAAAACTATACCCTAGCATATTAATATGTTCTATTTTATTTTTTTACTTAGTTAAATAATTCCCAATTACATTTTAATCTTGTTCAGGCTGCATTCAGGAGTGTTGCCAACTGCATTGTGCCATGTGTCTGAAAATCTCTTCTCTAGGTCATTCTCCCTTGTTTAACGGAGAAAGACATTAAAGTCCCAAGATGATAAATGACTTAGCTCGAATTATAACATTTGATTTGGAGTTCAAACATGTCTTCAGATGCAGAATCTAGTATCCATCCTACTGTTTGCTACTTTAGTCTTAAATATTGCTTCTTCCTTTTTGACTCTTCATCATTTGAACTGATGAGAAGTATGTGATTAGAGGATGCAAAAACAATGTGATTGTTTCTAACTCTCTGGCCCTTCCTGTGCTTAACGACCTCAAATATGTTGGGGTTGTGGTGAATCCTAGTAACAGAGAGGAAGGAAATACCCACCTTCCGTTCCCTGCTGTACCATCTCCAGCTCATGCTCCTTGAGAAGAGAATGAGACCCAAAGAATGAGACTGAGCCTCCCCTCCTTTTCATTTAGAGGAAGAACAGCATTAAATAAATTGTAAATTATAAAGAGCATTTTCATGTTCATAAGAAGAATATGAGATATACCAACAAATTCATGAAACATTCATTGAAAAGAAGAATTTTATATAATACTAACCAATCATAACATTAGAACTGTGAGGTGTTTACCTTTTATTTTTTTGCATGCCAAAGAAATAAAAGAACATATCACATAGAAGCACATAAAGAATAGAAAGTTCTCTTTGAGTTCCTCTGCCTAAGTTGGCCTGGGAGTCAGGAGGCCTGTATGCTCATCTTGGGTTTGTCACAAACTAACTTTTGATCTTAGGCATTTCCCTTAATCTCTCTCGGCTTTGTTTCCCTGTCTTGAACTAGATAATTTTTGAAGGCTGTATTGGCTTTTAAATGCTCTATCAAAAGCACAGCAGTGTTCTCAAACCACTAGAAGACAAAGTATGATGGGAGACTTGACCATATTCTGACATCTGCTTAGAATTTTCTTGCATGGTTAGCAGAATATCTAAGAAATTCTTGACATTGAACATATTAGTTGTCTCTCCCACCCAACTTTAAATCATTTCAAAAAGTGACAAAGATACTAGCTACACCTTATTCCAATATTGAACACCATAGATATAAATAAGTTTTATACTAGATCACAAATTTAGTTTTTCTCAAGAATTCTTGACAATTTCAACCTTGAGCAAGTAGATAAGTTGTTACTCTGAACCAAATTCTGATAACATAAAGAAGTTGCTGGGTAAACAAAGATAGTGGGAAACTTCCTAGAGACTATATTGCAAATGGTCAAGCAAAACTTGGTACGAGTCTATAGTCTAAAGCAGTAAGGGGCTGAAGAACAAGTTACATATATGCCGTATGAAAATTGAAACTTAGCTTCCTATGCTGCCAGATTGGCCTTTTTGGTTAATTTTTTCTTTTCATCTCCTCATTTCATGGTTGTATTTTCAGGCTTTCTTCCCTTGTAGTCTCTCACACCCACACCTCCAGGGTTGAATAGCACAGTATTAATAGGTGACAGAAAATAAAATCATCCAGAATCTATTTTTCCATATTTGCTTTTTATCAGAATAATCTTTAGAGATGAATAAAAATAGTTGACCAAATATTGACGAGAGACTTGTAAAAAAGGGTAACAAATTATAGATAAAAGTAGAATACGTAAAAGTCTATGTCGGTGAATTCTTACTTGATTTGACTAAAATATCGTTCATTAGTGGATTGAATCCCTTTGTCACTCTTATCAAACCAATGAACCCCTTCTCAGAAGTGTTTTGAAATATGTCGAATAAAATATATAAAATTGCAAAGGAAAATGATCGTTGAAACAGTTATCGAAATGTTTTTGAAAAAAGCCAAATTTGTGATTGTAAAGCCAATCAGCAGTAGATTCCTGAGAGAATGCTACTGTGAACAGCTTTTAAGATTCAGATTACACAGTATTAGTGAACACTCTGTTTATTCCATTACAAAATCAAGATTCAGTACAATAT
>CM053593.1:287484596-287506094 GCA_028646575.1 Pseudocheirus occidentalis | reverse complement strand
ACCTTTTCACCAATAGACAGTGTTCTATACTTAGCCCTAAGTTACTAGGATCTACTTAACCCTAAGTATATTATCTACTTAGCCCTAAGTATCCTATCCACTTAGCCCTAAATATGAAACAAATTGATTACCATTACAGTGATCTAGTATTAAACTTGTTTTTATCTATAGTGTTCAGTCTTGGAATAAGACATAGCATCTTTACCACCATTTGAAATGATTTAAAACTGATTGGGAGAGACAACTAATATGTTCAGTGTCAAAAAACAAGATCCCTAGGATTCCTGATTGCCTAGAAAAATGAATAAAAATTAATAAGACTAAACCAAATATAATATAAAGTTGTGCAGGAATTGATACTTTGCCCTAATCAGACATCTTATTTTTTAAACAATCATGTATTAAGTGCTGACTTCATGGTTATCCACAAAGGCTTGTAATCCCTAGGAATACAGATACAAAGCAGAAAGATAGTCCTGACCCTCATAGAGTTTACATTTTATTGGGGAAAGACATAAAAAGAAGCTGAAAAGCTTCATGATGGGGGCGGAGGGGCAGGTATACACCACACAGGAACATGGTGAAGAAAGTCTTGAGCACCATCTAGGAAACAATATCTTGCCTGAATTGTACACTCTTCTTAAGTTGAGGTTCTAGGAGAATTCATCCAACCCCGGGGGAGAGACCATGTGGGCAATGGTACATCTAAACTGTGAATTTCAGGACTAAGGTGAAATTTCAAGAAAAGGAAATCAGAAATAGCCTAGAAAGAAATCAGACTTTTTTTTTTTTTTAAGATTTTATGATTCTCTTTGTTGGATGCCAGAAATGAATGCAGATTTCATGCCCAACTGCTTCTGTGTCCCTTGTAGTACTGAACTTGTCATTTTGGTCTAGGATTCTTCTCCACATAAGCCAAAATAAAAAATGTATGCGTGACTCCAGTGAACCTGTCCTGGTTGGGCAGGTTGATTTCTCTGTATTGTGAAAGGATAAGCATTAATCAAAGTTTCTTATAGCTTTTGATGTCCGAATTAAAACCTATCAGGCTATTACTGAAATCTGAACAGTTAAATCCGAGGGAGATGGTAAAGGTAAATTTAGTTCAACCAGTTTCAAATGAACTGATTCATCTTTATTATTTGAGCTAATTCTTGATTGTAGCAGCAATGAAAATATTTTCATTATCTACCACACTCATGATATATTTAGAACTAATTACTTTGAAAATTCTCCTGTGCAAAGAAAAAGAGATCGTTGTTTAACAATCAGAAGATGAGGGAAGATGAGGCTAGGGAGCTGGAGAATAGCCTTATGAGGTTTATAAATACAATTTAGGTCTTTCTATTTGTGAGACCGAATCCTATCCCCACTGCCCCCTAGTGGTTTGAATTCTCACTGCATATTTCCACTGGCCTGGAACCAGTGATCTTTACAGAATTATAGCTTTGAATAGTGAATTCAAATATATGAATGCAACTACTTAAGGGTTAGCACTAATCTGCTCCTAACTGGGCTTTCATCTGAATCTCCTTGAGGTCTATCAGCACCCCAAGTAGACATTGAATTACTTAAGCCTCCAAATAACTTTTTAAAACAAGTTATTGGCAGTATTGCTTTATTGTTCTGTGGTCTTCATTGGAAAGAAAAAAAATATTTAGAATCTGTAATTTTACCACCAGTTGTGAGTTTTATGCTTCTTTGGTTGATCACTATGTAGCCATTATATGACCCATTTTTATGGCATCCTGTGTTCTTTTGCCCATCTCCTCCCATTACATCACAAATAACACTAATAATATTCATCCTGGTTTATGCTTACTGCACTAAACTTCTGGGTACCTATGTATGAATAGGTTACTAATAAAAATGAATTCTTGTGGGTCTTTAAAACAGGTTCTAAATTAGGCAAAGTTATGACTTTCCAATTTCCCCTCCTGCTCCAGGAAATTCATATGTAAATTGAAATACCATTAACTATATTATTAATTTTAATCTTAGTCTGTTAGTGTTTGCTTTTGCTGTTTTTATTATGCAGTTATTACTGCATGATTTTGGCATGGC
The DNA here is from genome assembly GCA_028646575.1 of Pseudocheirus occidentalis. Lineage (NCBI taxonomy): Eukaryota > Metazoa > Chordata > Mammalia > Diprotodontia > Pseudocheiridae > Pseudocheirus > Pseudocheirus occidentalis. Next base: position 287,504,030 of record CM053593.1, on the reverse strand, counting down.
AGCAACTTAAAACATACCACTCCCTTTTTGTATTATAAGGTTTAACCAAAAATGCAAATTTCTGACACAGTTTTATCATATAAGACTATTTTCATCTTTTCCCATGTGAGCATTTTCAATGTACAAGATCCTTCTTAATGTTCTTTTTGGAGGGGTGGGAGTAGGTGGGAGAAAACTTAAATCATAATCTATTGTTTAAAAATCAATGGATGAAGGCAATCTGATTAAGTCACTGTACCAAATTATTGCCACCTCACATGCATAGAGGAAGAATAAATTATCAGTCACATAATAAAAAAGATATGGTTTCACAAAAAAGAATTCTGGAGACATCCATAAATCAGACAAGCCATACTACAATGATTTCCCACCAGGACCCTAAGGTAGAATTTATATTTAATTTATTGGATACTTTTTTTCCTAGTACGAGGCTAGAACCTTTTTTTATGAAGGTTTTGGTATCATTTTTTATTCTAGAAATCATAAAAATCAATAATATGAGTTGGCTCAGGAAAAAAGTCCTGTTATGGGGGACTTAGGCAGAGGGTGATTATGCATATGTTGTGAAAACCATTTATGATGATTATATTTTAAAGACTCCATTATACTCTTTTATTATAGCTGCCCTCTATATCATTGGTCTTAAGGAATCTTCAGTTTCCCATCCCCCCCCCCCAATTCTGTAGTATAATCATTTTCAGGAGTTTCCTCTATTATTCTAAATTAATTGAAATAATACTGAAGGGAATTATTAAAGTCATATTAGCACACGACCACAAAGTAATAAGTCAAACTTCTGGCTCTCTGTTGAAAGGAAGAGATGATGTGGAGATGTACAATGATGTCCCATGGCAACCTATTTGTTGCCATGGTGACAGCCATTTACCAACTTCATGCTACATTTAGCCAAACCACAGGTATACAGAGAAATTGGCAGTCTTCTCAAGATGATCCCCCCTTCAAAGGGAGAAAACTGCAGAACAGCATCTCTCTTAGTGCTGCCAAACTGCTTTTATGTAGTTTACCCTCCAGCTTAGTCACTTCCACAGCCTAGTTGCAAGTTGTGTAAAGCATTCTCTTCACTCCAAATTCTCCAGTTGAATTAGACCGGCTTCTGGAAGCAGCTTGTTTTTCTCTACTATATGTCCATCTCAGTAACAGCCCTGAGCTAAATTCAGGATGACCAGTGGGGCCTAGAATAATATGTGGAACTTTTTGAAGTGAACCTTATTTGCTGAACATTGAAACTTAAGACAATGGATAGAAAAGACATGCCATTTTAACTGCTCTTGCCTGTCTTTTCTTAAAAACCAGAATGCTACATACTAGCTTTACAGTGATCCTACATATTCCCAACATGCCCACTGCATTTATAAAGTTGTTAGCAAAATCTGTGTTGTCTGAACATAATAAATGCAATTCTCTGATTAGATATTTCCTCATTGATTGGGGTTTCTGTCCTCCCTGTAGCCACTCTCTCTAAGACAGACAGGCTAAATGGAGGAATCTTTTTCTCCCTTAATTAAACTAGTAAACACTCTTGATTTGACAAGAAGAGAAACAACAGATACTACTTTGGAAAACAAAACCCTGCTTAGAATAGTATCAACAAATGCCACAAAACACACAGAGGGGTTGTCATGGCCTATCAGCCTCTATGTGTTATATAATCTGTGTCAATACAGTGAAGCAAAACAGCCCTGGATGCCTTTAGTTAACTTCTCCCTAAGTCTTCCACTGACAGATGGATGAACAGTTCTTATGAAGTTTAGTATTGGCCTCTCAGCTGTTTACTGTGGGCTTCTTTGCCTTCATGAATTTATTATTAATGTGCCAAATTATGTTGCCTGTCCCAGAGGTCATGTCATCATTCATGGTCTCCTTGTAGATTGAATTGAATCTCACTGTTGTGACAGACTGTTCGCTTTGCCTTGATGCTGCTAGCCACGGTGAAAAGCATTTCCTTTGATCTAGTGATTTTTAATTTATTTCTCTCCTCACAAAATTGCCATATACTTTGAAAATGCATTCCCTGAAAATGTCATGTGTGAAGTTCATTAGAACATTAGATTAAGGAAAAATATTAATTAAAATATGCAAGCAGATATTTAGGTTGGCTTTATAAAAGGGGGGAAACCTTTAAAAACTGAAGTATGAGGCATATTTTTAAAAAGTATTTTATTTCTTCAACTTGTTTTTTCCCTTAAGTTTTCAAAAGCAACACCCAGCACTCTAGGTGAATTTATTTTTAAAAATATAAACTACAAGAGAATAAAAATAGAATATACTATAAATGGAAGATTGCTAAGCTTTCCAAACTACTGCTTTTGTGTTTATCAGTTATTATGAACAATTCTCAGAATAAGCAGGGTTTGGGGGTGAAGCTGCAAACCCTGTTACACCTGGGGATACTTCATAATTGATTATGCTGATTAAAAAAATAACAACCAAAAATAAAGCCCCCAACTCCTGATGTTTTAACTTCCCTTGGCTGTTAGCTTTGAAAAATGTTTTTCATTTGAAAGGTTAAAGCAGCGCCAGCTGAACCTCTTCACCATTAACAATTCATTTTTTATGAATTTGTGTTTATTGGGGTTTTATTTGTTTATAGAAAAGTATTTGAGACAATGCCAAACTGAGTAGTAATGGATGGCATAGTGTAATCTACTTGGCTTTGAATTTCTCTGGATCTAAACGGTGTTTATTAATCATAGTTAATTATTTTATGAACTGTTTTTGCTAAGGCTTATTGGTCTGTCATAGTCTTCACAAAATTCTGTGTAGAAATTACAGTCTTGTTCTTGAAACAAATATATTAATATTATCTAAGAGGCTTAATGAAATCAAGCCAGCTTACATACTTTCATCTCAAAGCACTTCATTTCCATTCAATACACATTTATTGAATGCCTATGGTATGCAGTGTTCTTGGCTCAAAATTGAATTTAATCTGTTCTTAACCCTAAAGAATAACATTGCTTTTGGAAAATTCTTGTATTCTAAGTTTGTACTACAGTGAATGTGTCTTAATTCTCTTGTTTGTAAATGTGAACCCAGTGTCAGATAAATATATTGCTATTTAAATTTAAGAAGTATTCAAGTTGAGCATGGCGGTATTTCTATATAATCTCTGCTAGTGGAGAAGGTGAAGCTATTGGATCATTTTGGCTGGATTCCTAATTTTCAGTGGAGCTAAAACCTAATAGATGTCTGCCATAGTTCAGCACCAGTACGGTGAGCCTCTGGATCAGGAGGTCACCAGGCTACCTAAGGTGGGGCAAACATGCTCATGTCAAAACTTCCTTGCTAATCAGTAGAAGAAATCTGTCCATGAGAGGTTTTCTCTAAGATACACAGATTAGCTATAGATAGACTTTATATGGATAAAGAATATAGGTATGTATGCCATATACATATCTACATATAAACATCTAATAAGTTGGTCTAACATGTCTGATTTAAATTTCTGTGTGTGTGTGCGTGAGTATGTGAATGTGTGTATATATGTACATAACTATGTCTCTAACAAAAACCAATCTTGCTTGTAGTGCCTGGTCCAGTTCCAGTCAAGTCTCTTAAAGGAACTTCATTTGAAAACAAGATCTTCCTGAATTGGAAAGAACCTTTGGATCCAAATGGAATCATCACTCAATATGAGGTATTGATGAAAATATTCATTTTAATGTGCATAAACATATCTGAAGGGAGATAAAACAGTAGGAAAAGAAGGAAGTAAGATTTAGAAAAAGCAATATTAAAAATTATTATTAATTCACTTCAGTGTGGTTTGTAAGTGCTTTTTTAATCATGTGAATAGTGGAAAGATTGCTAGATTTGGAATCAGAGCTTCCTGGGTTTTAATCTTTGCTCTGCTGCTTGCTTTCCCTGTGATCATGAAGGATAGGAGGGAATAAGTGTTTATATGGTGCCTACTACATGTCCAGGACTGTGTAAAATGCTCATCAATATTATCTCATTTGATACTCACTACAGCCTTTAGTTCTCTTTTTATCTCCATTTTACTGTTCAGGAAACAAAGGCAAGTAGCGTTTAAGTCACTTGCCCAGGATCACACAAGTAGTGAGTGTTCGAGACTGGTTTTGAATTCAGATCTCCCTAGCTTCTGGCCTGGTGCTCTCTCCACCATGCCTCCTAGTAGTCTCATGGGCACATCATTTACATTCTGTGATCTTCAGTATCCTTATCATTATATGAAGATGTTAGAGTAGATGAACTATAAAGCCCTTTGCATTTTTGTATATTTGTTCCTATAAGTAATGTATCTCTGATACTGTGTATTGAAACTACCACAAAACAGTCTATAGAATTTTCAAAACCCAATCTAAATGTGTAACCTCTTTTTTTTCTTTCCCGGGTGGGTGGTGGCAACGTCAATCAGTCTTCACGATTATGTATAATAAATGATAGAATTCGCAAGTATACAGAACACTAATTTTCAGTCTTGTAATATTAATGAATAGCTGCCCAAAGTTCTGATTTAATAGAAACCTGGGAATATCACTTGCCAAGTAATACAAAAATAGGAAGCATTCAATATAAATCTGACTCTTGGAGTTTAAAGCTGACTTTGGTTATTTCTTTGAGGCTCTCTCCTCATGAGTCCAAGAATGGGATAAACAGGATATTAAAATACACACGTTTTCAGAATTTTTGTCTATTTCCTCCTTTTCCTTAATGAGAAGTTACTAAAGAATCAAGTCAAAAAGCATTGATGTGTATATAAGGATATGTGTTCCTACTTCAATTTGATTAAAGCTTACAAATACTTAAACTTCCAGTGGCTACAGAATGACACAAGTGCATCATTGAAGTGGGAATCATGAAAGTATTCCAGCAAGTTGTGATTATATTATCATACCTTGAATATTATTTACATAAAAATGTGTTGTTTGACTTGAGAAAATGAAGTAACAAAGGAGATTTTTGTATCTCCAGCCACAAAATTCTAAACATGATTCTCTGTGTATGCCAGAAAAGAGAAGGAAAGGAAGTTAAATGAAGTCAGAAAAAATAACCCTAGTGAGTAAATGGTCTTATTTAATCATCGGTCATCTAGCATTCATTCCCTCAGTTGAAGCCAAAGCCAGGAAGCATTTATTAAATGACTGTCATATGCCAGGCATTGTAGTATCCTCTGGGGATACAAAGACAGAAACAAAAGAACTTTTGCTTACCATCAAGGAGTTTGCATTCTAATAGAGAGATATATTCATAAATTAATTATACAAAGGATATAAACAAAACAAATACACAGTGGGCATCCTAACAACTCAGGGAGTGAAGAAAGACCTCTTTAAAAGGATGATGCATGAACTAAGTTCATGAATGAAGTTAGAGTGGCCCAAAGCAAAGAGGTGAGGACCACAACCTATGCCAAAGGCAAAAATATGGCAGAAGAAATATTATATATGGGGAAGAGAATGGTGTCTCCTTTGACTGCAATGTAGAAAATGTGACCAGAACAATATTTTATCAACCAGAAAGACATACTTGAGCCAGATGATTATGGGCCTAAAAAGACAGTGGAGTTTACATTTTGATCCTAGAGGCTATGGAAAACCACTCAAGTTTCTTGGGCAGTGGAGTGATATGGTTAGACCTGAACATTTAGAATATCATTTGGGAAGTTGGATGAAGGATAGGTTAGAGAAGGAAGAGAGATACTATGAGACAAATTAGGACCAATTTAACCGTAATATAGGGAATTAACTAATAGGACATATCTTTCTTTAACAAACAGGTCAGCTATAATAGCATTAGGTCATTTGATCCTGCTGTTCCTGTGGCTGGACCTCCCCAGACTGTGACAAATTTATGGAACAGTACACATCATGTATTTTTGCATCTCCACCCTGGGACAACCTACCAGTTCTTTATAAGAGCCAGTACAGTCAAAGGCTTTGGGCCAGCTACAGCAATCAACGTTACAACTAATATCTCAGGTATTCAAATAAGGGATAAAGAAATATGATTCTTTGTCTTTTGGGTTTGTACTAGTGTGTTCTGGGGGAACATCCATACATAGTTACACTTGCCTACCTTCACATCAAATAACAACAATGCTTTGTTAATTTAAAATTTCTTTTTTCTTTATATTTTCTCTCATAAGAGAATTACAAAATTCATCTGCAACGCCTATTTTAGACTTCACAGTACCTTGGATAAATTGATAAATATGGCACCAACTCTTCAAATGGAATGAAATTTATGCCCAAAATTAATTCCCATCACTTCTTGGAATAAGTTCATAAGGATGGAGATGTCTTTCTCTTATCATAAATAATATATTCTTGTGTATCTGTCTTAAATTTTCAGTGTTCTGCGATATGGTTAATTTTAAATAAGCACATTATCTTCTCACAGGTGAATGCACATATACATATAAACATAAGGGAAAAGATGAAACATAGAAAGATCTTATTAATAAACTGTTCTTTGTATAAAGATCATATGAGGTACCTAAAAATGATGCTACACAAGATAAATTATTTTCCTCTCTATCAAAACCATTAATCAATAGTCATTGAACTATGAGTAAAAAGATACTTTCTTGTACTCAGTTACTCTCACATACATATTAATTTCATTTATTTTATATACAACTATTATATATATGCATGTATGTGTGTGTGTATATATATATATACACACATGTACACACATATAAAGTTACTCGTGGGACTATTCACTGAGTATATTAAAATGCTTATTTCATGCTATATCATATTGGAGCCATACCCTCATAGTCATGACTTATGTGTATGTATACATGTTTAAGTATAGATACAGATAATAGATATGTATATGAATTCATATCTCACCCCTTCACAAAACAGAATATACATAGATCACATTTATACTTTATCTGGTTTAATCAGAAGAATCAGAGATTTCTGTTCTTTTTCCTTGAAAACACCAGTAAAATAAAGTTTTACTATAAAATCTTTGCACCTAATGCATCTCTTCCTGTGCAAGGTATAGTGGTTACAAACAGTATTTGTCATTACTCTTTGTTGAGTTATTGTGAAAGTTCCAAGAACGATTTGACTTAGAACTCTTGGTCCAGCTGATTATTGTCTTCCATCTAAATATCAAAGTGATAGCACTTATATGTGAAAATGGACTTATATTTTTGCCAGCCTCATTGCTGGACATATAGATCACTATTGCCAAAAGATATCATTAAATTTTGTCAAAATTGACTCAAAGAAAAAGGAACCACTTTAGCACTTGCTGTATTTTTCCCCTCTAAGACATTTATTATCTCCGCTAGCATTATTCATGTTAATATTAGCAAAATGTGAAAAACAGTTCAGCGTATCAGAGACTTCTGTGCATATATGTATTAATAAAAACTTAAAGAAGATCCATTGTAGATTCCAGTGTTTTATGAGATCCTTGTGGTATTCTCTTCTGCTCGTTCCATTTTTCTGGTTAAGATGAATTTATTTCACTGAATATGAAAATTTGCTTTTGTCAGCATCTCAAATATTAGTCTGTCTGATCTGTTCAAATAAAAATTGTCATCAAAATTCTAGCCACTTTTTGAAATACATTTTAGCAGGACCATTATAATGTCTTCATGATTTGGCCTTTCTCTTGGCCAAAATATATGCCTTTAGAATAAATGAAGGAAGCCAGTGAATTTTCAGAAGTTTTGTAGAGAATTTGCTGCCTTTAGTTTTTTTTTTAATTTCAGTTCAACATTTACTAAGTACTTGTGATTTTTCATTCCACTTAGGAAGAAATATTATTGTTTCTTCCTAGTATGTATATATTAGACATACGGATATAACAGTTTATATTGACATATTTTATCTATGTAATATATCAGAAAGAGTTACTGAAAAAGAGTAAATTATTTTCCAGTGAATTATTTTGTATCATTTAGATCAGTAGTGTGAAACTCAAATAGAAATAGTTGTCAACAAACCATATAAAAATCCCTGTGGACTGCACCTAAACTTAGAAAAACATGTATTAATATTATCTATGTTCTATTGCATCTCCATTTATTTTGTTAAACATCTCCCAAACATTTTACTTTAATTTTACCCTTAAGAATGTTGCAGGCCATTGTGTTTGACACCTTTGACCTCAATCATTTATCATCATTGGCTAGCCATAACTAGCGGCAGTTATTGCTACAACAACACACACATACTACCCTGTGCTCACTTCTGCCCTGATAAGATAGATGTCTTTTGCTCAGAGGAGCACATTGGACCATGTTTCCTCCTTCCCATTCATCTCTTATTCACTAACTGAATTTCCACCCCTCGTCCAACCAACTTCATTGACTTTAGATATTGAAAAAATTCCTTGTAAAAGTTTTGGGCACTTCTGATTTATGTCAGATCCAATGACTGGCTGAATACAAGCCATATAATACACACACACACACACACACACACACACACACACCCATACACCCATTTTGTTTTGTTTTGTTTTTTAAACAAACCTAGTCATAATGGTTCATGTTCCTGGAAGCAGTCATAATCTAAATACTCAAGATGAGAAAGTTCTTTTTACATATACCTGTGATATGATCACAGCACTGCAAACCTAGTGGTTTAGATTCTGGTCCTGGCTCTGTAATTAACTTCTGGTGTCACCTTGAGCAAAACATTTGACCTTTCAGAAGCTTAGACTCTGGATCTGCACAGTGAGAAATTTCCATTATGTAATCTCTAAGGGTCCCTTCTAACAAAATAAATCAGTGACTTACCTTGATATTTCATGATTAATTATTAAATGCCTTGCATTGAGTCTTGTTTGTATAAGCTATTTTTCTTCCCCATACTTTTGTTCCACAGACCATTTCATGGTTTCCATTCAATCTCTTTCATGTAAAATCAACAACAAAATGTTTATTGCCAGTGCATTCAAATGATGGCAAATACCTAAAGATTTGTAGTAATTAGTGTTGTGTGCTTTCTTCTAATGAACATTTTTGGTAATTAAACATTGCGTTGATTTTCATTTCCTTCAGAATTTAACATTGTTTAGACTCGGTGACAAAACTGCATTACATTGATCAAAGCCTCTTTGTCTCCCATTTCCTTTAATCAGCTCCCACCTTACCTGACTATGAAGGAATTGATGCATCCCTTAATGAAACTGCTACCACTATAACAGTGTTATTGAGACCTGCACAGGCTAAAGGTGCACCTATCAGGTAAGAGGAAGAAGTAGCCCAGAAAAGAGTTTAGAGTTTCATTGCCTAATGGCTAATAAAATAATTTGTTTCTAAGTAAAATTCATTTGACATTATTGTCACAAAGTTTTTCTTGGCCATACAAAACCTAAAGATAGACCTGTAGTTGAAAGTAAATTCAAAGGGGATTCTTAGATATTCATGACCTGAATTAACCTCTTCTCTGTTGTTTGATTTAGATTGTTGATCTTTTCGTTTTTTTTCCTCTAAGTACCATTTCATTTTGCTTCCTCTCCTGGTATCTATGGAATATGATATTTGAAGGTATTTGTCAGAAAGAAGATTGGAAAATAACTCTTTTCCAATGCAGTAAATCAGCTATTATGTAGTGAATTTCTTATGTATGATTGAAAAATTGGAAGCTGAGGAAATAGAAGTAGAATAATAGCATTGAATACAAACTATCTGACCTTTTTCTTCCTGGAGTACCTGTTACTGGAAATTGTGTTGGAGCTATTAAATTTTATTTAGTATGCCCCTGTACCAATATAGAATATCCTATTTTACCTTAACATTCAGAAATATTTCCTCTCACCTCTACCCAAAGATTAAAAAAAAAGTCTTCTTAATTTCAGGGAATAATTTGCATATTCTCTCTCTCAGTCTCCCTGCCCTCTCCTCCTGATTTTGCATTATTACAAAGTAATGCTTTCTTAGCATTTGAAAAATTTATCCTTTTCCTTACATAAAAGTAATATTTAAGGACATGTAATATTTTTTTAAATTCAAATACATATTGTCTTCCACTTGGGGTTACGTTCATGTCTTATCTAGCCTTATTAGAAAGCTTCTTGAGGTCAGTGCCTGAGTCTGGATTTGTCTTTGTGTGTCTCCATGTCTAGTTGATAGTAAATTTTTAATTCTTTGTGGACTAAATTCAAAGAAAAATTGTAAAATGTTTAGTCATTATTTCTGAGGTACACACAGTGAATATAGATAATATCTTAATATCTTTTAAAAACAGGAAACAGTCCCTTTTTTTTTTAAGAAAAGAGAGGAATAATAACTGAAAGTCCATTCCACTGCCTCTTTTTAGTTCTCTCCTAGTTAAGTGTCTTATATACTTTCTGTTTGGCACCGAGCAACCAAGAGGAGATTAGTAATCAACAAAAATAAATTTTAAATATCTACTCAGCAACAAGATCCTTCAACTACAAGCTTTGTTCCACGTTGTCCAGGTCACACTTAAGAAAGCTGACTGATGAACTGATGAAAAGCATTTATTGAGTTTTTATTGTTTGTTAAGTATGGTTGTAAGAGATCACAATGTAAAAACAAAAGCAAGACAATTCCAGCAATTTACATTGATGGTAAAGGGAGTGGTGGGCAGCCACCAGAATGCTGAGGATGGTTTCTGGGAAATCTGTTGTCCAGTCTCAGTTCTATTGCCTTCCCTCTGTTAATGATTTTCTGTTAATCATGAATATTATGATAATAGCCTAATATCCTGAATATAACCTCTTTGTCTCCCGCATTCTCTTATAAGCTCCTTGGGGACAGGGGCTGTATTTTTGTCCTTCTTTGAATACATAAAGAGTCCCAAGCTGTCTGAAATATATTTACTAAATTTTATGGATTTGTTGATTAATTAATATTTTTTACATACTATATCCCAAATTAATGACAGCATTTATTTAAACCTTACCCTAAGGATCTGGGTGGTTCCTGCCTTATGGCAGTTAAGATAATAAAGAGTTGTATCTAGAACATTGTCTGGAACGTGGGAAAGTTTAGAGAGTGTGTCAAGTAAATTGTCTGACTAACTAATCAGGATTGCAAGACCCTTGGGAAGCATTGCAATCCAAGCCATTTAAAGTTCTTCAAATTAAATTTTGAGAGAAAGATTACCTTTTATTCACTAAACCAAAAATGACTACTAGTATTTTTATAGATTTTTATTGGGACATATTGCTTTTCATTTTAACACATAGTTGAAACTTTCCCAAGCCCTTTATGGTTCTGCTGTAAATGAAAGACGGAGTGAGATACTCAATTTAGGGCCAAAATCATGCCTATGAAGTAAATTCAAAAATTCCAGTGATGCTGATAATCAGTCATGTGTCCTATGAGCTTAAGTGGGGCTTCTTAACTTGAAAAAGTATTTCTTCTGGGTGATCCATAGTCACTTTAGCTTATGCCTCTTCAGATAGTGGTCATGACCTTCCTTACACTATCTTTTCATGTGAAACTTTTAGCATTTTTTTTTTTACTTAAAGGTTTTGGAATTTTCTGTGTACTTATAAATGGTAATGTGGAAGACTTCAACTGATTCTAACTATATTAACAAAATTTTCTGAAAGTTTTAAATGGGAGAGAATATACTGATGGGGTAATTGCTTTGGACTTTTGATGATCAGAATTAGACACGCCTTTAGCTTGTGTTGGTCTCTGGAATTAACTTGGCATTCAGCTATAGCATAATTCAAGATATTGCTTTTAATTCCCCTTCTTCAGTTTACTGTCATCAGCTTTTAGCAGCTGAAATCAACAAGGAAGCCTCATTGACTATATGGAAGTCAGTTTGTTTTATACAAAAGATGATAGATTGTCTTGCTTTACCCCTGACTTAACTGAAGCTGAACAAGATTTTATGTGTTGTCCAAAGTTATGTATATAGTAGCAGTTCAGCTCCTGCATAGGACTTAGAGTAAGACAGGACCATTAAAATCATCTAGTCTAGTTTAATCTAAATGAGAAAACTCAGAGCAAGCAATCATTCATTATTTATTAAATGCCTACTAAGTATGAAGCGCAAGGGTAGCTAGTTGATACAGTAAATAGAGTTTGGGACCTGCAGTCAGGAAGACCTCAGTTCAAATCTAGTCCCAGACTTACTAGTTTTATGACCCTGAGCAAGCCATTTAACTCTGTTTGTCTCAGTTTCCTCATTTGTAAGATAAGATGGAGAAGGAAATGACAAACCACTCCAGTTATCTTTGCCAAGAAAATCCCAAATGGGTTCATGAAGAGTCCAGTATGACTGAAATGAAAGAACAAGTGCTAAATCCTGGGGATGCAAAAAGAGACAAAAAAATAGTCTCTGCTTACAATCTAATGGGGCAGGGCAAGCAGAGCAGATATTCAAACCCAAGTCTTCTACATCTGACAAATTCTAATACTCTTCTTGCAACATGCACTGATGGATTTTCTGTTAAACTTGGATTTTCAAATTTCAGGTATTATTTCTTAATTTTAAAAAAATGGAGTGAGTAGGTAGATTGATAAGATATCAAAGTTTCAGGGCCCTGAAATTCAATAGTTCCAAGGGTAATTGATTCTGCTATAGATCCATTTTCACTCATAAGGAGTAGAGAATCATAGACTCATAATTTTATAAGGAACTCATAGTGCCTAGTAACCAAATCAATAGTAATGTTACTTCTGGAAATAACATATCACTTGACTGCTTGATGAATCAATGCATCATCCCAGTTATACCCCTGTCCAAATCCTCTTGGGTTACCTTTCCCCATTCGTGTTTGCTTACAACTTACAAAGTAAGTGACCCTGAGTGCAGGGACATTTCTTTATTCATTTGTATCCCTAATACTTTACATACTGCTTGTCACATAGTAAACACAGATATTTTAATTAATTAATTCAATCATTCATTCATCATATAATCCTACCTCATTTTATCAATAATAGCATAACAGAACAATGAAGAAATTGACTTCTTCTGAAAAGAACCTATATGCGACTGATTTCTTGTCTTAGATGAATAATAGTATGACAGTTAAAGAGAAGACTTGCATCTACTTCCTTATCACCTGAAATTCCTTAAATCGTGAATCAGACCAGACTGCAGACTACCTTGGATCTTCCAAATTAACTAGTTCTCAGATCTTCACATAAGAATTGAATGGAGGTCTTTCCACTTCATATCCACACTGACTGTCTCCTAGACAGTTGCATGCTTTTTCCTCACTTGTACCCAGCACATTTGGTCCACATTTTCCATTTGAAATATTACATTTCCTTAAAGCCTTTCTTTCCTAATAGATTCGCCCTAAATCTAAAACTACCTGTATTTATAATGAAATATCACTGCTGAACATGTGACATTATCTTTACATGACGCCAAATTGGAATTGATCTCTTCTTAGGGGGAGGGCCACTCTAGTTTTTTTCTTCTATTTCTTCTATTTCTGACACAGTTACCTATTTTAATCCCTCAATATTTCATGCTGTTTTCAGAACAAAAAAAAATATGTATCACACTGATCGTTATGGTGCCAGATAAAGTTGCGCAAAGTGTCGTTAATTAAATCTTCCTGTTAGCCAGAAAGAATTCCTATCTAAACACTATAAAACACATATTGTAGTCCTGATAAGTTTCACTCTGAAGAAAACTCCTTTTGGATTCATTCTAAGGCACTTAAAAATGTCCCTTGTAAAGAAATCCACTGCATGTTTCATTTAGACATTCACATCTCACTTTACAACTTTGAAAAAAATTTCCCTTTAATTCATCATAATTTGGTAACCCTAGATTATCATTTAAAATGAACACTACTTTAAGTTTTAAGCATCAATCCCATTGACTGTAAGATTTTTGTTAATATTCCCAGAGATTAGTTATTCTTCCTGAATTTGTTCAGGTTCTGATGTAAGTAGTTTTAATTGTGAGTTATAATATGTGGGGGGTGGTCTAGCTCTGGGCAATGTATTAAATTTTGAACCATTGAAAGTATATTTTCAGAGTATTACAATTTAATTCCAACTCTCCTGCCAGGAGAAAAGTAGTAATCTTCCCAGCGAGATTATTACCTCATTTTGTTTTTTAAAAATGCAGTTTTTATTTTAGCGGGTTCTGCTATAACCATTATAGCCTCACCTCTATTGAGGTAAAAGAAATTCATAATGCTCTCTTTATGATCACTATATTTTTTCGCATTTGATTTTATATGCATGGTCAAATTGTTATTTGACTTTGAGCAAATGATTTAATCCCTTTGGGACTCAGTTTTTTATTGTAAAAGAAATAAGCTGAACTAAGCGATCTCTAATATTCCAGTACTAATATTCTGTGACTTCGAAGTATGTATCTGTACCAGCATACCCTACCTAAATCATTAAGTGGTTTCATGCAAATTTGACAAGGTGAAACAACCTTGCATGTGGTATTTATTTAGTTCCATATCAACAGTGTTACAAATGAAAGACATAGTCCTAAACAGTCAAAATTGATCTTTATGGGGAACTGAGACCATATAAAGCTGACCTCTGCCAGTGGTGTTTAGATCACCAACGAAAATGAGATGTGAAGACTCCATACACTAAGTCATCAGAGGTTGAAATTTACTACTAGAAACAGAGTGAGAGAATAAGGAGGTTTGTCTAAAAGATAATAAGTGAAAAAAAAACCTATTTACATATGGGAAAGGGAATGAAATGAAGGATAACTTTTTTCTCAATGAGTCACCCAACTGCTGATTTGAGATCCAGGTAGAGAAGACAATTGTCAGATAAGTTAAGACATTGCTTCTCCAAAAGTGGGGGGAGAAAGTCAGAGGGGGCAATTGCCAACAATTTAGGAAGAGAAAATATCTCCTCTACCATATAATAGAAAAAAAATCTGAACTTTTTAGTATGACAGAGAGGATATTTAGGATAATTGCAGAATCCTGGACCCTGAAAATTTCAGATAATAAAAGACCTAATATACTCATTTTAAAAGTGACTGCAAATTTGATAATTAATGAGAAAATGACTTAAAAATTAAACTGAGCTTGATTATCATATTCAATTTATAAATTAATTTAGGTAGTATCATCATTTAATTAAAATGATGTAAACCAATCAGGATTTTTTTTCCAATTAATGTTGCTTTTCTAATTCTACCTGACTGAAAATTGAGGCAATTGATATTTTTCATGCAAAACCTTTTCCATTTTATGTAGTAGAAATAATGAATTTTATTACCTATAATGAGCTCTATCCCTTGTTTCCTCAAAAATTCTCCCCCTAGTCATAAGTGTGAAAAGTAACTCCTTCAGTCCCCCTCAATTAAGCAACTACCAAATGGTTTTGATGATCACACACACATTTGTTAAGTTGTTTGATATTTGGTAGTGTTATACTCCCTACGTTCCTACATTTTTCAGTATATCCCTTACCAAAATGGTCTTTGAGATGAAATTCATCATTATTTTTATCTAATTCTATTTAAGCCCTTATAGGTTGATATAGCACTAAATATATACTTTAATTTAGGTATCACTTTTGTTATGTTGATTTAGTCCAACTCTTAGTAATTAACATCTCTGCAGTTATTTGTCTTCATTTAAATCTAGCAATCAATCAGTAAACATTTGTTAAGTAACCACTATATGCCAGGTAATGTGCTAAGCAATAGAAATACATATAGAGGCATAAGACAGTCCCTCTTCTCAAGAAGCTCACAATCTAATAGAAGGGCCAACATGCAAACAAATATATACAAAGCAAACTATACGTTCAACAAATAGGAAATAATTAACAAAAGCAATTAACTAGACACTGGAGTTATGAGAGACTGGAAAAGGCTTTCCTGTAGAAAGTAAAATTTATTTGAGACTTAAATGAAGCCAGGGAGTTCAGTAATTGGAGAGGACGTGAGAGCTTATTCCAGATGAGGGGAACTCCCAGGGAAAATGCTGGGGTCCAAGAGATGGGATATCTTATTCAAGGAACAGCTAGAAGGCCAGTATCACTGGATTAAAGAGTATGTGTTGGAAAAGTAGGAGGGAGCTTGTTGTGAAGGACTTTGACTGACAAACAAAACATTTGTATTTGATACTGGAGGTGATAGGGAACAGCTGTAGTTTATTGAATTGGAAGGTGACCTGCATTTTAGGAACATCACTTTATTGTCTAAATGGAAGATGGAATGGAAGTGAGGAGAATGGAACTGAGACAAGCAGACCCATCAACAAGCTATTGCAATAATCCAGATGTGTGGTAATGAAGAGAGAGTGGCAGCAGTACCAGAGGAGAGACAAGGGAATATTTGAGAAATATTGTAGAGGTGAAATTGACAGACCTTGGCAATAGATTGAAAATGAGGGGAAAGAGATGGTGAAGAATCCAAGATAACTCACAGATTTTGATCCTAAAGGACTGGGAGGATGGTGTTGTATCCCCCTGCATGTCCCCCACCCACCCAAGTAATAGGGAAGATAGGAGATATTTGATAATTATATTCTTAGAAGTACTAAGTATGTCTTGGTAGGTTGTCTCACAGATACTTTATACATTTTATAGTTCAAAATGGAATTTCTTTTTTTTTGTCTATTACTATTGGGGTTTTATAGGTACCATCCAGAAAAAAATTGTTATTTTACATGTTTATATTACTTTTCCAAAGTTACTAATTATTTCTATTTTTTTTTCATTGAATCTCTTGAGTTCTTGAATTCTGTCATTCTTAACATGAGGGGAGTGGGATGTGAACTTTTAAAATAAATTTCATTACAGTGTTTTACTATAATTGGTTTCTTTTGTCATCTAATGTATTTTATTTACTTTATTTCAAACATCCTGAGAAGGGGTAATTAGGATTCAGCAGACTGTCAATGGGACCCCATGAACTAAAAAAGTTAAGAACCTTTGTTTTAAGTAGATCATTATATTTTCTTCAAGTAAAAATAATTTTATATCATTTTCCCTATATTTAACTCCTTTCTTTCTTTTCCTGGATTTATTTCTGCACCTAGGATTCCTTGATCAGTATCAAATAATAGCAGTGTAAAAGACATCATTGCTTTCCCCAATCTTACTGGGAAAACTGCTAGTATTTTCCCTTATATATAATGTTATTTTTTTGTTTCAGAAAGATACTGTTTTTATATTGTGGAACATTTTCATGCTTTGAGTTTTGGTTTTTTTTTTAGTGTTTTTTACAGAAATGAGTGCTTCATTTTATCAGTCATTTTTTGGGATATATTGATATAATCAATCAGCAAATATTTATTAAGTGCTAACGATATGCCAGGCACTGTGCTAAGCCCTAAACCTAAATATGAAAAACAAAAACAGTATCTATATCAAGAAGCTTACATTCTAATAAGGTAGCTCATATTTATTTAGATAGATAGATAGAGCGACAGACAGACAGACCAACAGACAGACAGACGGATGGACAGATACACACACACACACGTATGTATGTATAAAACATGCTGAAGAAGTGTTACAGCAAAGGTTCAGCTCCTAGCAACTGGGAAGACAAGGAAAGGCTTTCTAAGGAAGGTAGCATCTAAACTGGGTCATCTTAGAAGGTAAAGATTCTAAGAGGAAGAGGGAAGGAAGGAGAGAATTCCAGGCATTTGAATCATTCAGGGCAAAGTCACAGAGACAATAGCTATTTCATCATGTGTAAGGAACAGCACGTATACCAATAATATGGTCTATTATCTTTCTAATACCATCTATTAAATTGCATATTTGTTATATATTCAACCCATTCATAGTAAATAATTTCTTGACTACATTGATATATTCTTTTTGCTCATGTTTTAGGCCAGGTCCTGCTATCTCCATCAGTTAGCATTCTTCATCATGGATCCTTTGGAATTGCCTTGGATCATTGTGTTCCTCAGAGTAGCTATGTCTTTCACATTTGATCATCATTATAATAGTGCTATTACTATGTACAATGTTCTTCTGGTTTGGTTCACTTCATATTGCATGAGTTCATTTAAGTCTTCCCAGAATTTTTCTGAAATCATCCTGCTCATCATTTATAAGACAATAATCTCGTATCCCAGCGATATACCATAACTTGTTTGGCCATTCTGCAATTGATGGGCATCCCCTTAATTTCCAATCCTTTACCAACAAATGAACTGCTACAAATATTTTGTGTATGAACAGGTCATTTTCATTTTTCCTTTAGTCTCTTTGGGATACAGACCTACTAGTGGTATTACTGGGTCAAAGGTTATACACAGTTTTATAGCCCTTTAGTCATAGTTCTAAATTGTTCTCCAGAATAGTCAAACAATTCACAACTCTACTGATAGTGCATCATTATCCCAATGTTTCCACCCCTCCCCAATGTTGTTTCCTCATTGTCCATTTTTATTCCTCCAATTTCATTTTATTTTCATTGCTATAACTAGAATTTCTAAAACAGTATTGAATAATGGTGCTGATAATGGGTACTAGGGATTACTTCCTTAGGGAGCTCATTGATGAGCATGTTCTATTTCTTTTTCTAAGACAGTGTTACGTCTTCTATTTTATCTTCATTTAATCTAACAGTTTATATATTTTTAAATATTCTTCACATCACCTAGATTGTCCATTTTACTGGCAAATAGTTGAGCAAAATAACTCCTAATAGTTGCTTTAATGTCATATACTTTGGTGATGTATGCATTCTTATTCTGGATACAAAAAATTTGGTTTTCTTCTTTTTAAAGCAAATTATCTAATAATTTATGTAATTTATTGGGTTTTTTTAAAAATAAAACCTGTTCCTAGTTACATATTTTTAACTTTTGATTTTATTCATCTCTCTTGATTTTCACAATTTCTGTTTTGGGATCTAACTGGATATTTTTATTTGTTTTTTTTTTCCTAATTTTTTTTAGTTGCATGGCCAGTTCATAAATCTGATCTTTTTTACTTTTATTGAAGTATATATTTAGGGTTGTAAATTTTCCCTCAAGTATTGCTTTCACTGCATTTCACAAATTTTGTTATGTTTTCTCATTATTGTAATTTTGTATAATGAAATTATTGATTGTTTCTTTGACCCACTCATTCTTTTTTTTTCTTTTGGGAGGGGGGAGGGCAAGGCTTTTAGGGTTGAGTAACTTTCCCAAGGTCACACAACTAGTAAGTATTAAGTGTCTGAGCCCAAATTTGAACTCAAGTCCTCCTGACTCCAAGGCTGGTGCTCTATTCACTGTGCCACCTAGCTGGCCCTGACCTACTCATTCTTTATGATTATTTATTTTTGAATTAATTTTTATCTATGCTCCTATGGGAATTTTGAATTCCCATTTGTAAAGCCAATCAGCAGTAGATTCCTGAGAGAATGCTACTGTGAACAGCCTTTAAGATTCGGATTACACAGTATTAGTGAACACTCTGTTTATTCCATTACAAAATCAGATTCAGTACAATGTTCACAGTTTCAACAGTTCACAATATTATATACAATCTTCAGAACAAGGAAAGTCTCAATATTATATCTTATTACA
>CM053593.1:287458159-287484096 GCA_028646575.1 Pseudocheirus occidentalis | reverse complement strand
GGGGGGGAGCTAGTACAACATATAGTCAGATAAATTTATGTGTGATGATTTATTGAGGAAAGAGAGAGCAGAAAGAATTAGGGAATTGAAAATGGTTTCCATAGGAGGAGATACACAAGGTGAGCCTTGACAAAAAGTAGGGATTCTAAGAAACAGAGGTGAGATGAAAGTCAATTCCCTTCATAAGGAATAACATATGCAAAGGCCCAGAAAGAGGAGATTGAATGGTGAGTTTCAGAAATAGCAGACAGACCCATGTGATTGGCATATAGTGTTTGTGCAATAAGCTTATAAAGGAAGGATAGAGTCAGATTGTGGAAGGCTTGCAATGCCAAGGCAATGTGGTCTCCTGTGCATCTACAACGGTCTAAGTTGTATTGCAGTTATTTGCCTATACAACTTACTTTTCTACTGGATTGTAAATTTTAAAGTTATTGATTATATCATTTTCATCCATGTATTTCTAATGATTAACAGTAAGTTGAGCAAAAACATTTAAATGTTTTTTGAATTGAATGATGGTAAAAATTAATCAAATACTGCTCATCCAGCAGTCATTTTACTAGGTTCTGATCCTGGCTATATCACTGACTTCATGTGTGATCTTAGTCATGTCACCTTGTTTCTCAATGCTTCAGTTTTATCAAATATAGAATGAGAAATGTGGCTTAGATAATCCGTCAGATTCTCTCTTCCCCTCAGAAATTTCTTGGATCTATTAATGTATAATGCAAATAGGGATGAAAAATAAAATCAAAGAGCCCCTGGAGTGTCTTTTTTGTTGTTGGGCATCTGGAATGCTATGCATCCCACTTCCCCTGCTGAGTCTATGCTTAAGACTTAAAGGGTTTTGAATTGAAAAATTTCTGCTCTCTGGGCATCTCTCAGAGCAGAATTATTGTCAGTGGCAATCTTAGAAGCTTAGGGGAACCAAACTGGCAAGGAGAAAGAAGAAAGATGTAGTATATACAATTTCCACTTGCATAACTTTCGGTCCTGTTAGCTTTCCCAGATTTGGAACTGCGATTTACTAATATTTCTGTTAAATTTCTAAGGGAAAGGTAGTTCTGGGTAGGCAGATCAATTAATCACTAAATCACTTAATTTATTAATAATTTTAAGAGAAATAATTCTTTCTAAATATTTAGGGCAAAAGATGATCATTTCCCCTTAATTCTGAATGTTCTATTGTCTTCTGATCTAGTATGTTCTCCCATTTCTCTGAGTAAATTAGTTTATACAGGCCAGAGTTTTGTCAAAAGGACTGTTGATGGTCTCTAGTATTTTTGAATAACACTTTCATCATAAGTTGGCACTTCATCCAAGGATCGTCTTCTTTCTTAGAGTTCTAGATTATCTTTAATCAATTTAGAGGGGACATTAAAGTAATTAAGGGATTAGTTTCATATTTTTATAGTATCCAAAATTTAAAGTTAAACCACTTACCAAGAAGCACATTTATCATCTGTTTCATTGGGTCATGTATAGTATAATATCTCTACCTTTTTCATGCCTTTTTAAGCTTATATTCATTTAATTGAATCTAAAATATAGGCATATCTCTTTCCAGGACCACCTTTGCCTCAAGAGTCTGCCATACGCAATAGTGGAGTGGCTGATATCCATTCAATAATAGACAGCTAACAAAGCCATTTCAGTTCTAAGTTACAGCATACTTTTTTTTATTTCAAAGTTGCCCTCCTCCCAGGCCTCTATAGATAGTAAACCTTAGTAGAAAACTACCCACCCTTTTAGAAAGGTATTGGAAGGCTTAGGTTGGCATTTTAATAGGCCAAATGCCATCTGTTTCTGCAATTTGTGGCATTTTATCATTGACAACTGTAAGAAAATGAGGCAGTCTATTTTGGTGGAGTGGACAGATTTCTGTCCATCTGTGCCCATATTACAACATGTCACTTGTACTTTAGATCTCCATAGCTCTGATCCAAGATAGATGCCATAGCAAGGTCAAGAGGTGGAGAAGCCTGTCAGCACATTCTGTCTCTAATGATATGACAACTGCAAATTGGTGCTTCAAGCACAGCCCAAAGGCAGTCATTATGTCAGGCCTTGAAGCTGAGCTTTGTATAATATCATTTCAGAGAAAAATGTTAACTTTAAATATTTTAACTATCGGGCAAAGAACCTAATCTATTGCATGGCTGCGGTTAGTGTCAAGTTCTTTATTAGGGTGCATCATTACACAAAATTTTCAAAATGTGAAGATGGTTCTTTAATGTGGTTTTTCTTTTTCTTTTGCATCACATGGATTATGTAGGAAGAAAGAAGTAGAAGCCCATTTAGAATTCTGCAGCAATGCTAATAAATTGCTCTCACTGAAACCGGTTTCTTAAAAGAATAGCTTTGAGACAAAAAAAAGTTATATTAATGCAAAGATTAATATGAAAATGTTTCATTTGTTTCCTGCCCTGCATAGGTGAGGTGTAGAATTGGAGAATGTCCCATTCCCCTTGTTTAGAATTGAGAAATTGTTTTTAAAGTGCACAACTAACTGGCAATATTGTTGGGTTTTTTTTCTTCCCATGACCTAAAAGTGCCTATCAAATTGTGGTGGAAGAATTACATCCCCACCGAACCAAGCGAGAAACGGGAGCAATGGAGTGCTACCAGGTACCCATCACCTACCAGAGCGCCATGAGTGGAGGTTCGCCATATTACTTTGCTGCTGAACTACCCCCTGGGAATCTACCTGAACCAGCCCCATTTACTGTCGGCGACAACAGGACATACCAAGGATTTTGGAACCCACCTCTAGCACCTCGAAAAGGTTACAACATCTACTTTCAGGCCATGAGCAGTGTGGAGAAGGTAAGTGCCTAGCCAGATTTTTTTTCACTGATCCACGAAAGTCCCAATGGCTTTTTAGAGATGTGAGACAGCATTAGTCAAAAGTCATAGTGTACAGTGGTGCTGTTGCCTCTTTCTACCACTGTGCATAGTTCTGTACTGTGAGGCTGAGGCTTCATGCCAGTCGTATTTCACACAACTCCCGTTTCCTAGTAACTGTTTCTAGTTGAGACTTTAGTAAAAGCCCACAGTAGCCGTTTTGAGTAAAATGATTTAAGCAGTGTGTTTCTGTACCCTCTGTAAATATGCACCATTGTTCTTGCCCTCTTTCTCTGTGGTGGCACACTTCAAAAGATTAAATTTACTGTAGGATAAACAAAATGCGTACTCCTCAGCAGGCTAATAAAATGTTGCAAACTTTTCAGGCAGTATTGAACAAATAGAAAATAGCAAAGTAAAAATCTACTGATTACAAAGTAATGCACTGCCTGTGGTACATTTGACAGAGCCCATGCAGAAGGCTGCCTCTAGATTGCCCAACTGCTGTGTAGCCAGAGAAGTAGGCCTTTGCATCTCCCTGGTTACCTCCTCCCTTTATCCATTTTGGACACAGTTGCTTTTGAACACTGTTACTGTTCTTGTATGAATATTGAAGAGAAAAACACAAGAGGAAGTTAAATACCACCATGGTTCTGGGTGAGAAAGGTCTCTCAAGCCCCATGCTGTTTTCTTTGAATGATTTTCTTTCTTAAAATGGAAATACATTTTGGGAAAGGTGGTAGCATAAAGAGAGAGAGAGAGAGAGAGAGAGAGAGAGAGAGAGAGAGAGAGAGAGAGAGAGAGAGAGTGAGAGTGTATGTGTGTGTGTGTGTGTAGCGCAAGAGGGCAGCTGCCAAGTTTTAAAATCTATTTAAGGAACATATATATACATATACACACACACATACACACATATGAAATGAATGCTTTCAGGTTATAGAGCTCATAAGTATCTGGGAAATTAAATGACAAATCACTGGACTGAGGAAACCTGATCTTAGCTGTAGTCTTTTAATTGGAGGACCATCATGTTCTTCCATTTGCATTCCTACAGCCCCTTTGAGAAACTAAAACTTCTGGATAGTTATTGAATAATTTCTTAATAAAATCTAGAGTAGACAGAGAAGAAACAAAGGCAATATATCTAATGGTGACTTATTATGGAAAAAGCTGTTCTTTATGTCTGTGTCTACTTGATAATACTGAAAAACAGAACAAAATCCCCCTCACTTACACACACACACACACACACACACACACACAAGCACACGTACACGCACACATACATGCACGCATACACGCACACACTCAGGACTTCTTATTTCTTGTATTGAAGGTAATTAGTTGCCCTGATAAAGCAGTAACTATCAAAATTAATATTCTTTTCAGAGTATAAAGACATACTGGTAGAAAATATAGTTCTATATTTGTTGGGGTTTTTTTTTTAACTTTTAAGAAGTGAGAGATAGAAAATTAACTTTTGTGACTTAATCTGTGATATGAGAAAGGGTGTTAATGAAGGTCCCTTTCTGGGAAAGTGCTTTTTACAGTACTATGAAAAAGCTTTGAGAGGAAATTTTCCTTTCTAATTGCTAATGTGACCATACTCTTGTACATCTAAAGTGTAAAGTTGTGACAGTGTACTTCACAGTTATCTTGGCATAGTGTTTAAATGGATGTGGTTCACATCAACAGCAGGGTCAAGGAGTGTTGCTATACTTAAAAGTGATTGCTTTCAAGAAAGCAGAATCCCTTTAGATTTTTACTAGAGTCAGAAATAATCTCTTGTTCTCAGTTTGCCATGAAGGCCTCAGGTCAGAACTAAATAAGAATAGTATACTTTTAATTATTACTTGCTGAAAGAATTGGTTTTTTGTGGTTTTTAATATCAACCAACAACCTAAGATTGATTTTGGGTAATAGAACTTTTTATTTAATGTAAAATGCTTATAGGAAAATATCTATTCTTTCTTATATGGTAAGTGTTAGTATCACCTCAAAAGACCCTTGAGATATTAGAAAATGAGAATGCGTTTCTCTCTTTTTCTTAGGCCTTCCACAATCCTCCAGCATCTAGTGCCTTGCTCCCCTAGCTTAAATTCATACTAACAAGTCCAGTTCCCAGAGTACAGCTGCTACCTTGGGTTCTGAATGTAACCCTGCAAGCAATTACTCCTACTGCTATAGCTGACAAACCCCTACTGGCATGCTTCCCATTAAAATCATCCAGTAGACCTTATTCGTTTTTACTAAGGGCATTTGTGTAAGTGATATGGTTGAGGGGGTTTAATAGTAGAAAAATATCCCCTTCAGAAGTCCAAGATTCACTCTTCCATATGGAATCTCAGGAAAGAGTGGGTTCAAACTTAAAACTGAGGCACACATGTGGAATACCTGTGTGACAAAGGGTAACTCACAGCTTCTGGTATTGCATGGTGTGGTCCTTTCTCTCCAGGTAGCTACTGTTAGCTATAGCATATCTGCTGAGAAGGCTACTCAGCTGGGCTCCTGAAATCTATTATTTTCTTTAATTCATACCCAGAACACTTCTCTGAGGCTAGGGTTATGTTCCTTGATGCTGAGCACCTCCCTCAGGTGACTCTCCTCACTTCTATATCTGTCTTTAGACGCGTTCCTCACTGGATGCATTGTTTTCTTCTAATCAGGAGCTCATAAGACATGATTGATGGGGATGGGCAAGGGAAGAACCACCCCTACCTACTCTGCTCTGTGTAGGTCTTCTGCATGTATTTGCTGTGGAACTGGTAATCATCCAGATATTTAAAGCCCCCAGTGGTGCGACTAAATTGTTTGCTCAGCCAATTCTTTTTTTATCTTCCAAACTCAATCAAAAAGGTTCATACTTCATAAAGGGATCATAGAGTAAAGTTGTATCTTTTTTATACATTGATTTTTTTCATATGTGATCATGTTCTATGATAACTCAACTGAGATAGGGAGTTGGAGAATCACAAACCTTCACTTTTACATAGACATACACACAAACAGGCATATAAATGTATGTGTTCCTATGCACAGAAAAATGTGTGTACCTGTCGTTTACTACAAAATAGAAGGTGAGTACTGTTCCATTTTTGTCTTTGCATCCCATGGCCTGGCATACAGTAGGAGTTTAACAAATGTTTGCTGATTGATAAAGAATTCATTTATTGTCTGCCTTCACTAAATCTCATAGTTCAGTTTCCAGTTGTTGGGTGTTTTTTTTTTAAAGAATTGGTAAAAAGGAACAAATCTGGGAAACATGAATTCATATCTTCTCCCCCAGAAAACTTTTAAAAAAAGAAAGAAAAGCTCATAAGATACACCATCTATTTCTGCCTTTCACCAGTCTTAATTTTGCCTTTACTGGTTGAATGGAAAGAAGAGTATGAAAAGTTCAGTAGAGTATCCAGCTTATGTCCTCTGCATATAATCTCTGTCTAAAATAGAATCTAAGGGGGAGCATGATAATACACAATTCATGAAGGCTGTAGGGAGAGAATCTGATCTTAGACCATTTCATCATAACTCATTGTACAATAGGATGCAGTGTGTGAATGAAGAGGTATACTAGTGACCAGGTCCAGTCTAGTTACCACATAACAAGTTTCCATTCTTATCCCCTTCATTCTCAATCCAAATCCCCAACAGAACTGGGATGCTTCTAGGCTCTATACTGCACTTTTCCTTGCTGTCTTTCTCACTAGACTGTCTTTAATGTATAACCCACTCTCATGCCATTACTTCTTTTTAATCTCTTGGAAATTCACTAACAGAACTCTCCTGTGAATCTCTTGAATCTCTGTCTACACTCAGGTATTCTCAGATCCCTAAGCAGTTTCCCAAGCTACTAAGTCAACATATACACCAGCCAGCCCTGAGGCTACTTCCTCAAGTTACTAAATACTTGGCTTGTTGGTTTGGTTTTTTTTTTTCCTGGCCTTGTATTTTTTTGCTCTCCTCCCGTGTTCCTGATGGTTTCTATAAAAATATCATTTGTAACAATATAAATCACCAAAAAAAGCAAATAAAAATCCAAGATCTTTCATCATTATATACTGCAATGATGTGACAACTCTTGATATTTATTTTTTCCTACCCTTCTCATATATTGATACCACCTCTGCACTCCAGTTGATAAATACACACATGCTTTTTGACTTTTATGGGCCCAGTGAGTATATTTGCACAACTGTATTTTGGCCCTTTCACAGATGGAATTTACCAAACCATGGAGAAAATAAGTTGTGTCAGCCAGAAAGAATGTATTAAATTCCTACTATATATCAGTCAGTATGCTAAATATTGAGGATACAAGGAAAGATGTAAGACAGTCCCAGCTTTGAAGGAGCTCACAGACCAATGGGGAAGACAACATGAGAACAACTGTGTACAGACAAGTTAGATACAGGGTCAATTGGAGATAACTAGGTAACAGTGGAAGGACCTAGTTTTAACGAGGATCAGGCATGGGTTCTCACAGAAGGTGGAATTTTGAGGCTTTAGGGAAGTCAGGAGGAAGAAATGAGGAGGGACTATTCTAGGCAGGGGGAACAGTAAGTGAAACTGCCTTGAGTCTTGAGATGGGAGGGTCTTGGGCAAGAAACTACAAGCAAGAAGTCTTTTGTTAATGGATTTCAGAGTATATGGGAGTGAACAGACTTTGAATGTCTAATAGAAGATTTTATATTTGATCCTGGAGGTGATAGGGAACAACTGAAGTTTATTGAATAGAGGGGCATGACATGGTCATATCTGCACTTTGGGAAGATTAATTTGACAGCTGAGTAGGGAGAGACTGTTACATAAGGCTGTTACAGTTGTCAAAGCATGAAGTGACAAGGGACTGGACCAGGATAAGTAACAATGTCGGAGGAGAGAAGGTTGTATATATGAGTGTTGTTACAAAGGAAATATCAGCTTGGCAACAGATTGGCTATGTGGAATGATAAAGAGTGAGGAACTGATGATGATATCTAGATTGAGAGCCTGTGTGCATGGGAGGAAGGTTCTGTCCTCAAGAGTGAAAGGGAAGTTTGGAAGAGGGGAAGATTTAGGAAGAAACATAATGAGTTCAATTTTAGAATATTGTTATGGGCATTACAATTTGCATTGTCTACTAGGCAATTAAAAATGCTAGTCCAGAGCTTAGGGTTAGATATGTAGATCTGAGAATCAATATTATAGAGATAATCATTGAAGTCATGGAAACCAAAAAGATCATCAAATGAAATGGTATAGGACAAGGGAAGAGGTCACAGGGTAAGTTGTAAGAGACACATACCTTTAGTGGGTATTACCTGTGGGATGTGGTAACAGCCTTACAGGTAAGCACAAGGCAGGGGAGGGGGGACAAACGGGAAGGGGAATTGAAGGGGGGTTTTCAGGTCATGTATAGAATTATAATTTTTCTCTTTCCACTGGATATGCAGGAAACAAAAACAGAATTCTGCCTATACTTACAAATACTTTGTAAAGTTCTGTTTCATATTTTTATTAATATCCTATTTTCAATCTCTGAAAAAAATTAACTATCTAGTGTCTAAACTTCAATCTTTGTTACTCTAGATTGGTCTTAAAACCTTTTCTTACTTGGTAAGTAGGACAGCTTGAACTGTACATTGATTATATTTCCTTTCATTTTTTACCCTTTCAACAGGAAACTAAAACCCAGTGTGTACGAATAGCTACAAAAGGTAAGAGACTGGCTTTCTTTCACTCCATTTTCCCCCTGCTCTAAGAGAATACTATTTTATTCCTTCTATCAGGAGTAATTAAATGTGCTATTTCTGTTACATAGCTTTTGTAGCACAACCCAGTTGCAGGGTCAGCAAAATACTCTGACTCTCTTGAGTATCTTTAACATATAATGGCGGGCCACTTACTATTCTCTTTGTACTTGGGTAGTGGAATCTTCTTTCAAAAACAGCAGGATTTAGCCAAAATAGGAAAAGCTCATTTTCATCATTTGTACTCAGCAAGGTCTTCTTCTTAAAAACAGAGTGTTAGGAGAAGTTACCAAGGACAGGTTAGAAATGGAGAGTTACTATAAGGATGAAAGAACCATCTTCCTTAATGCACATGTAGGCACAGTTCAGAACATGGAGAGAGGCTGATATCTTCATGATACAAGCAACTTCCTAGATGATACTTCTCTCCCTTCCTTTCTCTCTTTCTGTTTCTTTCCTTTTTTATTTTTTCTTTTCCTTAAAATTTCAAGGGATACCCTAGCAGAAGTATGTTTGCCAGGACAAATCATGTTGATTCTATATAATGTGGTTTAGTCATTCAGTTAAAAAGCATTTTTGTCTTAGAATAAAGACTTGGAGTGGATGAGATTCTCCTTTTCCCACCATATTTATTGCCTCTCATTGCAAAGTTACGTGACTTTTCAGCAATGTGGAGAAGCATTTGATAGATGTTAGCACTGGAAACAAGAAAGGACTATATTGATGTTAACATGATAATCCTCAGAGAATTGGTGTTGTGTTTATGTGTTGGCTGCTGTAATTAGAATTGGACCCATATTCGTGAGCAGTAGTAAATCAGTTCGAGGTAAAAATGAATGGCCACATTTTGTTTGCGTTGGCATCTTTCCCTCTATCATTTCCCAAAGTTTAATCATCAATCTGCTCAAGTAAGCTCTTGTGTTTAATTCTTGATTTGTGATGGCAATTAAAACTATTCCCCTTGCTTTGTACAGAATGCCCTGTACACATTTCTAAAGAAAACGAAAGAACAGTTTTGGAAAAAATAGTTTAAGTTTCCTTTAATCGTTCAAAGAGAAAACAAAAGGGAAAAATCTTAAAGGAGGGAGAGGTATGAAGGGAAAGAATTTTTATATATGATCATTTACTTTTATATAGTTTAGTTTGCCTTTCAGTATATTTTTAGTTGAATTTTCTTAGGAAATAATTTAAAGGGAGCAAACATTTCAGGTTTCTACCAGCATTGTTTTCCCATGCTTTGAGCAGAAGTATCTGCTGGATCAAAGTATTCTCAAATTAACACTTGTCATTGAAGTCTTAAAGAACCTTTTTAGTTAGCTAGCTACACCTTTGTTTTTACAAGTGACACATTCAAAACCCCTCAAGTATTTTCAGTTTTTACTGAGTGTTTGTATTACCTTAGGGAATTTGGTGTTCTTTTTTTCCCTCACTAAAATTTTTTTTCTATAACATACTTCTTGGAATCTCATATATTTCATGTCATAAAAGTCTGGTTTAAAGTGTTTGATAGAACGCAGCATGGTCTGGAAGGAGCCCTGGATCTGGTATCAAAGGACATGTATGTAGCTCTTGAGAGATTGTGTGAAGACAAAACTGTGTAGTATCATGGTGGTAATGGTGCTATTGACAGAGAGCAAGATGTCAGAGAGAGGGGCCTTTTTGAGGGAGAGCTAAAAAGTTCTATTTTGGACTTCTTGATTTTGAAGCTGTGCAAGGACATCCATGTCACAATAATTTTTAAGGAATCTATGCCTTTCCCTCAGTTAGCACATTTGGTTTTTAACCAAAAAGTGATGGGGTCAAGGCAGCCCATCCCAGAATGCTTATTATGGATAAATCCAAGTCATCAGTTCTGTAAGAAGAAGGAAGGAAATATTCATTAAGTGCCTACTATGTGCCAGGCAGTTTGCTAAACCCTTTACAAATCTCATATGATACTCACAGCAACCCTTAGAAAGCAGGGCTATTATCACCCTAATTTGAAGTTGAAAGTGAAGCAGACAGAGGATATATGAGTTGCCCAGGGTCAACCAACTAATAAGTGTTTGTAACCACATTTGAACTCAGAACTTCCTATTTCTAGGATCAACCCTCTATCTTTTGTTCTCCCTAGCCACCAGTGATAGGTAGTGTGCTATAGTTTAGTGGAATCAAGCTTAAATAAAATAGATGTCACTAACTTTAAATAAAGATCCTTATAGTGAACATAACCACTTAGAAAACCATATATTGAAATTATCCATGTTATATTTTATTTTCACTTATTTTGTAAACTTTCCCCAATTGCATTTTAAGCTGCTTCAGGCTGTTTGACTTCTCTAAGGTAAGAGATAGGGCTTTGGACTAGAAGTAATGAAGACCTTGACATCAAATTCCGTTTCTTACACTTCTAGCTGTTTGACCCTGCACTTAAACTCTCTGTGGCTCAGTCTTCTGATCCATAAAATAGGAGGGTTGGATTCTGGCCTCTAAGGTCCATTCCAATCCTGAATTTATATTCCTTTGATTATCTTTTGTCTGAAATATTAAAAGGCTATGCTCTAAATTTCTCTCCTCTTTCTTCCCTCCTCTACTCTCCCCTCCCCTTTTCTAACATCCATGAAGCCTTCCCTGAATCCAATGGATTAAAGTGATCTCTGTTCTCTGTTGTCTTTTGTCCAGACTTTTCCCTGGAATTGATATTCTGATTTTTATCATAATAGATGTCTTGTTTTATTTTACATACGTCATTTCCCCCTTATTAGATTTTGAGCTCCTCAAGGACAGGATGTGCACCATGTCTATCATTATATGCTCACGGCCAAGCACAGTGTCTTGTATGTCAGAGAATCTCAGTTAGAGAGGCCATCTGATCCAACTTTTAGTTGGATGTCATTCCTATCAATGGTTATATTGCTTCTTGAATGATGAGTTCCAGTGATGTAGAAATCACTGTGCCCCCAAGACTACCTATCCTAGTCTTATATAACTCTGATTATTAGAAAGTTTCTCCTATTAACCTGAATTCTGTCTCTCTACAACTTTCACTTATTCCTACTAATTCTGGCCTTTCATATCAAGCAGAGGAGTCTAATCCCTCTTCCAGTCAGCTACCAGTCAAGAAGCATTTATTAAGGACTTATTACGTGTGAGGTACTGTACTAAGAATGAGAATACAAGATAGGCAAACTTTCATTCTAATAGGGGAGACATTATACAAACAACTCTGTACAAACAAGTGATATGCAAGCTAAATTGGAGATAATCTCCAGGGAAAAGGACTAAGATTACGGAGGCCCAGGAAAAGCTACTTGTGTAATGTGCAACTTGCTGAAACTTAAAGGAATCCAGAAAAGCCAGCAGATGGAGATGAGAAAGGAGAGAGTTCCAGACATGGGAGATAGCCAATGAAAAGGCAGGGATGCCTTTGATATACAACAGCTGTATATCTGGTTTGTGTTTATTCTTCTTCAGACTAAATGACCATGGAGATCCTTGAACTTCTTCCTCATTTGAAAGTCAAAGTTAAATAATGGCTAGAGCACTGAACTTGGAGTCAGGATGTTGTCATTGTTTAGTCATTTTTCAGTCATGTCTGACTCTTTGTGATCCCACTTGGGGTTTTTTTGGCAAAGATTCTGGAGTGGTTTGCCATTTCCTTCCCCAACTCATTTTTCAGATGAGGAGACTGAGGCAAACAGGATTAAGTGACATGACCAGGGTCACGCAGCTAGTAAGTGTCTGAGGTCAGATTTTAATTCAAGAAGAAAGTTCTTTCTAACTCTAAGCCTTGGCGCTCTATCCACTACATCACCTAGCTGCCAGAGTCAGGATGACCTGCAGTCAAATCCCTATTTAGACTTTCAGTAGCTCTGTGACCCTGGGGAAGATAATTAATCTCTGTAAGCCTCAGTTTCTTTATCCATAAATCAGAGAAGTTTATCACATTTACCTCACGAGGTTGGCATGAGGATCAGATGATTCATGTAAAGTGCTTGGCCAATCCTTATGTGTCTGTATATCAGCTTTTATTTCTATTATCCCATAGTGTTCAGCATTAGATTGTGAACTCCTTCAGGGCAGGAGCTATTTTTGCCTTTCTTTGTAGCTGTAGTGCTTGGTGCAATGGCTGATACGTACGTAGTAAGCATTTAAATGTTTATTGATTGATTGACTATTGTATTACATGGTTTTTAGTTCTCTTGCCTTCAGTTTCCAGTTTATCAGCATCTCTCCTAAAATGTGGCATGTCCAGAACCAAACACAATGTGATCTGAACAAAGCCAAGCACATCAGCACCTTCCCTCTGCTGTCACAGGACATTTCTCTTACAATAGCCTAGCTTTTTTATTGCCATATCACACTCCTGACAAACGGAGCTTGCTAACCCAGACCTTTCTTACATGAATTGTTTTCTAGCAATGCCTCCACCATCTTGTACTTATGCAGTTGTCTTTTTAACCTGAAGTATAGAATTTTTTTTCCTACACAAATATCTAGCAGCTAACTGTTTTTGTACACCTCACAAGTTTAGAATGATCTTTACATTTTTAAATAATGTTTTGTATTTTAAAATTTAAAGGTATTTTTAGCTCTTGGGCCAGTACTTTGCTGACCTTGGTAACTAAGCTATAAAAAGGTTGCAGTTTGCTGTGGAAATAGTTCTGACAATGGGAGTTTTCTGGCTGATACAATAATAAAGTATTCCTTAATTTACATAAAGCATTGAATTTATCCCTATTAAATATAATATGATGAGGTTTGGTCTATTGCTCCCGTCTGTCAAGATTTTTTTTTTTTGTTCCCAATCATGTCATCCAATCCAAAGCCTTCTTTCCTTTATGTCATCAAAAGATTCCCAAAAAAAGTGCTATCGATGCCTGCATTAAAGTCATTAAATAATTAAACAGCACAGACCCAAGGACAGGTCTTTGGGACCTCCCAATAGATATCAGCATGGAGAAAAGGGTGATGTCACCATATGGCCAGATCTCCTATCACTGAAGCCCAGAACTCCCACACTCAGCAGAACCACAAGGCTTATCCTCTCCCCTCAACCAGCACCTCTCCTCAAGCTGGGATTCTAGGCATGTGCCAGCATGCCTGCTTGTTATTATTTTTTGCTATCCTTGGATATAATTTGTAAAGACCTGATATATTCATTAACTCTATCTATTCGTTCTTTCTTAACCTCTCATTTGTCCTCTGTTTCAGCAAACACATACTAATTATTTATTGAGTTGAACTGAATTCCTAATTTGATCCTATTTAATGGAGTTCCCTAGCCACCTGCACCTTTGTGTCATTTTTGCCCCACTACACAGTTTTGTTATTTTTTTAATTCATATGAGTTAATAGAAAAATTCAGTAAATCTTATGTTATTCATTGAATCTAACATAACTGTTTTATCTAAAACTGAGGTAGATATTCCTAATTAAAATTTCTGAATAAAAATCTTTTCTGGGTGATATAATTGCAGCCACTATTTAAGTTTCTGAAGTTTACTATAGTGGCTTTGTTTTTCTACATAGATTCACATTTCAACCTAACTACCATATGGTACAGATTTTCTCTCTCACTCAAACTGGTGAGCCATGTAATTTCTAAATGGAATTCATTTAATTATTATAGTAACTAATAATAACATTTATATAACTAATATTCATCTTGCCTTAATTATGTGCTAAGTGTTTTACAATTATTTTGCTTGACCCTCACTATAACTCTGGGAGGTATCCATGTTTTACAAATGAGGAAACTGAGGAAATCCAGAGTGAGTGATTTGCCATGAGTCACACCATAACTAAGTGCCTGAGGCTCGATTTGAACTCAAGCGCTCCTTACTCCATGTCCTGTGCTTTTGCTGTCTCCGGTGCCATCTAGGTGGCTCCCAAGCTAAAACATACTTTTGCTTTACTAAGTACATAGTTTTATTCAGATCAGAGATTTTTTTTGCCCTCGCTGGTATATGTTTTTATACCTAGCATTTGGATTCACCCAATCTGTTTTTTAGCTTGAATTGAAGTGCAGTTTAGATGAATCTCTCTCAACACCTCAATCATTGTTACTGTTATGACTTTCTTCTACAGTTGCTTTCGGCCATTGAAAATCACAATTCAATGTGAAGAGTCTTTTCTTATGATTTAATTCGAATTGAGTAGTGTGGTGACAGATCAGAGGCTGCAAAGGAAATGTTAACCATTACCTTTTATCATTACTTAGATCTCAGTTGCAGGAGTCAAATGGTGAAAACTACAATTAAATATCAGAGGAATGACACAAAGAGGTGGCAGGTGCTTGAACTGTTATTTGGTAGCAAGTTACAGTTTAACTTTATGGTAAATTTGACCAGATTTCATCCTGCAAGAAATGAACACCTTGACATGATGCTTTTCCTTTCGGGGCCTTAGAATACTTTAGGGACAGGGAATATTGAAGAGATATCATTTTCAGTTTTTGCAATAAACTGTTGATTACATTACAAAATGATTGATGCTGAGTCCTAAGATGACTGGAACTACAGAGCTAGTTTCACTTTGGCACAGCTTGCTGTGCCTCTTTCTGCTTTCCAGATGCATAGTATACATGCCGACTTTACCTCCCTCCTGATAGTGGTATTATGGAAGAAGTTTAACACAGAATGGGGAGACATATTCTTCTGAAAATAGTGCTCTTTCCAGTACACCCTCCCTACTATGTCCCTTGAGTCTAGGGATATATCGTGGACCTAAAGTAGAGTCCTATTTCCCCCACAGTAAAATTGGACAAGGGAGTCCTTAGAAAAATATTTGTATAACTATGAAGTTTTTTAAAAATCGTGTGTGTGTATCCCTTCACAACTACCCCCACTATTTTCTTCCTTTCTCCTCTTTTGGGGCAGCTAGATATCAAAGTGGAAAGAGCACTAGGCCTGGAGTCAGGAAGACCCAAGTTTAAATTCAGCCTTGGACACTTACTTACTGTGTGACCTTGAAAAAATCACTTAACCTTTGTTTACCTCAGTTTATTCAACTATAATGCAAGGATAATAGTATCACCTGCTTCGTAGAATTGTGATAAGGCTCAAATAAGGCTAATATTTGTAAAGCTCTTACCTAGTAGGCACTATCTAAATGCTCATTCCAGTTCCTCCTTCCCTTCTGATGTGGGGTTTTTGAGAACTTTAATTCTGGAAGACAGTCTGCATCTTGAGAAAGATAATGGGATGATAGCCATACTAACTTATTTCTGATATAACAACATTGATTGGTAGACAGGGTTTCCTCACAGAGAATTCCCTATACCGTTAAAGGCAAAAACTGAACAAGAAAAATACAGAGGACAGCAAACAATTGTTATTTATCACCACTGAGAATAATATGAGAAGAACATAAATCATGTTGAGATTTTAACTCGTTTAATAAAACTTCTGCAAAATGGTTTTTTAAAAAGTTAAAAGGAGATCACCCATTATTAGATGTATTTGCTTTTAAATTTTTTATTTGCTTATACTTTGATCTGTGGTCTTTACTGAAGCCTTGGAAGCTTGGGAAGTAATTATTATGTCTCTCCTGAAACCCATTCTCACTTGTACATCTTTTCTACACCTATGTATATTGTACATCTTTTCTACACCATGTATATTGTATGCCCCTTAATCCATCCTGCCTGGATGTTCCTGAAAACCATGAAAAGAGAGGTATTTAGTTAAGTATGTGCCTGGAAGATTGACAGGAAAATGAGAAAGTACTAAAGATATAAAGAGATGGGCAAAATCAAATGGTTATCAGGTGGTTTAAGAAAAATGGTCATTAAGGATAGCATAATTGAAAAGGAGGAGTGGCATAAGTTTGAGAAGTGAAGGAGCCAGGATTGAGGTCATATTGGAGGTGAGGCTGTGGGGAAAAGAAACTGTAATAATTCTATTCTTCCTCAGATCTGCCTCTGGACATCTGCCTTTACCAGTTATGACCACACACCACTCTAGGTTAACTCTCTCATCTCAAAACTGCTCTATCGTGAGGCCAAGCCAGGCAGTGAGAGGGTAGAAAAGAGAGACAAAACAGTAATAAGATGGGTAGGCAAACTCTAAAGGGCATTCTAGGGCCATTTCCATTTACTAAAATAAATCTAGAAATATGTTTTTTAAAAACTGGCATGGCATCTACCCCTACTTTGTTCTAGTTTACCTGGAACCTTGCTTCAGGGGGAAAAGATTTTTATGAATTTGTTAAAGGATAGAGTTACTCTTGAGGGCACTTGCTAAGAAAAGCCAGAGAGAACTTAGCAACACAAAGTAAAGTTGGGGAAAGTGGTCAGTTAGTTTGACAGGTTAAAGGAAGACTTTGGAAAATAAAGTGTAGAGAACAACACAGAAAGAACCAAAAAAGACAGTCCAAGAAAAATATTATAAATTTTTTTAACATTTTAAACCATACATAATTTATAAAAACATGAAAGTTAGAGGTATATATTTCTGCTGGTTTAGTAGAAAATAAACTTGAAGTTTTAAAAAATGCTCATTCTGCTTCTGAACTTTTTGTCATTGCAAATTTTGGAACAATATGGATAACCTCTTGATGTAAATTTTATTTAAATATAGAATATTAGGATAAGTAGCTCTCTGTTTAAGCAGGAGGTAGATATTCCCCAAGACTCTTGTGGTTTAATTTCATCTCAATGTTTCTGACATGTACAGTGTACCTGCCCTTCTTTTATGGCCAAGAATGCCTGTAATTTCATTTAATTCCCATTTGGTATAGTATGTGCTCTGTCATTCATAAAGCATATTGAGAGAGTCCTTACCCTCCGACATACAAGTAACACATAGGTAGACTTAGCTCTTCCCAGCAATACAGCAATCCAAGAGAACTCCAAACGACTCATTATGGAAAATGCTACCCTCCTCCAGAAAAAGACTAACTATGAGACTTTGTTCAGTCACTTAACCTATCCATGCCTTAGTTTCCTCATGCCTAAAATTGATATAATTCCTGAAGTAGTTATGTTACTAATACGGGTAGCCTAGACCTGAACAGATATTAACAATTTAAATAATAAATGGTGTTACAGTGCCAAATAGAAATAGTGCATGTGGTAAGATAGCAGTTGAGTTGGAGTCATGGCAGTTATCTGTAGATTTAATGCCAAGAAGACTTTGTTGTCTCTTCTAAGGAGGCACAGTTTGAGGAGTTATTTATATGGAGGAGTGGAGAAAGTGTACATACGATAGAATCTAATAAAAGAAAAAGTCGTTCCACTAGTAGTGCATAGATTAGGAGACAATTTGTAGGCAGGAGTTCTATCACCTGAGAATTGCCCAATTATGTTTCTGATGAGCACAGAAATAGATTGAAGTTAAAAGAAGGGAGAAAGACCCATGGAAAGCTTTGAAGTAGACCGGAAGACCTAGTACTGATACTGTGGGAAATTACCATTAAAATTATGTAAATCAATGACTGCAACAGTTAGTTTCCTCTATAAATATTTTTTTAATGCTTAGCCAACACATATGCAAAAATATTTATAGCAGCTCTTTTTGTGGTGGCCACAAATTGGGAGTTGAGGGGATGCCCATCAATTGGGGAATTTCTGAACAAAATGTGGTATTTGAATGTGATGTAATATTATTGTTCTATAAGAAATGTTGAGCAGACAGACTTCAGAAAAACCTGGAAAGATTTATGTGAAGTGATGCTGACTGAAGTGAACAGAGCCAGGAGAACATTGTATGCTGTGTACAGTAACAGGAGCATGGTGCAATGATCAAATATGATAGACTTAGTTCTTCTCAGCAATATAGCTATACAAGACATCTCCAAAAGACTCATGACAGAAAATGCTATCCTCATCCAGAAAAAGAATTATGGAGTCTGAATCCCAGATCAAACCATACTGTTGGCTTTCTCTTTTTGTTATTGTTACTGTTTCTTCTTTCTTGTGGTTCCTCCCATTGGTCCTAATTCTTCTTTATAACATGACTAATGTGAAAGTGTGTTTAATATGAATGTATATGTATAACCTATATCAGATTGTATGCCGTCTTGGAGAGGGAGAGGGAAAGGAGGCGAAGAAGATTTAAAACTCAAAAACTTATGGAAGTGAATGTTGAAAACTAAAAATAAATAAGAGAGAAAAAATAAAATGCTCAACAGTGCTGACATATAGTCAACACTATATAAATGCTTATTCCTTCTCTCTTTCCTTCCCTAAAGGGAAACTACTGTTGAAAATTGTAGAAGTGAATACATGCATAAATGAATGGAAGAAAAACCATTTGTTAAGCCCTGCCCTCAAAGCTTACATTCTATGACCGGAAGACAGTAAGCCAGAAAGACACAGGACAACAGGGGGCTTTCAGGATAGGAATTCTAGAACTGAAAAGGTTCTAGACCAAGTACAAGGGATAAAAATGATCACACTGAAAGATGGGAAGAAGCTGTGTCAAAAACTGAACAGATATAGTTATAAATTCACCAAAACTTTTGTTGGATAGGTTCTTAGAAGTCAGATAATCTTTTGCATTTTACAGATGAGGAAATTGCTGCTAACACACTCAAGATTGTAAAGGACCCTCAATCTCTAAACAAAAATTTATGAGCACAGTCCCCTCTAGTCAGCACTCTAGCCCTTGGACCAGCAGTTCTCAACCAGTGGGTTATGTTCAATTTGTAACAATGAAAATACTTCCTGCATATCAGATAGTTATATTACGATTCATAACAGTAGCAAAATTACAGTTACAAAGTAGCAATGAAAATAATTTTATGGTTGGGGGGGGGTCGCGGCATTAGGAAGGTTGAGAACCACTGCCTTAGACTATTGGAAATAGCAAATTCCAGTGGTTATACTTATGACAGCCTAACCTCTAGTCCCCCAAATAAAACTTTTATACTTACAAAGGAGACTATAATACAGAACAAATATAACAAAACAGTGTCTCTGAATTGGGCATGTATCTTTATGGTACTAAACCCCAAATATTCCATCTTGCATGTCTGTGTATGAATGAATGCACAGAATGAAGAAGATTGTCTTTTGTACTAATCCAAAATTCAGATATAAAGTAGAGAAATTTTGAGGTATGTGATGGCAGAGAAGCCTTGAGGTAGCTTTCTGACAAAGAGAAAAAAGAAGAGAGGTGGGCGGCTAGGTGGCGCAGTGAATAGAGCACCGGCCCTGGAGTCAGGAGGACCTGAGTTCAAATGCGGCCTCAGACACTTAACACAAAAACTAGCCATGTGACCTTGGGCAAGTCACTTAACCCCAACTGCCCTCCAAAAAAAAAAAAAAGAGGTTAGTGTAGGAACCCTTGCATGATACCCGAAACACAGACGTTGGGGGAGGAATGAATTTTCTCATTATTTTTTTCTTCTCATCATTTGTAGATAGGCTATACCTTTAGAAAGGTTTACAACCTAGTTTGATAAGTCAGTTTCTTTTTGGTCCTATGCACTAACTCCCTTCTCAAGGCCAAGTTGGAGCAACTAGCCTTTGCATTCTAAATTTATCATACTAATTTTTTTTCAGCATTTGAGAGGTGACTAAAGAAAATATGGGATATCCGAAAGAATTAAGTCTCTGATTTTTCATATCTGATCATACTTCCTAGGATGACCTCATCTCTGATTTTTTTTTTGCCCTGGAAAACACTAGGATAAAGAGAGAATTAATACTGTCTCATCCATGCCACACCTCCATTTGAATGGCTTGAAATAATCATCATTACTTTGCAAATATTTGCACATTAAATCTATAAGCTGGAAGGCTTTTAATAAAACTGAGGTACATTAAAGTTCAATTGCTTCCCCAAGATAGCCTTGCAAGTATAACCATTACTGGAACCCTGTCCATTAGTTTTCCACTTTGCTATTTTTTGATAGTGATAGGGTGTTGTAGAATATATGTTGAAGGTGACAGTTTAGGGATTTATGGCTCCAGCTTAAAGAGTAGAAAGGAAGGGCTATATATAGGCTATATCAAGACAAAAAAAGTGGCAAGACTTGAAAATAAATTGCCATTACCAGTTGAAAAATACTTTTAAGGGAGAGATTTTAGAACTCATTTTCAAAAATGAATGTTAAAATTGTTTTTACATGCTGTTTACAAAGAATAAAGTATGTTTTAAAAATAATTTTAAATTTCTTGCTTGCCAATCAGCATGTAGGATGGGACCGTCAAGACCATTTGGTCCACTCTTCTACCTTGGTTAGTGTAAATTGGCAGTATCTCCAATTTACAGATGATATAGTGAAGACCCAATGAACATATGAAGTTAGGAGTATTACTTTGGCATTTCACATTTTGTGATGAGGAAGCTACATAGGTACTAGAGAGTACATAGGAGAAAATAGTAGTTAAGGGTGTGTGTGTGTGTGTGTGTGTGTGTGTGTGTGTGTGTGGTTTTGGGGGTCAGGGGAAGAAGGTAGGTTTTGTTTTGGTTTTAAGGGGTTTTTTGTCATTTTGATTTGGCAAGGAGACATTCAGATCAAGATAACCTGTAGATAAAAGTCTCATGAACTAAAAGCGGTAAGAGTTTAGTGATAGAAACATTCCTCTTTATAGATAATAATAATGATGATAATAGCTAACATTTATGTACCACTTTATCATTTACAAAGCACTTTACATACATTATCTCATTTGATCCCCACTGTAACCCTCTCAGATAAGAAAACTGATACCAGCAGGTAATGCCTCTTACTTAAAGTCAGAGCTTGTCAGTGGCAAATTAGATCCAGTATCTCTTTTCTTCAGTAATCCATATTCTCAAATGAACATTAATCACCTTGAATATGTTTTATTTTGTGTTTAAAAGTTGTCTGTAACATTTAAAAATCATTATATATTATTAAGAGCACATCCCTAATTTTTAGGACCCAAACCCCCTGCTATACAGCTTGATAAATGTCAAAACATAACTCAATCCAGCTAGGAAGTTTTTCTGTGACGGCATTCCCCTTGGTTGGCACAAATAATCTAGAGTTGGATCTGCCTTTGTTTCTGAAACATAATAGAAAGAGAACTGCGTTATAAACTGTGTTAACATCCCTTTATATGCTTTCGTGTCATATTACCTGCAAAATCAGCTCTAGTTTAGGATATAAAATGTTTTCATTGCAACTTAACAGCTAGTAGGCTTGTATCACCATCCTTTGTGGGATTTTAAATATATGCTAATTGAATTTTTTTAAGGAAATCCCATTTTATATTACTCAGTTTGCCCCTTCATTCATACAAATATCCCATATGCTATAATGGATTTTGCTCAACGGATTTTTGAAAATAGCAGTTTCCTTCAAATATTGATTAATCCTTTATCAATATTAAACCTACAAGGGTCACTGCATTTAAATTGAAACTTTGATTAGATAGTACTTTGTAAATAGTTATGGCACCATATCATCTTATATTTCCTAAAAATAAAAAATTACAGAGGCTAAAATAATAACTCATCTGAGCAAATTACTGATTGAAAAAAGCAAGAAATAATGTGAAATTCAGGTGTTGAGTAATGCTCTTAGTGTAAGCCTGAAAGGCAAAATCAATGGTGTGTGAAATTGGAAAATATATGATAAACTGTTCCTAAAGATACTACAAATTGTGACATGCTTAATTGTGCCTGATTTCCCCTGCCTTCATTGTTAGTAACTTCTAAATAAAATTGGTGTTTTGTCCAGTTATGTCAGTAAAGAAGATATTTTCAGTAAATTCTACTATTTTCCCAGAAATAAAAATCAGATAGTTTCTTTATGAAAAATTATAGTTTATGGAAGACAGACATTTCTAGAACAAAGACATTTAATGAAACTTATCACTTCTAAACTCAAAAATAGGTAACAGTGCCAACCCTGCTATTTTTGTTTCATAAGTTCAATTTTTTTCCCCCTTAGAAATGAATGGTGGCTAAGTTCTCAGGACAGAATACAATGTGTCATTTAACTAACTCATAATATAGCCAAAATTTCTTACTTACAATAGTAATAATCTGATTGTAATATGACATAGTTTTATATGAAAACAGATTTTGAATATCCACTTGAGATAGAATGAACATATTGCTTTCCAGTACTTGTCTCTCCTTCCTGCACTCAGTTACTGGGAGCAGGAGTATGGCTTTCACTGCTCCATCAGTAGAAGCAAGGGTGCTGGGGAGAGAATGAGAATCCCAGAAATGTGTTATATGAAGAGAAATCCTGGACCTCTCCAGTAGTTTTGAGTAAAGATGCATTCTGGCACCAGTGGGAAGGAGGTTGTTCTCCCAGGAGCCAAGATAGCTTTGTTTCTGAGGGAAATAAGAGCTTGTTTTCACTGTTTCCCAGTCTTATTCTCATGAGACTTCTGAATATCCAGGGAGAATTCCCCTGAATAATCAAAGACAGTATCTGCTTTTACTATTAAAAGTATTACCTAGTGGAAAATTGAAATGCATAGATCTTAGAGGCATAATAGTGCTAAGAATTCCTTAAACAGATTAGAAGCATTGATCTGGTAACTGAACTGTAAGTGAGCCAAAAGTAGGTGTTAGCTTCAATACTTTAAAATATCCTTTTAGCACAGCTTAGCTGTGTACTGAAGACCAGAGTGCCTCCATACTTTGAACAATACTCATGAACTTAATTTATTGTATGATGACCGTCCTTATGATGATGCATCACAGAACAAATGTTTCATGTTGTTCTTGTTGTTGAGTTATTTAATTCATGTCCAACTTTTCATGTCCCAATTTGGGGTTTTCTTGACAGAGAGAAAGGAATGGTTTTCCATTTTCTTCTTTAGATCATTTTACAGATGAAGAAATTAGTTCAGGGTCACAAAGTTAGTAAATATCTGAGACCAGATTTGAACTTAAGAAGAGAGGTCTTCCAGTCTCCAGGCCCAGCATTCTCTCCAGTACACCAGAATTTATCTAGTCCATAAGTAAGGCCTCTCAGCTTTCAGCAGTCTCCCTCCATTGGTATATCCTGAGCAGTCCTCTGTGGAATGTTGAGACAAGTGTGGAACAGGAGGGTAATACTATAGAAATGAGAGGAGAAGGCACTGTAAT
The DNA here is from genome assembly GCA_028646575.1 of Pseudocheirus occidentalis. Classification (NCBI taxonomy): domain Eukaryota; kingdom Metazoa; phylum Chordata; class Mammalia; order Diprotodontia; family Pseudocheiridae; genus Pseudocheirus; species Pseudocheirus occidentalis. The sequence goes on along the minus strand of CM053593.1, from coordinate 287,460,515 downwards.
TAAATTAGGTGATCATATAGAAAGAAGAGGTATTTTGTTAAATAGTGATATTTCCAAAAACAATTCTGACTGGAGAAATAGCATGCAGTGTATAAAACCTTTCCAGGATTGAGGAAAATCTACTGTGTAGAAGGGAAAAAAATAAATGTCAGGTTTTCTTTTTAAAATGCATTCCCTACAATAGAAAGAAAATATATAAGGAGCAAAATAAAAACCAAAAAAAGCTGATATTCAGTTCCCCCCTTCATCCTTTGTCTCTTCCTTCTGTCATTTCTGCTCTTCTCCCTTCTCCCTAGGTAAAGTCTATATTTTTAAAAGGCATTTGCTTTTGAAGTTTCAGTATGTGCTGCTACTTTGGGCAACATCTTTCACTGCTGTCTTTTTCTTTGGGCTTGCAGATGGATGAAAATGCCACCTCAAATGACAGACATTTAAGAATAAGTTAGAAATAAGGGAGAATGACTTCTTAACCTGTTGAAAAAAATAAACACATCCGAACTGCATTTGGGGCCTACTGTATGCATATACATCATTTGAATGAGTTCCCATTGTTTTTAATTCAGTCCAGTTGAATAAGGGTTTTGTAATTGTCTGTTGTATGCAAAGGACTCTACTATGCCTTAGGAATATAGAGTCAGAAATGGAAAAATGTATCTGCCTTCTAGGAGCTTACTTGCTACAACATAATGATCTCAAAAACCAACTGTTGAAAGACATTTAAACTCTCCTTGTCCTCTGGTTCCATACAGTTCTTGTAACAAATAGAAGTATCTAGCAATCTAGATATAAGTACTTAAAGTATGTCTTGGGAATATAACAGAATGCAGAAGGGAAAAAAAAGGATTTAAAGAGATTTCATATAAGAATATTACTCCAATACTTCTTTTGGTATTGAGTCTTTTCTAATTTAGCTGTAATATTTGCCATTATTTTTCTCACATTTCATTTCCCTCTCAACTTCTTTCCATCTAGCTCTGACCTCACCACAAAACATGAAATGGTTCTTTCCAAGGCCACCACTGACTAATACTTGTCAAGTCAGGTGGCCTTTTCTCAATCTTTATATTTATTCCTTGTCTTCTCTGTAGTATTTGTTAACCCCTGATGGTAATACTCTCTCCATTGGCAGCCTGTCTTCCCTATGTTTTCATGACATGTCTTTCTTTTGTTTTTTATGCCTAGGCACATTCCTCACTCTTTTTTGTTCTACATCCTATAACTGGGTCTTCTCTAGGACTCTGTCCTGGCCCTGTTATTCTCTCTTTACACTCTCTTTGTGATTTCCTCAACTCATGTGGGTTCAGCCTCTATGAAGGTGGGTCCTAGTCTATATAGATAGATAAAATTTCTTTCCTTAAATCAATTCCCACATCACTAACTGCCTGTTATGCATCTCTAACTATATGTCCCATAAATATCTCAACCTTAGCTTATCTAAAACAGAAATTATCGTCCTACCCAACAACAGAAGGAAAAAAAACAACAACCCTAAAACCTGAAAAAGAAACAAATAATAACATTTTTTTTTTCTTCCTGACTGTTCTATTTCTGTTGAGGGCATTAATATCCTTCCAGTCACCAAGGTTCTTAACTCTAAATTCATATTTGATTCTTCATTTTCTCTGGTCTCCATATCCAATCAGTTAACAAGTCATGATTCTCCTTTCACAATGTATTTCACATCTATCACTGTATCATCATTTATACATCACTTACCCTATAGTATTGTGGTAATTATTTGGGACAAGTAGTAATTGGGATATAGTTTCATTTTGTGACAGTAATGTGTATATATTTCTAATAACTCTAGGCCAAATCAGAAAGTTTGATCTTGACTGAATTGGTTTCCCCACTTTAATTAGTTCTCTCAGATGAGTATTAGATTCAATGCCATAAATGTATTTCATTGATCTTTTATTCTGTCTTTAACAGTATAGTTTTTAAGAATGGATATTCTTAAAATTCTCATTTCAGTGACTATTAGAGATAGTGCCAAGAACTGATAACCTTTTTTTCTGCTAAAGAGACTCAGAAAACAGGCAAAGGCCATTAGTAAAATCTGGCAGTTAGAAGAGGTTTTTTTTTTTCTTTTATTGATTCCTGTACAGTGTGGCATCAACCTTGAAAATTGAAGAACAGTGAGAATACTAGTTTAAGCAAAAAAAAAAATGTATGTTTCTTTGAATAACAATAATAATAATAATAATAAAATTCAGCACTCCAGGATGATAGCTATACAAAGAGTATAGAACTGAAGATTAGACATTTTTAATTTTTTGCTAATGTAATTCATTCAAAGGACTTCGTCAGAAGAAGTCCACATGAGTATGTAAGTTTCAGGTATCTTTGACAAATT
>CM053593.1:287417588-287457659 GCA_028646575.1 Pseudocheirus occidentalis | reverse complement strand
ACACACACACACACACACACACACACACACTTTTGTGACCTGTGACATAGAAGATGGGAGAGAGTAGGAGTAGCAGAGGAAAGGATGTTGGTGAGGATCATTTTCACACATACACTTTTGGGACCTGGGACATAGGAGATGGAAGTGAGGGTAAGAGTAGCAGAATCTCTGACTCTTCAAGGAAAGAGGCTGAACTCCAAAGAAGAAACTGAAATGTTTCCTTAGATGAGGAAGTACCAAAGAACTCTGGACATTTTGGAAATAAAAATTGGGCTGTTTCAAGGGGGAAGTCTCTATCCATGGACCTTATTCCTAACAGAAGGAAAAGGCCTAGTTGGGCTCCTCGTAGCTTCCGTGAAATGGACCAGATTTCTCGAGTTATTAGTAGACATTTTCATAACTGATAGAAATTGGGTAGCTTTGAGAAATTTCCCAAATAGAGGGAAAAAAGACACTTCAGGGCACTCCAAGGATGAAATGTTCACTGATCTAGAAAAGGATGGGGACTTCAGTCAACCCGACAAGTCAAGATTCCTGGACCACTACTGCCCTGCCTCTTTTCTCCCATGGGCAACCCAACCCCACCCCTCCAGGGGCATGGTGTATACATGTCATAGTCCCCAGAATACCAAGGGAAGAAAGAATGAGTCTGTGCACCAGGAAGTACTCACACAATATGGACACAGATATAAGAACTTGAGGCAAAATTTTTACTGTCCCAGCTCAATAACAGCCTAAATTCAGGCATCTGTTTTAGAACGCAGTGAAACTCTTGTGAAATTAAGGAGCAACAAAACAAAATTAGGTAACATTCTGGTACCATAATAATAATGATTAACATAACATTTTCCCAGATATTTTTCAAATGAAAGCCTGATCTGACCTTTCTTATGAGAATTCATCATGTATCTATTTCCAAAAGATGAGAACATAGGTAATACCTCTAAACACAAGTCAATTACATGCTTGTATACATATATACCACATTCATAGCTTGTATCACTAAAACAATCTATAAACAGCTGAAAGGAAACAATATATTGACTAGTAGCAAAAACAACAACAAAAAAGGTATTCCAAAAAGTTCCAGGGGTATAAAGATCAGTGTATTATTGATTCAGTAATTATTGAACAAGCCTCTTGAAAGCACAGTAACATTTATATTGCCATTGATTATCACAAAGGCTTTGACTCAGTTCTGCTTTCATGATTTATTCATACACTGAAAAAAATATAAAAAAGACAAGTGTATTGAAAAAACTCATATTTGATGTCTTTGGGGGAAATTTTCATAGGATTGTAGATTTAGAGGTGGAAGGGAACTTAGAGGCCTCTTTTTACAAATGAGGGAACTGAGACACAACAGATTTATGTAACTTGTCTAACACCATCCAAGTAGAATGTATTTGAGGCAAAATATGGACCCAGATATTCCCAACCCCAAGTCCAGTGTTCTACCTAAAGGATTCTATAGTTCACCAACATAGCAATTTTATAATTGATTTATAGTGTGGCATTTGGCAGGGAGATAGTTTTAACCCATTATGGTTCTGTCAAGTATTAACATCTCTTCTAAATAAAAGTAAGTATGGTAAAGAGGGAGTTGAAACAGAACACTTTTTAGTCACTTAATATACAGGGATGATGTCAAGCTAAATGCCTTCACTCAAAAACATATTAAATAATATGATCTTGTGGAGCTTTTCTTTAATAATATCAAGAATTTCATTTGGACACTTGATCAGCATAAAATTCCTAACACAGAAAAAGGAGAAATAGAGAAGATTGAAGACTCCAAGCTTGAAATCAGTGGTCAAATTGAACCAAAGGATGAAGATAATATCTACAAATCCCTTGGTTACTTTTTGGCAAAAAAAACTTTTTACATAAAACTATCAAGGAAAAAGCTATGGCTAGAAATGTTAAGAGACTCATTGACATCCTGAAATCAAAGTTCAATAGGAAGAATGCTCTTAAAGCCATTAATACCTAGTCACTACCAGTCTTAAGGTATATGTTGGAAGTATAACATGGACCATAAAAGATTATTGGCAAAGTATCTTAAGAAAACCCATATAATGTTAAGAAAACACAGGACCATCACCCTGAGACAACTATAGAAAAAATGACCAAAGGATTAATGGTAATCATATCTCTATTATGGATCACACAAAAATGAATCTAACACTTTGAGGTTTACCCAGTTTGAACAGTACAACAGTGCTGGTAGTACTTATCTATTGTTGTATATTCATTTTTAGAGAGAAGGCTCAGAGTAGTGATATTACTTCCCTACACAGCCAGGATGCATCACAAGTGGAAAGCACAACTCAAGCCTTGGCTAACTCCAAGACCAGTGCTCTCTTTCCTATACCACTACAGCTTGAAAGATATGAGAGTCAAACATACGAATACAAAACAAAAGAGATTAATCAAGTCCTGTAACTCGAACAGAATAAAGCTATCCCTAAAAGAAACCAACCTCTAAAAGAATAAAGATTTTAAGTGAAAAAAAAAGTGTTAACTCAGTATTGGTGTTCTCATAGATGACTGGTATGTTCTGCTGTTTCCTAATTTTTCATTTTTAATAATAAGGAAGATTTGATCAGATAAATTCATGGATTTATTTAATTTCTTTGAAAGATTTAAATGTACTTCTATTTTAATGTGACAGTCTCAAGTAAAAATTTTGTTTTGTGGCTCCATTTCTTCTGATTGAAAAATAAAAGTATACCTGTCTGTGTAATTATGTTATAGAATCAAACAGTCATGGAATTTGAGAGTTAGAAAGGACCTCAGTGACTAAATAGGTATCATATCTCAGAATTCATATTAATAATAAATGCTTTAAAATAGTAAATGCTGATATTTCTATAGTACTTTATGGTTTATAAAGCACTTTACATACATTATTTCATTTGATCCTCACTCTAATCCTGAAAAAGGTTGTGTGAAAGAAGAAACTGCAAAACAGATTTTAATCGACTTGTCCAATTTAAACAACTAGGAAGGGGCAGAGCCAAAATTATGCCTGTCAACTTGCTTTTCTTTTTCAACATCATAGCTCACTGAGGTAAAAAAAAAAAATAGATTCCAGTAATTTCTTTTACTCTCCAGAGTCTTACCACTTTCCTGGGCCTTCCAGTTAAACAACAAAAACAGGAATGCTTTCTGATTAAACTAAGTGATCTCTAGGGTTTCTTCCAACTTTAAAATTCAATGTCTTAGTGAAATAAAAATTAGCTCACTCCTATTGAATCATCATGGGTTGAGGTATATTTTAGTGGAAAAAATGTGATTCTCTTTAACCTTTTATGGGACAAGAATGTCCACTTGAAGTAAGTGCTATTATGAAGCAGTAGATAAGGAATTCTGTTCCAAAGTTCATTAAATTCTTTCTGTGGGCAAGGAGCACTGCTTTGTGCTTAGTGCTGAGTTGTAAAAGTAGTTGAAAGGAATCCTTCTGTCCAAGAGTTGACAGTCTAATGATCTAATGGGGGAGACACATGTACTGGGGGAGGAGGAGGAGGAGAGAGAGAGAGAGAGAGAGAGAGAGAGAGAGAGAGAGAGAGAGAGAGAGAGAGAGAGAGAGAGAGAATACTACAAAAGACAGGTCCAGAGAGAATATCATGCTAGATTGTCATGAGGTAGGGCAAAGGTGGCCAGGGAAGGCTTCGTAGAATAAGTGGTATCTGAGTTGGTTCTCAGATAAAGAGAAGAACATTAGCATCAGATGGAAGTAGCATCCTCTTTCAGGGGGATGAGAAGAATGAACAGGAAAAAGCAGAGTAACCTAGTATATTTGAATAGGATATAAGAAGGTAATAGAGTGAGATAAGTCTGGAAAGGCAGATTTAGATCCATATCATGTATGTGAATGAACCATGAGTAGTTCTTTTTAACAAAGGATATCCCAATTCCAAATTGTTAACCATTTTCATCATCACTAACAAGCATATATTGAGTAATTACTATGCACTAGGAATTATGTGAGGCTCTAGGGATGCAAATTAAGACAAAAACACTATCCTTGCCTTAAAGGAGCTCTCATTCCAACTGACAAGACAGCATGAAAATAACAATGGCATTGTTATGGGACTCAAACTGGGTAAAGATGGGAGCCTAAATCTAATTTCTTCCAAACTACTTTCTAGTGTTCTCAGCAATTTTTGTCGAATAGAGTGTTCTTCTGCAAGCACTTTACATTCTTAAGTAGATTTTTTTTAGACACTGGGTTATTGATTTCAGCTTCACCAACCTTTTCCATTTTTCTATCTGTTGTCCTTTTTTAAAAAAAAATCCTTCTCCTTTATCCCTAGGTAACATTGGACCTATCTAACTTAATTTGGCCTTTGACAAGGTTTTTTTGGTTAAAAAAAATTCCAATAACTTTAGAACTTGAAGGTTACTTAGAGATCATCTAATTCAGCCCCATCATTTTGAAAATGAGGAAAATAATACCCAGAAAGTTTAAATGACGTCAATAGGATCATACAGCTACACTGATTTACTTGCAGCACTGAAACTAGAGTGAATTTGTTTTGATTCCTTCATTAATCTTCTTTCCACCCCAGGACATTGTAGTCACTACTTTGAGAATAGAGACACACTCAATTGTAAGTTGCAAGAAAATAGTATAGAAATTTCTAGAAATAGGATAATAGGATAGTATAGTAGAAATAGAAAATAATATAGAAATCGGCTATAAGTTTTGTTACTTTTTTATAAAACAAAAACAGGAGGTATATTCCCAGAGATTTTGATGCTGCTATGATTCGGAGTGTAACAAACTGGTTAACTTTTTTTTCCCATTTGTACAGCTTCTGTAACTTGGGGTTTCTTTCAAAGAACATCAGAGTCTAAATTACTTAGTGGTTCTATGCTAGGAGCATGAAGTTTGGTGAGTAAAGGACCTCAAATTATGCTTGGTTGCACATGTCACATTATCACAGAAATTTAAGGGCAAGAATGGAAAACCCCTTTACCTGATATAGCAGTGATGACATAGCTTTAACATAAGGCTTGCCCCTCTCTCTATCCTTTTTATAAGCCTCTCCTATCAGGAAAATTAAGTCACTTAGCTTTGCTAGGGAACTCCAACTGTATTCAATAGATAAATGATCATAAACTTAGTAATTCCTGGTTTGGCACTCTCTCAGCAAGCTTTCAGAATTTTCTCTCTGCACATTTCAAGAATTGAGAGCAGGGAGGACCTTAGGAATCACCTAACGTCACTCCTTCATTTTACAGGCAAGGAAACCCAAACTTCAGTAGTTTTAAAAACTTGATTAATGTCACACTGTTTTTAAATAGCAGAACCAAGTCCTCAAATAGTGGCCCTTTAACTTCCAAGTACAGCATACTTTCTACTATATGATCTTTTGTGTCTTTTTTTTTTAATGGCTCTTGACTCTTTCTATTTTTATTTATTTTTTTATTTTTTGCTTTTTAGAGGGCAGTTGTAGTTAATCAACTTGCCCAAGGTTGCGCAGCTAGTTTTTTGTGTTGTGTCTGAGGTCAGATTTGAACTCAGGTACTCCTGACTCCAGGTGAGATGTTCTATTCAATGTGCCACCTCGCCGCCCCAATCTTTTGTGTCTTGTTAGGAAAGCTGACCATTTTACCTTTATTTGAGTGAAGTAAACTTTATATGTCAGTGAAATAGATAATTTTTTATGGAAGAAATTTGTGAAAAATAGTTATAGGGAACACTGCATTCATATTAGACTTTCCAAAACATTAGTTCCATTTAAAAACTTTACTTATAGTCTAACACCCTTTAAACCTTAAAGCCATTTGGTAATCCTGAAACAGAAAAGTATTGCAAGGAGAAAACAAAGTTCAACATGACATTAAGATGCAAATTCCCTAAATGTGGATATTGCATTCTAAGGCTGTAATATCCATATGAATGAAGTAGTTCCTAAAAACCTGAAATCAAGGAGTTAGTCTACTGACAGTAATTCTGATAAGATAATTTTCCCCTACATAATTGAATTATATTTAATATAAGTATAATGTATATTTTGTAAGTTAATAAAATCAAAACAATGCAGTGAATGTTATTAATCATCTCAAAGAAATGAAGTGATGACACCTTATTTTGTTATATGTTCATGGTCCTGATGATTTAAAAATAATGAAGTTCTTTTATTGTGACTCCTCATAGCAAAAGGATTATATTATTTATTACACTATTGTGTTATCTTGTTCACTTGTATTTTCATAATGCTTTGCTCTTAAAGTCTTATCCTATTATGAGAAAAAAAGATAAAAATTCATCTGGTGTTTCTTGAATACATATTTCTAATGTGTGACTAGCATGTCGCTGTGTTAGAAAAATCGTTTTTTCCCCTTTCTTCAACATTCCTCTTTGAATTCTTTATTTTTTAAATTTAAAATTAAATTTGGAAATTTTTAAAGAATATCCTTCTGATTTATCCTGGTGGCAAGTAACATGTTAATTCATTGTTTCCTAAATATGTTGCAACCTTTGTTGGTGGGGAGGGCGGAAGGAGGGTAAAAAGAAGACTAGATTAAGGAGAAAGAATGCTGTTTGTTTGAAGTTACACAGTATCATTTGGGCAAGTAGAAGGGCCAGTGAATAGGGAGCCCAGCCTGGAATCAGGAATACCCGAGTTCAGATTAAGCCTCAAATACTTATTAGCTGTGTGACCCTAGCAAGTTACTTAACCCTTTTTGCCTCAGTTTCTTCATCTGTAAAATAAGCTGGAGAAGGAAATAACAGTTCACTCCAGGATCTTTGCCAAATAAAGCCAAATGGGGCCATGAAGAGTAGGATATAACTGAACAACAAAATAGTACTGTTTGTCATAAGTGGTGTATATTTTTTAAACTCAACATGCTTAGTTATTAAGACATGGACCTCTGACGAAGGTCGTGGAGAACTTCTGGTTTAATATCTAGTAACAATGACCTAACAGTATTTTTCCAAGTATCATCTCCTCATTTCATGACCAAATCTGATTCAGAAGGATTTCATTGTAGCAAAGGACAGTATTCACAATTGGATACACTTTAATTTCACATAAATAGAGGTATCATCAGTCACTAAGCTAGTTATTGTAAGGACTATTTCTCATATTTTTGATATAAACTTTAGTCATGTTTTAAAATTTAGAATTTGGTTCTAGTTCTCTTTATAGGATTGAACATCCTTGCCCAGAGTGCCGAATTTTACATTTAAGGGTCCCTGCCTCCATTACTACTGGAGAGATGATCAGTTTTGTTTTAAAATGTAAGCATCTTTCAGAATCTGTAGATTTGTATTTCATATTCATGTTTATTGCTTGAAGCAAAGGCAGAAAGGTTAACACAATTCAGGCATTTGCAGATGTGACACTGGCAGAAATGAAGTGATCCTGGTCAACTCAGGCTGTTCCTTAGGTACAACAATGTTATGTTGGTTTAAAAAATAAATATACATATTATCAGTTTAAATTGCTGCTACCAAAACTGAGCATTTTTTTTCTTTGCACAGGTATACCTAAATAGGTTGATAAGTGAAGGACCCATAGTCATTTCATTGGGGCATTTATGCAGAAGTTATCGTCTGATTTCTGGATGCATCTATTATTTATGGCACTTTGCATTTCAGCCTCTTCTACTAACAATTGAAATCTTTACTTAAGAAAAACTATCCAATTACCTTAATGCTATATGTCTGATTCCTCTCTCTCCCCCGTGGCGAACCCAACTGTACTACGTCATTGGAAATTTTGTTTGTATGTGTCATTAAAACTTGCCTTTGTTCCATCTGACTGACTACAATCCCTCTTTAGTCTTTTTCTTAAACAACAGATATTTTAGAATTCTTGTTATTCCTTTTTATCACATGCACCATCTGCAAAGGGTAGTATTGTTGTGAGAATAGCTTTGCTTTGATGGCAGCATCCAGATAATTTCCACAAACTTCATTGTCAAGGAAATGGGAAGAGAAGGAGAAGAGAAGGGAAGTAAAGAGAGCTGCATAAATATACCAGTAGACATAATATAACAGAAGAAAAAGAGGAGAAAGAAGATGAAGAATATCCAAAGGAAACGGAATTCCTCAAGATTACTTCCCCACATGCACATATTATCCCAAACAGTTCTGTGTCTATTCTGTTCAACAAAGTCTACTATATATACAACATCATGTTGGTCTCTAGAGATACAAAGACAAAAATTAAGCTGTATCCCAAGAGAAATGTAACATCCATGCCTTCTCATTGATGGTTCTGTATGTTTGGACAGCAAAAGTTTCTACATTACCCATCATAGAGTGTGCTGTCCTACAGGTGCCTTCCTGAGTCTCAAGCTCATCCTACACTCCACTCCACTCCAGCATTTGCTTTGTACACACTTTGCTTAGACTTCTGTTCATTTGTATTACCTCTACTGCCCATCCCATCCCACCTTGCCCTAAGGAAAAAGACTTTTGCTCCTAAATCTTCCACTCTGCTTTGCACTGTGTAGACACTTAAAAAAAATTTGATGAGAGAACACACATAGACTACTGGGGAGATCAAAGCAGGCCTCACAGCACAAAGCAGACCATACGTGATCAACTCAATGTTGAAAGAAAATACAGATTCTGAAAAGAAGCATATCCCTCAATAAGGGACAATTGGCATGAGTTCACTCAAATGGCAAATAGTGTTGAGTTGGGGGGAGGGGAGGGGCAAGATAGGATTCCAGTTTGGCAGGAACATAGAGTAGGTGAAGGGAAAGATACTAATGAAATAAGCCTGGAAAAGTAGGTTGGAACCAAATTGAAGAGAGTCCCACATGCCAGCTGGGAGGCACAATGCCTGACACATAGTAGACGCTTACTTAATAATTTATTGATTGAGAAGTTTGTATTTATTCTAAAGATTTTCTCCTGACTTTTAAATTATGGTAATTTCTCCTAACTTCCATGCTTTATTGGACTATTTTGGAGGTAGTAGTAGTCCTCGGCATTACCACATTGTTATCCAATAATTTCTCAGTCTAAGTTCTTTCCCAAAGTAGTGGATAAAACCAACCCTAGAGGCCACCAAATTGTGGCAATTATCCTACGTCCTGTATTTTGCTTCCCTTACCCTCTCCATGCTCTTCCACACTCCGCCTCCTGAATTCTCCCTCCTCCTCCCACTAAAAACACACACACACACACACACACGCACACACAGACACACACACGCCATATACTCATGATAATATTTCCTCGGGCAGAGTAGCTCAATGAACCAAGCATTGAAGGTTGTGCCTCAGCCTCTTTGTGATATATTATATAGGAACAATAGTCCATCATCCCCACAACCCACTCCATTTCTAAATGTATGGGATCTTCTTATGCTTCTTTTCCCTTTTGTGACTTATTTTCTACTACAATTCTGTCCTTATTGTTCATTTGTCCATTTTTCAGTGGAAGGAAAGGGAAGTTAATAAGCATTTATATATATCGCTTACTACATGCTAGGGACTGTGTTAAGCAGTTTACAGATATTTCATTTGTTCTTCACAGCCACACTCTGTGGTAGGTGTTATCTCCATTTTATAATGGTGGAAAATGAGACAGATGGAGTTAAAGTGATTTACCTCAGGCCACAAAGCTAGTAAGCTTCTGAGCCTAGTTTTGAGGGAAAGTCTTCCTCATTCCATATCCAGTTCTCTATCCACTGTACCACCTTGTGCCTGCTCTTAAACAAAAATGCTTGGAGGAGAAGATACCCACATATTATGATTTAATTCTAACTCCATAGACTAACAGCCCTATGAACAGAAATGGTATGAATACCCTCCTCACATCTCATTTCTGGTCATTGCTACAAATATTAAGTATCTATTATATGCTGGGCACTGTGCTTGACACAAGGGATATAAAGAGAATAATCAATATAGTCCCATCCTGAGGAAACTTTCAGGCACTTTTGAGGATTAAAATTGTCCATCCTACAATAAAAGAGGCTGAAACAGAGCTCTGAGCCAATGACACATTATTAGAGGGTACATGGTTCACTCTAATGAAGTGGACCTCAAATGATCTGAGATACCCCCTTCTTCTGGGACCTTGTCTTTATAGGGTTGAAAGATGTTGTCCAGGCTTCTTTTTTGATGGTGGCTTTCAGGTAGTCCAAAAATTCTTATGTTCTCTCTATTGTCAACCTTTTAAGAGTTTGGTTAAAGAGACAAACAAATATTAATATACATACAGAATTTATTCCTTATTATTCCCTTAAGGGAAGCATTACTTATTCAAGGAGTGCAGGACTAAAGTCCTGACTGACAAACAGAGAAATCATAAGACTCTTTATACATTTTTAGAACCATCCCAGTTTAGAATGACTATGTCACAAAACTTTATGACTTCCATTTGTTACCCATCTATATGTGATACACAGTTCCTTGGTTGTAAATGCCAATTGACAAAGACCAGAGCAGAGTCTGTTTACATTTTATCCTCTCAGGATGTCTGTTTTGCTCTCATGTGGAGTAAGTCCCAAGGTAAGGGGAATCTCATCTCTGGTCTTTGAAGTTGCAGATACAGGGAAAGGCATTTTTAATCAGAGCAGTTTGTTTGATTAAATCAGATTTTAGCTAAAATATGATATTAAAACACTCTAATGGGTCTATTTTCTAGGTCAGTTGTTTTTCCATTAAGAAATGTCACATTTTTTTATTTTTTTACTTTTGTTTTTATCATATCTTGATATCTCTTAGAACCGCTAGCTTCCATTTGCTGAATTCTAACTTTTAAGGGATTATTTTCTTCACTGAGCTTTTGTACTTCCTTTTCCACTTGGCTATTTCTATTTTTTAAGGAGTTATCTTCCTTGGTAAATTTTTGTGTATCTTTTCCCATTCTATTAACTTTTTTTTCCCTGATTCTCTTGTATTATTCTCATTTTCCCCCCATTTTTCTCCTTCTCAAGTTTTCTTTTTAAAATCCTTTTAAAGTTTTTCCAGATATTCTTTTTGGGCTCTACACCAAATTATACTTTTTTTGAAGCATCACATCTAGCCATTTTGACACTAAAATCCTCTAAGTTTATGCCTTGAGACTCCCTGTCACCAAAGTAATTTTCTATAGAGAAGTTCTTTTGTTTTATTTTTGTTCACTTTTTTCTGCCCTTTTTGTGGCTTGGTGTTTTTATGAAAGAGTTGGGCTCTAGTCCTGCATTGTACCAAGTTTTTTGTGCTGTGGCTCAGGGTATTACTGTTGGTTTTCACTGGGCTTCAGGGCTTAACTGCTTGCTTTCACTAGATGGTAGACTTTCATTCTTGCTTTGACTGTTTTGGGGACTGAACTCCCTGCTGGCCTCCCCTAGGTGTGGGGGCTAGCTGCTGTCCTGCCCTAAGGGTGGGACCTTGCCAGTGGGTTGCCTTGGTGACGCTCTTTCTGGTGGCTGACTCTGGAGTCAGATCTTGTCTGGTAGCTGGTCTGCCCTAGGGGTAAGGCTCTGCTTCTGAGTTGTTATGGAAAAAGGGTCTTCTCTCTGTTAGCAGGCACCAGGTGTAGGACTTAGCTAGTAGTAAGCAATGCTTTCAAGGGCTCAGTAGTGGTTTGTGCTGGATTTGGGGTCTCTGAGGTGGGACCTTGCACAGACTGCTCACTTGCCTAGTGGCTGCTGGTTGACTTGAGGGCAGGGTTTTTCTGGTAGCTTGCCCCAGACTGGGAGGCCCCTGCTATGAGGCTGCTGTTGTTGCTGCTCTCAGACCTCATTCCTCTCCCACCCCAATGAGAGAGAGTCTTCCTGAAGGGCTGGTAAGCTGCTTCCCTGCTCCAAGATCAGTTCTGAAGCAGTTTTCTGGGTGTTTGGAGGGGAATTTTGGAGGACTTCAGATGGTTCCTTCCTCACTCCACCATCTTAGCACCATGATCCCCAAATAAACCCATTTTGAGCTGCAACTCAGACTTGAAGAATTTTATTTAATGATTTTAAAAGTAACTAAGCTGAGGTCTTCTTTAACAGTAATAATAGCTGAAATTTCTTTAATTTTTTAGGTTTACAGATTACTTATATAGACCTTTTTTCAGTTAATCTTCACTCTAGCCCAATGAGGTATGTGTTTCTCCTCCCAGTCCCTCAGGCTATGTGGTATTACTGCTGAGGAAACAGATTTAGCTGAAATCACTCTTGGCCCATTATTACATAGTAAGTGTCAGAGGCTGCATATTGACCTAGGTCTCTGGACTTGTCAAAGGTGGATGTTGTAAAGAGGTATTTTTAGGCCTGATATTAGGGAAAGGTTCCCCTTCACTAGAATTCTTCAAGAAAAGACTGCATGAGCACTTGTCCATTACATTATAAAGGAACTTTTTTGTTCAAGTAGGGGATGGAACATATGACCACTGAATAATTTCCTTCCAACTCTGACATCCCATGATTCTGTGAAAAACTTCCTAACATTTAGAGCTATCTCAGCGTGGAAAGGATTATCTCAGGAGATAGTGGAGGTGGTAGGTTACTGTTGCCTGCAGGTCTTCATCTTTTGAGGTTGATTGTGCCAGTATGTGCTGAGGTTCCTCCTAGTGCTCAAATTCAGCAGTTCTCTAATTGCTTGGTGATTGCTACAAAGGTTTTCCAGAAAGCATAGTATTTCCCTCAATGCCCCTCCTCATTCATCCCAGTATCTGAGATTGTGGCTTGGTCTAATTTTCAGTGTAGGGTACAGCAACTTGAATCTACTCAATTAGCCCCTCTGATGCATATAATATTCCTTACATTAAAAAGAGAGGGAGAGAATCATAAGAGTTCATTTTAAAAGAAAAGAAAAAAAAGTAGAGTGCTACAGAAATAGCTCAGGATTAATTAACCAAGTCAGTAGCAGAGATCACTGTGGACAATATTTTTAACTTTACTCCCATACGAGGTATTCAAAAATATCTTGTTTAAGGTGGCTGATATTTGAAAAATCCACACAATACGTTGCATAAAGGCAACAAAATGAATGTCACAACAAACATAAAAGTGCACATTAATACTTTATGTTTCTCCCAGAAAAAAAACCACCCAGCGACCCGACTCCAAAGTTATTTAACCAAGTTGAAAAAAAATTGCAAAAATGTTCATATCACAAGCAAAGTTCAAACTGACTTGTGTTTACCAGATGTTTTGATAGAAGTCTTTTTCAGTGTTCATTCAAGTGATATCTGTTTCTCACTTTGCTGTAAAACATCCAGCTTTGTATCCCGAAGAACACATGGTTTTGGAGATAGGTGTTAAAACTACATAAAATTGTTTTAAAGAGTAAAACTTTAAATTCCCTGACAGTACAATCGTTTTTAAAATCTCACCAAAACATTGCACCTTAAGAGGCTATTACTAAAGGGGAATAGAATTGAGGTAGAATATCAGGGATATTACATAGTTTCCCATGTTGTTTCTCTTTAGACAACAAAAATTTCTACCTCAGGTTGACCAGATCTCCAGTTCTAGTGCTAGTAAAATTCATAGATTCCTTATAACTGTTGTAATTAGTAAAGTAATTATTTTCCCAAATGATGCTAACTGTGGTTGTTAGGAAGTTGTTGTTTGTCTCTCTCTGAATGAAGATTACTTTCTTACCATTTGGTCTACTTACAGAGCTACATAAAACATGTATTTTATGAGCCTACTTCTGGTAGAAGGAGTTGATGCGAATCTCTTTATTGCCATGGAATTAATGTAAGGTGTCTGGGTTTTATGTGGACCTCTAGAAAACCAAATCAGACAGCTCATTAGGTTAAGTGTCATAGTGTTAAAATGCTTTAGTTTGGGCCCTAGAACAGGATAGGTTTAGTCTAATGCTGTGATGCTTTATCCACAGTATTAAAGACATAAAGAATGTAGAAGGATATACCATCTCAGGTTTATCTTCTTTCCCATTTTTCTTATTGTACTTGTCTTTTGTATTAAACTAAAAATTTCAGTCAAAAACAGACAAAAACATTTGTTTATCCTTTGACATTTATTATACCTCCTATTTCGAAAGATCTCGAAGCACCTTTACAAATAACTCTTGTTTTTATCACAAAGTTTTGTGAGTTAGTCTAGTTGGTTTTTATTTTGTTTTTAATTATTTAACAAGTTTTCCTTCTTTACTATGCTTTTATCTCCTAGAGATAACATTTTTTCCTAAAAAAAAAAAATTTTAAGATAAAGGTCACCAAAAAAATTCATTCTTTGGTCTCCATATTCACCACTCTGCAGATTTGCCCTTTCAGTCAAATGCCACCTTCTTGTTTTAATTCTGTTAGTTTGTGAAAATCACTAAGATTCTTAGTTTCCTTACCTAAAAAATGGAGCTAGTAATATCTATTGCACTGAATTGTTAGGGTTGTTATGAATAATAAATGAGAAAATGTACATAAAGCACTGTTAAAAGTCTTAAAATAGCACATAAATGTCAACTATTATCAATAATAATCCAGTTCTCATTTTTGATGGAATTTAGATGGAAATTGTCCTGAGACAAATCACTGTTTTTCTGTTATTATTTTATATGTAATGTCCTGTGGACTAATGCACAGGAGAATAAAATAATTGGTATTTATAAATGAATAAGTTTCCATCATGAACCTCCATTTCTGTAAACAAATTTGCAGAACTGAGCCATTTGTTGAATGCGTCTTTTTGATTCCATTGTTGAATCTTAAACTTTTCATAGGCTCCATCTGGAAAGTTAGATGGGTGTTTTCTAATGAAAAAAAAAAAGAATCTCTAGTAAGCTGAGTGATACTTCAGGGATTCAAAATTGTTGTTTCAATCTCAGTAATATTTTCTTTTAGTTAATTCAGATGTTGCAAATTTTGAAACCATTTCTTTGTGAATTACTCATGCTGTTTGATCATTCTGAAAAAAAAAATTAACCTGTATGTCTTTTCATTTATATCTTTAGGAAAATGTAAATCCACCAACTAAGGTCATTTTGTTGCAAGTTAATCAGTCAATTAACAAGCATTTATTGAGTGCTTACTATGTATCAGACATAAGCACTAAGGATGGATATAAAGAAAAATGTGGAAAAAGTCCCCACCATCAAGGAGCTTACATTTAGTGAGAGAGACAATGTGAATCTATCTAAGTATATGCGTAATATAGATGAAATTAATACAAGGTACTTTGGGGAGGTAGAACAATATCATCTAGGAGATCAGAAGTAGTTTCATGTGGTTCTTGAGCTGAGTTTTAACAAAATCAGGAATTCAAAGAGGTGAAAGTGAGGAGGGTATGTATTCCAAGGAAGGAATGGGGTGAGGAAGTCGGTGCAAAGGCTCAAAGACTTGAGATAGTGTTGCATGGAAGAAGCAAGAACACTGATTTGGCTGTATTGAAAAGTTCAAGGAGAAGATTAATATGAAAACTGAAGACAGGTTGCATCAAATAGCAGTTTAAGAGACACTGAACTTTATTGACCAGGGCAGGGTGAGTGTGTGTGTGTGTGTGTGTATGTGTGTGTGAGAGTGTGTGAGTGCCCATACATGCTTGCACATGTGTGTATGATTATCACAACTTATAGTTGAAGAAAATCACTCTTAGCAGCTATGTGGAGGATATGTTGGAGTGAAGGTCAGTAGATAATACTGAGGTTGGTCTGGGCAACTGAAATGACAGAAGTCAACTTAATGATGATAGAGAAATCTGACAAAGTGGTTGGTTTAGAAGTAGAGTGAAGAGGAGAGGAAAGATCATAACTTCTGTTTTGGACTTGATGAGTTTGAGGTGCCTATAAAACATCCCGTTGGAAAAGTCCAATAGATAGTTGGTTTTGATAACCTCTAATATAAAGCTAACATTTAAATCCCTGATGTATTGATGCCTGTATGTGCTATTCTAAAATTGTCAGATATTTGGAAAAATTAAGAATCTAGAAGTTAGTTCTAGGCTCATGAAGCTTGAATATAGGCTGAAGTCCTTTTTAAAGATAGATTTGTCAGCTGGATTCTAATGCTCTAAACCTCTGACATCAGCAAAGGCTCCCTTTGACCACAGTTCATCCAATTATATATGAGTATCTCAAGTCATTTTCCTAAAAACAAACTTCTACTCTCAAATTGAAAGCATAACATAGACATCTGTGCCAAGCCCCAAGTGTTATCCTCATGCACCACAATCAGCAGTGCTTTTTCTAAGACTTATCCCCCAGGGCATTTAGACAACTGGAAGTAATTTAGAGTTGCTAAAAAATATCCTCATTCCTTTTACTCACCACCTCCCCTTTACCTCCTTTTCTTGCCTTCAACAACCATTCCCATCATTTATTTAGGGGAAAATGTTATTTCCTTTATCCTTTGGAATATCATGTAACTTCAGTCTATTTTAGGTTGTACCTCTGAGCAATCAGAAGTGATTTTTTTAAAAAGATGTTTGTTATTCCAAAGAAGAGAGATCTAGTATCAGGTACAAGCAGAGCTGTCTCAAGTGTGTCTTCTCTTTTACACATGGTAGCTCACACTGATAATAGCACTCCTTGAGTGAACAAATAGATCTGTGACAGACTATGTTGGCTACTTCCCACATCAGTTTTGTTTTCCCCATATTGATTTTAAAACCTAGAGGAAAAGATGTAGGTCACTGCAAGGACTGAGAACTTTGAACCAATGGGAATCAGAATTGCTGGTTTGTACCATTCTTAAAAAGGGAGTATTTTCATCTTCTAGTTGAAGTGACCTTTCACATTTGGGGACTCATAACTTTTTAATCTTCTTAGAATCAAGTGATGGTTCCAGTCATGAGGCACGATAACTTCAATTTGGTTGGAAATTACTTGGATTATTCTTTATCATTAAAGAGATAGAAGAGTTCATCTGAAGTTCATTGCAATTTCATCATGGAATGAAGAGGTTATAAAATTATAGTAATAATCCTTCTAGGCATTAAATCCCCCTTCACTCACTCTTCTCATGTTAAATTTGGTATACATTATTTAAATTGAGTGTCAAGGTAGTTTCCATTGGATACATTGTTGGAAGCAAGATCAAGGAATCAAAGGTGGAGGTCCAAAACAAAGAATAATGTTTAGCTCAGCAAAATAGTTCAAGACCATGGGAGAGTCATAATCCTGGAGTCAAAGATAGAGTAGAAAATTAGAGATAAATGAATAATTAGGAACTAAAGATGTGAAGACAATTCATAGGATGCTGGAACTAGAATCCCGCAGGACTGTATAATTGAGACAAAGGCCCTGGCATCCTCAGACAGAAAGTTATATATGTGCAGCAAGAAATCAGTGACTGGCTTCCTGGGGTATGGTGTACTGAGAACCATAAAGTTCAGATTACTATATCCCAGAAACTTGCCGCCCCTCACAGGTCCCAATATTCGAAGAAGTTGTTTAAAGAACTGGGAACTTGAAGCAAGCAGGTAATAAACGTGATCAGGTAAATTATGATGCAGTAATGGAGGAATATATAATGAAGCAGGGCATTTGATTTTTAGGAATTTTAGTTTAGTTTTTACAAGTTACTGTTATGGTATTTGTTAGTAAAGATTAAAAGCCTGTTTCATTCACCCTTCCATTTTAGCAAGTTATAGTCCTGTATTTCTTGTCACTTTAATCATAATTTCTAATAGCATGTAACCTCCTTTGGGACAATGGCTGTGTCATTTTTGTATGTGTATTCTTAGCACAGTGCCTAGTGCACAGATGGTTAATAAATGCTTGTTGGTTGGTTGATTTCACCATTAAACTTCTAGAAAGAGTCGTTTACCCTGCCTGCCACCGTCATGCTTCACCACCACTCATTCATTCCTAACTTCCTTGCAATCCCTGGATTACATCCCCATAATTATGTTTTCTCCAAGATAGCTAGAGACCTCTTTTGATCTGTTCTGAATTCTCTTCTTCCTTAACCTCTCTTTAGCATTTGAAAGTTTTGACCACTGTCTCCTTATAAAGCCTTTTTCTTTCTTTAGTTGTTTTTTTTTTCTTTTCTTTTTTGGCTGTCTGATCTCCTGGCTCTTCCCCTAACTTCAGCACTGCTTTTTTTTGCTTATTTGGCCACTCCTCAAATTTTTTCAGTGCTTTATCGTCAATATGATTCCTAAGTATCCCTTCACCCTAATACCTTTCTTAGTACTCTCCTCTTTTCTCTATATACTTATCTATGACCAACAATTCTTATGTGACTTAAGTCATTATCTGTGCAGAGGACACCCAGATCTATACATGTATCCTCAAACTCTCCAATGTGTTCCAGTTGAGTCTCCAGCTGATTGTTAAACATTTCCATTTGAATACCTCACTGGAACCTCAAAATCAACATATTCCAAACTCAACTCAGTATATTTCCCCTGTCAGCCTTTCCTTTCTGCCGGCTTATTGCTTCCGGTTGATTATGTCTTGCTCATCCTTATCAGCCAAGGATAAAATCTCCATATTATCTTTGATTCTTCCACCTTCCTCATCTTCCACATGCAATCAGTGAACCACTCTACTCTCTGATTCTTTGTCTCTTGAGTCTGTTTTCTTCATTCACATTTCCAGACTCTGATCTTCTATTATTATCTTCTGATAATAATGATATTCTATATTCTATTCTATAATAATAATGATCTTCTATTATTATCTTCTAACTGTAGTAATTCTCCCTAGACTTGTCCCTTCTCTCTCTGATCAACCTTTTGTATGGTACGAAAATAATCTTCTGAATGTACAGATCTGACCGTGTCTCTGATAGATTTTTAAAATCAAACAAACAAATTTTACACTATTTCGCTATTTCCTATAGGAAAGATATTAACCTCATAGCTTGGCATTTTAGCCCTTCCACAATCTGACTCCAATTTAACTTTTCAAGCTTATTTCACATTTTACCCTTCATGCAGTTGTCATTCCAGCCAACTTAGACTACAGACTATTGCTAAATTTTACCTTCCTCTCCTCTGTGGCTGGTTCTTTCACATGGTGGGTCATATCTGATACGTACTGTCTCATTCCTAAGGTTTCCATAAAGCATGTTGTTGGAATATTTCCTTTGCCTTTATTGCATTCTACCTTAGATCACACATATCATACATCCATTGAGACAAGGACAATACTGTTTGGCATTTTTATCAAAGACTTGGGGGGGGGGGAAAGTGTATATGGAATCATCATCAAAGTTACAGATGTCACAAAGATGAGAAGAATAGCTAACCTTTTGGACGACAAAGTCAGATTCCAAAAGATCTTGATAGACTAAAGTCCTGAGCTGAATTTAATAAGATGAATTTCATCAGGGGAAAATGTAAATTCTTACATGTGAGTACAAAAAAGTCAACTTCACAAGTGTGATATTGGGGAGATGTGTTTGAACAACAGTTTGAAAAATATCCAGGATTTCATTCTCAATATGAGGCAACACTCAATATGAGTGCTGTATGGTAGTTAAAATGACTGATACAGTCTTAGACTTCAAACAGAGAAGCATAGATAACTTCTAGTAATAAGGAACTCTTAGTTTCACTTTCTTCTGTCTTTATCATACATTGGGATTCACTTATCATTACCACAGTTTACTAAGGATATTGATAAGCTGGAGAGTGCTAGAGGAGGGCAATCGGGATAGTTAAGGGCACTGAGTACATCTCTTATGAGGATAGGTTGAGTGCACTGAGGTTATTTAGCTAGGAGAAGTGGGGACTTGGGGGGATGCTATAGTTGTCTTCCAGTATTTGAAGGGCTGCCACGTAGAGAGGGAACTAGACCAAGGGTAGGGAATCTATTGCCTCCAGGCTGCAAGTGGTCCTCTAGGTCTTCAAGTGCAGCCCTTTGACTGAATCCAAATTTAACAGAACAATTCCCCTTAATAAAAGAATTTGTTCTGTAAAACTGGGACTCAGAAGGCCATGCATACCCAAGAACGTAGAAGGCCATGTGTGCAGGTTCCCCACCCCTGAACTAGACCTAATCTTCTTGGTTCCAGAGTACAGTAGAAGTTACAGAGACAAATTTAGGTTTGATGTCAGGGAAAACTTGCTAATAATTAGAGCTAGCCAAAAGTGGAATGGGCTGCCTCAAGTGGTTTAGCTCCCTCTTTGAAGGACTTTAAGCAAAGCCTGGATGACAACTTAAGTATTATAGAAAAGGGTGGATTTTTTTAAGATATAGGTTAGATGGCTTCTGTGATCCCTTCTAACTGGCAAGGTCTGTGATTCTGGGACTTTAAGGAAAACATTTATTCCCCAATGCTTAAAAGGACTTATACCTTGAATCGCACATGTTATGGTGGAATTTAATACTGCTTCAGCTATCCTCATTTTGAAATTAAGGGAAACATGGTCATTGGTATTTATAGAATGCTGTAAGGTTTGGAGAATGCTTTTTATGCATGATCTCATTTGATCCTTACATTAGCTATTGGGTAAGTACTGCAAGTATTATCTCCATGTTAGAGACATTATGCCAAAATTCTTCATCTGCTTAATTAGTATTATATACAAGCCATTCTTTAAGTGGCAAGAGATGGTTATTAGCAAGAGGTTCTGTAATTCATTACTGGGGAGAAACTTAAGCTAACTTGTCTCATTTGGGTTGATTCTGTGTAGAGAATGTTGGCAGAATTCCCAGGTAACTGCTCCATAATGAACCTAAGTAGGAATGCTTCAAACAGGGAAGTCTGTAGTAATAATGTACAATGAGGATAAAATGAAGTATGGATCCAGAACAGAACAGAAGAATTGGGAGATGCCTGGGAAATAACAATTGTAGACCTGAGAGGGGAAGAGAAAGAGAAGCAAGGAGCAGCTAAAGCTCTAAGCCGAAGATTAACTCTCTGTTTATAGCAGTATTGAAAGGTTCACTGGGCATACCCACATCTATCTTTTCACTGTCTCTTAGCCAGGGAAGGAGAGCAATGTCCTCACTCCAAACATCCTGGTTCAAGATCTTATTATCTTCTTCCCAGACTATTGCAGTCGCTGCTTCCAGTCTCTCCCTTCTGCGGTCAGATCCTCAACCCTAGCACCAGCTTTATCTTTCTAAGACATGGTTTTTATCATGTCACCTCTAGTAGAAAAACCATGAGTTTTGCTTGCAAGTTTGACATTTGAAGCCCTTCTGAGTCTAGTCCTCACTTAACATACTAGACTTTATACTTTTCCCCTATATGACTCCTCCATTCTATATAAAGTTGTTTACTTACCGCTCCCCAAATATTAAATCTAATCCATTGCTGCTTATTTATTAGCCATGGGCAAAGTAAGAATGCAAAGACAAAAGTGAAGTAGTCCCAACTCTCAAGAAATTTGCATTATCTTTGGAGTGGGGGGAGAAATAGCATGTATACACAGGTAGATAAAAGATGTATACTTGATATCTATGGGGATGACACAGGTCTTACATAAAAGGTAGTTTTTGTTTTTTAGATGTAACTGGGATTCCAGAGGACACGGGGAGTGAAATTGAATGGTAACATATGGTTATGAGAGCCATAGAGCAAACAGTAGGTTGTCATGACCTTCATTGTATCAAAAGTATTGTTAATTTGATTAGAAGTCCTTGAAGACGAGGTGAAAAAGAGACAACAGAGTAAATGTCCAATGTTTGCTAGTCAGAGGAAGGGCAGGTAGATTCTTGGGTCTAGGCTAGGTGTAACCTGGTTAAACTTGGCCAATTATGGTCATTTTGTACCACTCCTATGTGAGTTGACTATTTTTCCTCCTCTGTGTCTGGAGGTGGGTGAAGCATTTGTTCTTTGCTGCTTCCTAAATTCTAACTTACATTCACATGATTCCTCTATCCTTTAATGCCCTTTTCCCTTCTGCTCTGTGTGATCTTCTACTACTCTTAGCCTCATAGTAACTTTTGTTTATGAAGTTAACAATACCTGTAGTACTTACCTCAAGGATTTTTATGAAGTTTAAGTGTCAACGTATTTAATTCTCTTTGTAAATGTTTCAGTGTTATGTGAATACTGACTATTATTGTTATATACAGAAAAATCTAGAGAATATCCAGATGAAAAGGAGAGAGTCAGTGTCTAATAATGAGCTTTCAGACTATTTTTGACTATTTTCCTGTGTTAAAGTCTCAAATTCTTCCTGAACTTTGGTTTTAACTGAAGGAAGTAAGGCACAGACTTAATGTGCATGTACTCAATAAACAGAATAAGCAGCTATTTCAGGAGCAATCCAACTACTGTCTGATCGACCATATAGGACTTTTTCCTTGGAGGAAGTTAGGGAGCTTGAAGGAGCCTCTTCTTTTTCAGTTTCAGTCAAAATGTATAAAGGCTTTGATAAGATTAAAATAATCCCAAGAAGCAATTTCAAGAAGCACAGGCAGAAACAAGAAGTAAGAAACATCCATGTCTCACATGACATATTCAGCTAATGGAAGACTAAACTCTTAAGGACCTTCTAGAGATAATGTCAGGATGTGCAGATAAATATGAGCAATGACTAGTTGTGCTGGGAAATTGTTGAAGACATATTTATGTTTTCTGGATTTTTCGTCTTTAAAAATGTTGCTCCTGTCTTGGTAATTCATATCCTTTGTGAAGTGTCAATTATACTGCCAGTTGAGTTTTTTTCTCTCTGTGTGTGTATGTGTGCGCGCAGGCGCATGTGCAACATACATTGATTAATCACAGTTAAGTATAGGAAGAGATCAGTTATGCAGACTAATTAGAGACCCGACAGGCCTTATGGCCAGAAAGTAAGGAGTGGATTCCCAGAGGTCCATTATAAATCAAACCATGCATTTTGATCACATTTTAAAAAAATTAAAATATAGGAACTCATCAAGACTAGCTTTATAATCAACAATAATACCTTTCCAAGGATTTGGGGAATAGGTTTATTCAGTCTAGGTTTTTGCTCCTTTTGGGGGGGGGGTGTTTGTTGAGTAACAATGTAAAGGCTTTACTTCTGTTCTTGGCAGAGCAAGGAAATTGGCTACCCCTTGACAACCTCTCTGCCTTTTCAATTTGGGGAGTAGAGCTATATAAATTCAATGATAACTTTCCTCATCCATTTCTAGTCCCATTCCTTCTTTAGTCATCTTGGCCAAAATTACAGGTGTTTGCAACACCACAGGTTTACTCTTTCCTTCTGTGTATTGAATAATGCTGAATGGCATAAATTGGTTACAAAAAGATTCCTTGATCTAATATCAGACTTGCCCAACCAGTGAAGGTACTCTTAAATATTGACACTTGACATGAAATTAACATTTGGAAAATAAATTATGTCTGCAAAAGACCTTTTCGGAGTTTTCTCTTCCTACTCCACTACTGTCAGATTCTTAGCACTTTGTCTCTCTTGAAGTTGCTTTATTTATGTGTTGTATTTAATTACTTGTATATATCCTGTTCCCCAATAGAATGTAAGCTTCTTAAAGACAGGCATTTTTTTTCCTATCCCCTGTGCCAGTCACATAGTGATAAATATTTGTTGAGTAATCTGTAAAATATATATATATGTATATATATATATACACACACATTTAAATATATATCATATGCACATAAATGTAGATATGTAAAGTAAAAACAACACAATAAAATATTTAAGTTAAAAATAATTGAATTGAATATCTTTTCTTCATAGTACCTATGCAAATAAGTATCATAGTATATATTTAAAAGGTATTTTATGGTTTGCAAAGTTTTTTACAGAATCTTATTTCATCTGCAAACAATACATTTTTATAAATATTAAGAAACAACTTCTGTCTTCTCTCATTTTAAATACATGATGCTTTTATTCACTCTTCCCCTTTATTTCTGTATATTTTCAGGGACTTGAGAGCAGAGTAGATGGGAAATAGAAGAAAATATATTGCTGCTACCTAAGAGGACTTTTGGTTTTTTGTTCTTGGGTTTTTTTTTTCCTGCAGAAATGAATTGTGCTACAATATGCTTTTGTTTACCATGTCTCACTATTCCCTTCTAATTAATAATCAAATTCAGTTGCTTGAAGATTTTTTTTCTCCTAGAACCTCAGTCATACATAAGTATTGATATTAAAAACATGGGCCTTATTTCAGAGAAAAGTTTAATTTTGTTAAATGGACTATACTTTTTTTCCAGTGGCAATCCAGCCTACTCTCTTCCTATTCAATTCGAGGACCAACTTATTCTGCCACTTGTAGTGTTTGCCTAAGAGATATGGATTGATGGACCAGCACTATGATTTGTCTGTCTAGTCAGTAACTGCTCATCCTAATTTGGACAACAAAAATGTTTTGTCCACCTTGTTTTTTTTTTTTTTTTCATTTCAGTTCAGCAAGCATTAAGTGATTGTCTGCAGTATGCCTGACATGTAATAGGCAATTAGGCCAAACTCTTAAATGATAATGGATCTCATTTAGGAACCTTTGCAGTGTCCTGGGTCCTGATATCATCAGGACAATGTCATCTGTAAACAGGAGCATATGGAAGGTAGGAGCATCTCTAGGGTGTTTATTGGTCATAAGCTGGCTACAACATATTACAAATGAAGAATTTCATTAGGAGAAGCAGCATAAAGGATGTTATCAGAAAAAAGGAGGGAACAGTCCCACAGTCAAGAATAATATAGCCCTTGCGTACCATTGGTATCCATGCAATATTAGGAAATGTACAATGTACATTTGTACAATATAAGTTGCACAAATGTACAATATGATATTAAATCCCTTAAGTACTTCAGGGAGTCAAGACATCATCTGTGTGTATGTATTCTCAGTCAATTTAGTTCCTATCCCTTTTATGATCTTAGAGGATATGATAGTTTGTTTCCTCATAAAAATCTTTTAAAATAATCGACATTTCAATAGTTCTTTAAGATTTACAAAATGCTTTTCATATATTGGAACCTAATAACCACCCTATGAAGTAAATTCATTAGTTCTTATTCTCATTTTACAATTGAGGAAAGGATAAGTAAGTTGTTCACAGTCACACAGCAAGTAAAAATGAGAGGTGAGAATCAAACCTAGACCTCTCCATTCTCCAAATCTAGCATTCTTTTAACTGTATGTGTTGCTGTCTCTCCCCTACTAAACAACCGTGGAGTTGTCTTCCTAGAGTCAGCTAGTCCCTTCTTTGGACAACCGAGATAAATTTCATCAAATGACCATGTGTACAGTTTTTTCATCTTGGTAGAAATGACAGATATGAGATCAAGCAAGATATAATGAAAACCCTTGTTACAGGAGACCCAGGTTTAAATCTAGTCTCAGCTGCTTAATTCGTCTGCGATCAGAGGCAGATCATTTAATCTCCGAGAACTTCAGGTTCTTCCTTTAGAGAATGAGGATAATAATACTACTATCACTTGCCTTACTGGTTATTTTTTAATTGAATGCTTTGTAAACTTTAAAGGCCTTTCTTTGTTGGTTGGTTGTTGTCCTTTGTTCTTGAAGAGGACCAAACTGGCAACGCTCTGTTGGAGTCAAGATACAGTGTGACTGGACTGGATGATCAGATCGGTTTGAGCTAAGAAGGCTTTGCCTCAAGTTGGAGACATATTCCACATCAACATTTGGAATAGAGATGTCTCTAAAAGTGCACATCTCATGTTTCTTTTGAGCTACTGAAATTCTGCTTGCTTATAGAGCACTCTGCCTTTTTTGATGTGGGCATGCCATGCCGGGGAGTCCTTTAACAGTGTTTCCCATATCATTCAATCTATTCCAGAGTTCTTTAGGGAGGCCTCGAGAGTGTCCTTGGATCACCTTTTCTGATCATGTCAGCACTTGACTTGTGCAAGTTTACCATAAAATAGTCTTTTAGGCAAATGGCATTTGAACAAGGCCAGCCCATTGGAGTTGCATTCTTCCCAATAGAGTTTAAATACTTGGCAGTTTAGTTTGAGAAAGGACCTCAGTGTCTGATACTTTATCTTGCCAGATGATCTTCAGAATCTTCCTGAGACAATTCAAATGGAAGAGATTGAGTTTCCTGGAATGAATTTGGTATACTGTCCAGATTTCACAGGCATACGACAACACAATGGCTCTGTAGACCTTCAGTTTAGTAGGCAATATAATGCCTCTTCTCTCCCAGATTGCCTTCAGAGCCTCTCAAACACTGAGCTAGCTCTGGCAATTCATGTGTCAACCACATCTTCTGTATGTACATCCTGGAAAGTACCCTGCCAAGGTCATTTGCTTTAACTAATGATTCCATGTATGGATGGTGTAGTGCTGACTGGTGGATAACAATTAATTGTTAGGCCAGAATTAGTACAAGCAGTAGAGAATTGATCCACATATTGTTGCATCTCAGTTTCAGAGACTGCATTGAGCACATGATCACCTGTGAGCAAAACATCACACACCAACTCTCCCTCCACTTTGTTCTTGACTTGCAATCTTTTCAAGTTCAATAATTCATCACCAATGCAGTAGCTGACCTTGATATCGTTTTCATCTTTAGTGAATGCATCTGACACCATTGTTGAAAACATTGCACTAAAAAGCATGGGAGCAAGTACACAGTCCTGCTTCGTTCCACTGGTGTCTGGGAAAGTATAGGAGCATCATCCATTATCCAAAATTCATACAAGCATGCTGTCATGAAATGACTAATGAACTTCTCTAATCACCCAAATTTCGCCATAATTTTCCACAACCACCCATGATTGACCATATCAAAGGCCTTGATCATATTGATGAACCTTGTATATTGACCTCTGTTCTTCTCCTGGCATTTCTTTTGAAGTTGTTGGGCAACAAACACCATATTGTCTGTTCCTCAACCCTTTTTGAAGCCACACTGACTCCCAGGTGCATGACCATCTTCCATGTGAAGGATCAACCTATTAAGGAAGACTCTGGCAAGAATCTTGCCAGCAGTGACTGAGAGAAAGAAAGACCTCTTCACTCCCACACCCCTCTATGATTGTCACAGGACAATCTATTTTCCTTTACCTTTATAGAACAATGGAATCATTCTTGAAGTTCAAAGGGATAACCTCATGTTGCCATATAATCTGCAAGATTATAATCAGCTGAAAGATTTTAGACAGCTTTTATATGAGCAGTGACTCCCCTGCCTTGTAAATCTCAACTGGAATAGAATCAGCACTAGGATCTTTGTCACATGAGAGGAACCTAATGGCATTCAAAAACCCTTCTTCAGTTGGAATTCAGTAGAGAGGGATTAACTTCAACCTCAGGTATACAGTCAATGTTTTCAGCATTGATTAATGATAGTCTGTTGAGAACTCTATGGAAACCTTTAGCCCATCTCTCCAGGATCATGTCCATGTCACTAATCAATATAATTCCATCAGCATTGAGTAGTTGAGATGTACTATAGGTCTTTGTCCCATAAATAGCCACCAGGGCAATATAAAAGTTGTTTGGATTGTTACTATCAGCATAAAACTGAATTCCATCTACCTTCTTACTGAGCCAGGCATCTTGCATCTTTCTAAGCTTTGCTTGCACTTTGCTTTTGACAGAGTTAAACTCTGCCTTCTGAGAGACAAACTATCTTGCCAGTAAACCCTGTGGTCTTCTTTATCTCTTTCTTTTTTCTGAGCAGTTTCTAAATTTACCTATCATTTTTATAAAACCAGTTTTTATGTTTGCAAGTGTTCCAGCCTATGTGAGTAAATGTAATACTGTACACCAAATCTCTGATAGCTGTCCATTCCTTTTCTGCTTCACTGTTGCCAGCTATGTGTTGGCTCAACTTTCCCTCCAAGTTAGCAATAAACTGTTCCTGTTTGGAGAAGCACTCTAATCTGTTGGCATTAAGTCTTCTGGTAGTCTTTTTGCCTGCTTTTGTTAAATGTGAATATTCAGCTTGGAGAGGATAAGTCTGTGATAAGTCCAGTACTCTGAACCACTCATCATGTTTGTCATTTTTCATATTCTGTCTGTTTCTTTTCCTTAAAGTGATGTAGTCTGCTAAATGCTGGTGTTTGCTGTGAGGATGCATCCACAAAGTTTTATTGCATTTAGGTAAACAGAAGAGAGTGTTTCTTATGAGAAGGTCATGAGATGCACAATGCTCTGTGAGAACTATATAGAAAAATAGATCTCTATGAAAAAAAGAAGCAACAGAATATGGAATATTTTTACTGTAAGAATAACAAAACCATATGAGACTTTTTACTCCTTCTGGTTTAGCTGTTTCAATGTATATGTGTGTTTTTATAGTAAAATTGACTAAATAAGAAAAATAAATCAAGAAAGTATCAGTGGAGTTATTTTTGAAGCAAATCTTTATAAATGCACTGGTTCCTTAGTAATGAGAATATAAATTGGAATGTCCAAGAAAACATTACACTAATTGTGATTGTTATGAAAGCTTATTATTTTACTGAGTTGCAGAGTTGTGATGACTTCACATTTGGTGGGGGTGGGCCAGGCGGGAGTACATAAACTGTTGATTCTTCAATTGCATTCTCCCAAACCATTTGCTACCTTTTTTTCCCTTTTATCTTTTTGTATTATTTCAGTCACATACCCTGGAAAATATTAAAAGTAAATGTTGATAGGCACACACGTGGAATGACTCATTAATGATGATTTCCCAGAGGATTGATTGCTTGTACAATATTTGCCTTCTTTATGCAGGGATTGTACCAGTTTCCTTACCTGCAAGTCTCATGAGTTTTATCTTTATTTAAATGTGTTCATGTATTTTCCTTCCACAAGAGGTAGTACAAGTTCCATAGCTGAATAAAGTTCTACAAGAATTATTATCTCCTTTGAGGTATAGTGTAAATAACATTGATATGCTGGAACATAACAACAAATAATCTGTCCAAATCAGAGACCAGAATATGAATATATAAGAATATATAAGAATAATGAAGGCAAGCAAACCTTGGCCTCATAGGGAAAGGACGTCTTATGTAAATCTTTGTAGCCAGCCAAGTTTGTATATAGAGAATGCAAAGAATGATAACTACTGCTGTTTCTTGGGGATTTGGAAAAGAGTTTGAGATAATCAAATTACAGTTGTATAAAAGGTCTAACCAATTCCTATAAAAATGCTGAGTTTATATCATATATTTTAAGCATGCTGCTCATTGTGATGCAGAATCAAATTGGTATGATGTAGGACCTTACCATGAAAAGTCAGGATTTGTATTTCTTCTTTTTATCTTTTTTTTAATCTACTGTGTCCTGCAAATGAATTAGAAAAAATTTTTGCCTCCTTAAGACAAGTCAAAGGTTAGTTTAGTTTTTATTCTAGTCCTGGGACCCATCATAATATCTGGTTATTCATTCTTAGTCTAAGTACAACTAGAACCACTTTTTCTCTAAATAAAACCATTTAATACAATGGAGATGCACTATTAATATTTCCTTCTTGAGAATTTGCCTGGTAAACAAGAAAATACATAAGATCATGGCTTGTTGGTGCCATGGCAACCTGATTCTATATTGGTACCATCATCTGTTAAAAATGAGAATAACAGTATGGTCATAGGCTTAAAATGGACTTTGGTGACTGAAAAGCATGGTGATGAGATTTGTCCAAATGTTTACACCATTCTTTTAAGGAATTATTTGAATGGGTTCAGATGACTCAGAATATTACACAATTAAAAGAATATGCATTTTTTTTGTTCAAATTAAAAAAAAATTAACATGTTTATTTAAAGTTTTGAGTTCCAAATTCTATCCCTCCTTCCTCTCCCCTCCCTGAGACAGTAAGAAATTAATATAGGTTATATGTGTGCAGTTATGGAAAACATTTCCATATTAGTCATTTTGCAAGACTCAAATAAAAGAAAAAATGAAACAAAAATAACATGCTTCAGTCTGTATTCCGTCAATATCAATACCAGTACAATATCAGTAACAAAATCAACAGAAATCATCAGATTATCTCAATAGATACAGCAAAAGCCTTCAACAAAATATAGCATCCATTCCTATTAAAAACACTAGAGAGCATAGGAATAAATGGAGCTTACTTTAAAAATAAGTTATATTTATCTAAAACCATCAGCAAGCATGATCTGTAATGGGGATAAGCTGGAAGCCTTTCCTGTAAAATCAGGGGTGAAGCAAAGATGCCCATTATCACCACGACTATTCAGCATACTACTATGCATGTCAACTATAGCAATAAGAGAAGAAAAATAAATTAAAAGAATTAGAATAGGCAGTTAGGAAACAAAACTATCACTCTTTGTAGATGATATGATGGTTTACTTAGAACATCCTAGATAATAAACTAAAAAACTACTTGAAATTATTAACAACTTTAACGAAGTTGCAGGATACAAAAATAAACCCCCATAAATCATTAGTATTTCTATATATAACCAGTAAGTCCAGCAGATTGTACAATTTTGTTTTACTTTTATCATTAAGTAGTTTTGAACTTTAGGCATAAAGCTTAGTTCCCTTTCTTGAAAAGAAACATGAGTGGATAAGAGACTAAATTGTGGGGGTTTTTGCTTTATTTTTTTGGAGGGGGAAATGCATTGTAGTTGGGGTTAAGTGACTTGCCAAAGGCCACGCAGCTAGTTTTTTTGTGTTAAGTGTCTGAGAATTGTGTGATTAGCTCAGAGATTCTCTCAGATCAGGTTAAAATGCAGATCAAATAATTCAAATAAAACCAGATTAGAATTTGATAAAAAAAAAACCCACCCTTGTGCTTGGGGGGGGGGGTGTAGATGTGTAGGTGTGTGGGTGTGTGTTTCAGTGTGTATGAGTAAACTTCCAACTTTTTTGTTGTTTTGTTGTGGGAAAGCTTGCACAGAATAAGCAATATTTATAGCAGTTACAGAGGAAAAATCACACACACAAAAAACGAGATGGCAACAATGTTACTTGAGTGGGAAAAGGATGGAATGAGACAAGCTAGGAGGTCCAAGAAATGGAATCTAGAGAGACCTGTGTCCATAAGTCTAGCATACTGTAATCCTGACATTCCACACAGATCGCATAAGTAGTAAAATAGAATTATTAACTAGTTATAGGACAGAGTCTGTGTGTTCTCTGGACCTCCTTTAATGAACTCTAGTTCATGTAGACAGGTCTGGTAGATATGAGGTTCTCTTTTGCTCTTGAGGATACCACCATCCATGCAGTCATCCAAACTGGCAACCTTGGTATGGTCTTCCATTTTGCTCTTTACTGGCACTGACCACACATGTCCAATTCTTTGCAGAAGGACATCACCCCCATTTTAGACTGTTTCAGTAGCCTAATAGTTGGTCTCCCTGATTCAGATCTCTCTCCACTCCAATCCACTTAGCTGCCAAAGTGTTTTTCCTAAAGCAGAAGTCTGGCAACTTCACTTTCCTACTCAGTAAACTTCTGTGGCTACCCTATTAAATATTGGCAAGTAGGCCACTCAGTAGTACAATGGATGGATAGAGTACTGGTCATGGACTTAGAAAGACTTGAATTTGTGTTCAGACTTCAACACTTCCTAGTTTGCATTACTTGAGACAGATCACCTAATATTTGTCTCCTTCAGTTTCTTCATCTATAAAATGGGGGGAGGGGTTAATAATAAACATAATGATAATAGGTGCTAAAATTTTAGTGTATTAAATTGAATTCATTGTGAGGATGAATCCTCTGGCTTTTAAAGCCCTTCACAACATTTCTCCTTGCTATATTTTCATCCTGTCTACACTTTGCTTTCTCTTCATACTTTACAGTCTAGCAATACTGGGTCATTTGCACCTCCTTATGCAAAATGTTCTGTCTCTACCTTCTATGACTTTACACTGGCTGCCCCCTGTGGCTGAAATCAAGCAATAATCAATTAGTAAACCTTTGTTGAGTATAATAAATACTGGGGATTCGAAAAAAGGCTAATTAATTCCCTTCCCTCAAGGACCTTACAGTTTAATGGCGGAGGCAACATACAAACAAATATGTACAAAGCAAACCACATCCAGAACATGTCAATCAAGAAATATTTATTAAGTGCCTGGTATGTGCCAGGTTTTGTGCTAAGCAATGGGCATACAAAAAGCGCAAAAGGGATTCCTTGACCAGGTTACAATATAACAGGAGAGACTATATGCAAACAACTGCATACAAAGCAATCTCTATGCAGGATAATTAGGAAGTAATTAACAGATGGAAGATACTAGAATTAAGAGGAGTTTAGGGATACTTCCAGTAAAAGGTGGAATTTTAATTGGGACTTTAAGAAAGGCAGGAGGTCAGTAGGCAGAGCAGAAGAAAGAGAGTATTTTGGGCATGAGGAACAGACAGAAAAAGTGCCTGGAACCAAGAGATGTAACATCTTGTTTGTGGAACAGTCAGAAGGGCCATCTCACTGGATCAATAAATATGTGTTGATGAGTATAATGCAAAAAGACCAGAAGAGTGGAAGAGGGCTAGGTTGAACTCAGATAATCTTGACTTCAAGTCAAGTATACCATCCATTGTACCGTTTATTGGCCATTTGATATAAAGGATGGTTCATCAATTTGGTCTTGATAAAAACAGGAATTTTGAATATATATCTTGAGAAGAAAAGAACTGACTAGTAGTTTTAAGAGGTAGAAGTGTGACACCTCTTTGGCTCACATGTTCTCTCTACCTAGAATATTTTCCATATTGAAACCCCATTTCTGCTCAGTAGGTCTTTCCTGGCCTAGTTCAAATGTCAACTCATCCATGAAGCTCTCCTGATCCTTTGTTCCAGAAAAATCTCCTGAATTCCCCAAATACCTTGTGACATTTATGACTCTTTCCACATTCTACATTGTATTAACAGCAGTTTATGTACCTGTATTATCCCCCAACTCGATTGGGATTTTCTTGTGAGTTTGTTACTCATTTCTGTATTCCCCACTGCACATTGCACAATACAATACATTTCAGTTCATCAGACATTTTAGCTGTGGTGCACATAGTTGGTATTCCTGAATTTTTTCCTTCCTCACAAGTTCTTTTGCAAGAAGAGAAAATTTGTGGTCTAGGTACCACTCAGAAGTATTTAAATCCCACCATTATTTTATTATTCTTCCTAGTTTTACACATTCTAGGTTTTTTTTTCCTGGTAGTTGATGAAATCATATTGCTTAAATATCACCTCTATCTATTATCACCACACATTTCCATGGCTATATCACACCCCTATTCACTTTTCCACAATGACTTTCAATAATCTTCTTTCATAAAACAGACTTTTGACCAAGAACTTCAGAGTACATTAGCTGGCCCTGTGTTTTCTCCTTATAGTTTACTACACCTATTAATTGTAGTAAATTAAGTGAAAAATTAATTAATTTAATTAAGTGAAAAATGTTGCAACTTGAAAAAGATCAGCCAAATTCAATCTCCTTCCATTAGCTGTGGTTTACAAAGTCATCCTTCTGCATCATGAGATGCTAGCCCAATTGATTAGAATTCACACCAGGGGCGGCTAGGTGGTGCAGTGAATAGAGCACCAGCCCTGGAGTCAGGAAGACCTGAGTTCAAATCCGTCCTCAGACACTTAACACAAAAACTAGCCATGTGACCTTGGGCAAGTCACTTAACCCCAAATGCCCTCCAAAAAGCAAAAAAAAAAATCACACCAACCAGTGCCCAAGAGAATTTAATATTCTCCTTACTTTATTATTTTTTTTAATGTTTAGTAAATACCTGCTCACAACATTACCGGCTATTTCACATTTTGTCTTTAGTAGTATTTAAAGTATGTGGAGACATGGGACATGGAATATTGCGGTTTGAACCCGAGGCTAATTCCTTTTTTCAAAAGACTGTGGTGCAAATAGACTAGAATATTTTAAGTAAGCATTATTGTGGCATAATGTTTTCTTTTTAAAAATCAAAAATGTTTAAAATCTCCTATAATTGATGGTTGTTCTTATGTGCAAAAAGCATAAAGTTAACTAGTATTCAGCCCTGCCAGAAAAGATGATTGCCTTCTATTGTGTGTAATATATAACATAATATGATATTCTGTAATCTAATTAGTATGTTAGAGTTTTCTATGCTAATTTAGTATAAAATAAGACATATCTAGCCTTTATCTCCTCTTTTCCCAAACCTAGTATACTAATGTAATATAAATACATTGCTTTAAAAGTCAGAAGGGCATAGAAAAAAGAAAATTGGGTCAGTTTCAAAGTATAAACAAAATGAAGTGTATACATTGTTAAGTCTGGAAGATGTCTTTTTTTGAAGTTTTTGAAAATTAGATTGATTTTTAAATATTGATATTTGCTTTGATTTGTTTGACCTGTGTGAAGATCTTATAGTGTTCTGTACTCCAGGGAGGTAGGTAGCATGGTGGATAAAGCTCTGTGCCTAGAGTTAGAAAGATTGGGGTTCAAATTCAGCCTCTGTCACTTACTAGCTGTAATGACCCTAGGTGAGTCCTATAACTTCTGTCTGACTCAGTTTCCTCAACTGTAAAATGCAGCCTACCTTCTAGAGTTATTGCGAGAATTAGGTGAGAGAATATTTAAAGTGATTAACACAGTGCCTTAATAAAATGCTTATTCTCATCCCCTCTTTGATAACCAACTATATTTTCCTAATTAGAAGTTGGAAAATGACTTGGATTTAATATACAAATCTCAATAGTTTTCCAGAGACTTTTAAACAGAATTTACTACATATGAGAATATAGAAGTGTTTTTCTTTTTCTTTTCCCTTTTCTATAAAAATTACTCACAAGATAATGTTGGCAAATTATAGCAGGCTCTACAAGTTATTTACCTGTACAACATATATACAAGAACATACAAGTTATCTAGAATAGTGTGACCTTAAGGATCATAATGGTTCAAAGAAGCAGTGAGTTAAGTAGACCCTTTGAGTTACTTATAATGCTGTCATCATGTATTATTATTGAGTTAATATAGATTTTACAAAATACATTATTAGATATTTACTCAACAGTTAAAAGTAGAGTAAGTTTTCGTATTAACTTTTATTTTCAGATACACTGATAAAACCAGTGAAAATTTTTGTGAAAAACAAGTGAAAACTTTTCTAATAAAGCTTAAGTTATAGGATAGTGTTATTAACCTTTTTTTGTTCATGGGGGATATTAGCGAAGGATTAAATAATAATCAAAAAGACAAAGAGCTCTGAGGCAGGTGTTTTCCTCCTCCCTGGGACTTTCCTTATCTTTGCCCAGAACTCTCCTGCCTTCTTCCCTCCCCTGTTCTTTCCACATCTTTCTTTGAAAATTGTGTTAAAATGAACACTATTAGTTGTTTCTTGAAAGATTGCATCAGTGGAATGCCCAATTAATTCTGTTTACCATTCTCTATATCAAAACTCTTCCTTGAGTACTATTCCCCACACCTGTTGTCTCCCATCAAAAGTAAGCCTCTTGAGGGCAAAGACTGTATTGCTTGTCATAGAACAAACAAAGCTTTAGTTTAGTTGGACTGGTTTTCTAAAATAAGGTACACAAACACCAGCATATAATTTTGACTTGCTCTAGTATCTAGAACATAAGTGCATTTGACTGATAATTACTTTTTTTGTGTCCAAAACAGTTAACTAGGCATCTGTTTCAATATGTTCACTATACCACTGGAAGATGAATTAGTCAATGAAAAATTATTTGTTATGTTTTCTGATTATGTATCAGCCATAATGGCAAGCAATCAGGATGCAGGAATGTATTTCGGTCTGGGAGGTCACAAAAGATGGTGAATGAACCAATAGGGCTTGTAGACTGATGGATCTTTTTCTAGAAGTCATGGTAATGTTGATTTGGGTAGTTTTTAAAGTGAGGGGTAGAAGAGAACTTGGAATGGGGGGAACATATGCCGCTCTCAGGAGTTTAAGACACCTAAGGCCTGTTCCATGTGGAGGCCACAGAATGAGCAGATGACTGGGGTGAAAAACCACGGTCAACTGTTAGGTAAGAGAAACAAGCAAACAGTATCAGAGCAGACAACTGATAGGCTAAAGAAGTGTAGTTTGATTTGGGGCCTAATCTAGTTTGGAGAGTGCAACAAATAATCGTTAGCTCAAAATACTGGTTCAAGGCAACAACTTAAAAATATAAATAAATAAATTTACCACATACCACCATGAAACACATAAATCTGATAACATCATTTTCCTTAAAACCTTTCATTATTAATTACTTAACCATAAAATTGAGAAGAGTGTCAAAAATATAACAATCAAAGCAAAATTTGCCGTCTTATTCGTCAGTGTTTATAACTAGTTAACACCAGTTGCTTTCTCATCATTATAGGGTAGATTGAAACTCACTCGCTAGTCTTAGAATCTATATAATTTGGGTGCTATCAGCTGTAGCCTAGGAGCAAACATTTTCAGAGTCTTGATACTGTGTTAATGACACATTTTGACTGGAAATCTCTTCTGATTATGACAGAGCATACCAGCTTTATTTAAAAAAAATTTTTTTTTGATGAGAGAATTTTATTGCACCAATCTGCCATTGCTATAAAGATCAAACCCATATAAATAAACTCTGAGGTTTCCAATATAGGTTTTGAGTTCAGGAGTTAATGATTCTCATCCCTTACTAAAATTTCTCTAATGTAAGAGCTATCTGTGTAATTGGGCGATGATCCTTTAATTCTTCTAAATTCATTTGTGTCTTGTATATAGTAAGAATAACTGAATGAATGACACATTATTAAGTGCCTAATATGGGCAGGTGGGTGGTGCATTGATGGAGTGCTGGGCTTGGAGTTGAGAAGACCTGAGTTGAAATCTGACCTCAGACAATTACTACATGTGTGCCCCTGGGCTGGTTATTTAGCCCTTTTTGCCTCACTTTCTTCATCTGTAAAATAAGCTGGAGAAGGAAATGGCAAACTACTTGAGTATCTTTGCCAAGAAAACCCCTAATGGAGTCGCAAAGAGTCAGATGTGAATGAACAACAGCTGTGTCAGAGGCCCTGTGCCAAGTGCTGTACAGATATTATCTCAATGGATTCTCCCAAAGACCCTGGGAACAAGGTGGTATTATGATTTTTGTTTTACAGTTTAGAAAATGGAGGCAGATGGTAAAATGACTTGCCCATGGTCACTTAGCTAGTAACTAAGGCCAGATTTCCAGGTCCAGCCTTCCTGACTTCCAAGCTCTATACTTTTTCTACCTAGCTGCCATTGAGGATACAAATAGAAAAGTAAGTCCTTGATCTCATAAGGAGCTCCTGTTTTAATGGTGGAAACAACACATATGTAAGGTTTCAGCAGCAAACATAGAACAGCCCCATTGTCCTTAGGGTAAAGTGAAAAATATTTCTCAATGATGGCTCCTGGGGGTGGACTAGGAAGCAGGCCTGATACTTTGGGGAACACTCCTATTCCTCCGGGCTCTCTGGTTCAGGGTCCTGGCATGTTGTCGGAGCTTAATGAATGCTTGTTAAATTGAATTGAATTCAGATGATTACCTCTTCAACTAGATGGTTTCATGAGCTTTTTATATGTCTATATCAGACACACTATAGACATGTGTGCATATATACGTAGATGTAGACATTGGTGACCACCTTTCTAATGATGAGTCTTCCTACATTTAGATTGGTCTTTGTATAAAACAGATGCAATCCATTGCCAGACTGACATGCAAAGCTTTTCCAATTCAGTGTTTATAACTTGTCAGAGTTTTATGGTATGCTCACATTACCTTCAAGATACTAGGGCCATATTTATGCCACAATGGGGCATAAAAATAAGATTTCAGTAGAAAAATAAAAGAGATGACTTCTTAAGTGATCGTTCTATTTTTTTCATACAAGAATCTCAATGAATTATTCCTCAGTATTGGTTTAATTTTTATGAAATTGTACTATATTTCTTCCAGAAATAAAATTAATTTAAAGAACATTAGGCATATTAAGATTTATATTTTTAAACATACAGCCAAGCCCATATATTGTAAAATTTATGATACAAGTTTAAATATTTTTTGTAAAAATACCTTCCAGAAGTTTGCCCAATAAAAGTGATATACTAGTTAAGATGTTTCTCATTGTTCAAAGAGTTAGATGGCTCTTGGCAAAATTGGAGAGCTGGGGAATCTGAGAATACTCTTTGGATGATGGGAAGGTAAAGATTTATAGCAAAAGTGTAGCTGGGAGATCCGCATTGTCTTGGTGCATGTGCATAAATTATGTACAGGGCTCTGGAGTGTAGTCACTGCCTGTAACTTTGTTATCTGGATCAGGAAAGAAGAAAAGTCAATTGTGTTCTTTTTGCCTGTGTCCCCACTAACAAATCTTCTACATTCAAATGATGTGTTATAAAGAAGAAATTAAGCACTTTAGTGGATTTATCATAGGATAAAGACTCAAAGGAATGAAAGTATACACCCATGTCAGGCTTTAAAATTATAATTTATTCATCAAGTGTTAGATACACATTTTAGGAATATTTTTGTCTGATCTTCACCAAGCATTCTCAGGTCTTGTGGATTCACTTGCCACAATGTTTCTGACATCAGCTACCTTCTCTCTACTAATATGGCTACTACCATAGCTCAAGCTCTCTTCACTTCTTGCTTGGACTATGACAATATTCTCCTAAATGATCTCTCAGTTTCAAATCTCTCTCTATTTTATTCCATCCTCCACTACCTTTCAAAAGTGCTATTTGCAAAGCCTAGGTCTTACCATGTCACTTCCGTGCTCAAAAAGCTATAGTGGCTCCCTGTCATCTCTAAGACGAAATATCAACTTCTCTGTTAGGCATTTAAAACCTTTGAAAACATGACTCCAAACTTATTCATCCACTTGTATTCCATGGTGCCTTCTGTGGTCCCACTTGCCATTCCATCTCCTATTTCCAGGCTTTCTCTAGGCTGCCCTTTAGACCAGGAATTCTCTCCTCCTTTATAGTCACCTTTTAGAATTGTTGTAGTTTCCTTCAACTCTCAGATCAAGCATTATAGCCCACATGAACATTTTACACACACACACACACACACACACACTTACACACACACACACACGCAGATGTTAGTGTCTGAATTCCTTCATCATATCCCCTCTTTCACAGAAAGAAACAAAAACCTCATATAATTTATATTTTTTTTACACATGTTGTTATTTCTCCCAATGGATTTCAACTTCTTGAACACAGGGACTCTTTTGTTTTTGTCTTAATAAATGATTGCTGATGAGTATAAAAAAATATGGAAGTCTGCACTATGATTACAAAGGATAATTGTTCAGATATTAAGACTTAGTTACAATGGGGCAGAGCCAAGATGGCAGCATAGAAGCAGCAAAGTTCTGCAGCTCCCACACAGACACCCTAAATACCCATAAAATATGACCCTAAACAAATTCTAAAGCTCTCAAACTCACAAAAATACAGAAAACACATCTCTCGCTGAAGGCAGCTTGGCAGGAGGGGCTCATTGCGGCAGACCGGGAGCCAAGGCCAGCCCAACCTGAAACTTGGCCAGGCCCCAGGTCGTAGGCCCCAGGGTGGTCGGGAAGAGCCAAGCCAAACCGCAGCATGAGTCTACCCCAGGGAGCAGATCTACAGCACCTGAAGGGATCTTCACATCTAGCAAGCCAGGATTAGAAACGGTCAGTGAAAGTGGAACTTTGAAGCTAAATTTGGGGGAGGAAAAGCAGTTTGGCCAATCTGTCCCCAGGGCAAGGAAGCAGTGGGGGAAGGGAACTGCTGTAAGTGGTGGCTGCCCCCACTGGGCTGCTTCAGAGCTCCTGGCCTGCAGACCCTGCAGGGGGCCTGAGTCGATTGATCAGGGCCAAGTGCTCTTGCGTTGAGCGGTCTGGATTCAGATCGTGGTCTTGGGTGGTGGTCCTGGGGTGCGCCCTCAGCAAGCCAAAGCTGGGGAGGGGGCTGCAACACCCCCCTAATAGCTCCAGCAGGTGGGAAAACCCCAGTGATTTGGAACAGAGCTTTCTCCCCTGGAATCAGAGTTCTACAAAGCTAAAAAAAACACACACACACACACAAAAAAACCCAACCAATTAATTGACTGGCCAACATGAGGAAAAGGAAGCAAAATAAGAACAGCAATACAACTCTAG
Organism: Pseudocheirus occidentalis; assembly: GCA_028646575.1. Lineage (NCBI taxonomy): Eukaryota > Metazoa > Chordata > Mammalia > Diprotodontia > Pseudocheiridae > Pseudocheirus > Pseudocheirus occidentalis. Next base: position 287,417,820 of record CM053593.1, on the reverse strand, counting down.
AATCCTTTTTTGTAGACAAAAAGGATCAAAGCATGGAATGGGAGGAAGACAACACAGTCAGAACTCCCACACCAATTGCCTCCAAGACATTTGAAGAATGCCTAGAAGCTATAGATCAACTGAAAAAGGACTTTGAAAAACAAATAAGAGAAGTGGAGGAAAAATTGGGAAGAGAAATGAGAATGATGCAAGAAAATCATGAAAAGAGAGTCAACAACCTGACTGAAGAAAA
>CM053593.1:287318395-287417088 GCA_028646575.1 Pseudocheirus occidentalis | reverse complement strand
ATATATATATGTATATGTATACTTACACATATGTCTATATAGGAGTCTATATATGTATATGATTCCAAAAAAAACTTAGTTACACATGAAATTTTTGCTTTTCAGCAGGTCATGAAATGGACATTAATTAAGCCTAAATTCAGCCAACTTTTTTTGAAATGCCTTTTGCATAGAGAGCACTCACTTTTTTAGTTGCAGGGAGGTACAAAATGGAAATAAGATTCAGCTCCTTTCTTCGTGGAACTTATAGACTAATAGGAGCATATGTCACACAAATAACTCTAATACATATTAAGTACATTAGACACTTACAATATTTGACCTCCTAGGAAGAAAAGATAATTACTTTCTGGAAAGAGTCAATTCAGCAATCATTTATTAAGCATCTATGCAACATGGTTAACTCTGGCACCATTCTTTCAGGGCTGGGACTTTTTATTTCTCCCCCTCCAGGTTCTTGGTACCCTGAGGCATTTGAGATATCTCATTTCTCTCACCATCAACCACCATTATCTATGTTCCTTCCATTTTAGGGGAATAGTGACCAGCACTTCATTTCCATTTAGCCACTTAATATCAATTGGCCTTTATAAAAGAATATTTACTTCATAACTGTAGCACAAACAAGTATAGAGATACTTCCTCTTCCCCTCTCCCCCCAAACCCCCAATCATGCCTGTCTTAAGGGGAAGAAGTAGGAATTTCGCTTGTAATTTAGCTCAGTTATTATAGAGCTTTTAGTCCTACTAAATTCATGCCTACTAGTCGGTTGGTGTCCTGGACCTAAATTCCTCTGGGAGTTAATGCTGGACCGGCTGCAGTACTTGACCTGGATTCCTGGATTCCTAGATCACCATAGCTCAAGCTCCTAGACTCAGCCCCCCAATAAAATAAAGGAAAAAGGCTTACCCCGATTGAGTAGACCAGCTGAAAACAGTTAGAAAATACCTGAACATGTTCTAGTCCTCATGATTCTCAAAGGGTCAGCATAGTTGCATCTTCCATGGGCATGACACTCTGCACACTGATGGGACCTACACATGCACTAGATCGCCCATTATAACAGTTAGGTATAAGTCATTCCAGAGTTTAGATTGAAAGATGAATACAGACGCTGCTCTCAAGGACTTTACGTTCTGCTGAGGCAATATAACATGAACAGAAGTAAATAAAGTATAGACTAAATAGTTTCAGTAAGAATGAGTGTAGGGCAGATAGGTGGTGCAGTGAATAGAACACAGTCCCTGAAGTCAGGAGGACCTGAGTTCAAATCCAGTCTCAGACATTTAACACTTACTAGCTGTGTGACCTTGGGCAAGTCACTTAACCCCAATTTCTCTGCCTTCCCTCCTGCAAAAAGCAACTAGCTAGCTAGCTAGCTAGATAGATAGATAGATAGGTAGATAGATAGATAAATTTAGGGAGGCAGATAAATGTAATTCAAGTCTAGACCCACCTTTCTCCCAAGAGAACAATAAAACCAGCCTCAGAATGAGCATATTAAGCACTGGGAGGATTCAGGAAAGATCAGAGAAGACAGGGAGGGACTCAACAGGTTAAATAGTTGAATTGCAGAAAGAAGTCTAAATGAGATAGCTCAATCTATGACTAGAAAGTTGTCAATGCATAGTAATATTAATCTGCTGCTTTTTTCTTCTTTTTTCTTTTTTTTTTTTTGGAGGGGGGATGGCAGGGTAATTGGGGTTAAGTGACTTGCCCATTGTCACACGGTTAGTTTTTGTGTTAAGTGTCTGAGGTTGGATTTGAACTCAGGTTCTCCTGACTCCAGGGCTGGTGGTCTATTCACTGTGCCACCTAGCTGCCTCAAGCTTATTTTTCTTAACATTAATATAATTCAGAAACAGTGTGGCCTAGTAGATAGAGAGAATTGGCCTCCAAGTCAGGAAAACATGGGTTCAAGTTCTGCTTCTGATACATGTGACCCTGAGGAAGACATTTAATCTCCCGATGCTTCAGACAACTCCAAGAGAAAGTACCTACTTGAATTGGCAGCTGGAATTTCTTTATCCATGAATACTTCACTTTGGCAAGAAAAATCACAGATCTTGCGCCCTAATCCAGTCCCTATGAGGTGTTACTGCCCAGGTTCATAATTTCATTCATAATTGTGGGGGTTTTTTTGCCTGGGAAATATGTGCACCTTAAATATGTTGAACAAAATCCTCAATGCATATGCTTCTTCCTCTGAAGTTTAAATAATTTGCCATTACCTCATACCAATATGGTTTATTGATTACCCATTTTAGAGTTGCTGTATGTCCCTAGAATCATAATGCATAGGTGTTCATCATTTGTTCAGCTTTTTTAATGTATATGTCTACACACACATTCAGTATCTGTCTTCATGCATGAAAGGTCAAAGTAAATGCTATCTACTTCTGCTTGAACTTCAGCACTTCTGAAGATTGCTTCATATCGAACACCATTTTCTGTAAACTGTTATAAATCAACATTAATTTTTATCAGACTGCATTCTCTATAAAGACCTTTTTTTTTAGCTATCAGAAATATATAATTCCTTAAAGGAGATCTCCATGACCCCCCACCCCAACAAAAAAAATCCACACCTATTGCCTCCCAAATGTATAGTACTAAAATGCAAGATTTGTCCTTATATTATTGAGAAAGATAGATTTTTCATTATTAAGTGTGAAGACTAGCAGCTAGGATATGGTGCAGTAGACAAAGTGCTAGACCGCAAGTCAAGAAGACTTGTTCAAATCCAAACCCAGACATTTAGTAGCAAGTAAGTAACTTGCTACTTGGTAACTTAAAACCTCAGTTTCCTCATCAATAAATTGAACTAGAGAAGAAAATAACAAACCATTGGAATATCTTTGCCAAGAAAACCCCAAATGGGGTCATGAAAAGTTGGGCATGACTAAAACAACTTTACAACATTGAGCTAAAACTCAAAACTCAGGTCTCTTGACTTCACATTCAGTTTTGTTGACACTATGGTACTATCTTCTGAAAAGAAAAGAACTAGGAACATTGATTGAAATTAATATATATTATATAGAAAAAAAAACTTCTTTACTGATAATTGTCCAAAAAGGAATTAGATGGGATAATAAGGAATGCATTCCCAAATACCGGAGGTTTTCAAAGAGACTGGGCAATTGCTTGCTAGAAATGTTGTAGAAATATTGATGCATTCATTGAAGAGAGAATTGAACTAGCTGTGATCTCTCAGATCCCTTCCACCTCTGAGATACTATGATTCTGGTTACTAGAATGGAATTATAATGATATGTATCCAAATGTGTTGTGCCTTGGATATTTATGCTAAGTGGTATATCTTTTACCGAGCTTGGATAAACTGGAAGTATTGAATAAAGGAAGTACCTTACACAGGAGTAGAATGCTAATGACTATCATTGTCAAGAAGACAGAGACCTAGGAAGTCACATGGGCTATGTTTCCAAGGTGTTAGAGGAGAGAGAAAAGTAACTAATAGGAAATTTAAAAGGGAAAAAGAAAGTTTTCAATTGATTTTTAATTAATTTTATTATTTTTTAATTAAAAGAAGCAATATTAGAATTTCAGGCTATTCTGAGACAGTGTTTCCCCTTTTTGTTATAGTTATTGGGAGGTTAATATAATCTAAGCAGGAGTTAATTTCAAGTTTAACTACAAAAACTAACTCATCTGAGCTTCTTTGTTCTCAATTTTTGAAATATATTTAATTGCTCTGTTTTATTATTTAATTTTATTATTTTTTTAAATCACCTAAACTTTTTTTAGAAGATGGATTACTCTTAAAGCAGTGTGTGTGGCAGAAGTATGAAATTCTGGGAAACTCAAATTTATTCAATTAGTATTTATTAAGCAATTGCACTGAGTACATTTCTGAGAATGACATCAGGTTGTACAAGACCTAGGTTCTACCCTCAAAATTTTTACTGTAACTATTAGACCTAAAGAATCTTTTAAAGGTGAGGAAATTAATCCCCAGGAAGGAAATGTGACACGCCTAAGGTCATTTAAGTTGTTAGTGGCAAAAAAACCAAAACAAAACAAAACAAAAAAACGATCCTAGGACTAAGGTTTGTTGACTCATAGGCCTGTAGACTTCCCATCAGGCCACCCTGACAAGAGCTGAAGATTTCACACCAGTGAACGTGATCCATACTTCATCTTAAGGAAATGCTTGAGGTCAAGTGGCTGAAGCCACATAAATGAAACCAATTCACACATCAGTATGAAAAGTGCAGTTGGTTTTTCATTGGTCTTTTCAAATCACATCTCCACACAGTCACTACTGGTAATATCATCCTCCTACTTATAAACTGAAATAACCAAGTCTAGGAGTCAGTATGTTGTTTCGTTCCTTCTCTTCTATTTTTAGATTTCTTATAAGCAACACTTTTTTTTTAAAGAAAATGCATACCATTTGAGCTTGTTCTCAGTAAAACCAAAGCAGGTAGGATTTTTTTGCAATAACTATTGAGGTTCAAAGCTAGTTTAAATTGGGTAGGTGTGATGATGGCAAGTTTAAGTTAAATTTGAGTACACCTTTTATTTTTCCCATTCTGTTTTGCTTTTTTGTCTTCCAGCACAAGGCGCACTAAATCTTATATTTTATTTTTTTAGTAGAAAAACCAAAGAAGATACCTAAAGCCTCTGCTTTCTCAAAGTTCTGTTTTATAGCCTTCTCTCTTGTTATTAACATGTTAAGATAATGTTTAACATCCTTCCTCAATTTCCTTTTTGTTCCTTCTGTCCACCAGCTCTTTACAATATCTCTTCAAACCATTTAATTGTCAAACAGTTGCTTTACCTGTTTCTTTGTGATCAGGCAAGACAACATATCACAGCTTCAGATGCAAGAATATCATTGTTTTTAAGGATATTTAGAGGGGGAGATTCCATCGCGTCACCTGGCAGTCCTTTCTGATGTTTAACATCATCCCCATTGGAATAGCTGTCCTTACATGTAACCTAAATATATGCAGCTCAGTAAACTCATTCATGTTTATATTTCTTGTGTTTATTTTTATATAAACAAAATCAATTTGTTTTGGGGAGGGAAAATTGTTTCTGAAGTTGATCTTCTTCTGTCTCTAGTAACTTTTTTGTAAAAATATTTATTTAGCAGCAGCAACAGAAGAACCAGAGGTGATTCCGGATCCAGCCAAGCAGACAGATCGAGTAGTGAAAATAGCAGGAATTAGTGCCGGAATTTTGGTATTCATCCTACTCCTGCTAGTTGTCATATTAATTGTCAAAAAGAGGTAAGACCTTTCAATGGTGTCTTGTCCCACTTCTTTACCATATACGTAAATAATCCCCACACATTTTCCCCCACAGGATATGTCAGTATAGGGCGATCATCAAGAAGAATAAGTTTTTCACAGTATATTGAACTCTTAGTTTATTTCTCATATTTTAAAGTAGCTAATTCTTTGCAGTTCATTGTTGGATGCTTGTGTTCTCTGCTATTTTTTTAATTTTTCAAATTAAGTGACCAAGTTGTTGAAGTGCAAAAATGTTTAGCACATATATGTTATTCAGAACATATTTATTTAATGTAGTTTCTAGTGCATTGATTTAAAGCTCTTGATACCATACCATGTCATGTTTTATCAACTGCATTTTATGTGTTCACTTTGGCTAAAAGTCTAGATCAGAGAAAATTTGGATATTATGTAGTCGAATTCTGTCTCATGTCTTCACTGTATATAAACCTCAATATTAAAAAATGAAAGTCAGGGCCTTTTTTAATCACCCTTTTTCTCAGCATTCAAGACTCTTTGTAAGACATCAACCAATATCGCCATCTTCTGGAGTTATAAAAAGATGTTGAAATTTAAACAACTGCTTAGGAAATTAATTTAAAGAATGCTGGTTCTTAGATATCTATATCAACGTGCACACTTTTCCATGGTTAAAAATTGTTCATCTCTTGTCATATTCCATAATCATTTTCCCAGTACCTCAAAGCAATACTATCTCATAATTAATATAGCTGATGAACTCTATTAATCTCTACCATCATGTCTCCAAAGCTGTGTATTTGGGATGTGCTGCACCAACCAGTTTGTCTTTCAAAAGGCACAGCTGTCTGTCTTAAAAGTGTTTGTGTGCAACAGTGTTTTCTGATTTATGGATCTCTCGATGGAAAAATCTACTACTTGTAAATGTTGCATATGTTCACTTGAAGCATAGTGTATTTTTATTATTAAATAAGTGAAATAAAACATTGAAGTTGTAGCTAAGAGTCATGCTACATGTTTTTGATGGTTCCATTAGTTTTTTTTAATTTATTGCCTCTTTACAATGACACCCTGGAGATATATAACTTGGAGAAGAAGCGTCTGCATTAGAAACATTAGGTATGCTTATAGTGTTTTGTGTTAGTTAGCTACATATGTGCTTTCTCCAATAGTGCTCTCCCTTTTCTCTGTTGTCTACTTTTGTATTTGAGAATTACATTCTACGTGAAGCGAGAAACAAGATCGGCTAGTCTCTTAGTGACAAATTTGGAAATGAAGGTCAATAAGATTTTCAACTCTAACCTTCTGCTACCATGCTATTTCTAGTTCAGGCTAACAGTTGCTAACTCACAAGTTAACTATCACCTTGCTTCACCATTAAGATTCATTAAGTCACCTTATGTCTGATAGAGGAGCATATTGGAGTGGCTTCCAATTACATGTCATGGATCATTATCAGCTGGGATGGACTTAGCTAAAACTAAGTTATTTTGTGGAATTTGAAAACACTTAATATTCCTTTAAGTTTCATATTGACAGCCTTCCTTATCCTGGGCCCTCCCTCTTAAGGAAAAAAATGTTTTTAAAATAAAAATTTCTTAGAATAGTAAGTCAGTGTTGTCACCTGTTTTCAACAATGGCAACATTTCCTTCTGCGAAATGCACTAATCTCTCAAGACAGTTATCAGGCGTAGCATTTTGTTAGTTACCTAAAGACAGAGACCACCAATAAACTCCTTTGTAGTCCATATTCAAAATTGGTGGGAAAAGTTAGTCTCTTTAATGAGTCTCTAATGCTTGACCATTTTTCATGATTATACATTATTTTCTTCTCTACTCAGTAGACTGGAGGAAAGTGCTTTCCTTTTTTTCCCCTTCTGTCTCTACTCCTAGAGAATTTAGGTGTGTTTTTTAAAGTGGTCTTTTAGATATATCCAGGATGACTCTATAAAAACTTCAAAACATGGAATGATATATGCCAAGATTAGCTAAGCCCTAATTTGCTTTGGGCAAATTTAAAAACACCTGTAAACATGACTTCCATACATGTATACATACACACATGGAATCATACATTTTTCTAAGGAAATTGGATCTTTAAAAAAAATTCTGGTTATTTTCAGCATATGTTGCTAGTAAATTCATAATGTAGTATCCCTTTTACCATGAACTCATTGCAAAGAAAGTGATGAAAGAGTGGATTTATTTAGTTTCCTAGCATAAGAAAATGTTATGGAATCCTCAATGTTCTCAAACATGACTCTATCCCTTGCTGGGAAAAATATGAGTGGGTAAGCAGCTCTCTCTTCCTTATTCATATATTGAAAGGGGGGTTGTGTATTTCTGGTTGTTTTGTTAAAAAAACGGATTGGAATTCAGTTGAATAAAAGTACCAACTGGAGTTATGGAAAGTAAGTGGTTAGGCTAAGGAAAGGGATATTGCATCTTTCAAAAAGCAGTGTCATTTTTTAATTTAATTGTCATTGAAATATTTCCAGACTTATGCCATTTCTTCATTGGTTCATATATCTATCTATATATATATGATATTTTTAAATGCTCAGCATGAATACATTAACATTTCCAAACACCAAAATGTTAAAATTATGTTTCAGTACAGTAAACATTTGTGTGTGTGTGAATGTGTTCACATGCATCTACTCTAAAAATGTTTGTGGATGTGTGTGTGTATATATATAGTGTATGGTTTATATGTACACATATATGTGCATATGTATGTTCATTTAACATATGTATACACCTGTGTACCATTTGGATTTAAAAAAAAAACTTTTCCTGTAAATTTAGGTGTCATTCTGTGTACAAAATAAACAAACGTTTTAGATGTTTAGGTTTTGTAACTAAAAAGTAAAAAGCCTATGTAGTGTACAAGTTCTATACACAGCTGTTCCATTTGTCATGACATCTAGATGGTAATGAATCATATTGTGCTTAACTGCATGTTGAAAAGACACAATCCATTTAATTCTTTCATGGGTGGGGCAATGAATTAAATATCAGCATGTTATTTTTTTCAAGTGATCTCTTTTCAGAATTCATTTTTGTATTGCTTGTATGTGTTTAATTGCATGGCAAAGGGAGTCTAATTAATGCATGGAGCAAGCAGAACTGCTAACTGAAGAAACATGAGTTTGGTTTTATTTTTTTTTAACGCACATTTTTCTGCTTTATTGAATGTGACAGAGTCACGCTTTTCATTCACCATTGCTTCTCTTTTTCCACTGTCTGTGATTTGCTTGCCAGGAGGAGCTACTATTCTTACTCCTACTACCTGTAAGTAGAAAATGGGTGACGTACTTCTTTATGTGTGTAAGATGCAGTATCCCTTTTCAAAAAAATGGAGAAAGGGCTTTATAATTCTGGTAAAGTTTCAAACAGTGATCTCTTTTCTTGGACTCTAAAATCAGAAAGCTTATCTCTTCCTTCCTTTGACTTTCTGGAGTTTGTTAGTATTTTTTCTAAAGGGATATTGTATTACCGTATGTTGAGCTTCTTTAAATTTTGGTTTACTATTTTCCATGAGTAGCTTTAGACACTTCACTAAGCCAGACCTACATCTTACCCTCAGAATATCATAGCTCAATTCACCAAATTAAGTGGAGAACATGGTCATGAGACATTAATTCCGTATTTGTCTAATACTTTCAGGTTAAAAGATGAAGTCATGACACCTAATTCTTCAGGAGCTCTACATGCTGTAAATTAAGTCTAGCTTGGGAACATTTAAATTGATTTCCTATAATTTAGGTAGATGAAAGTATGTTGTTATTGTATCAATTTGTCTAGACCACAAATCAGTCAGAATATACAAATAAAAATTTGGAGAATTATATTAATGTAATAACCAGCAAAATGTAATGGGTTGTTGGAACCTTGAGTGGGATGAACTGATTTATTGTAAATTAGAGTGAATTTTGGGTGGTAGTAGTGTATAACCAAGGACCAAATACCTTGGTGTAAATACTTGTAATCATAGCATGAAACACTATATTTATCTGTCTTCTAAAGCCAGTTATGTTTTTCTAACTCTAGATATGGGACCTTATACCATAAAAGGCCCAGGGGCATACCTGAGTCATCTTTGCATAGAAGGGTCTCATGAAAGATTAGGCCAGTTATGTGGGGGTTGATTGCTTCAAAGCAGGCCTGGTCTTATCTTTACCACTGTAGACTGGCTTCCCAAGATGAAGAACTATGGAAAAAATTTATGGAGTATTTTCTTTACTATGTCCTCTGGAAAGGCAACCATAATCCTTTAGTCTATTCCTTGGGATTACTGCAATTAACATAGTATTGCATTGCATAGACCAACTCAGATAGCAGTATATCAAAAAGTTAGGAGGCTAATAATTTGACTTTGTTGAAAAGAATTAAAGCAAGCTTTCATAAACTGAAATAGCTTCTAGTTTATTGTGATGAATGATATTTCTTTTGTTAAATAACGGTTCACGAAGCCAAATATTTAATACTGCTACAGAACATTTTTCCCCCTAATACACCCACCTGCATAGCTTTATGCTTTGGAATGCATTGCTAAATAATAAAAGTCATTTGTACTTTTCGTCAGCCTTAAGTACTTACCTAATGAATTACTTAACTGTCCGGAAGTTCAGATTATATAGAAAGTCTTCTAAGAGCAAGAAAGTATTGAACATATAAGGAATTAATGAGTATTTAGATATAAGAATATCAGCACATTTATCATTAGCCAATTATAGATTGTAGATACATTTAGAACATAGTTGATACAATAATATTATCAACTATCCACAATTATGGTAATATGCTAATAGACTTTAAAAGTCGGTTGAAATTTATCATAAGTAGACTGCTTTGTCATAGATCTCTGCTATAAAATGTTGCATAATATAAGTGAGCTATAAATTATTTTTTGTCATTTTCAAATTATATTAAATCAGAGGGGTACTCTTAGAGTCAGGTTCAAGTATTGCCTCTAACACATACTTGCTATGTGACCATGAGCCAGTTGGCTAACTTCAGAGTGACCTACTGCTCTAAGTTATAGGCAAGTTGCTGATCATCATCCGTGGAGAGTGTTTGAACAATGTGCAGGGCCAACACTGAAGAAAGCACAGATGTAGACATCCACCTTCCCCCAAACTGATTCAAAGGCTAACATGTTTAAATTAACTGAAAATAGACATAGGAGACCACAAAATTGCAAAGCAATTGTGAATCAGAAAGGGCATTTTGAAAACTTTGAGATTGAATTAGAAAAGGGAATGAAAGAAAACTGGAGTATGACGTAATTGCAAGCTATCATAAAAGGTACCTTGAGGAATTGATTTCTAGACCAAAATACTTAAATTTGGTTCCATTTTTTTCTAACTGTAAGATAAAGTGAACAAAAACCTACCTCACAGGGTTGTTGTGGGGAACAAGGTGTAAGAACAAAGTTATGGGGACATATGTAGCTTGTCAAATAATCCAGATTTGGGGATCTAAAATATTAGTGTTGATCTGTGCCATAAAAGTTTCTTCAACTGTCACCCATTGAAAATTCATTTCTCATTATTCATCCATAGAGAAATGCAAATAAATTATCCATGTGTTCAAGCAAAGTTTCATCCTATAATGTTATTCCTTTAATTTATTTAGTACCAGCCATCTTCAACATGTCTTTATTGCTTCCTTGAAAAGAAGTATCCCAAATTTCAAGCCCACATACATTTTGGCAACTCATTCTATACACCATAAATGAATATCTTAGAGGACATAGTTAATGTTCTTTGACATTTATTTGCTTATGTCATTCTTTACCATGGACTGTTTTCTGTGATCATTTGTCAGTAGGTTTATTTTTCTGAAATTTGGAAATTGGATAAAGTGCCAATTTCCTAGCAAAGAGATGGGCATATAGTTGAAATACATGCATGAAGTGTTTCAAATTATTACTAAGGTTTTTTTTTTTATTCTGGCCTGGGTTTAAAAAAACATGTAATACAGCTATTCCCTTGATGGACCTTAATCTGCTGTTCTTGTATCACTGCCTCTTTTCTAATTTACAGTCAATGAAATTTAGCCCAAAGGACTAAGCAATAGCTTTCTACCATGATCCATTATATGATATAGCAATAGAAAAAATATTTCTCATCATATTAATAATACCTTTATCCAAAACAGAGTAGGAAATTACACTGCGTTAAATCATGAATTACCTAACTTCAATTATTCTGTCACTCAAGAGCCATATCCAGTTTACTGCAATATTATCTTATTGCAAAACTTCCCTGGTGGCCCTTTTAGGTTTCTTCTGTGCTTTAAGCAGTTGAGGCAGCTAACAGTTCCAGAGTAACTAGTGACCATCATGGGCTCCAGACAGTGGCCTCTCTCTGATTCATTTCTGGGGTTTGGTGTTTTAACTTTGAGAAGATATAAAGTACCCTTTCGATCATGTACTGATGGAGGTCCTTGAAGTGCTTAATGTCAGTAATAATCTTTGGACATTTTAGTATCCATTCAGCAAACACCAGTATCAAATATCAGTCTCCTAAAGTTCACAAAAATCATACTTAGTATTAAAGAGGAAGTAGGAAACAAAATTTTTGCTGTCTAATGCTGCCTAGTACCAGATTCCTTGATTACCTTTGCTGTCACATTTGAATTATCTGTGGTTTTGAATATTTTGAATCTCCTTTTAATAAAGCTTTGTCACAGCATGGTTTGCATAGAACTTTCATAAAGAACAAGTATTTCTTATCCTTACTGCCAGAATAGTAAAGTGGACAACACCACTGATGAACTTGCCTCAGGTACACAAAGCTGAAAGATTCAGAAAATATAAATAATATTCCTCTCCTTGTCTAGGTATGCCATATTATTAGAATATAGAGTGTGACCCTGCCCTTTCATATTCTTGCCTTTTGCACAAAGTTAGCTAGTTTTAGGTAGTTTTACTTGTCACAAAAAAATCAAAGCATTACTTTCTAAATACTAAAGATTTTTAACACTTCTAGTTCTAAATCTAAGTGAAACACTTGCAGTATTTCAATCGACAATAGTTTTTGAAGGAGAAATTTAATCATGCAATACTGGACCAACTGTATTTGCTGTTTGGGAAGTTATAGTACCTAATTTGAATCCTAGCTATGTCATTTATGACCTGTATGACCTCGAACATGTCATTTAATATTTCTGGAAGTGAGATTATATATAGTAGATGATGCTGAGTTTTCCATAACTGTATAGAATTCTGCTAGACTTTTCAAAGGTACTTTTGTATATCTTGTCATTGAGCCTAAGGATTGGTGCATATTTAAGCTATACTGAGTAATTGCTGGTCCTGAATATTTTTTGACTAGTTAGTGAATAAAGTTAAGTAATTGTTGCTAAGCATTTAATTGTTAAACTTTATGAATTTAACTGCAGACAGAAGTACAGAGTGTGAAAAGTGCAAAATGTGACTAAATATTTTTGGGTTTTCTTAGCAAATAATTCTGAAGAAGCAATCATTAAGTTCTTCCCTATAGGAAAATCTTTAAGCAGATCAGAGAAATTAACTACCCAGCAGGAAAACAGCAAAACTTAGATTTAACTTGAGGAGTCTCATGAGCTTCTATGCCTGTTTTTAGTAAAATATAGTTATACCCTTTAGCACCATAATTACGTAAGAGGGTGGGTAGGGAGGAAAAATATGACAGGCTAAATAAAGTCATTGAGGACATGGATGTTGAAATGTCAATACAGCATAAATAGAATTTTTGTGGCAACTAATAAGTATTAATGTGCATATCTCAACCTCTTTTTTTTTTTAATTTTCACTGCCACTAGTGCTTATATCCTACAAGCTTCTTCTACACTTTTACTCCCAGGCTGTCCTGAGTTACGTATTGCTCGTTTCCTCCTCAAATACTATACTAACATGTTGCTTTTAATATGTTTATTTGGCAGCAAGCTTGCTAAAAAACGCAAGGATGCCATGGGGAACACCCGCCAGGAGATGACACATATGGTAAATGCAATGGACAGGAGCTATGCGGATCAGAGCACCCTTCACGCAGAGGACCCGCTTTCCATTACATTCATGGATTCTCATAACTTTAGCCCAAGATGTAAGTACCTGGGTTAAGAATTTTATCAAGCTGTTAAAGTGAGTTTTGGTCTCCCTGAGTGCTGCATATTTAGGTTGAGAGTAATTCTTATCAGAAAAGATGAGCACATTTAAAAATATTACTTATGTCATAGTCTTGCTGAAAGTGAAAGGTTTAGCCTTAACATGCACTGTTTCTGAGGCAGCAAGCACCCTTTAGGTCAAATGACCCACTAGCTGAAGACAGTTTTAATTGTGTAGCTAGATTGAGGTGGGGTTTTTTTTGTTTCTTTTTAACTGCCAAAACATAGTTGTCACATTTAACCATTTGTACCATCATTTGCAAAGACCTGCATCCTTTCATATAGTGAAGGGGAAATTTATGAGTCAATGTAGGGATCACCACCCCTGTAAATTCTTTATTATACTTTCCTACCAAGGATCTATAGAAAAAAAAACAGAAATGGAAAGTTAAGTAGCCAGATGAGTACAGATATTTCATCTTTAATATGTGGCATGGTGTTCAAAGGTATAGTCATCATGGGAGTTATGGGAATTTTGTTGTTTGAACTCTTGTCCTTCTACTCTACCTATGAATTTGTGGCCTTTATGAGAGAAAAGAATCTGTAAAATTCTCTTATCTTTGCTTTTGTAGGATAATGTAGGAGTAGCATTGTGAGCATAGAGCATTTTTAAGGTTTATCTTTGTATCTTTCAGAGGGAGGAAGATTACTTCTGAAATGTTTAGTTTGCAGATTTTTTTCAGTTCTGACTTTGCCTCTCTGTGCCCTGCTATATTCCCTCATGTTCACCTACTCTGAATTATTACTTAAAAGTATTACATGATTCATTTCAGAACTTAATGTTAAATTTAAGAGTGCCGTTTTGATCTATTCCACTTTTGCTCTTCACTGTATTGTAAGAATAAAGGAAAAAAGAAAATGCTGTGGTTGTTGAAAATTAGTTTTGTTGAAATGGCAGGCAGATCATTTTCTCCACCATTTGATTACTATTTGATCAATTTAAGCCTCCTTCTTTCCCCCCAAGTCTTTGAAGCTTAATAAAGGGTTGGAAGTGGCACATTGCCAACATCTAGTTGTTGTCTAATGTGAATACCCAGCTTGAGAGGTCATTGGCAATAGAAAAAGATAACCAATTATAAACTTAGGGAAAAGGCTAAGTGGAGTCACAGTTTAAACAATTTTCTTTCTTCTTCCTTACAGGATCAAAATTTTAGAACTACAATGGACCTTAAAGGTCATCTTGTCCAAGCCCCTTCATTATACAAATGAGGAAATTAAGGTCTGGGGAGGTTAATACTTATCCAAGGACATGCAGATATCAAGTTGCTGAGCCAAATTCAAACCTAGTTGATCTCATTTGCAATCCTGCACTCTTTACTCCATAACTTACTGATTCCCAATCAGAAGGAGAGAGTCATTGGTGAAAATACTATGAACTGGTTATATACAAAGTCCCCAACTTATTTAGCAAATAAAAGTTTCCTTACGGTAGTCATTTATAGCATCCTGACCTTTAATTAACAATCATAGTTTTGTTTTTCCATTTGACCAGTATAATGCACGGTAATAACTGATTTCCCTTTCCTTGTACTAAGAAATGCCCAAACTGGAAATTTGAATTTTAAATTTGCAGCCCATGTTAATTAAGAGAGGTTTAATCGAGCTTTTCTTTTGAGCAATAATCCCTTTAAAAGAAAAAAAGGGAGGGAGGAAAAAAAGAAGGAAGGGACAAGGGATAAAAAACAGAAATTGAGAGTGATGTATTTTTTCATGAGTTTTGTTTCCCTGCAGTGCCCAATGATCCACTTGTGCCAACCGCTGTGTTAGGTGAGGACCTGGGCCCTTATCATTCACTCCTGCATGGATTGTGTTTCTTTGCATGGTTGTGAGGTCTGTCAACAAAATAATTGAGTGCAATGCCTGGAGCAGCTTGTTTCTGATGATAGATAGCCATATTCTTATCAGACAGTGCAGTGAGAGTCAACTCACTACTTAGTTTATGAACTCAGATGGCAATAAAATTAGAGTAAATGCCACATTTAGAACAGTACATTCTTTAATTTTGAGTTTTAACTAAATGGGAACTAAACCAGGAACTGCTCTTAATACATGATACATTTAGATCACCAAACCTCTAGAATTAATCTAGATTATCATCCATGATGTCAAAGACTGACTGTTACTTAAAACAAACCAACAACAATCACAACAACAACAATAAAATCACCGCGTTGTGAGGTTAATTAAACTATGAGACTTAATCTAAAGTATATGGGATCTTCTCAATTCTGTTTTAAACTATCTGGAGTAAAAATTTTAAGGGGAATTTGCATATCAAAAGAAAACAAATGAGGTTAATAAAAATTTGTGAATTTTTGCATATGAAAATTACAGTTTTAGTTAACTTTAAATGGTATGCAGAGGTTTTCAAGCAGTTTTGAACAGATGCTTTGCTTATTTTTTTTTCTTATTTTTACTTCTAAGAAGTATTAATGGTGATAAGTTAAATGGAATCAAAAAGCTTTGCCATTTTATGATTTCAGGGGATTTCTGTGAACCAATAATCTGGTTTTAGCTGAAGAATTTGTTTTATTGTCTGCATATATACCATGTAATTATATTAAGAATAAAAGGCACTAACTCAGTGGCTAGTGCTCGCCTAAAGTAGTCACCTAATAATTGTTAGTTCATTTGAATTGAACTTGAATTTGGTCAAGCAAAAAGTTTCTTTCCATACTCCAACACAGAAATTCTTGTATAGTTATTCCTCTATGTACATTATAGATATATGCCAACCAAGCAGTTGATAGGTCGAAATCTGCATATTTCTGCTCTTTGACTACTGTGATGATGATCATGGTTATCACAAAGATAAAATAAAGTGAGGGTGACATTATTAGCAGAAAAATCAAGCAGAAAAGCAATACTAAGGAATTCTGGGTACTTAACCACTTATCATCAGGACATGGCCTGCTTCTGCCTACTACACCTAAATAACAGATCTGTAATTGTTAGAAGCAAGGAAATTAAGTAAAGAATTACATAGTTGTGAAATCAGGAAATAAAACTCTGAGTAAGCATCTTTCTATAACCTTAGTTACCTGATATATGGGTGTTATAAGAGGACTATTTTGTATATCAAATTGCCACCTAAGGAATAGACTTAAGCAAAATTAGTGTAGAGCTGATCATAAGGGACTGAGAATATTCGCAATTTCTGCATGCATGTATTTTCACTTATTTTCAAAAGACATGATAGTTGAAAATGTTTTTTAAAATAGTGACTTTTTAAAACTTCAATTAATTTTGATAGATGTCAAATCATATTTCATCTTCTTCATCACTAGAATCCTGGAAGTTTGTATATGTGTGGGCTGTTCTTTTTTTTGGTGGGGGAGGGTGTTGCATTATGTTTAATTTTATATTTTAAAAGCTGTTTTAGGAATATTTCAAATATTTCTTCAGATTGATAATTATTTAATGATTCAAAATGAGATTTTTAATATTGATTCCTATTTTTGTGTTTTTGTGTGTGTTTTACTGCCTCATTGGGTTAAAGTCCCTATTACTGGTAAGTGTATTGGAAAGTAGTGTAGAAAGCCTTTGTAAAACACAAGAATATTTAAAAAACTTATTCTTAACTATGGGTAACAAGAAAATGATTGGCATATGTCAGTCATATTATTACATGGTTAATTGAAGTGTAAATGTATTGAGAACAAGAATTCATGTGTGGAAATTTTAGGGATCTTTGGTACAGCTTATTATGTTTCATTATTCAAGATTAATACAAAAGAAACAGCCAGGTCTATTTCCTATTTGGATAGAGTCATAAGTAGGATGGGCAATATGGGTGCATTGACTACATACTGGATTACTTACAGGGTTGTTTAAAATCAGAAACAGTCAGCTGTTCAACAAGAACAATGTTTATATATGCCTGTGGCTAGCCAGTGGTTCTCTGACTCCCTTCCAACTTTTTTTTTCTTCCCATTTTACCCTTTTGAAATTATGTGAACTGTTAAGTTACTTCTCTTTCCCTTTGTTTCTAATCCAGGGGTAGGGAACCTGCAGCATCAAGGACACATGTGGCCTTCTAGGTCCTTGGGTACAGCCTTTTGACACAAGTCAAAATTTTACAGAACAAATCCTATTATTAAGGGGATTTGTTCTGTGATGTTTGGATTCAGTCAAAGGGGAGCAGTTGAGGACCTAGAGGGCCACTTACGGCCTCCACGCCACAGTTCCCCAGCCCTGGCTTAAACTATATGTTAAGGGATTGTGCACAGTCAAAATGAGTTTTGACTTTGGGGGATGAAGTGCCCTGGTATTTATTCTTTTAAATCATTTGTATTAATTGTAATACTTGGGCACAACTGAATCATATGTCTACCAAAACAGCAAAATAGCAAAGAAAAGACTCAATGGCAAAGCTTATTCCCAGAAAAGACAGAAGTCTTTTATCTCCAAAAGACCAGTTAAAATGTGCATATTATATAGGAATGGTCCCTCCAGCCTTCTCCTTGTATTAGCATAAGTTAGTATTCTGGTAACTTAGCTCAGGTCTTGGCACTCTTATGTATGTGATGAAACAGAGAAGTTTCAAGTTGGGGCAGGATATGAGCTTGGCAAGGAGTAACATGAAGCTATAAGGACCGGGGTACCTTAGAGAAGGTACTTAATAGAAACTGTCCACTTGCCTGGGGCGGGGGAGGCTGAGCTTAGTCGTGACCAACATTTGTATGACTTCTTAGAAGAGGAAAAATGAGTAAGAACATATGCAAATCTAATGTACCACCTAGCTGCCCCATTATTCACAATTTTAAAGCAGATCCAATGTCTTCTTGTACTTGACAGTATTGATACCTTACTGATTTCTACATTAACACATTTTTGCTTCACACCTGGAGCTAAAGAAAAAAATCTGGAGTTTTGTCTTTGTGGAACTGACACCCAAATCCCCTGTTATGTAATACTTTTTTCCTTTTGGGATCTAAAGGGATCAAAATGGAACCCAAGATTCATAGTTTTTAATATTTGCAAAATGATGTTTTCTTTTTAAATTCTCTGCATCATGAAAATGCTAGATGAGAACCACAGTGCTCCAGCAGAGTCCAGTCGTCTCCTTGATGTACCACGCTACCTTTGTGAGGGGACCGAGTCTCCATACCAGACTGGACAGTTGCACCCAGCCATCAGGGTGGCAGATTTATTACAGCATATTAATCTCATGAAGACTTCAGACAGCTATGGATTCAAAGAGGAATATGAGGTAAAATCCTAAGAGTAAATATTAAAGTTATCATCATCATTATTATTATTGTTATTATTACTATATTTAACACATGCTGGCTGATGCATTAGCTAAGGAGAATATGAAAATGGAGGCCGGCGTGACTGTATGCCATATGGAAGAGCAAAACATTAATATCATTAGCAAATCAAGTCTACAAATATTTTTTAATTAAATGTTATGTTTACTTTTAGTTTGCAATATTCATTTCCACAAGATTTTGAGTTACTAATTTTCTCCCATCTTTCCCCTACCCACCACCCCAAAGCAGCGATCCCACTGAATATTCTCTTCCCCCAATCTCCCACTGAATACCCCCTCCCCCAATCTGCTCTCTCCTGTATCCTCCCCCATCATCCCTCTGACTTTCCAGTAGGGCAGAATGGCTCTCCATACCCCAGTGCCTGTATATCTTATTTCCCAGTTGCATGTAAAAACAATAATAATAATTTTTTGTGAAACATTTGATTTTAAGACTAAATTCCAGATTCTTTCCCTTTTTCCTTCATCATCTACCCTTACTGGGAAGATAAGCAATTCAATATAGGTTGTACATGTACAGTTATGCAAAATATTTCCATAGTGGATATATTGTGAAAGACTGACTATATGTCCCTGCATCCTATCTCACCCCTCCACTTGTTCTGTTTTCTAAACTCTTAATTTTATTTTTTGAATATCATCTTTTCCTTTTCAGTTCATCCTGTACCCTCTGTGTATACCTGTACACATATATACACACCCTCACATATGTATTCATGTGCACATATACCCTATATATGTATATGAATATATAGACATATACACACATATACACATATACACACACATATATTCCCTTCAACTATCCTCATATTTAGAAAAGTTTCATGAGTTCCAGTTATCATTTTTCCATGTAGGCATGTAAATAGTTCGACTTTGATAAGTTTTTTTATGATTTCTTTTCCATGTTTACCTTCTTATGCCTCCCTTGCTTCTTGTATTTGAATGTCAAAATTTCTCTTCAACTCTGGTTTTTTCATCAAGAATGCTTGAAAGTCCTCTGTTTCATTGAATAACCATTTTTTTCCCCTGTACCATTACACTCAGTTTTGCTGGGTAGGTGATTCTTGGTTTTAATCCTAGCTCTTTTGACCTATGGAATATCATATTCCAAGTCCTTTGATCCCTTAATGTAGAAGCTGATAGATCTTGTGTTATCCTGATTGTGTTTCCACAATATTCAAATTGTTTCTTCTGGCTGCTTGTAATATTTTCTCCTTGATCTGGGAGCTCCAGAACCTGGGTGCAATATTCCTAAGAGTTTCTTTTTGGGATCTTTTTCAAGAGGTTATCAGTGAATTCTTTCCATTTCTATTCTGCCCTCTGATTCTAAAATATCAAGGCAATTTTCCTTGAGAATTTCTTGAAGGATGATTTCTATCTTCTCTTTTTGATCATGGCTTTCAGGTAGTCCAGCAATTTTTAAGTTATCTCTCCTGAATCTATTTTCCAGGTCAGTGGTTTTTCCAGTCAGATATTTCACATTGCCTTCTATTTTTTTCATTTGTTTGGATCTGTTTAATAGTATCTCGAGTTCTCCTAAAGTCATTAGCTTCCATTTGCTCCAGTCTAATTGTGAAGGAATTATTCTCTTCAGTGAGCTTTTGAAATTCTTCTTCAATCGGGCAAATTTGGCTTTTTAAAGCATTCTTCTCCTCATTGGCTTTTTGGGCCTCTTTTGCCACTTGTGTTAATCTATTTTTTAAGGTGTTCTTTTCTTCAGTCAGGTTGTTGACTCTCTTTTCATGATTTCCTTGCATCATTTTCATTTTTCTTCCCAATTTTTCCTCTACTTCTCTTACTAGATTTTCAGAATCCTTCTTGAGCTCCTCATGGTCTGTAACCAGTTCATTTATTTCTTGGAATCTTTAGGTGCAGGAGTTCTGACTTAGTTGTCCCTCCCATTCCATGCTTTGATGCTTTTTTTCCCCAAAAAAAGGAATCTAAGGTTTGATTCCCATGCTTGCTTTGCTTCCTTTGCTTGCTCATGTTGCCACTCAATTACTTGGCTTTTGAGCTCTTTGTCACAGTAGAACTTTGCTTCCAGAGAGGAGAGCTTTGTCCCAAATATCTGGGGTTTTCAGAGCTGCCAAAGCTATTAGTTTGGGTGACCTCTCTACTGCCCCCACAAGCTCTGGCTCACTGGTCACACACTTCAGGACCACCACCCAAGATCCCAATTCCAATCAAAGCATGTTAAAGCAAGAGCGCTTAGCCTCTGAATGGTCACTTGTCCACCCCCCAAACCCCCGCCAAGATCTGCAGGCCAAGAGCTCTAAAGCAGCCACATGGAGGCAGAGGCTGGACCAGACTCCACCACCACCACCACCCCCTCTGTTCCAACAGAGTTCTTCACTGACTTTTCACTTTGTCTTTGGCATTTATGTGTTAATTTTTCTGGAAACCACCACAGCTACTGGTGATCCACTCTCTTGAAGACCCTTCCTGTCTGCCTACTGGGCTGCCTTCAGTGGGAGATTTGTTTCTCTCTGTCACTTTGTGGGTTCTGTAGCTCTGAAATTTGTTTAGAATCATATTTTATAGGTATTTGAGGTGGTTATGGGGGGAGCTCACAGAGTTTTCCTGCTTCTATGCCACCTGGGCTCTTCCCCACTACAAATATTTTTATTAAGTACCTACCACTTCATGCCAGTCACTATTCCAAGTACTAGGAATATAAAGAAAGACATATCCCCCTCCATGAAAAAAAAAATCCAAAACCGAAAACTGTTGAAATAAACCCTGAAGTCTGAAGCAGAGATTGCTCATGAATCTGATGCATCATGGAATCTGAAGTGGACAAAATACTAAAAATTATACTAATTACTAAAATTACATGGTACCTAATGGGGGTCTTTGGGTCCAGCTTGGCATTATAATTTCAAAACACCCATCCAGAAAAAGTAGTTGTTATCTTTGAACCTAGAGGTGAAAGATGCATCAAAATCTTTCTAATCTAGCCTGTACCTGAACAGTAATCTTCTCTACTACATCCCTTACTGATGAACCATATTGATGATACAGCATCAAGTCTCAAAATCTAACCTTTTACAAGAAACCTTTTTCCCCAGTCCTCCTTAATACTAGTACCTTTCCCCTGAAATTACTTCCAATTTCACTCATATATATTTTGGAGCTTCAGAGTTGTTTGTATGCTGTCTTACCCCACTTAAATGTGAGTTCCTTGAGGGCAGGACCAATTTTTTCTTTTCTTTTCTTTTCTTTAACCTCCATTTCCTAGTACAGAGCAAGCATATAATAAATGCTTATAGATTCAATGGCTTACAAATAGGTGGATTTTTCTTTATCTTTTCTCTGAAGGATCAGAATAAACTGGTTGAAAATGACTCACATTTGTCACATTCTTATGATTTTAAGATTTTTTCCTCACAACATCCAAGTGAAATAGACAACACAGGCATGATTATCCCCATTTAGAAAAGAGGAAACTGAGACCCAGAAAAATTAAGTGCTTTACTCAGTCTCATAGATAGTAAATACCAGAGCTGAAATTCAAAACCAGGTCTCTGCAGATTCCAGATCCCTTGCTTTTTTCAATGCAACAGGCTATCCCAAGCCATTGGCAGTGGCTCCTTTATTGCTCATAACCCAGATCATTATTATTGTTCTTGTCATTATTTGAAATTAAAAATTAATGTAAGTACTTTAAAATATATTTGATTTCTTAACAAAGCTATCTGACAAGTCTTATTATCCCTCATTTGACAGGTAAGGAAATTAAGGCTTGAAGAAATGGACCTAAGGTTCAAACCCATGCTTTTTGATTCCAAATTCCACCTTATCATCTGTTTCTTTGCTAACATGGTGGGGTGGGGGGGGGGGAAGGGAAGAATGGTGTAGGCCCAGCAAATAACCAGCTAAGAAGCAAAAGAATGGGCTGTGAGAGATTTGTACTCCTCTATCCCATATAGGAATCTGCCTGTCTTAAGTAATATTAAGACTTTAAATACTTAAGGGACAATTTCAGTGAGAGAGCCAAATTGTCTCCATATGGTGAGCTTGAAAAAGTCTTCCTTGTCACTCTTCACTTGTCTAAGTACCCAATTAAGAAGAAAGGAAAAATTCCTGCATATTTTTTTAAAAGTTCTGAATACAGCCCACTTTGTCAAGACCTTTAAAAAAAAAAACGATACTTCCAGTTTGTGTGCAGGTTTCTTAAGTCTTTGTTTTAAAGTATTTCAGTTGGCAGTTTCACAGTGCTAGAAGGAATAAGTTATGGTAACCAACTAACTGTACAGAGGCAAACTGCCTCTCCAGAAATATCTCATGCATATTTTGTAAAGATTCCTGTGAACACCTGACCTCAAAGACCCCATTTCCTGTGTTAAGCGAAGCTTAACTTTTCCTGTAAGTAGAAAACCTATGCACATTTTAAATTGCTACACATGTTGAATAAACTAATCTACAAACTTTCCAGTTCCAAGATACCTGATAATGATGACATTTTTTGTTGTTGTTGTTGTTAAGCTTACATGTATGCCTTCTATTAGAAGGCAGCCAGGCAGCACAAGCACATAGAACCTGGGTCCTGAAGTCAGGAAGATCTGAGTTCAGGTCTAACATCAAACATTCACTAACTGTGCAATGTTGGGCAAACCATTTTTCCTGTTTGTCTCTGTTAACTCTGCTGTAATAGCACCTACCTCCCAGGGTCATTGTGTGGCTCAAATAAAATAGCATTTCTAAGGTGCTTAGCACTATGTCTAACACATAGCACAGGCTAGCTATTGTGGTTATCATTGTTGTTTTTAATATTTTTATTAGTAGTCGTAGAGATCTCACCTTTTCATAAGCTTCAAAGATTGTTTTGTGGGGAGAATATGTGCTTATACAGATTCAAGTGCACATATGTTTATGCATTTATTTGTGATATTTGGCTTATTGTTGATTCTTTTAAAATAATTAAATGGAAAGGTCTAAAAATGTATGCTTTCTAATTATTTCGTCAGGAACTTTATAAGAAATATGTTGATCTAATAGCTATTTTAAGATCTGGTATTTTTCTCTTTCTGTAACTTTCAGAACTAATAACAGCTCTCTTCCAGTTAGTCTTTGTATGGTTTTCAGTTATATAGTTGTTTCTTATCCACTACACTTCTTTATAGCTCATCCACATTATCATCTTTATTTCTGGAGAGAGGAATCGAGGTCTGAGCACTTGAATCTGTTTACTATTTTTCACTCATTTTTTGTATCAGTTTCGCTTGTTAATACATAGTAAATAATATGTGATCTTACAGTATGAGCTTAATTAATACGGTATGATCTTAATTTAGGGAGTGGGATTGGTTCCTGACTATGTTTTGTTCTGGGTTTTTTTCCTAGAGTTTCTTTGAGGGACAGTCAGCATCTTGGGATGTGGCTAAAAAAGATCAAAATAGAACAAAGAACCGATATGGAAACATCATAGCATGTGAGTTTAAACCTGTACCATTTTCACTGAACATGTATTTCATGTAGGGTTGAGATTTTGTTAATTGCCTTTCCTCTGTGTGAGGGTTAATAGAATCCCAGAGGGGTAACACATCTGTTTAGAAAGTCAGCCATTTAATTTCAAACAGCATTAGCTATTGGCCATGTCTCCATGATTGTCATCATCCTCATTAATTAAACTGACTCAGACTCCTTAGCCAGTGGAGATAGCCTGCTGTTTGATTTCATGTTTGCCATAAATGCATGGAGGTATTACTAAACAACTGAGACTGTCAGGGTAATAAAAAAAATCACTCATAGATTACAAAAATTATAATATTGCACAGTGAACATATTCAAGTCAGAGGTATTGTTCTTCTCACATGCCTTTAGCAGTCTACTTGGAGCCTGTGTGTCTGAATTCTTAATTGTTCAGTGGTGATTAGCATCAGGGGCTTTCTCTTATCTCAAGTCTTGAGTTTCAATATCTTGGATTTAAATGTGGGAAGAATAGTGATTATCATAGAAAACTGTAGAGGCAGTGAAAAAGGTAGCTGAGGCAAAGATGCTACACAGCTGTTAATTAACCTAAAACATCCTATTTTCATTTTAAAACAATTTAAAGCATGTTGAGAAAAGAAGCTTTGGAATTTTAGACTCATAACACTTATATGGGATTATGAGCCAGAATTAGAAGTTATCCCTTCAGATCTGTTTCTTATTTGCAATGAAGAGCACATGTTCAGATTTGTACAAGTGTCTCTTTGGGGCCACATGGGGATGATACAACTACAGTTTTATGAATGGAGTGATTTCCAAGATGCAAACTGCATCAAAATAAATAAATTCATGATGTAACAGTTTCCCATTTACTATACCCAGAAAATTGGCATTGATGTAGACATCCTGGCATCTCATCCTTTCTCCCCTAGTTCAGATTACATTGTATTAGATTACATCATAGTTAGACAAGTTTGTCCCAGTTGTTCAGTCCTTCACCAATATCTGACCATGACCCCAGGTGGGGTCTTCTTGGCAAAGATACTGGAGTGGTTTGCTGTTTCCTTCTCTAGTGGATTAAGGCAAGCAGAGATTAAGTGATTCACTCAGGGTCACTCAGCTAATGAGTGTCTGAGACCAGATTTGAACACAGAGCTCAGCTCTGTCTACTGAGCCACCTAGTTACTCCCTAGGCAAGCTTAAAAAGGAGTTAATGAAGGATGAAAGGATGCAAATCATTAAAATTTATGCACATAGTCACAGAGTTCCACACAATGACAATCGTAGCTAATATTTATATTGGGCTTTAAGATTGTGGAGCACTTTATATAACCAGGTTTGATCTTTACAACCACCTTTTGAGATTGATGATAATATTATTACCATTCACAGGTAAGGAAACAGACTGAGAGGAGTTGAATAACTTCTCTGGGGTCACATGGTTAGCTAAATAAATGCCTGAGGCAGAATTCAAACTCAAGTATTCCTGACTTCAGTTACATTATCTATATACCATTTAGCTACCTAACTGATAATTCCTATAGATAGGATGTCCCAAAGGTCTTAATGCCATTTTAAGGTTTTAAACTTTAAAGCCGTAAGAGCTTAAAATGCCACTGAAACCACAAAATAACAATTCATATTTATATGGCATTTTACATTTGACAAAAGTTTACATATTTTATCTCATTTAATCCTTACAACATCCCTATAAGAGAATGAGCTGCTATTTCCCTCATTTTCCAAGGGAAAAGACAAAGGCATATGATGGTTAAGTGAATTTCCCATGGTCACGCCACTAATAAGTGGTAGATCTGAGCCATTTGACTCTTAAGTACAGTGTGCTTCTCACTATACCACCCTACCTCAGTCAAAGCCTTATGATTCCATCCATCAGAAAGTTTATTATCAGGGAGACTGACTTCCATGGGAGTCTCCTGTGTGTGATTTCTCTCTGCCTGTTGTAATTTCACACTGATAACCTTAAGTCTATATAGTCTTAGGACAGTGGTTCTCAACCTTCCTAATGCCACGACCCTTTAATTCTTACATGTAGGCGTATCTGCATGTGGGCGGACCTGCCTGGAGATGGATAGAGGAGCACTGTGTCAAGTGTGGAAATACGTGTTTTCTGAAGGTCTTAGGTGACCCCTGTGAAAGGGTCATTCTATCCTCAAAGGGGTCACGATCCACAGGTTGAGAACCACTGTCTTAGGAGGTCTTAAATTTTAACAGCTTGCCTTTATTCTTTTAAATTTTCAGATGACCACTCAAGAGTCATTTTACAGCCTGTCGAGGATGATCCTTCTTCTGATTATATTAATGCCAACTATATTGATGTAAGTGTTCGTGTTATGCTTTTTTTGACTTTGTTGACTTCTGTATATGAATCTTTTTTTGCATGTTCTACCTATAAATTGATTGATAGCTTTTAAAAATAAAGAACAAACTGTACACTTTTCCTTGTTCTACGTCCTAGTACTCACTGACGTTGTTGTGCTTTCTTTCACACCTGACTTTGGTTTGGGCTGTAGATTTGGCTGTACAGGGATGTAAGTACCACTATATGTAAATAACAGCACCCTATGTTAAATATTGACTTTATCTACTCTTAATTACAGTTCTTACTAATGCCTATTACTAGTTAATCTCTGCATGCTTCACCCAATTAACATCATATGATAAAATATTTATTATATATCTGTCCTTTCTTTTTTGTCTGTGACTTCTGTTCCTTGTGTAAGAAAAGATAGTTTAGCCCCTTCCCCTTGCTGGCTATTTCTAGTGGGGGAAAAAGGTAAAATGTTTTCACCTTTGCAATTCATCAAGTATTTGAGTTTTATTTCTTGATGGTTTTTGTTTCTAGCTTTTTTTTCCACCCCTGTCCCCAAACTCTATGTGAGAAGCTGGAGATGGTATGATGTGTAGTAGTGATGCTGAAACTTCATGTTTCACATTCTCTTTTCTGCTTTACAAAATGGGTGGGGAAATTCGTTTATGGAGTGTGGTGGTGGTTTTTGAAAAAGTAACATTTGTGACAATCAAATTATTAAGTTCAATGTAGGTCAGATGTTCAAAAATGTATTTAAAGTATACTGACCAATTAGGTGTGGCATAGGTTTTTCTTATTATCTTTTAGTTTTATGGAATCATAGCTATAAGTGAGTATACATGTAAATAACCTTCTTTTAAAAAAATTCAGTACCTAAGTTATTGTGAAATGAAAATCAAATTATTGCAGTCGTTGTAAAGATGATAGGATTCTAAACATTAATAAATTACTTCAAAAATTGTGGGATAATTGATAATCTTTTGAAATGGATATGTTTGCCCAATATATACACTACACCTCTATATGTTTACATATGTGTATATAATACATTTGAAAGTAAAATATCACAGTTGAAGAACATACTCATTTTGATAACCATGAAAGAGCTATTTGAAAAATTCATTAGTTAGAATTATGTTTATACTTTCTTTGTCAAATCTAATCATTTACTTGCTTGAACTGAAATTTCTTGAACTTATTACAATTATTACTGCCTATTGCTAAATAACAATAAAGTTGAATTGCATAAGTATAGTGGGTATGAATTACACATTCGCATTTCTTCAAAATGTTCCAGTATTACTCAATATGGTAACATAACCACAATCCTCATCATTGTATGTTAGCTAACAAAAGATTTTTCTTCACAATAAACTCTTTTTAAAAAACATCCCCAATTAATTAATGGAGATCATAAAATTTTAACAGTTTGCCTTTATTGTTTTTAATTCCCTATTTAGCATTTTAATCTTAGGTTAATCTTTTGTCATAACTTATATACTGGAACCTTATATATAATATCATTTTCTATAATTACCCCATAAGAATGGGTTATAAGTGAGATGTGTCATAATGAGAGCATTCTGGTACTTTGAATTTATGATTCCTCTCCGATGAAAGCCTATTTGGTGCCAAATACTGAAACGTACAGTCATTTTATTATAGAACTCCAGTGATCACCATACATATTTGTTATGTTTTCCTTTTTACTGATTTATTATAATTTTAAAAAGTGCAGTGCAATAGGCAGAATTATGGTGATAAAATCACTCTGAACAAAAAGCTTTTAAAAATGAAAATATTAATTGTTCCTCTTCAAATATTTTATGCTGATGTTCATTAAATTATGGAGACCAGAGATCTTCCCAAAGAGTTCCAGTGCAGACTTAGCCTTTGCCAGTTTGCACAAGCTGCTCAGTTACACTGAGCTACCCACAGCCAGACATCAAAAAAAACCCCATATTCTATGTTGTGATGTTAGCCCTTAATCAGGCCTCTGTGCTTTCAAACACAACAAATTCGAACCTTACCACCACCACACTTAGTAATGACTAAATGAATTTTGAATTTGTCTTCAAGGAGTTGTCCAGTGTCAGAACAGTTAACAAACTATCTTTTAACACTGCAGTATGTTTTTTTCAAAAATCACATGTTTTGCCTGAGAATGTGTGTATACACATTCAAAAAAAATGGAAGTTTTTGTTCCATTTGAGGGTTGTTTTTTAAATCTTCCATATGTGTGCATGTTTATAATTGTGTGTGTATAAAGTAAGCTTAATAAACATGCACAAATACAGTTGGTATAATCATGATCACATTTCTAGAAAATGATTGTTTCAAAATATATCAAGATGTTAATTCTATGCACACATGCATTGTCCAGCTCTAACATTGAAATATTCAATTATTATTTTATGGTTCTAATATGTCTTTGTCCATTTGTAATTCACTGTGATGTATTTTGGGTTAATAAAATAAGAACCTAGATCTTTGTGCACCGTTATCGTTGGATGTGTGACCACAGACCAGTGGGAAGGCATAAAACTCTTTAATGGAATATAAAATCCACAATAAAAAGATCATGTTAATGAAATAAGATGAAGTGTATTGGGGTCATAAAATAGCATACAGTGACTACTTTATGTTATTCTAATCAGATGTTTATATTTGCTTTTCAGATAAAATATATCTATAGTTTGAAAGGTGAACCATAAAAGTTCACTAGTCATTTCTGGGCATTTTATTACTTTACCTTAATAAGGGGTTTTCTATACCTTCTTATGCCTTCATTCTTTTATTTTGGGTAACATTACACAATGATAAACTCTTTGTTTTGCTATTTTAGGGCTACCAGAGGCCAAGCCACTACATTGCAACCCAAGGTAAGTTAAAACCCTTATGGCGTTAACTATAAGAGTAAGATAGTAAAAAGAAGTTCCAGATTTTCAGTGTAACACACAGAGCAACAGCTGCCCTTTATTCATTTTTACAGCTGCATTGTTATATCCTTTGTCCATGTGGAACATATATAAGTGAAAGCTTGTGTTAGATTATTAGAGCTGAAGTTTGCTGAGTAACTTGCCATATTGTTGGTTTGGTGCTCAGTGTTTTGGCATAACAGAGTACTTAGCCAAGAAAGTCAATGGAAAAAGAATCACTGGTCCCCTTAGTACAGGGGAACTAAAGCCAGGCTCATCCCTATTAAGGTAACTGCTTCCTTGAAGCATACTTTGTCTACAGGGAATTTTAGTGACCCAACACCAATATTGTTATGATGAGATATTAAACTTTCTTCTTGCCATTTCTAGATGAGACAAGCCTGGAGACAGACAAAGAATGAAAAGGAACTTTGACAACTTAAATTCCTTGTAGAGAGGAAGGGGAAATGCAAGGAAATATTACTTGATTGCATCACAAAGAAGAAT
The DNA here is from genome assembly GCA_028646575.1 of Pseudocheirus occidentalis. Lineage (NCBI taxonomy): Eukaryota > Metazoa > Chordata > Mammalia > Diprotodontia > Pseudocheiridae > Pseudocheirus > Pseudocheirus occidentalis. Next base: position 287,387,229 of record CM053593.1, on the reverse strand, counting down.
AAAAATGAGTGAGGTGAAGGAAGGGACGAGTTTAAATTTTCTTTCCAAGTTGATCACTGACTATATGAAGGGAGGAAAAAACTACACATCTGTCTTATGGAAAATAGAAGCAGGTGGCTTTAATCTAATGTTTACTGCTTTGTCAGAGGTCATATCCTAAGTATTTCCACATATCTCCAGGAGTAATTTAGTTTAATTGTGCATCATTTTAAAGTTGGAAAGGTCGACGGTGATGAACAGCATTGGAGTTTTACTGTTTTAAGTGCACTACATCACAGCAATGTGTTTGCAGGGAGTGAACATTTATCAGCAAGAGTGCATCTTCATTAGCCCCCAAATGGGCATTGTTTGTGAATAATGGGCATTTATTCAATTAGCATTATGGGCTGTTTTGTTCATTGTCAGTGGAAAGTATACATTTTTCACAATGATTTGAAAATACAGGGACCTAATGCAGAAACAATTAAAGTACCCTAGGAAACAATATCTAAGACTATATAAAGAACTGACAGCTAGACATACAGTATGTTCTGTAGCAATTTTTTTAATGCCCAATATTGACACAAAGTAAACTTAAATGCCAAATGATTTGTGCTAATTGCTTTTGATGTGGTGTTTTTTTTGCGTTTTTGGATTTTTTTGTTTGTTTATTTTTTTCCGTATCTGAACTCTTCATTATCTACAAAAATGACTGAATGCACGTATTCCAGATCCTGGACTCTTACAATAACTTTTTTTTCCCCAGCTTTTTGGAAGGGAGAGGGCAGGTCAGTTGGGGTTAAGTGACTTGCCCAAAGTTACATGGCTAGTTAACTGTTAACTGTCTGAGACTGGATTTGAATTCAGGTCCTCCTGACTCCAAGGCAGGTGCTCTATTCACTGTGCCACCTAGCCACCCCCCAAAACCTTTTAATTTAGCTCTCTGCACTACTTCAATCCATCTTTCATAAGTCCACCCATGTCTCTCTCTCTCTCTCTCTCACACACACACACACACACACACACACACACACACACAACTCTGTAAATTTGAATGGCTCCCTATTACTTTTATCATCAAATATACACTTTTCAATTTGTTATTTAAAACTTCACAACTGGTGCCTTGGCATATTTTCAGACTTTTACCACATTGCTCCCTTCAATGGACTCTGTGGTCCAAATGTACTACTCAGTTTGTTTGCTTACATATGTCCCTCCATCTTCCATATCTGGCCCTTTTCACTGACTTTCCTTCATACCTAAAATATTCTTCCTCTTACTAATCTCTACTTCTTAGAATTCCTAACTTCCTTCAGTTAGCTCAGATACTACTTCCTTCAGTCATTCTTTCCTAGTCCACTAAGCTCCTTGTGCCATCTCCTCTAATTCTACCTTCCATCAAATCTGTTTATCTTGTGTTCATTCACCACTATTTCATGTTTATTCTCTTTCCCCCATTAGAATGTAGACTGCTCAAGAAGAAGGAATGCTTTTTCTTCTTATTCCCAACACTTAGTATAGTGACTGACAAATAAAAAGTACTTAATAAATGCTTTTTGATTGACTGATTGCTTTCTTTCATAGGTCCAGTCCATGAGACAGTTTATGATTTCTGGAGGATGATCTGGCAGGAGCAGTCCGCCTGCATTGTAATGGTTACAAATTTAGTTGAAGTTGGCCGAGTAAGAAATTTGTTTGGTTTTTTTGTTTTCCTTTTTTTTTAATTGCCAAGCAATCCAATTCAGTATATATTTAATACTTAATGTGTAGCATATTGAGCTTATTGCTTAGTAGCAACATATGAAATAAAATATAAGAACATAAAGAGAAGTGAAACCCAGTACTTTGTGAAGACCAAAGGGAGAAAGATTTCATGCAGCAGGTCACCTTTTATTTGGGCTTTAAAGCATTTTAGCAGGCAGAGAGTGTATAAGAGCACATATAAGCAAAGGAGGAGACAGGAAGCATAGAGGGCATGTACAGGGCATGATAAGTTTAAGTGGTCATCAGTTACATGGAGTGGATTAGGGTTAAGTAAGGCTGGAATATTAGATGGTAGAGAGCCTTCAGTGCCAGGAATAGGTGTTCAGATTTTACTCAGTAGGCAAATGGGAGACATTAAAAGATTTTGAACACAGGAGTGACATTCCAGATCTGTAGAGCTGCGTGAAGAATGTGTGGTATGAAAGACGATTTGCAGGATTGACAGGATGACCTACAAGAAGGATGTCCTGTATATCATAGGAGGCTATTGTAATATTTTGTGTGGCTTGTTAATAAGGTCCTTTATAGGAATAGTGTTAGTAATTTGAATAAAGATCATTGAAAGAGATGTTGGTGAGGTAGTATTTACATAAGAAAAGTAAAGAAGAGGGAAAAGTCAAAGATAAGATTTCAAATATGAGAGATTGGGGTGATGATGATACTATAATCATAAATAGTCATCAGAAGCAAGTTTAGGGGACAAAGATAAGCCTTGTTTTGCCTCTCTTAAGCATGAAGTTTCAGAGGGACCTTCAGTTTGGAAGTATAGGTCTAGAAATACCCATCTGGAAGTCATATGTGTAGATGTCATAGATGGAGCACAGAAATTGATACGATAGCCAAGTAAGAGAATGAGCAGGGAAAGGGAGAAAGGATAGAACACAGATTCTTGGGGCACACTCAGCTTTGGAGGTGGGGCAAGGGTAGGAAATGATTTTTTGTCATCAGAGAGTGAACAGGAGCAGAGAGAGGTGGAGGTAAAGTAGAAGAATGTGGTTTCTCTGAAGTTGAGGAAGCAAGGCGTTCTCAGTGTTAAATGCTCCTGAGAAGCCAAGTTGGATGAAGACTGAAAGATGGTCATTGTATTTTTTCAACAAAGAAGTCATTGACAAATTTTGAAATAGAACATAAGAAATGGGAACATATTCCAGATTAATATTATATCAATTGACATTTTATTTAAAAATAAAATTAGAAAGTTTTGCTCTTATGTTCTATAAATAGTAGGGAGTACTCTTAAAATCAGTACTTCATATTAAAAAACCATTAGCCAAGACATTTCTCTTTGACCTCTGCATTTCATAGAATACATTTCAAGTCAAATGTCATCCATTTGCTTTATCAAATCTTCCAGTCTTATGCAATTAGTATCATAAATCTCATTGATGCTGTGATGGTGACACTGATTTCACATGACTTATAGACTTCTAATTAGTCATCTTTGATTGAAACGTGATCAGAAATGCAACTTTAGATACTAAGATCCTAGGCTCCTGAATGTACTCAAGCATCCCATTTGTTATAAACTACCCTTTCTTGCCTTCACTTTTACATTCTTCAACATGTTATCTCAATTTGCCATTTAGGTTAAGTGTTATAAGTATTGGCCTGATGATACCGAAGTTTATGGTGACTTCAAAGTAACTTGTGTAGAAATGGAACCACTTGCTGAATATGTGGTTAGGACATTCACTCTGGAAAGGGTAAGTGTTTTAAAATCCTATTACCAGTGTAGTAAAATGGCTGTCAGAGTCAACCAGCATTTATTAAGCATTTACTATGTGCCAGACTTGCACTAAGTACTGAGAATAAAAAGAAAGGCAAAAAACTATTCCCTGCTCAAGGAGCTCACAGTTAATGTTTTTGTATTTTAAAAGATAGCAAAAAATCATTTGCTCTAAAAGCAATGCTATTCCCTTTAAAAAAAATTTCCATATATAAACAGAAATTGCCAATAGTTGATGCTTGTAGCATATTATGAGTAGAAAGTTTCTCCTTACTAAGGAGATCATTGTATTCAAATTAAACAGATCATACCATACCCAGCTAACTTCCAGTTGAAAAATAGAACTGTCTTCCATGAGGGAAAAATTGTTTCCTTCTAATTTAGGTAGGGAAAAAAAAAATTCCTCAAGAGTTTACTATCCACTATGCTTCATTCACAAAATTATTCGGAAAAATCTTATTAAGCTTATTTTATGTATACAATATTGTGCTAGGCTCTGAGAAAGATAGAAACTTGATATAAGACAATATCTGTGCTCTTAGAGCTTATAATATAAGAGGCAGTAATTCAGTTTTGCCACTTGTGATAATGGAATGGGGACTCAAACTCCTGGATGTGGAGAAATGAACTAGCAATATTTAGCCTTCAGAAGCAAGAGTTAGAAGAGGTATTGGAGTTGACATGATGCCAAAAAGTAGAACAAGGAGAAAGTTGCAAAAAAGCAAAAGTTGACTCACTTTCCATCCCTACCCCCATACCGCAAAAAAAGTTCAGCAAGAACCAGCATGTTATTTACAATTAGAACTGTCCAGAACAGCCTGCTGTTAACTGGAGGTCTTCAAACAGCTCATCCTGTTTGATGATGAAGGAGGATTTCAAACAAAATATCTTGTTTTGTTGGGGATTTTGTGAAAAAGATTCCTGGTAGAAGTTGGATTACATTGCCTTGAAGGCCCCTTCCAGTTCAATGACTCTAAAAAAAAAAAAGTAAGAAATGAGAGCAGAAAAGCCAGAGGGAATAGCAGAGTTGTCCCTTTAAATAGCCTTAACTGCCAAGTAAGATAGATGGAAATGCTTGTAGCTATGAGAGGAAGCACAATAGGGACAGTAGCTCAGATGTTGGCCTGAAGACTTAGACATCCTGACGAACGCATATCTCCATATAAATATTTAGAGTTCTAGTCAAACTTGGAAATAAAACTCAGTCAATTGGGGACTGGTGAATAGGATATGTAGTTTTACTTAGTTTATTATAAAGGATAAATGAATGGGGAAATAGTAAAATTCTGGCTGTTCAGAATGAGAATATTCAGCATGTGGCAAAATACGCATGTTTATAATTGCCTAGATTTATTTTGAAAATTTGTTTGTATATGAATTTTAGTGACTTTGATTATTGAGGAATGTTGATAATATCCAGGAATCTGGATTCTTGTAATATCTGATATTTTGCCTGAGTCATCGATCATTAGCACCTCTCATGTCAGTCTGTTTCTCTTTTTTAACAGTTCCCATAGATAGCCTAGAGAAGAGAAGGGCTGTTCTTGGAGTCAGGATAGCCTGGATTCAAGTCTTGCTCCTGACACATACTAGCTATATGACAATGGGCAAGGCACTTAACCTCCTAGGCAACACTCTGAAGTGTAGCTGATTTGCTAATGATCTTTGGATGTAGAGGAGTTCCTTACTCCAAGAGAAAAATCAGAGGTCTGGGCCAAGAAAGCAAAACCAAATGAAAAATATCCTTTTCTTTTTGTAGGGGGGAAGGCAGAGCAATTGGGGTTAAGGAACTTGCCCAAGGTCACATGGCTAGTAAATGTTAAGTGTCTGAGGTTGGATTTGAACTCAGGTCCTCCTGACTCCAGGGCCAGTGCTCTATTCACTGCGCCACCTATTTGCCCTTTAAAAAAATAGCTTTTTTTCTAAAACAATTGATGAGGGCAAGGAGTAAAGGTTATGTGATTTGTTTAGAAAAAGATTTTTTTGTGTGTCATTTGTGGATTTTGATGAATTTTCTTACTAGTTGCCTTGCAGAATAGAATGGTAATGCTCTAGCTGTCTATTAGTCCTCAACATTGTGTTCATTAGCACGCTGTTGTGTTCATGAATACACAACTTTATTTAGCTATACTATGTTATGGCACTGTGCTGTACAGCTGGGATAGACAGAAATAAAAGAAAATGGAGCTCACCCCTGATGTAAATACGTGTAACAGAAGTATGGAATTTTAAAGGTAGCTATTTCTTTTCTTAGTTCTTAGTGGAATCAGTGCCTAAATAAAATATGCTTTGAAATAAAACCAAATTTTTAAAAATCCTCTATCCATTTCTTCAAAATGAGAATACTCATGCACAAAAAATATGCACAGAATTCAGTTTTCACATTAGTGAGTTATAAGTAATAAGGAAACATTAATCATGGACCTTTTCTTAGTGTTCAGTACTTCACTGACTATCTTAAAGGAAAAAATGTAGTTAAGGAAGTACATTCTAAGGAGAAATCTGAAAGAGGAAATATTCTTTCAAGTTGGGGAGAGATGTGACCTACCGTAGCAAAGGAAGCAAGAGAATTTTTAAGATGTGCTAGATAATGGGATAGAATAAAATGGAAGTGAGGTTGTGTGCAGAGAGTGAACATAAAAGTGAACAGAACAGAAATGAAAAGCCAGAAATTAAAGCAGTATTTAGAATCCCCTTTCATCCTCCCACTCTCCTACTCAGAGACATTCAATGACAAACCATTGTATACAGAATAAAGTTCAAATGGTATTCAGGGTCAGGCACTGTCTGGTCCCAGTCTGTCTATTCAGAATTATGTCCTACTACTTCTGCATAGTCAATCTCTCTTCTAGCCTAACTGCTGTCATGAACATGTTTTTGACTTTCTCAGGTCCATGCCCTTCCCTCTAACTGAAATATCTTCTTATTTCCTCAGTGCGTATCCCAAGGGAAGGGAACCTACCCAAACTGAGGTTGAATCAAATCTTATTTCCTCCAGGAAACCTTCCTACATAACCATATCACAAAATAATTTCTCTCCTCTGGGAATTCAGAGCAGTCAGTGACTCTACTTTTACTTGGCCATTAGCTGTGTGCTATTTTGTGACATCTCTTATGTTTATGGTGCTATATTATTATTTCACTCTTGCATTTTTATTTAACATTTCATCTGTGTATGCCTTTCTTTTCCAACTGAACTGTGAACTTCATAAAGGGGAGGGTCATACCATTAGCAAATGTAGAGTAGGAAATAAAATTCAGGTCTTTTGACTCCAAGTACTGTGCTTTTTCCACTGAATCATTGCTAACCCCCAGCAGGGACAGAAGGATGGGACAAATTCAATTAATTTAGAAAACATTTTAAAGCATGTCTTTTGTCTAAGGCATGGGACTAGGTACTTCATTATTGCTTCACTTTACTTCTGCTACAACTACATTGGTTTCTAACAATTAAGTTCAACAACTATACATAAGTTCATAATTCGTGCAAAGCACTTGCTAAGCCCTGAGGAAGATAGAAAGATAAATAAGAAAAGCTCCTGTCCTCATGGAGCTTGCACTCTACTCAAGGAGAAAAAATGATTTCTAGCATGTGGGGATTGTCAAATTAGGTAGATCAAGAACTGCAAGGTACATAAGAGGCAGTCTCGCTCAGCCTTCTCATTTTATATATCAGAAAAATCAAGGCCCAGGAAAGGTAAATGACTTGCATAGGATCAAACAAATAGTAAGTGTTGGATTACATGAGAAGTGATTGAGGAGGTGAAATTTGAGGTGTATCCTAAGGAGTAGATGAGAATGGGAAGGGAGCGTATTCCTTGCTGAGCATAAGCAAATGTAAAAGAGTGAGAAAGCACATATAAGGACCACAAAATACTGCCAGATTGCGTGCCTATTATTATATAAACATTTCTTTTAAGGATTATCTTTTAATGTAAGAATCCCCTCAAAAATGATATTTATAAATGTATAAATAGTGTATTCACTGTCTTTTTTCTTTCCATCTTTAGATGAGTGGCATTATTGTGAAATATTCACCAGGCAAATAAATTTCTTTTGCTTTATTTTTAATTGATTGTGTTGAAGAGGGGGATTTGAGAGGCTATGGTAGGGTGGAAATAATGTTAGAATTCAAATCAGGAGGCTAGGGTTTACATCAGAGCATTGGCATTTCCTAGTCAAAAGTGCTTTTCCTTTTTTAAACCTCAGTTTCTTCATCTATAAAAGGGAAAAATAACACCATTACTGCCTACCTCACAAGGTTGTTGTAAGGAAAGTTCTTTGGAAATATTTATTATGCTGCAATATAGAGAGGTCATTTATAATTTTTTTTTGATCAGAAGTATGTTTTCATTGCTGTAGGAAATGCCAATGCAGACGTGCAGTTGCTCTCCAGCTTTTAGTCTGAGAGAGTTGCCTAGAACCCTGAAAGGGTCAAGTGATTTGCTCAGGTTCATATCACCAGTATGAGTTAGAGACAGGAATACTAGGGGGGGGGGGGTTGACTCTGAGGCCAATGCGCCTGATCCTTTTACCATGCTGCCTCTCCAAGATTATAATTTTTCATGAAAACATGTACATTTTTGTCAAAAGGAAGATTTTTAATAGTTTACAGAAAAGAAAAAATCAAAATAAAGGAGAATACAATACTCTAATGGTAAGAGTAAGAAATAACTGAGGAATACATTAACTATTCAGCATAAGAAATAAAGGAGACGGCTGGTGACTTTTTTGTATTAAATGAATATGTTTGTTCCCAGAAACTTCTTTCTGAAACCATCTCAATGTTTTGTATCACCCCTAAAAAAGAGGACTACTTTTAATAGAAATGCCAAGCACGTGCTGTATCTTGACTTTAAATATAGGTGAATTTAGAACAGACATGGAGTAAAAAATCTCTGATAGAAGGATTTTATTGCTACTAATGCTAAAGAAAATGAAGAATAAAAATAAAAGTGCTGGGGTGTGCTTCTCTAAAATGAGAAACACACGCATTTTTACCTGTACAGTGGCTTTAGTTTCATCTCCTACATAGCCTGTGGATAAGAGTATGCCCTTGGGACTTGCAAAAGAAAATGATTAAAGATATACTGGCAGAGACACTATCCAAGACAGATAAATCAGAAGTTCCATGGCATCTGTAGAAAAAATAAGAACTTTTGCCTTCTTCCTAAAGGGCATATGTGCTCAGTAAAAGGGGCAAATACTTTAACATGAAGATCTAGAAGAGGGGTTCATCATTATGGTGAAGATGTATGGTGGAGCTGAACTGCATGAGAGAGAAAGAGGAAGGAAATAACAAAGACATTGTTAGACCATGTAAATATGTTTGTTTTGTTGTTTTTTAAATAATCTTTTATTTATTTATATTTAGTTTTCAACATTCGTTTCCACAAGATTTTGAGTTATGAATTTTTATCCCTCTTTCCATTACGCCCCACATATTGAATACCCCTTCCCCAATCTGCTCTCTTATATCTATATATGTGTGTTTGTGTGTGTATACATGTATATATACATATATACACATATATGTATATGTGTGTGTATATACATATATACACACACACACATACACACATTTTGAAATAATATTTTACCAACGTTCTTTCTAACTTTTTGTTACTTTTTTTCCCATTAGCAGGCATTGGTTTTATCTCTATCCCACCTCTCCTTCACTGGGGGGATAAAAGGAAATACACCATTAGCAATAAACAGTTCCACACATACTTTAGACCTTGTATGCCAAGTGCTGTGCTGGTATACCAAGGGGTAAATAGGTGTGAAAAAGGTATTGCCCCTGTTCTCAAGGAGCCTGAAAACTTGTATTACTCACTTGATTCTCCAGTAATCTATGTCCCCATTTAGTTAGTCACCATTCTAAATCCAGATATACCCAAAAAATCTCCTTCAGCCTTTTAGACTTAAATTCTAATGTTTGGTCACATCCCCATCACTTTTGACTCCTATACTTGTTCATCTTGGCCATGAGAAAATGGTTGAATCTGCCGCAACTAGAGCAGTGGTTCTCAACGTTCCTAATGCTGTGACCCTTTAATGTTCACATGTGGGTGTAACTGCATGGGGGCAGACCTGCCTGGAGGAGGATAAAGGAGCAGTGTCTCAGTTCCTAAGACCATCAGGAATGTGTTTTCCAATGATCTTAGGCGACCCCTGTGAAAGGGTCGTTAGACCCCCAAAGGGGTCCTGAACCACCAGTTGAGAACCACTGAAATAGAGACTCTTACAGGTGATACAGATCCAAAATTAGAAGAGGGGAGTGTCTTCCTGGTTGGAGAACATAAGGAAGCCTTCAGTGAAGATACGCATGTTTCTGTTACCCTGTACTACAAGAGTTTATTGTTGATTAGACACCAGATGGGGATCTTGTATTCAGTGAAGACTTTTAGAACTCCCATCAGAAACAGTAGTGACAACCAGAATAATGATTTCTGAATAATAATTAACAGGTCTTTGATAATTAAGCTCTTAAGCCTCCTCACACATGCTTCACGTAGTGGTGAAGTTGACTCTCAAGTATGATTTCATCATGCACAGCTCTTCCAGAGTACTGTAAGAACCTGTGCCTCAGGTAGCCCAGCAACCCAACCAACCACACACTCAAATCATACCCTCCTTCCACCCCCATTAATGGAAAAAAGGAGGGAAACACTTAGTAATAGCTGACCTCTGTGGTCATATTATAGTAAAGGGCCTTTCTTCTCTCCTTTTAGCATAATGGATTGAATCATCTCAAGTGTTGAAAATGGGAGGATCTACCTCTCCCTGAAAGCAGCCTTATCTGGGCAAGAAGTCTAGTGCCCCCTCAGGGCTGTTGACCACAGCTGTTCCTTTTCTGCCCCTTCCCCCAAGATAAATGCCTTACCTGCTATATCAACTAGGCGTGCTTGAGAGATCAGAATTATATATCAAGTGAATCATCTTTGAATTGGATTTGCTGATGACTGCCAAATTTGCAGCCCAGCCTATATTAGAAAACCTTAGTTTAGACTGCAGTGGTTCTCAACCTTCCTAAGGCCGTGACCCTTTGATACAGTTCCTCATGTTGTGGTGACCCCCAACCATAAAATTGTTTTTGTTGCTACTTCATCACTGTAATTTTGCTACTGTTATGAATCATAATGTAAATATCTGATACGCAGGATGTATTTCATTGTTACAAATTGCACATAACCCACAGGTTGAGAACTGCTGGTAGAGAAATAAAATTGACAAGATGCCTTAAAAACAAGAAACTTAAAAAAGAGTTGAAGTTCATTTTTTTTTCAGTGAATCTAATTCATTTGACTTAGAATGAATTTCTAAATTACCAGTATGCCTTTGATCATTACATTGTGGCTCCATGTTTAGTATCCTAATTCATATTATGAAGGTAATGAGTGCTTATTAGCACAGTGCTTGGCACATGATAGAATGTTTAATAAATGCTTGTTGACTGGTTAAAGCAATGCCTTTTACTTATTAAAGCATAAGAATCTATCATATAGACAAGGCCTGTATGAGAGTCATTATCTTTGGGTTGCTGTCACTGTTCACTGGCATTCCATTGTAATGAGGGAGATTCAGATTTTTCACATAACAGCTGTGTACATATAATTGTATTCTATAGTATATTATTTAGATTTCTGAAATTTAGCTAGAAAAGGCAACATTATAGGGATATATGAACCTATAAATATCATTTTTAAAGATCACACTCTGAAAGTTGTGCCCCAGAAGTGTTACCCATGTTACTTATTAGTGTTATATATCCCTAATCAGAATGTTAATGTACAATACTAAGTATTAATTTTTAAATGTGTTCTCAACTGTTCTCCGAGCAAGCAGTTGTAATTGAGCTCTTATAAATAGTTCACAGTAGGGTTGGAGTTTAGTGGAATATAATATTTTTGACACAAATGTTAATTTTTAAAAATAGATTCTGTAGTTCATCTGTGTTCTGCAAGCTGTGCAGCTATTTTGCCACCACCATCTCAACAGGCTGCTTTAGCAAATGAGAAGAGAAAATAGGGAGCCATGTGTACAGAAAAGATTGCATTAAATTAGCCCCATGTAAGGAAGGTTTAGAATCTGAGCTCTTTTATACAACATAATGCAGGAGGATGGTGGAAGATTACAAGCAATCTCGGCTCAAGAATTAGGGAAGAGCTGCAGCTTGTCCAGCCAAGCCAGATCATCCTGAGTATTAATAGATGAAACTAGAAGGAGAAAAATAGACAATACTGGAACAGATAAGTTTTAGATGTCAAAACAAATTATTTTCATCAGTGATAATGGAGCTTAACAGCTCAGATATATTTTATGAGGAAAAGGAAATGGCATGGAAGATGAAGAAAGCATCTAAACTTCAATGAGTATACAGAGAAGAAATTTATGCTAGAAGCAACATAGTTTTTAGAGCACTGAAGGATTTGTTTTCAAGATAACTGAAAATGGAGAGCAGTTAGTGAGAAGACTGGCAATATTAGTTTGTTAAAAAAAAAAAAGTTATCAGGAGGCCACCCATAACTAACAACCTAGATGCCAACGTTTTTGTCTCTCTAAAATCTTCATGTGAATAATCGACAATTATTACAATATTACCAATAAAAACACAAGGACTTAATACACAGTGACAAAAGGCAGGCTTTTGCAGCAGACTACATCTTTCGGCACCCAACTGATTGCTTAACTCCGAGCATTCTTTCTGGGTCTCACCCATACCTGGAAAGCTCTCCTTCAACTACTGACCTCTCTAGTTTCCTTTAAATCCTAACTAAAATGCCACCTCTTACAGGAAACTTTCCCCAAACCTTCTTAAAGTTCTAGTGCTCTCCATCTGTATATCGTTCATATATATTACAATATATAACGATATATAGTCTTGACACATAGGAAATCTCATTAACTATGTTTTCAAGAAATAAAATGAATGAAATTTTCAACAACATTTTCTTTACTTAGCATAAATTTTACCCGTGATAATTTCATATGGAATAAAAGCTTTCATGGGCTATTGGGGACTTTCCCATATTAATGAGATTAATTTAATTAATTTATTACTACTTTTCTATATTAAGGAGATGAATTTAATTAATGAGATTTCCTATGTGTCTCCTATGTCTTCCTATGAAATCTCATTTATGCTAATTAAATAAAATGTTGTTGAAAATTTTATTCACTCCATTTCTTGAAAATATGCATAGTTAATTGAGATTTCCTATGTGTCTAGACTATGAGGAGACAGCTAGACATACACACACAGATATATATGTATGTTTTATGCATATACATTTGTGTATGTACATGCATCTAAATGAGTGTATCTTGCTGTGTATGTATTTCTTTGAATGATGTCTCTCCAAGTAGATTGTAATCTCCATAAGTACAATGCCTGTCTTTTGCTTCTTTGTATTACCAGTGTTTAGCACAGTGCCTGGCACATAGTAGGTACTTAATAAATGTTTTTTTTGTTTGTTTTGGTTTTTTTGCTTTTTTGGAGGGCAATTGGGGTTAAGTGACTTGCCCAAAGTCACACGGCTAGTTTTTGTGTCAAGTGTCCGAGGCCGGATTTGAACTCACGTCCTATTGACTCCAGGGTCGGTGCTCTATTCCCTGCACCACCTAGCCGCCCCTTAATAAATGTTTATTGATTGATTGACTGATGTGAAGAATGTTATATTGTACTGAATTTATTATTTGTTGGCTAGGGGGAAAAAAGCATTTTACTAAGAAGACAAAAGAGCAAAACCCAGCTATGATGGCTCTCCACCACCTAAGTGCAAAATTAAACAAGATTTCTTAAAAGAATAAAAATTATATCTCCAGATATAATTTCATTCAACAGTAATTTGATTGCTAATATCTTGCAAGACATTAAAAAGGAGGCATATACTTAGCAGACATGCATCCTAATTCTTGGAGCATGCATTCTTCAGACTCCAAACGGAAGAGAAATTCTTTATAAATGATGAAATTCTCCAGATGTTCCTGTTTGGAGCTGATGTTGTATTAATCCCATCAAGCCTCAGAATACTCCTTGACTTAAGATCCCAGTCTCCCCTCAAAAAAAAAAAAAAAGAAAATCAGCCCTAAAATCTAAATAGGAAAAATCAAATGAATAATGAATAATTCACAGAGATCTCAGTTCAGAAAACTTGATCCCTAGCCATGCTTTTCAGTACTGGATGTACCGTACCAGTATTACCAGTCATACACTTGACATACTAGTCCAGAAGAATGATAATTTGGCTTACTATTTGCTCCTTTTTGCTATTTTTTGTCTTTGTGCTGCCACTATCATTCGCCAATGTCTCCTTTTTTGACTTGCATTTAATCTGGATATATCAACCTATCCAGAACTTGTGACAGTTTAATGATCTCAGATAATTTTTTCTACTTTTAAAAGGACTTCATTGTGTAGCCCACCATGTTGTTTTCCAACCTAATCCCTGAATTTATACTATGACACTTCGGCATATATGCATATTAATGTTACTTCAAGTACCTGAGTAACCCAGTTCATCCATCTCTCTTACTTTTAGGACTTTCCTTTGACTCTACCTCAGTCACACACAAGGATAGTTTACATCTTTGATCTCACCATTGCCTACTTCCACAATCTAGAATTCTAATCCTCTATCAGACCATATTCTCCTGTGATTTTATTTATCTCATTCCTCCAAAATTTATTTTTGTTTCTTAGTCTCTCTTCCCTTCAGTACTCTCCTAGGACATCATCCCCACCCTGCCATCATTTTTACAAATTCAACATTTCGTTGATTTCTAATCTCAAATATTTTCTCTCCTCATTCTGTCACCAGTTATGCCTTTACAAACACCAGCCTTGGATTGCCCCACCCTTCATGTTCTCTATTTGCTTGATACTATTGCAGAAGAGTGCTGGAGAAATAAATAACCCAAGCAATCAATAAGCATTTACAATATTTAGTACTTACTGTATGCCAGGTACAATGCTATGCCTTAGGGATGAATAGAAAAAAAATTCATTGTCCTTACATATCTTATTTCAGTGGGGAGGACAACTACACATATGCATTGATATGCTTAAAATATATCCCAAGTGAATATAATGTAATTTCAGGGGACACTAGAAGCAAAACAGATCAGGAAAGGCTTCATGTTGGGGGTAGGGGGGATATAACTTGTACTTTGAAGAAAATTAGAGATTATAAGAAGCAAAACTAAAAAGGGAATGCTATCCAAGCATGAGGAGGAACAGGGGTCCTGAAGCAGGAAATGAAATTTCATGTTTTAGGAATAAGATGTCCAGTTTTCCTGAATCATGGAATTTATAAAGTGGAAAAAATGTGTAACAGGTTAGAAAGATAGTTGGAGCCCAGTTATAAAGTTCTTTAAATTCCAGAGGTAGGGTTTGAACTTAATCCATGTACTAGATATATTAGAAATTCATGTTGCATATGCCCAACTGGACCCTCATTTTAGCATGAAAATTCTCTATTTCTTCTGAGATTGACTCTGTGATGCTACCAATAGTGGAATCTCTCACCCTTGCATTGTGGCTCCTAACAACACTTAAAAATATTCTCTCTGAAGTTCCTGGTGATCTCTTAAAGGCCAGATTCAGCAACCTTTTCTCAATATTCACCCTGAATTCTCTTTGCTTTCTACGTTTTCTTGACACTTTTCTCTCATGGTTCTCCTGCCATCTTTTTGGTCTATTTTTTTTTTAAACATCTCGGTTAAATATAAGCTGCTTATGAGTAGGAATTGTTTCATTCATTGCATTTGTATCACCAACACCTAGCACAATATTTGCCATATAGTAGACATTTAGTAAATACTTTTTAATTGATTGATCATCCATATCCCAGCCTTTAACTGTGGATAAACCCTAATGTCTCTGTCATAGACCTACCATCTTTATACTGGCTCTCTTGGTCACCTGATCAAAATCATGAATTCAATTATCACATCTCTGCAGATGATCTCCAGCTACAGTCTTTCTCCTGAGCTCAAGTTTTACTTCATTCATTTCACTTATTGGGCATTTCTAACCAAATGTCCCACAGGCACAACTCAGCATATCCAAAACACAATTCACTATTGTTTCACCATTACCCACCCTTCCTAATTTTCCCTATTTTTTTGTCTATGGTACTATCATCCTTTCAGCCACTCAAGTTTGCCACTTCAGTGTAACCCTTATCTCCTTATTTTTCTTTACTCCATACCCTGTCAATTCTATTCTCAACACACTCTCCTCACCTTTGCTTCTTGGGATTCCTAATTATTTGGTTTTTGGATGTGTGTGCATTTATATAGAATGTAAATTTCTTGATTATTGGGACTTTTAAATTGTTTTACATTTGTATCCCCAGCACCTGGTGTATATTGTAATAAACACTTAATAATGACTTAGTGACTGATTGAATCCCTATTGCCCAGATTATGACACAAACCTAAGGGCAAACTACTGATTCAGTCTATCATTATGCATAAATTTACAATCTAGCATGACTTATTCTTCAATTCATGATGTTACATAGGTGGTTTATTGGATAAAAACACTGGAAATGGTGACAGGGAGACCTGAGTTCAAATCCCACCATGAATACTTAATAGCTGAATGATACCTCAGCCTCTTGTAGTCATCTGTAAAATGGGGACAAAATAGCATCTACCTCTCATGGTTGTTGTATTGATCAAATGAAATAGCACAGAGAGCACTTTACAACCCTTCAAGTACTTTAGAGATACCAGATAATTGCGTCCTTTTCTACATGTTCACTAACCAACTCTTCAGTGTTCTAAAATAAAAGTCAAGCTCGCTGTTCATTAGAGGAATTTGTTCTCTTGCCAACAAAGTATGGATAATTCTCTGCTGTTTATTCTGATTGTGGCTTGACAACACCAAGAAAATAAAGGTTCTCCACCAGCCAGCGCCACACCATACATACATGGAACAAATGGAGAAATTACAGCAAATGGAGAAATGGTGATTGCTGTAGATAAATTCACTTACCTTGGTAGTATATTTTTCAGGGATGTCCATATAGATGATGAGATTGATGAACACATTGCCAGAGATATCTCAGAATTTGGGAAAATAACCCAAAAAAATGTGTGGAAGAAAAGAGGTATATTGCCTGCCAAAGTGAAGGTTTACAGAGTTGTGTGGACCCTCTTGGTGAATGCCTATGAAATCTGGACAGTCTACTAGCACCATGCCAGAAAATTGAATTGTCTTAGGAAGATTCGCAAGGTCCCAGACACTTTTGTCCTTTCTTGAGGTGAACTGCCAACCACTGAAAGTCTATTACAGAGAGTACAAATGTGATAGGCTAGCCACGTTGCTTGAATGCCAAATACACATTTGCTTAAAAGACTGTTTTGCAGGGAACTCACTAAAGGAAAGTGTTCACAAGGTCAGAAGAAGCAATCAATGTCTCTTTGAAGAACTTTCAAATAGATTGCATGATGTGGGGGTCCCTGGCAAAGGACCACCCAGTATGTGTGCTAGCATCAAAGAAGCCACTATGTTCTATGAACAAAGCAGAAGTACAGTAGCTCAAAAGGAACATAAGATATCCAAATTTAGAGATGTATCCCTCTCAAATGGTCATACAGACTATTTATACATGACCTGCAATAGAGCCTTCTGAGCTCATATTTATATGATTAGCCACAGCTGGACACTTCACACATTAACCCTGACATCATGATATCACTTTGGTCCTCTTTAAGCATGAAAGACAAGCAACTTTTTCTCTTCACTTTTTGGAAAACCAGGACATTTGCCCATCTCATAGTGTTACTCCATTATGATGATTTTTTAAAAATCCCGTCTACCAGTTATTTCTATACTCATAGATGCTACTTCTCTGGGTCAGCTGAATTAAAGGAAGCAAGGACAATTTGATGCTTTCTTAAAATCACCTTACATGTCTTAGTATCAGCTCCCTCTTAGTATTTTTGTTCTGTTATTTCTAGTGTTGAGGTCATTCTTCCTAACAGAGAAAAGAGAAGTAAAATGAGAATTGACTTGCTCTGTTTTATTTTTGTTGGTGGTTATAATATCTCATCTACCTGAATCATTGAGAGAACTGTTACCTGTGAAATCAAGCATCATTAATATGTATTGAAGTACGAGAAAGGCATGTAAATTGTTGTTTCTTTAGATTTTTATTTTTTTAACTAAATATAAAAGACTTTGTATGCTTCAGTGTTTCACTGAACTCACAGAAAATCTTCCTAAAGACTTATTTAGTGAGATGTGTAGTTTTCCACATCATAAAAAAAACTCACTCCCCCCCCCCATTAACACATACTGTCTGTCAAAGCCATTTTTAAGTAAGCTCTAGCAGAAAATTTTTCTAAGTCATTGGTTAGCTTCTTTGTAAACTCATCTTCAAAGTACTAAATAGGTGAGTCAGGGAAGCATTAGGTTTTCCCAATTATTTTTTCTGTAGTGATTTTTTATAATGCCATTTAAATCAAGGAACAAACTGGACAGATGCATGCATCTTACACATATATAGCTGCAAACTACCTGGCTATCTTATGATATTGCCAATGCTGATCCTCACATTCATTTAGAACTTTTCAAAGTTTGCCAAGTGTTATCCTTCAAAGAATCCTCTACAGGTAGCTAGAGCAAGTGTTTTTATTGTCCCTGTTTTGCAGATGAGTTAACTGAGGCTCTGAGAAGTTAAATGACGTTCCCAGGGTCATTTGGCTAGTTTCACATCAAGACCAAAGTTTGTATTCATATTCTCTTAGAAAATACTGCCTCCATCAGTCTATTGGCCTATGGTAGGGTGGAGGGAGTTGAGGATTGGGAAGAAGCTGTTAGGTCATGGTAAATCCTCATTGCCATTATCTTTTTTAGTATAAAATATCTCTTGTTAGTAAAATAGAATGTATTGTTGTCAGTTTTAATTGTATCCAGTATGTTAGACTGTCTTTGAGATGGGCATAGTTTTATGTTTGAAGCCTTCCATTTTGTCTTTTCACAGAGAGGATACAATGAAATCCGTGAAGTTAAACAGTTTCATTTTACTGGCTGGCCAGATCACGGTGTGCCGTACCATGCCACAGGTCTGCTGTCATTTATACGCCGTGTCAAGGTATCTAATCCACCCAGTGCTGGGCCCATTGTGGTCCACTGCAGGTACGTGTAGGTAACAAATGGGCTAGCAGTTTAAAGAGTGATCTTTGTATGTTGTTAATAAGATTTAGCTCACAGTATGCAGGAAAACCTTTGAATTTTCTTTAAAAGTTCTCATAGATGAGGTTAAAGAGTATTGACTTGAAGCTTAGCTGTACATGAGATATAAATTAGAGAATAAATATGTGATTGTATTCATCTCAGGATGTGAGCATGTTTTTCACCGAGAAGCCAATAGGAACTGCCTTTCAGTGGCAACAACCGTTTTGTACTTCTGTGAGTTTTTTTGCAAATCCCATGCTAGATGAAATGGTTTGTTGTAATAGAGTTTTTTTTTCCCCCCAAGTCTAGTAAATCCCCAGTAGAACCTAGGCTGTTAAAACCCAGTATGAGGCCAACAGAGTTACTAAATAGACACAGATTGCAGGAATTTTCACAGCAGAACAACTGTTTTAAAAAATGCGTCAGAGGACCCAGAAAACAATCTCAATGAGTTCCAAACAATATATACCAGAGTACTGTGCACATTATGTTCAGACTTTCTTCTGATTAGAAATTTATCATAAAACAAGCATCAAGAGCCTCTAAGCACTAATCAGATGGACTTATTTTGAGAGGTCACCAGAAAATAAACCCAGGTTCTATAGATGTTTTCCTACATGCGACAAACTACCCTGGGGAACTTTTTGGTGGTTTCTGTTTTCTCTTTGTATATATGCAACCTAAAAGGAATTCAAGTGAGCCTATACAAAATGGAAAGGAAAAAAAAACTAGAAATAAAACAGTGGTAATGCAAGGAGGTCAAATACTATCTACCACTTTAAAAGATTACAAGTCAAATAACCCCTAAAGAAAGCCAATGAACTTTCCAATTAGGTCTACCTGTCTCAAATCCTGAGAAAGGATTAAATATGGTAAGGGAAGCCTAAGGATGTCGTGGAAGAAAAGGAAGGAGAGGGCTGTCAGGAGAGCTCTTATGAATTAAGACAATTATTAGGAGCTATTTTACCCAATTATATGCTAGTAAATTTGACAACCAAAATGAATTGGATGAATAACTACAAAAATGTTACCCAGATTAAAAGAAGAAATAAAATACTTAACCCAGTCTTAGAAAAAGAAATTGAACAAGCCTTTCCTCAGGACAAGATGGATGCACAAGCAAATTCTACCAAACATTTAAAGAATAATTAATCCCAATATTTTTTTTTGAAAAAACAGGTAAAGAAGGGGTCTTACCAAATTTTTCTTGGTGGTAATACCTAAGGTGGTAATACCTAAATCAAGAGAGTCAAAACAGAGAAAGAAAATGATAGACTGATTTCTCTATTGAATATTAATGCAAAAATTTTAAATTAAATATTATCAGAGATATTGCAGCTATGACCAGGTGGATGGAGGGCTGGTTCAATATTAGGAAACCATTAGTATAATTGTCCATATTAGTAGCAACACCAACAGAAATCATATGATTATCTCAATCTAAATCTCGATAGATTTAGAAAAATATTAGACAAAATACAGCACTCATTTTTATTGAAAACACTAGAGAGCACAGGAATAAATTGAGCTTACCTTAAAATGTCAAGTAATATTTCTCTAAAGCCATCAGTAGGTATGATTTGTAATGGGGATAAGATAGAAGACCTTCCAGTAAGATCAGGGGTGAAGCAAGGATGCCCATTATCACTACTATTATTCAATATAATACTAGAAATGTTATCTACAGCAATAAGAAAAGAAAAAAAATTAAAGGAATAATAGGCAATAAGGAAATAAAACAATCACTCTTCACTGATGATATGATGTTATACTTTGAAAATCTTGGAGATTCAACTAAAAAATTACTCAAAGTTATTTATTTTAGCAAAGTTTGCAGGATAAAAAATAAACCCATGAAAATCCAATGTCCAGAAACAAGAGACAGTATAAAGTACTTGGGAATCTACCTGCCAAGACTAACCTGGGGACTGTATGAACACAACTACAAAACACTTCTCACGCAAATAAAGTCAGGTCTAAACAATTGGAAATATATTAATCACTCATGGGTGGGCCAAGCCAATGAAATAAAAATGACAATCTTACTTAATCTATTTATTCAGTGCCATACCAATCAAACTATCATAGAATTATTTTATACAGTTAAAAAAATAATAACAAAATGCATCTGGAAGAACAAAAACTAAATGATATCAAGGAAATAAATTTTTTTAAAATGTGAATAAAGGCAGTCTGCTCTACTAGAGCTCAAAACTGTATTATACAGTAGTAATTATCAAAACAGTTTGGCTAAGAACTGGCTGAAAAATAGAGTGGTGGATCAGTGGAATAAATTAGATGCAAATTACATTATAGTAAATGACCATAGTAATCTATATATGATAAATCCCAAAATCCAAACTTTGGAACAGAAACTTATTATTTGACAAAAACTGCTTGGAGTTTTGGAAAATAATATGGCAGAAATTGGAAATTTGGAAAATAGTATGGCAGAAATTTAAGTATAGACCAACTCCTCACGCCATATACCAAGATAAGGTCAAAATGGGCACCTGATTTATACCATATCATAAGCAAATTAAGAGAGAAATGAACAGTTATATCTGTCAGATTTATGGTAAGGGAAGAATTTAGGACCAAAGAAGATATAGAGAGTATTATAAAATGCAAAATAGCTCATTTTGATTATATAAAATTAAACAGTTATTACACAAACAACCAATGCAACCACAGTTCTAAGGAAAACAGAAAAGTAACAGGAAGTTTTTGCAGTAAGTATCTCAAATAAAGGCTTTGTTTCTCAAATATATAGAAAATTGAGTCAACCTTATAAAAATATGTCATTCCCAATTGATAAATGGTCAAGGGATATGAACAGGCAGTTTTCAGACAAAGAAATCAAACCTTTCTATAATCATGAAAAAGTGCTCTAAATTAGTATTGATTAGAGAAATGCAAATTAAAACAGCTCTCAGGTGCCACCTCATGCCTGTCAGATTGACTGATAATGACAAAAAAGGAAAATGTTGGATGTTGGAGGAGATATGGGAAAATTTGGATACTAATGCACTGTTGGTGGAGTTAAGAAATGATCTAACCATTCTGTACAGCAATTTGAAACTAGGCCCAAAGGGCTATAAAACTGCATACCCTTTGATCCAGCAATACCACTTCTTGGTTTCTATCCCAGAGACCTCCCAAAAAAGGGAAAAGGACCCATTTGTACAAATATATTTATAGCGGCTCTTTTTGTGGTGGCTAAGAATTGGAAATCAAAGGGATGCCTATCAATTGGGGAATGACTAAACAAGCTGGGGCATAGGACTGCAATGGCATATTATTGTGACAAGCAGGGAGATTTTAGAAAAACCTGGGAAAGATATGAAATTATACATAATGAAGTGAATAGAACCAGGAGAACATTGTACATACTAACAGCAATATTGTTTGATGACAAACTGAATGTTTTAACACAGTTGAATGTATAAGCTATATCTAATTGCTTACCATCTTGGGAAGGGGAAGGGAAATGAGGGAGAGAGGGATGGAATTTAGAACTCAAAACTTTAAATAAAAATGTTATTAAAAATAAAAATACGGACTCTTGTAAAGAAAAAAAAGAGAGAACTCATGAGAGCAGGATGGTTCTGTTGTTTGAATTTCTGAAGAAGCAGTGCTCTCACAATCCAAGCATCAGTGGAATAATGCTAATAGATAAAGCTAAAAATTTAGAGCCTCAGATAAAACAGCCCTTCAATGGAGGGATCTGTTGGCGTGTCACAAAAAGTTTCACATCTTAGGATTTCTGTGATTAAGGGAATACGCTGAGATTCTCAGTTAAGTTTCTGTTTTCAGAGGTATCATTTTCGACTTTCAAGTCTAACTTTAGAAAAAGGTGAATTACAAGAAAACAGATTTACAAAGTAAAGGGACTTCTTTTTCACCAACAGCTTCTGTTACAAAACTTGAGAAGCATTACCCCTTTGGGGGGTGGGGGTGGGGGGGAGGGAAATCTATCAATATATACTTAGTCATGCCTTTTGGGAAATGAAGTTGTCATCTAACAATGACCTTTCCCCCATCTCTGTAGCGCTTTTCATTCCTCTTCCAACTTCAGCTCTCTCACAGAACTTTCTAATTCCATCAGTATACACAGGCCTAGGTGGCTCTAACATTGTTAAGCTCTGAGAACTTGGTCTTTTTGTTTGTTTTGTTATTTACAGCTTTTGGCAAGTAATGGAGAGAAATCACAATATTCACAATTGGTCAGTAGGGCCATTATTCAAATTGAAATTTTCTTTACTTTTCAAGGTTTGGATTATTTTTAAAATATAATTTTAAATTAATTTATTATATGTATTTTATATAATATATATATAAATTCATATATATTTTAAAATATAATTTTTGTCTACTACTTTTTCCTAGAGTTCAAAATGAGTTCCTTTGAAATGAAAGATACCCACTTATAATATAAAATGTCATGTTTTCTTGTATAAAGTTTGATACTAATCCTTAATTCTGTTTACAACCAGTTGTAGTCCTTAGAGCCTTTCTTAGCCTTTGCACAGAATGTATCTTACTTTGTAATGGAAAATTCATATGTATATATGTATGTGTATATAAACTGTCATGGCTATTTGTTATTTGTTTCTACCTGAACTTCAGGAAGTTTGATTTAATTAGTAAACCCTAGATGATTTTACACATTTATGACATAGATGTTTCCAGAGTTGTGACCCAGCAACTGATTAAAAAATGAAAGAACACATCAATGACCTATGTATTTCTCTGAATTAATCCAAATATATCCACTCAGTCCTTAAATTCATTTGATTGAATTGATTCACTTATGTCATTGAATTGAATGAATGCCATTGTTTTGGCATCAAAAAATCCTACCCATTATTACAGGCAAAGTAATAGTAGCTTTTCTCCCCTTTGTCATTGATTGTATCCATTGTTTGTAGGAGCTTTTTGTCTGTTTTTTTTTGTGGGGGTGGGGGGGAGAGGGGAAATCAAGTGTACATACAGTGGCATAAATTGATAATGCTAGTGTCAGAACAGGATTAATGGTCAGGTCCAAGGCTCACTATTAATTCAAACTTTTTCTTTATGTAGTTGTAATTGATATAATTAATGTCTCATTTATGGGTTGTTTAAAAAATACATGAAATAATGATGTAATGATTTTGATGAGATTTTCCATAGTTAGCAATTTAACTTATTTAACCAGACCAGAGACAACTATACTTGTTGCATGATCTCTTTCCAGTGCTGGTGCTGGCCGAACCGGATGTTACATAGTGATTGACATCATGCTAGACATGGCTGAAAGAGAAGGTGTGGTAGACATTTACAACTGTGTCAAAGCCCTCCGTTCTCGTCGTATCAACATGGTTCAAACAGAGGTAAATTGGTTGATCTCTAGTGGATCTACTGCTTTCTAACATTCATCAGACAAGGTGGTGGGTTGGTTTATTTGTTTTTTTTCTTGGAATCACAAATCTTACACATTTTTAGGAAAATATTGTTGTCCTTCAGAAAGGTTACATAAAGAGAGTTCTTTGTATTCTCTCGCCTTGAATAAAGAAAAGTTTTATTAAAATTTCATACTTTCCTCCTTTTTCTTCTTTTGGTAGGAACAGTACATTTTTATTCATGATGCCATTCTGGAAGCCTGCTTATGTGGAGAAACTGCCATACCTGTCTGTGAATTCAAAGCTGCATATTTTGATATGATTAGAATAGACTCCCAGACTAACTCATCACATCTCAAAGATGAATTTCAGGTATTTGCAATTACTAAGGGTTCTTCATATAAGCAACTGAAGACATTAGCTCTGGACACTTTTAATTTTTTGAATGAGATCTTTCATATCAAATTCACCACCTTTTAACCTTATTTTCTTTTATTCTTTTCATTATCTTTGTTACAAAGTTATTTTAATATTAATGAGCTCTGTTCTCTTGTGTTTTGAAGGACATGTAAGTTCAAACACAAAGGATTTGTGGGTAAAATAAGGAATGTTAAAAAAAACCAACCACACTGGTGATTTATGTATATTTACAACCTTTTTTCTCTCTTGCAATCTTACAAAGTTAACCTTATGTACCCTTCATTATATTGTAGAATCCAAGCTCATTAATTGTAGTAAAAACTGGTTATGTTCCTTTCTTGTGAATAACCCCAGTACTTTTGCTATTATCATAGCATTCTACAGATATATGGTTTTACTAAGATGGAGAGCTGATTGCGGAGCCATGGTATTCTGACTTTCCACCCAGTGCTCTTTCTATTGGACCAGAACTTATTAACCTGGATTTCATGTATCCTAGTCCAATGATAGATTTTAGAAAGTCTGTGAATTTGAGTCATTGGAAAATATATCTTTGTTTCAGTACAGTTAGTTTCCGTTGTAATTCTGTATATTTTATTTTATGCATTCAAGAACATGATTCTGAGGGGCGGCTAGGTGGTGCAGTGAATAGAGCACCGGCCCTGGAGTCAGGAGTACCTGAGTTCAAATCCGGCCTCAGACACTTAACACAAAAAACTAGCCGTGTGACCTTGGGCAAGTCACTTAACCCCAACTGCCCTCCAAAAAGCAAAAAAAAAAAAAAGAACATGTCAAGAACCCCTGAATTAGACAATGGTGCCTCCTAAAAATATGGAACTCCTTCTTTTGTTTATGCTTTAGCTGCTGACTTACATAGACTAATAAATTAGTTGGTTTGATTTTGTCTGTGTGTGTGTGTGTGTGTGTGTGTGTGTGTGTGTGTGTGTGTGTGTGTGTGTAGAATAAAGGGGTTGTTGGGTTTTTTTTGACATTGCTGTGTTCTTAAATTTTTCCTTTTTCTTTTTTAGTGAGGGTATATCAAGGGCAGAGAAATAAAGTAACACCATGGGCTATTTATTTTTTCCACATCTCAGGCTTCATTAATCTAACGTAGATTTGCCACTCTTGTGGATGCCATCATTTTGTACACCTCTTAATTTTATTCTTGGCCTAAACCAAACAGATTGCATGAAGGTGACTATGTTTTAACCTGGGCTTTCTCTTTCTCTTTAGACCTTAAATTCAGTAACTCCTCGACTACAAGCAGAAGATTGCAGCATAGCCTGCCTGCCAAGGAACCACGACAAGAATCGTTTCATGGATATGCTGCCACCTGACAGATGTCTGCCTTTCTTAATTACTATTGATGGGGAGAGTAGTAACTACATCAATGCTGCTCTTATGGATGTAAGAGACGACTTCTTTGTTCACATAGAGCTCCTTTAAAAGCTGCATAATGAGGAAGAACACTTACTGGTTTTCTTCTTCAGCAAATTAATTGTACAATGGAAAACCGTTAACATTTTTGAAGTACTAATTCTTTTTCTTAAGAATTATTTTGGAGTTTTTCACTAAAAGGGTATTTGGGGAACTAAAATATTCATAACTTGATAGGAAATTCTCCTGTTATCTTTGAATATCTGCCTAGAAATTATTTTCATCTCATTTGCTTTCAGAGAAAAACATTATGTAGCTCTGTTTTGAATATAGTAAATAATTGACTAAAATCACCAAATATGGAATGTTAAGTAAGAATCTTCTATCTCTAATACCTTGTGACCTAACAATTTATAGTTAACATTTATTTGGCTGTTTATAGTAGGAAAGATTATATAACCTCAAATCAATTCTTAATTGATCCCATGTTTGTTGTAGTCAGGGCAGATTTGAACCTCTATGATCCTAAAGAAAATTCTACATATACTAGATTCTGATTGTCTGAGAATTGGTTACATAACAACTAAAGAATAAGCATTCAGCCAAAATATAAAATTAATTTGCAAAATTAGATCAGGAAGGAACGAGGGAAGTACAAGATTCTTTAAAAATGAAACAAAAGTATTGGAGAAAGTTCTCACTAACAGAATTTTTTGCTAAGTATTTCCCTCATATATTACTCAGTTCCTTATAGTGCATTGTAACACCTGGACCTTATACCCTCCTGACTCTTCTTTCTTTTCCCATCAGGGGATTACCAAAGAAATATTTCATAGTTGAAACTCCTATGTAACCCTAGTGATTTAACTCAAGCTCTTAATTGTAGCCCAGGCATAATATGGATATCCTAGGATATATATGGGGGAATTTAGAAGAAAAATAAAATATAAGAAGAAATAATTATTCCACAAATCTTAAAAGTTTCCACTATCTAGAATTTTGTGTGTCAGGCCAAAGAATTTCAATTTTACTCAGAAAGCAATAGGGAGTTACTAAAGACTTGAAAGCAGAAGAGTGATATGATCAAATTTGTATATAAGAAAAATTATTCTGCAGGCAGCTAGATGGCACCATGAATAGAGCACCAGCCCTGGAGTCAGGAGGACCTGAGTTCAAATTTGGCCTCAGACACTTAACCCTTGCCAGCCATGTGACCATGGGCAAGTCGCTTAACCCCAATTGCCCTCCAAAAAACCAAAATAAATAAATGAATGAATAATTTTCTGGAAAAAAAAGAAAAAAATTGTTCTGGCAACAGAATGACTGGCGGATTGACTTAGAGAAGGGAGAGAGTAGATACACAATGACCTTTTAGGAGGCTATTGAAATGGTCCAGCTGGCTGATAATGAAGATTTTGGTATTGGCAGTGCCAAAAAACAAAAGTACTGGACAAATGCAAGAGATGTTATAGACATGAATTCAATAAGACTTGGTGACTGCTTATCAAAAATTTAAAAAGACAAAGAAAATTTCAAGATTTTGAGAATAAGACACTGAATATGAATTGAGATGCCAATAACAATTAAATTATAATGAAGGGAAGGTTTAGGGTAAAATATGCTCAATTTGGGGCATCTTGAATTTGTGGGTTTGGTGGGAGATAATTCCATCCATATAATCAACTCCAATGTTGGTATAGTGCAGGTTTACTCAGAAGAGAAAGAGAAGTCAGGGTTGGAGACGTATAGAAGAAATTTTGTAGTGACTACATTGTACTATTTAAACTATTTTTTTTCAATCCTGCATTCCATTTTTCAACAGATATGAGAAGAATAAAAGGGAAAATGAACACTTAAAGAAAAACTGGCAATTTTACAAATTTTCAAGTATTTCAGTTGTCTATCTAGTGTAGTCATTGGGCGTACTGATGTATCAACAACCCATTAACATTTTTTAAATACATTTAATTTCTACCTGACTTTTACCTCACAGTCATTTTTGTATAAGCCACTTCCCAACTTCTCACTCACAACACTGAAACTGAACCCTCCCTTGTAATAAAGAAAAAAATTAAGCAAAAGTAACTCAGTGAATGACAATATCAAACATCGTATGCCATGATCTACTCTTGTAGTTCCACACTAGTGTGCCAAGAAAAGGAAAATATATTTCATGATCTGACCTTGAGACCTATGACTCGGTTTCTATGACTCAGAGCACAACTTATTTTAAATGATATTTTCATTTACATTGTATGAATCATATAGATTATTCTTGTGCTTCTATTTATTTTTTTCAGTATCAGTTCATGTAAAGTATCATGAGTTTTTTTCCTTATCCTCATAATCTTTATTACTGATTTCATTTTATTACAAAGCAGTTTGTTTATTCACCAGTCACTAGACACCAACTTTGTTTCCATTTCTGTCCTACTGCAAAAAGTACCGCTATCACTATTATGCACACCGCAAAATTAAAGACAAGTGGCAATAACAGCAGAAAATGATAAAAGTAGTGGAAACACAGGGCCAACACCAAACCATATATAGTGCTCTTCTCAAGTTCTTTCACTTCCATTCTCTATGTAGAGTCAGTCAAAAGACCATTTAGAAGTAATCCTACGGGAATGCATCAAGCTCAAAAGGAAGTGAGTTAATGACTTTCCTATATGGCAGCATGCTTAGCCAACACAAGATCATTTCCTACAGTGCTATTAAAACATTTGGAAATATTTGAGATATTATGTTACAAATGAATTAGCAGTACACTGATAACATAGATCAGCATCAAGGAAATGGGGCATCCATCTTAGTCAATTGACTAGATGCTCCCATCATTGCCTATGAAAAAGGAAATAAGAATGCTTAATGGTTTTCTCCCATTTAAGTGGGTCCTAGAGGACCCTGAGAAGAGACTTAAAGAAACTCTCCAGTTCTTTTCTCCATATTTATTCAGTCTTTCCCTAAGTATTTTTTAAGCACCTATGTTCCAGGCACTGTGGTATATGCCGAGTATAAAGATGAAGTTGGATTTTGCTCTAGGCTGCATGGGTAGTGAATCCTGCTTGATAATATCTGGAAGCAAAAGTGTCTGGGTTACACTGAACTGTAGAAACCGTAATGAAAATTCTCTGGATTAAACAGCAGCTTTGCTAGGGTTGGATATGAGACTGTTTTGCCCGATTTATGTTAAGGTGAGGTATGTTGCTTTTGCTTATGAATCTACAGTCCTAATGCTCCCTGTCCAACCTGTTTCTTTACAGAGTTACAGACAGCCTGCTGCATTCATCGTCACACAGTACCCTCTGCCAAACACTGTGAAAGACTTCTGGAGATTAGTTTATGATTATGGCTGTACTTCCATTGTGATGTTAAACGAAGTCGACTTGACCCAGGTTGATGCCCATGATGTAGTTGTGGCATTATGTGCACTTAATTTTCTAAAATTATACTCTAGTGCTACAGTTCTCTTTGTACCTTGTAAATTTGAAAGTCTAATCACCGTCTTCATTTCCTTCCACAATCTTCATCCTCTAGGGCTGCCCACAGTACTGGCCTGAAGAAGGCATGTTGCGATATGGGCCTATTCAAGTCGAATGCATGTCCTGTGCAATGGATTGTGATGTGATCAACAGAATTTTTAGGATATGCAATCTCACAAGGGTAAGCAATTGTTCAGTCATTCTAAGTGGGATGCTTCAGGATAGCACGAGTTGAGATAATATTAATGGTGTAGTATAATTCTATTCAGACACCAAGGGAAAAAAATTAATAAACTTTACCTATTCAGTGCTGAGGCTAGTAGTCATTTGATGCTTTAGTACCAGAATAAAATATGCATCCTACAAACAGAAATGCTGACAGTTGGAAGCTAGCTCTCTTAGTGGATTTTTGCAGAAGTTTATTACTTCTGGAAATCTCAATTCGAGTCTGCTTAACCCATTAGAGACTGCTACTTTTATCCTGGCCCATAAGCATGTGTTTACCATGTCCAGAATATCATGTTTCATTAAGATTGTCATTCATTTCCAAAAAAGCATTTTGATAAAATAGCAGAAATGTTCACCTATGAAATCTTAGGCGTAATAGACTTGCTATGGTTTATTAGGAACAGTAGCATTCAAATCACTTTTGGTACCAGCGTATAGTGGGATTCCTACATCTTCCTTGAATAATAATGATATCATATTCTCCTTTCTTCCAAATACATACAAATGAAATTGGTTATGTCTTTAAATATAGCCAACAAAGAAGCAGAGAATAAAGAGGAGTATTTTTCTTAAAGTATGTCACCTCCAATTAAATGTTAAAGAGAAACAAGATTTTTTTCCCTAGGATCCTCACTACATTGGGAAAAGTACCTGACTCTGCTCTTAGTTTCTTGATTATTTCAGAGATCTCCATAAATGATAGCTGCTGTACTTCCGCACAGTTACCTCTTTTTTACTTTAAAGAATTCATGACATTTATCAGTGTGGATACTGCTTCCATCCACATAGATTGCAGCCCTCCCAATTACCTTTAGAGTGTTTTCTGAGTTGTTTTGGCCAGAAACATTCATTACTTCTTTCCAACTTTCTGGTGATAAGGCTCTCTAAGCTTGCTAAGTCTGATCCTTAGAAGACTCATAGTCTATCACTGAGTCCATATCTCAAAGCACTTCCAACTTGGTAAAACCTGTCTTAGCTTTTCTTCAATTACTGTGGCTTTCTAGGTTCCAGGGTCACCTCTGTACCAAGATGAGACATTGAGGTATAGGACCTTAGTGGAAAAACATTTTTGTAAGTTCTGATAAAAACATTCTGTGCCATAATCACAAACAGTCAAGTCTGTTTTTCCTTAAAAAGGAAAACTTTAAAATACTTTCTTCAGTAAAAGTAAGAATATTCATATACATTTTAAATGCTTACTTAGATGAAATTTGATTATGTCTGCACATCTGTCAGGACAATTGCTCTGAAAATAATTTCACTGAGCAACTATCAGTATAGAGATAAGAAAGTATGCACCATAGAAAATATTCAGAACTACAACTGAGATCTACTTTTTTTTCTTGACAGTTTTTTAGTTTAAAAAAAATATTTTTTAAGCAGAAAAGATATTTTACGTTTAAGCAATAGGTTTTTTATGAAAAAAAATAGGTCAGTCTCATCAGTTGAATCTCTTGCATGGTACTGCTTGATCCTTTCTTTGGGAATTTTTAATATTTTTGATAAGGCACATTTCTGTGCTTACATGTGGACAGTTTGTATCTAAACTAGGGAGATTTTTTTTCTGTAGTAAACAAAATATATGACATCATATCAAATGAGTTTTATATTCTGCCCGTTTTCCTTAAAACCTTTTTTTTTTCCTACAGCCACAGGAAGGGTATCTCATGGTACAGCAATTTCAGTATTTAGGGTGGGCTTCTCACCGAGAAGTCCCTGGATCCAAACGATCATTCCTGAAGCTGATACTGCAGGTCGAAAAATGGCAGGAGGAGTGTGATGAAGGAGAAGGGCGGACCATCATTCATTGTCTGTGAGTATGGCTTTTTGGTCACATTGGAACTGCATTTATTTCATGGTTAGCCCTATTTGACCTTGCACTAGCAACCACTCCTCTTTACAAACTGTACTACATTCTTCATTCTTTTTTCCTGCTACATAATTCTAAAGTCCTGTAATTCACCTCTTTACTGACCCCTTTTGGGGTGTCAGGATATGTGTTCTTGTTTCAGTGCATTATGTAAGTTATTTTCTCAGATTCTTCTTTAAGCAGTTTTATTTTTCCTATTTTTGTTTGACACCAAAAAGCTATTACATTGTCCAATTTCCCAGGTGGCAATCCATCAGACATCAGAAGCATGAATTTTTGGGTTAAGGATGTTATTGATATGGGGAACTCTCTCTAGCTAGGCAACCCAACAGTTTATCTGCAGTGTAGTCTCAGAGAGCTGCTTACAATACTGAAAGTTGTAATGCCTTTCCCATTCACACAGTCAGTATATGTCAGTAGGATTTCATGCAGATCTTTTTGGCTCTGAGTCTACCTCTTCACTACCATACTGTCTTCAAATACTGCTTCTCACATCCTCCTCCCCACCCAAATTAAGAGAATAGAGACGTAATGGAAATAGTGTTTTCTGAGGGAGTCAATATTGTGCTTGCCTCTTTGCAGACACATAAGTTGGCCTGAGATCTAGTTTAAAAAAAGTATGACCTTTACTGCTATCATTCACTTTTCCATCTTTTTTTTTCCTTGTCTCCCTTCAGGAATGGTGGGGGCCGAAGTGGAATGTTCTGTGCCATAGGCATTGTTGTGGAAATGGTGAAAAGACAGAATGTTGTTGATGTTTTCCATGCTGTCAAAACCTTAAGAAACAGCAAGCCAAACATGGTGGAAGCTCCGGTAAGTCATCTAATCATAGAATCTTATAGCTTAGAAGAACTTGAGAAATCAGTCCTATTCTGACTTTTTAATTTGACTTCGTGAACCATTATATAGGGACACCAAATGTGTCTGTGGGGTTAGTTATGAATCTCTTAAAAAGAGAATCAGTAGTTCATTGTTATTTTTCTACAATATGCCTACATAAAATCCTTACTACAAGTTCTATTTATGTGCTAGGGATGAAGAGAGTCATTTCTCTTGTACCTGAGAGAATTATAGGGTTTAATTCTGTTTTATTAACACAACATGTGCTAATAACTTTCATGTCATAGATGCATTCAGTTTCAACAGAAAAGCTAGTACCCAAGACAGTGCCAGTCTCAATCTCAGTAATCTCACTATTTTCATAGGCACAGATAAAATGTAAAAAGAAATTAGAATATTGTTACTATTTTTCAGAAAGTAGTTTTTCTTTTTAATGTGTGTTTTTTTTAAAGATTTTATCTTTTTGTTTGACTTTTTAGTACAAGGAAAGAAAAAAATCAAGAGTGAGAGGAAAGAAGAAAGGGAGGAAGGAAGGCTTATTGAGTTTTCACTTATTTTTTGTTTGATCTCATTACGTTCTATGGTTTGGCACAAAACATTAAGCTGAAGAAAATCCTTTTGTGTTGTAGGAATATTTTGATCACACAAATATTTTCAATGAAGACAGTCCTATTTTACTTATCCTCAGTATACGAATTAATCTATGATCTTTATTACAAAATTAATTTGTGAATTAGATGCTACCTTTCCAGTAAGCAGCTATCAGCTTTTTCCTTCTATCAGGCAAAAAGACAGTGTCATTTTGACCTCTAAATAAATGTAGAGATCATAAAGCAGTCTTGGCACATTGTAGTGATGGCTTTATACTCTGAAGAGGAAAGTTAGGATTTAATAATTGGAATATTGAACAGTTTCTTTAAAAAGTATATATTAGAACTGTAAGATTAAATGGATGATATTATTGTGGGGGTTTTTTGGTTTATATATATAATTGTTGAAAAGAGAATTAAAGTGCTTGCAAATGAAACTGTTGAGAAGGAATCATTCTTGATCATACTTAACTACTGATCTCCTCTGTACCATCACTTCGACTCATTTTAATTTTTTTTCAATTAAAAAACCTTTATTTTCTCTTCCATTCACCTCCTACCTCCCCAAGAAAAAATCTTTAGAGGAAAAAAAAACCCTATTGACAAATAGGCATAGTCAAGCTTAACAAATCCCCATATTGTCCATATATTAAAATGTATATGTCATTCTGTGTTTTGGATCCATGGTATTTCTATCAAGAGGTGGGTAGCATGCCTTTTCATCAGTCTTCTGGAATCATGGTTGTTCATTACACTTATCAGTGCTGTTTAAGTTTTTCAGAGTTATTTGTCTTTACAATGTTATTCTTGTATAAATCATTCTGTTTCTATTTACTTTACACCAGTTCATACAAATTTTTCCAAGTTTCTCTGAAATTATTAAAGTATTCCTTTACATAGACCATATTCATAATTGTTCGGCCATTCCCTAGCTTATGGTTACTCCCTTAGTTTCTGATTCTTTATAACTATGAAAAAGTTACATATGTGTCCTTATCCTTTTTCTTTGTTCTTTTTGGTGTCTAATGCTGCTAGTGTCACTTTTCTGGAAGACAATGGTTGTCCATATGAACAAAACTATTCCCAGCCAAGGGCAGGGAGGGTCACAAACACCACTGCCTTAGCTTTATGACAGGTTGCTGTCATGGTTTTCTCACCTACTTTGATCCTGTTTCTCCTGTGATCCAGATAGGATTCATTTATGAACCAACTATTATATGAAAAGCCCAGTGTTAGGCTTTGGATATACAAAAAAAAAAAAAATTTAAGTCCCTAACCTCAAGGAGCTTACATTCTATTGAATGCCTAGACAAATTAATTTCCTTAACATGGTTCACTTTCCAAAAGAACTAAGCTTCAGGCTTCAGCAACCAAGATGTTCATATAAGCAAAGGGATATGGAGACAACAGCATCCTACAGCCCACAGCATTTAATCACAGCAATAGTGTCATGGGATCATAGCATCATAGATTTAGACCTGGTAAGAACCTAGAGGTCATCTAGTCCAACATCATCATTAAAGA
This sequence comes from Pseudocheirus occidentalis, assembly GCA_028646575.1. Classification (NCBI taxonomy): domain Eukaryota; kingdom Metazoa; phylum Chordata; class Mammalia; order Diprotodontia; family Pseudocheiridae; genus Pseudocheirus; species Pseudocheirus occidentalis. Next base: position 287,352,852 of record CM053593.1, on the reverse strand, counting down.
GATTTAGAAACTCGATTCCTCGAGACATAAAGAGCATATATATAATAAAAAGGGCAGTTAGGTGGTACAGTGCTAGGCATGAAGTCAGGAAGACTCATTTTCCTAAGTTCAAATCTGGCCTCAACACTTAGTAGCTGTGTGACCCTGGACAAATTATTTTACCATGTTTGCCTTAGTTTCCTCATCTGTAAAATGAGAAGGAAATGACAAAGTACTCCAGTATCTTTGCCAAGAAAACCACAAATGAGGTCATGAAGAATCAGACAGCTGAAGAGCAGCAGAACAACAGTCTTCTGACTCCAAATCCTACCTTCTTTCCAGCACAGCATAATAGCCTTTAATACCTCAGAGTTGGTGGTGATAGTATCTGTTATCACCATGGCAATGAAAGCAAAGAGACAGTCTCTGCCCATTTCTTAGCTAAAATGCCTTTATTGTCACTCACTATACAAATGTGGACAATGATGTCACCAGATAACTGATTCCAGTAGCCAAAGGACGTGTCTTTTTTATTAGAGAAAAAATTCATGCTGATTCATGCTGAGAGTGGTTTCCTGCCTCATGAAATTTAGTTAATTCATTTTAACCACCTACTCTCTTTTTTTTCCTCCCCCCAACACCATAATTCCCCGGGTATTCAGAGTGGATTGATGTGCAGTTATCATGCTGGATGCTCAGTGCAGCCTTCAGTCCCTTCATCCCTCCTTGTTTTCCTGGGGCATCCCCCACTGCTCTGCCTCCTCTTTCCTCCCTTCCGTGTCTTTACCTTTTAATCAACCACTTCAATTTTACACTATCTCCATCCTTTGAATCCTTTGCCCTATTGTTAGCAAGCTGCTCATCCCTTTCCAAACCCTAACCCTAGATTACTCCTACAGCTTCTCTGCTTCTGCTTACATTCGACATAATGCTAGTGAAGAAGATCATACAACCTCACTGACAGGGTCTGAAAATTTATGTTATTTAATCTCAGTTGGGCCCTCACTGCTGCTTGCCCATCCTTTCACTCTGATCAATTCTGTTTTGCACTTCAAAGCAACTGCTCTAGATCTTTTATTTTCTCAGGAAAATCTGTTGGTCTGAGCCACCAATCCCCCTCCTCTCAACAGAGCACCTTGCCACGTACTTCATGGAAAAAATTAAGGTCGCCCTCCCCTGTTCCACATTTCAGATCACATCAACATCATCCTGCATTTTCTCCTTTGCTTCAGTCTCTGCTGGAGAGAGAGCTCTCCTTGTCAAGGCCAGATCCATTATTTGTGCCTTTTATGCCATCACTTTTAGTAGTTTGCCCCTTAAATAATTCCCCTTTTGTTACCTAATTTTTATTCTCTTTTAATCCACTGACTGCATCCCTATTGCCAACAAATAAACCCAAATCTTCCTCATCTTTAAAAAATCTTTTCATGACCATGCCGTGCCTTCAAGGAATTGTCTTTTAAACTCTTTTTCCTTCCACAAATCTCCTAGAAAAAGCTATTGACTCTCCTTGCCTCCTACACACTTCTCAACACCTCTAGTCTGATTTACAGTTCTCCTGAACTAAAAATGTTCTCTCCAAAGTCACTAGTGATCTTGTTTATTTGCCTTTTCTTTGTCCCCATCCTGGGATCCTACATCTAGAGCAGGAAATGACCTCAGAGGGCATGTATTCCAATCTTATTTTGTAAATTAAAGAAGCTGAGGAACAAGAAAATTTTGTGATTTGCCCAAGAGTACACAAAGAGTAATTGCTAAATGCTGGATTTGAACCCAAGTCCTCTAATTGCAAAGCCAGTGCCCTTTTCACTGTCCCATGCTGTCTTACTAAGTTGTTGATGCCTTTTGTATGTTTTTGCTTCCCTGGGGATTCATGAGGCTACTCTCTTTTGGTTCCTTCCTACCCTTCGGTTTAATCCTTCTGGGTTTCCTTTGTAGGATCTTCATCCATATTCCTTCCTCTATACAGGCTAGGGACTTGCCCTATGCCCTCTCCTTGCCCTATGCCTTCTTTCTCCCTTATCTTTCTCTACATTCTCTTTTTTCTTAACCTCATGAGCTTCTTTGAATTCAACAGTTATCAATTTACTGATGATTCCTAAATCTGTATATACATTATTCATCTCTGTCTGGAATTGCATTTCTAGCTACCTACCTGACATTTCAATCTGAATGTGCCATAGACATCTCAAATTCAGCATATCCAGAGCTGAGTTCCTTATCTTTCATCTTAAATGCAACCCTTCTCTTAATTTCCCCATTAACAACAACAATAGTAGTTAGGATTCCTGTAGCACCTGTTGCATGCCAAGCACTTTACTAAGCACTTTACAATTATTATCTCTTTTTATTGTCACAACCCTGGGAGGTTTACAGTTGGGGAAAATGAGACAAACAGAAGTTGTGACTGGCCCAGAGTCACATAGCTAGTAAATGGCTGAGGCCAGATTTGAACTAAGGTCTTTGTGACCCCTTTTGTGGTTTTCTTGGCAGACATACTGGAATTGTTTGCCATTTCTCTCTCCAGCTAATTTGATAGATGAGGGAACTGAAGCAATTGGGGTTAAGTGATTGGGGTTAAATGCCCTGGGTTACACAGCTAGTAAGTATCTGAGGCCAGATTTGCACTAAAGAAGAGAAGTCTCCCTAACTCCAAACATGGCGCCTGCCATTCAGCAACCCACTACAAATCCTTCCAGTTGGCTGAGTTAACCACTTAGAGGCATCCTTAACCTTTTACTGTCATATATTTCCCATTTGTTATGTCTTGTTAGTTCTCTCTCCTCAGCATATCTCACAACTATACTCTGCTCTCTTCATGTCACATCCACCCCAGTTCAGGCCTCTGCATGAGCTCTTCTAACAGCCTAATTATGCTCCCTATTTGCTGTTCCTCCTATCTCTAACCTATCCTCTATGCTGTTGCCAAATTGATGCTTCTAAGCTTTAGCTCAGGTCTAACCATACCATTCTTTTGCTCAAGAGGTTTTCTTTACCCCTTGCATTTAGAATAAATACAGTACAGACTTCTCTATTTGTGTTTTAAAACCCTTCCCATCTGACTCCAGGTTGTATTTCTAGGCTGAATACATAGGACTATCTCTGACACACTAAGTAGTTCAATCAAAGGGGACTATTTTTGGTTCTCCATACATGGTATTCATTCCATCTTCTACTTCCATGTTTTTTGACAGACTGCCACTCTTTTCCCAGAATGCTCTCTTTCCTCAGCTCCATCTCTTAGAACCCCTTCAAGGGCCATCTCTTCCTCACCCCTAGATAACTGCATATTCGTTTCATTTATGTCTGTCTTTATTTCTCTGTGAATATGTTACATTCAAGCAGTAGAATGTATATTCCTTGAGGTCTGGGATTCTTACTTTTCTCTTTGTATCCATAGTGTCCTGAACACATATAGTAGGCATTTAATAAATGCTTGCTGATTAATAAAGTGTGTCTGTGACTCTAAGTGGTCTGTTACTAAGCAACTCCCTGAGCAGCATGAACATCAGTTTGCATGTTGTCATACCATCAAAAGCAGATTTTTTCTTGAGACTTGAGAATTCTAAATATTACTGCTTGGGCGTGTGAGTGTTCACAATAAGAGGACACTGCTCTGTTTCATCACGAGGAAGATGCTAAACATTTTATTCTAATATTGATTAAATACATTCATTTAAAAAAATGTGTTCGTTAAATGCTTAGCATAACGTCTTGCACATAGTCACCTAACATTCACTATTGAATCTTTTGATCCATCTGCATACATATGTACATATATAAAATTCTCTACTATATTTCAGCTCTAATTTGCCACATTGCAGGAAGACATGTGTTTCTCTGGTTGGTGCATGTATGTTTTGTATAACACGATCAAGAACAGCTGTTAGTAAAGAAAACATACTAGAAAAACCATTGCTGCATTCTTGCTTGCCCCATGTGTATCAAGATAATCAGATAACTAGAAGAAACGACTCATTTTTTTTTAAAAAAAGCGTCTTTAAAACAAAATCCTTACCACTTCCTGCTTATGGATGGAGCATGTTGAGGTTACGCTGCTATCTGAAGCAAATCTGAAGAGTTGGGTTGATATTCTTTCACTTTTAAGGCTGCCGGCATGCTCTGTCTCTTCTTCCTCTCTGCCCTAGAACTTGAACACAATAATTTGACATTTCAGGCATTGTCAGGTATTAAGATGAATACCTTAAAACAATACCAAGACTTATAGGATATCCTAGATGACAAGAACTTTAGATCTTTAATTTTATTTAAATGCACATAGAGTTTGTACTTCATCTGACTGTGAATTCAGAATTATAATTAACCTATTTATATGAATTAAACATTCTCTGCCAGCTTTTGACTTTCTATTGGAATCCTTTTACTTGTAAATAATATGAGTAAATAAGGAACCTCTCCTTATTTTTCTGGTGAATTTAGAAGCCTTTTTAATATAATGTTCCCAAGTTTAACGTTCTTATAACGACTATCTCCATTAATGATTCAGGTTTACTGCTTCACTCTTAGGCCAAAGTGGCAGTGTAATCTGAGATTATTTACTCCACTAGTCTCATGTGTTCAATGATATAAAAATCTCTACCCCTAAAGATTTTAAGGAGCCGTATGTGTATGTTTCTACCTGGGACAAAAGATATAGTGCTCTTGGGAATCTAATCTAATTATATAATATACTATAATATCTAATTATTATAGTATTATAATATGATATAATATAATATAATATAATATAATATAATATAATATAATATAATATAATATAATATAATATAATATAATATAATATAATATAATAATATGGTGCTCTTTGGAATCTAATGATATCTATAGCCCTTTGAGTCTCTTTCATATTTAAGATATTTTTGTGTTTTATTCTTATCTTAATTTTATATAAAACCAACATCAGTTGTTCTTATATCAGAAGTATAGCATGGGGCCTGAGGTACTTTAAAACTTTGGAACCCAGGGCAAATCATTTAACTTTCTGGTGTCTCATATGCAAAATGAGATGGCTGAACATGGTGGCCTTCTAAAACTCTTTCTATATCAGGATCTATGGGGCAGTACATACACCAGTTCTGCAAAGATGGGAGGGGAGCATTTTTCTACTCTTCACCAGGCCAAGTTTGGTCATTATAATTTAAAATCTTTCAGTTTATTTTACTTTCTTTTGGTTTGGTTTGGGTTTTTTTGCTTTTTTGGAGAGGAGAGGGCAGGGTAATCCGTGTTAAGTGACTTGCCCAAGATCACACAGCTAGTAAGTGTTAAGTGTCTGAGGCTAAATTTGAACTCAGGTCTTCTTGACTCCAGGCCGGTGCTATATTCACTGTACCATCTAGGTACCCCTTTTTGTTTGTTTTTAAATGATCGTTCTTAGTGTTCATTTTATAGTATATGTATACTGTAATATGTTATATTACATTATATTGTATTATATAGTATATGTATATTGTTTTCCTGGTTGTAGTTACTCCAGTCTACATCAGTTATGTTTTTTTGTATTCCTCTGAATTCTTCATACTTATTGCTTTTTATAATGCTGAATTATTCAATTACATTTCATCGGACACTTACTTTGATTCTAGTTTTTGCTACCTCAAAAACGATATATGTGTCCTTCCTCTCTTTGACCTCCTTGGAGTATATACCTAGCAAAGAAATCTCTGAGTCTAATGATGTGGACATTTTACTTACTTTTGTCTTTTTAGCATAATTCCAAATTGTTTTTCAAAATGATTGTATCAGTTCAGAGCTCTACCAACCATTGTTGTTTTGGTTTTTGGTTTGTTTTTTAAACCAAGCCCATAATTTTCTTCTTGTTCTTTGCATTATTCATCTTACTCTTCAGCTCTGTGGTTACCTCTTATGGATGTTCTTCAACATTCTTTTTTCCACAGAAACAGCCATTTTCCTTAAATCCAAGGAAACTTCTTTCTATGTTCCCACTACATTTTCTTCTTCTTGATTTGTATTTTTCCTATCCCCTTAGTTTCCCTAAGATTTTCTACCAGTTAATGTTTTTTTCCTTAACTTCTAGTTATGTCAATGTATTTTTAATATTAAATTAGAAATAGTTTCATTTAGATAATTTTCTAATTAAAACAAGAATATTTCATCTAGTCTAATTCATTGAAGTTTTAATGAACACAAGTAAGCTTTAAGTCAACATAAAGAATAAATTCTGGGGCAGCTAGGTGGCGCAGTGAATAGAGCACTGGCCCTGGAGTCAGGAGGACCTGAGTTCAAATCCGGCCTCAGACACTTAACACAAAAACTAGCCGTGTGATCTTGGGCAAGTCACTTAACCCCAACTGCCCTCCAAAAAGAAAAAAAGAGTAAATTCTGAAAACAAGAAAAAAGTTCAGATAAATGCTACTTTTAAAAAGTAACTACAAATGAACATGTACTTTACTCTCCAAAAATGTTCTTTGGAAACTTTGATGAGAGGGACAGTGGGATTTGTTTGGTTTGTTAGAGTTTTGAGGCAGTGGTCATTTAAGATTAGCCTTAAAGAGTTAAAATATGAGTACCCGTTTCTGAAAATTATTTTGATGGATGCCATGGGTTTCCCACCAATGACTCCCATCAATGCAGAAGGCATGGAAGGTCTCCACTTACACAATTTTTGTCCATGTTTTTCTACAGAGACTCTTTAATTACAAGATGAAGATGGAGGCTTTCTGTTTACAAGTTAAACTTATACAATGCAACCCCTAAAAAGTCATTAAAACATACCATAAATGTGGTTTATGCTATAGTTGAAAACTAATTATCCATTCCAATACTCCTTTTTTTAAATGAGTATCTTTTCTAATTCTTTATTTTATCTTGACATATTTTAGGAACAGTACCGTTTCTGCTATGATGTGGCATTGGAGTACCTTGAATCATCATAGTTGGACTGGATGTGGAAAGTGAAGCCCAACTGAAACCTGTTCAGCTGTTGAACCAGCAGCTAATTTACCTGTTGAACCTGTGAAGAGATTTAAGTGTTGGGGGGAGGGGAACATTTACATTTTAAATGCAAAAGTATTTTTCTTATGAAGTTGTGTATGTTAATAAGAGGACTCAATCAGTTTCTATGCCTGTAAACAATATTAAAATTTAGTGCCAGATAATTATATTTAATAAGAACCAGACTAAGCCAACTGGGGGGCAAATAGGAACTTTTCAGTGTTTGTACAGTTGATATGATATGCAGCCACCTCTCTCTGGGCTCACCTTGTTGCATGAATCAATATTTCCTATATGGCATTTTTTCTCCTTCTTTTGATAAAAGATGTTAAAAATTTAAAAAGAAGAAAAAAAGCTGTGCAAATTGATAGTAAAAAAAAAATCCATTCTTTATACGTTTCAAGTGTAGCAGATCTATATAAATATATAAATATATTTAACTGGCTTATTTTGTTTTAATGTGCAATGATGGCTGGATCACATAAAATTCTTTTTAAAGAAAATAAACATAAGCCAAAGACTCAAGTGTATATATGTCTATATGGAGAAAGCACACTGTATTTATTGGTTACTTGCATTCCTTTTTGGATGGCTTAAGGAAAAAAAAATCATTTTTCTTGAAGAAAGTTTTTTTTCTGAAATCAAGTGTAAACGATTTTTGTAGTTTATTTTTTGTATGTTTTAGTGTTAGTAGGAGCCATACTTTTTATGCCTAGACCAGAAAACATTGTTGTAGTGGTTTTGTTGTGTACATGCTTGTGAATTTTCATGTAAAAATAAAACCAACTTGGCTATCGGGTCTTTTAACATGGGACCAAATTAAAACATTTTGCTAAAAATGTATAGTTTTCCAGTTACGTTAGTCAGATATTGGTCAGATCATTATATAGAAGTGTACACATTCTGATGGCCTTGCTAATGACTTGCACAATGTTGAACGTAGTCTCTTTGCACCATTTCAATCTTAACACAGCCAGTCTTGTTGAGCCACCGGCTAAGCACAGGTCAAGACAATAAGATGGCAACATACATCCTTTCAGGGTAAGACAAGTTTTATATAACTGTAAAGTTGACACAATGTTTATTTTGATGTTTACACACATGTAAGCTTTGGGCTCTGACTAAGCAGAGTTTGAATAAATCAATGCCAGATTCCAGTTTTGTGCATTGTCACTTGATTCCAAGTGGACCTTCCCAAATGTGGTCTTGTTCATGTGTTTCATACAGCTGTAACCTCCCATCATATGCTTGCTGTTTGTTGTTGACTTGAGCATTCCAGTCTCTTTTTAGATTGACAGTATATGACATGGTGCTTATAAAATTTTAATGTAAAGTAAGAGTGAATTAAAAAAAATTTTTATAATAACATTCTGCCAGTCGCACATTATTTACCACTTCTTGATTCTTATGTGTCATCTGGATATTGTTTATTTTCACTAAAGAGTAAATTCCGTTTTCACTACTGACCTGCAGAGTGTATGATAAAATCGAAAGCAGTGTTGCAGAACTAGGGCTTTTCAGAGTCAGGTAACTGGCAAAAGTATCTGACTTTCACAAAAGTGGTTATTTTCTTTTTATTTATTTGCCCCTAACATCACCAATACAAGTTTATATGAGCAAAATGCAAAGCAGAGTAAGTGTAGAACTTCATGTACAATGCTTTGCTAATGGAGGGCAAAGATACAGTCAGATCTTCTTTTTCCTGTTCATTAATCAATTTCCTTCATTGACATCTTCAGGCCTCCATTTTCAGTCTTCCTCATTAGGGCGTTTGTAATATCACAGTCCAATGTAATTGGTATTTCATTTTTTTTCTTGAAAGAATGATTTCTATAAAGACGAGAGACATTTACAAGAGCCCAGAATCATTGGCAAGCCAGGAGTAACCTTTCACCCAAACTTAAATAGATCCTATATTAAAGGGGGAAAAATAAAAAGGGGAAATTTAGGCAATGTAAAAACAAAAGATATTAGTGAAAATGGTTTCTTGTTTTTAAAATTGATTTATTAACTTATTTTTAGTTTTCAACATTCATTTCTACAAGATTTTGAGGCACAATTTTTTCTCCCCATCTTTCCCCTACCCCAACCTCAAAATAGCAAGCCTACTGAATACCCCTTTCCCCAATCTGTTCTCTCTTATATCCTCCCCCATCATCCCCCTAACTTTCTAGTGGGACAAGATGGATTCCTATACCCTAGTGCCTGTATATCTTATTTCCAAGTTGCATGTAAAAAACCAATTTTTTTAAACATTTGTTTTTAAAACTTTGAGTTCCAGATTTTTTTCCTTTCTTCCCTTCTCACCCACCTCCACAGAAGATAAGCAATTCAATATAGGTTGTACACATGCAGTTACCCAAATCATTTCCATATTAGTTATATTGTGAAAGACTAACTATATTTCCCTCCATCCTGTCCCACCTCCCACTTATTCTGTTTTCTCCTTTGACCCTATACCCTTTTTTTTGACCCTATACTCTTTTCAAAACTGTTTGCTTCTAACTACCCTCTCTTCCAATTTGCCATCCCTTCTATCTTCCCCCCTCTTATCCCCTACCCCTCTATTTTCCTATAGGGCAACAGTTCTCAACCTGTGGGTCATGACTCCTTTGGGGGTAGAACGACCCAGTCACAGGGGTTGCCTAAGACTGTCAGAAAATACATATTTCCGACGGTCTTAGGAACTGAGACACCTCTCCTCTATCCATCTCCAGGCAGATCTGCCCACATGCAGATATGGCCACATACAAGTATTAAAAGGTTGTCATAGGGGCGGCTAGGTGGCACAGTGAGTAGAGCACCGGCCCTGGACTCAGGAGTACCAGAGTTCAAATCCGGCCTCAGACACTTAACACAAAAGCTAGCCGTGTGATCTTGGGCAAGTCACTTAACGCCAACTGCCCTCCAAAAAAGAAAAAAAAAAGGTTGTGGTATTAGGAAGGCTGAGAACCACTACTGTAGGGTAAGATACCCAATTGATGGTGTATGTTATTCCCTCCTTAAGCCCAATTCAATGAGAATAAGGTTGTCCCATTCCCTTTCACCTTCCTGCTCTTCCCCCCATTGTAAGTTTTCTCTTGCCTCTTTTATATGAGAAAATTTACCCTAATCTATCTCACTCTTTCACCTTTTCCCAATGAATTCGTCTCTCACCTCTTTATTTTATTTTTTAGATATCATCCCTTCATATTCAACTCATCCTGTGCCCTTTGCCTATGTATACATGAACATGCATATGCCCACACTCACATATATATTTATATATACATACACCCTCCTATACATACATATATCTAGGTATACATATATATTCCCTTCAACTATCCTCATACTGAGAAAAGTCTTATGAGTTACAATTATCATTTTTCCATGTAGGAATGTAAATAATTCAACTTTAATAAGTTCCTTATGATTTCTTTTTCCTATTTACCTTCTCATGCTTCTCTAGCTTCTTGTATTTGAAAGTAAAATTTTCTGTTCAGCTCTGGTTTTTTCATCAAGAATGATTGAAAGTTTTCTATTTCATTAAATGACCATATTTTTTCCTGTAGCATTATACTCAATTTTGCTGGGTAAGTGATTCTTGGTTTTAGTCCTAGTTCCTTTGACCTCCAGAATATCATATTCAAAGCCTAGCAATCACTTTAATTAAAAGATAATCACCTAGAAGACGCTAGGTCTTGTGTTATTCTGATTGTGTTTCCACAATACTCAAATTGTTTCTTCCTAACTGCAGTATTATCTCCTTGACTCTGGAATTTGGCTATAACATTCCTAGGAGTTTTCTTTTGTGGATCTTTTTCAAGAGGCAATGGGTGAATTCTTTCCATTTCTATTTTTCCCTCAGGTTCTAGAATATCAGGGCCAATTTTGCTTGAGAATTTCTTGAAAGATGGTGCCTAGGCTTTTTTTTTGATCATGGCTTTCAGGTAGTCCAATAATTTTAAAATTATCTCTCCTGGATCTATTTTCCAGGTCTGTGGTTTTTCCAATTAGATATTTCAGATTGCCTTTTGTTTTGTTTTGTTTTTTGCTTTTCAGAGGAGGGGAGGTAGGACAATTGGGATTAAGTGACTTGCCCAAGGTCACATGGCTAGTAAGTGTGTCAAGTGTCTAAGGCTGAATTTGAACTCAGGTTCTCTTGACTCCAGGGCTATTGCTGTATTCACTACACCACCTAGCTGCCCTGCTTTCTATTTTTTTCATTTGTTTGGATCTATCTTATAGTATCTTGTTTTCCCATAAAGTCATTAGCTTCCACTTGCTCCAATCTAATTTTGAAGGAGTTCTCCTCATTGGTTTTTTGGGCCTCTTTTGCCATTTGAGTTAGTCTATTTTTTAAGGTGTTATTTTCTTCAGTGTATTTTTGGGTCTCTTTTAGTAGCCTATTGACTCACTTTTCATGATTTTCTTCCATCACTCTCATTTTCTTCCCAATTTTTCCTCCACTTCTCTTACTTGATTTTCAAAATCCTTTTTGAGCTCCTCCATGGCCTGTAACTAGTTCATATCTTTTTGGAGGCTTTTGATGCAGGAGTTCTGACTTTGCTGTCTTCTTCACCCTTCATGTCTTGATCCTTTTTGTCCCCAAAAAAGGATTGTATGGTCTGTTTGTGCTTCCTGTGCTTGTTCATGTTGTCAGCCAATTACTTGACTTTTGAGTTCTTTGCCACAGTAGAACTCTGCTTCCACAAGGGAGATAGCTTTGTCCCAGATTGCTGGGGATTTTTCAGCTGCTGGAGCTATTAGGAGGGTACCCTCTCTACAGCCTCCACAAGCTCTGGCTCACTTGTCACATACCTCAGGACCATCACCCGAGACCACGATCCAGATCCAAGCAGGTTAAAGCAAGATCTATTACCCTCTGAATAGTTGCTTGGTCCCCTTACAATCTGAAGGCCAGGAGTTCCATAGGCAGCCAGGTGACAGTGGCTGCACAGCTGCTGCGCATCTGCTACTTCTTGCCCTGAGGGCAGGGGCTGTACTGCACTCTTCGGTTCCCCCCCCCCTTCCTGTTCCTCTAGAGTTCCACACTGACCTATTTCTTTGCCTTTGGCATTTATGGGTTGAGAAGTCTGGAAACCACCAGAGCTGCTGCTGATTCACTCTCTTGAAGTCTGCTCTGGCCACTTCTGGTCAGGCTTCTCTGGGGCCAGAACCACACAGCTCACAAGGGACTGAGCTCGGCTCCCAGCTCAGTGCAATAAACCCTTCCTGTCTGCCTGCCAGGCTTCCTTCAGCAGGAGATTTGTTTCTCTCTGTCACTTTGTGGGTTTTGTAGCTCTAAAGTTTGTTTAGAGTCATTTTTTAACATGTATTTGAAGTAATTAGAGCGGGAGCTTACAGCAAGTTTGTGCTTCTACTCTGCCATCTTGGCTCCACCTCCTATGAAAATTTATTAAAATATAGTTTCCATATATAGTAACTAGGATAAAGTGCACAGTGTTTTTAAAAGAGGATGAAACCTGAGTTTTAAAGTTTCCTAGTCTAAGCCCCACATTCCAGACAAGAGTAAACAGGATTAAGAGAGGTGTAGTAGTAGTTTGTCATGCCTAAGTTCACAACTGTTCTTGTATACTGTGTCTTTTTTATAAAAGACAATGTACTTTTTTTATGGGCAGCTAAGTAGTGCAATGGATAGAGCACCAGGTCTGTTGTCAGGAAGACCTGAGTTCAAATTTGGCCTCATATACTTTGGCCTCACACTCGTCATATGACTGTGGCCAGCTCACTTTATTCCTGTTTGCCTCAGTTTCTTCACCTATAAAATGAGCTGGAGAAGGAAATGGCAAACCACTGCAGTATTTTTGCCAAAAACAAACCAAATGGGGGTCACAAAGAATGTGAAATGACCAAACAACAACAAAAGCAGTTTTTAATAGAGGTGTCATTGGGTTTTACCTAGTCTTTCAATATTCTAAGGCAACCCATATGCTTTTAATTACCTTCATATTGCACACCTAGAGTAAGACTGGAAATCAGGGGACAACAGATTGCCTTGGTTCTAGATTCACATGGTAAGGGGTATTACAGAAGGAGAATCCTGTAATCTGAAACAAGCTCAAGAAAAGTACAGAATGAGGATGAATGTTGAGAAGGTCACTTGAACCTAAGTCACAGCCTATTGGTTAGCCTTTTGTCTATAAGGACCTCTTTAACATGTTCTAAATTAACATGTTTCTAAATTTTGCCATCTTTTAAAATATTACATGTTTCTTTGTTAACAGCATTTATTTACCTTGACAATATTCATTCATTCAACAATAGTTAGAGGATATCCTGTGCCAGGTGCTAGGGCAACCTAAATCTTCAGCTACCTATAGAACATATAAAGGGGATTCTCAATCAGATATGGGTTGACTTTGATGACCTCTGAGGTTTATCTGACTTCCATTTAAGTGTCTTACTGGCATCCCAAATTAAAAGTGTTCAAAACAAAATATATAATCTTAGCCTTTAAACCTGCTTCTCTTTGACATCACTAGTTCTCTGAGTAGTATCAACAGTAATCCAACCTTCTGTGTTCAGTACTTTAGAAAAGGAGATAGCTTAGTGAATAGAGTACAGAACTTAGAGGAAAGGAAGATCTGAGTTCTGTAATGCCATGCAAGCGCAGCTTTCCAGAAGAATGCTACTATGTACAGCTTTTAAGGTTCTGATTACACAGTATAGTGAATCCTATTCCATAACACATCAAAGCAAAACATTCTCATAAAAATCACAATATAGTGTTCACATCAGCTTATCATTAAAATGTCCACATAGTTTTCACCAAAGTGATCACAATATTTAGAACAAAGAATAAAAGAACAATCATCTACTATCCCTAAAGAGGTTTGCCTCCTTACTCAGTGATTCAGTCTCAATAAAATAGTCTTCTACTCATGGGGCAACTAGGTTAACTTAATCAGTCACTTATCTAGCAATCAGTTACTAAGTATCGTCAATCAGTAAATACAATCATTAGAAAATACACAAATCCTCCACCCCTAGATCTCTAGTAAACTTCGATTTCATCACAGCATTCAATACCCAAGGAAAGATCTTTTCTTCATCTTGTCCCGAGGCAAGTTCTCAGCAATCTCTGTTCCTGGGGAGAAGAAGTTTAACAAAGCCACAATATTAATTGCCAGTGTCCTCATCAACTCACTCGCTGCCTGCAGAACAGTCTCAAGACCCCGGAAAACATCAGCAAGACCCTCTTCCAGAATTTCTGTAAACATACAACAAGAAAATCCTTCTTCAGGGCTCCTGAACCAACAGCAAAGTTCCAGGACCTCTGCAAAAACAGTACTGTCCTTCACCAGCAGATGAGTCTGGCAAAACAACAAAACAGGCAGAATATGGCAGCCATGCTTCTTCAGTCCTCAGGCAGTTTGGCTGGCCCTCAGACCCAGAAGAAATCTAAGCTGGCTACCAGAATCAAAATCATTCCTGCCAGGTTTTCCAAATCAAAATAATTTTCTCCAGTCTGGGTGGGGCTTTCCTCTTCAGCTTTCCAGGTGGCAGCAACCTCAGCCTTCCTGACAGCAACTTCAGCCTTCACCAGATTCTGGTCTCAAGAAAATTCTGACTCAGCTCTCAGTCCAGCAGTAGCTGCCCAGTTTCCAGATGCTCAGTGAGAGAAATTCTCTCTTTCTCTCCAGCAGAACAGTTTCTTCTAACAGGATCTTGTCAGGAGAGAATTCTGACTATCTCTCTCTGGGGCTTTTCTTATGTTATGTCAGCAGTGGGAGACAGAGGTCACACCTTCTGTTTCTTTCACAGAGGTTTGATTAGTTACTAAGGGTTAAGTACCTGCTTACTTGACATAACAAAAAGGGATCTTCAAATTTAAATTAATTACCATTACATGTTCACATCTTACTTCTGACACTTGCTAACTCTGTGACCTTGACAAGCTACTTAACTTCTCTTAGCTTCAATTTTCTCATCTGTAAAATGGAAATAATAAGAGTACCTCCCTCCCAGGCTTATTGTGCAGATCAAATGAAATAATATATACATATCTCTTCAAAAATTAAATCACTATTTAATTGCTAGCATTTATTATTAGGGTTATCTTTAACTTTTCCCTTTCCTTCACTCATACCTAGTTATCAAACTGTTTTGATTCCACAATGTCCCTCCCATCCTGCCCTTACTTTTTTTCCCCCATGGTTCTACAATGATTTTATTATAAATACATTCTCTAAGAACAAACACACATTGCATTCAATTCTATCTGCAAACTTGCCCTAATAACAGAAGGGGCAAGTGGAACCATGAGCAGAAGCATATATACCAGATGATGACAATAGTGGCAGGCATCTCTTCCTCAAGGTGAACAAGCCCAAGGGAATGACCTGGCACCCAACTAAATCAAAACCAGAGGAGGCTGGTACCTGACATTTGGTTCTGTAAATGGAGCTGTTTCCTCTCCACAGTGAGGGAAAAGGGGCCACTCTCCAGCCAACACCAGCTTGAGCATCCTCAGTCAAGATCCTCTATGAATGCAGCTTATCAGAAGATAAACCACTCATTGTTTGCCTGGAGCAATGTCAGAGTAATATTTCAAGTGCTCATTGTGAGTCTTGAACCTCATTTTCTTCTGTGAGACCGCTTTCTTCCTCTACTGAGTGGGAGCCACTTTCTTTGGTCCAGACTCATGCACAGAAGAAAGTACACTGTCACCTTCACATACTCTTCAATTTTCTCCTTATCCATAGAATCCACAGTAATGCTCCTCCAAAGTTTTTGAAATTCTTCATCCACAATGAACTGGCAGCTCTTATCATTGGAAAAAAAGGATCTTCTGGTCAAGATGTATGACAAAGATGATCTGGTCCCCTAAGGTCTTGATGTCTTTCTAGGCATTGGGTAGCCCCTCCTCAATATCTTAGAGGAGGATTCCTCCCAAACCTCTCTGGTCATGCTTGTCTAGGAGCCAAAGCAAAGCCTTCTTATCTTTCAGGTTATACTTGGACTTGAAGGTTACTTACCATCTACTACTTCAGTTCTGGGGTTGTTTACTAGCACCTCAGACATCAGCCATTGTTTCTGCTTGAGCCCTATCGCCAAATGCTGGGTTTCATCAAAATTTCTTCTAAAGCCAGAAGGGCTTTAAAGTTAAAGGATCTATTCCTGTGATCTGAATTTTTTTTTGAACCCTATGATCTTCCTTACTCCACCTTGTGTTTCTTCTTGGACTGTGAGGATGACTCAGAAAGTGATGGACGTTTTTCTACTGATAGGTTGGAGAGGGTTCATTCTCTAAAGAGATCCTGTTCTCTTAATAAGCTTGACTCTATATAAGGCTGTGCAGAGGAAGGAAAGGGGTAGGAGCCACCCCCGTTTCACTCCACCCTAGGCCCCCCTCCCTTGGCCATCTGTTGTGGACCTCCACCTTGGAGTCTCAGTTTGTGTCGCTATGACACGACCCAAACCCAGGGCTCAGAAGCCAGTTCCTACTCGGGAGTCTGGGGAAGGTGCCCTTACTTTCTATTCCTATTACTATCATGCTAATAGAAGGCCTCATTACTATCCCCATTCTATTGACCTACTATTTAATAATGCCTGGAACACAGTAGGCATTTAATGCTTATTGAACTGAACTATTCTACCCATCCTCTAATACAGACTTTGTACAATTGCCAGAATAAACTTACGTATAAAATTTAATTTTGTCACAATTGAAAAAATTCTTTATGAGCTCCCTAGGACCGACTGAGTTAAGTTCAGACTCCTCTGCCTGGCATTTAAGCTTCTCAACAATCTGGTATCAAACTACCTCTCCAGCCTTTTCTTCTAGCACGTGCCTCCGCACATTCTAAACTGGGCTAAATCTTTGTCCCCATTCCCTGTACTGTCTCCCAACAGATACATCCTGCATATTTTGCTCATATCCTCTGTGAAGAATGGTTTCCTTTCCCACCTTTAACTACTGAACTTCCACTTGATCTTTTACCCTCAACTCAAATATGGTGTTTTCCATGAAGCCTCCCTGCACTGCTTTGTCTTTCCCCTTTGGATCTCACATAGTACTTCAGAGTTTTTAAATGTATTTACATGTAGAATCAGGACTTAAAAGTTACCTGGTTTTGTGCCCTATCCAGATTCTTGGTTGAGTTGTTTTTTCAGTCGTGTCCTACTCTTCATGATTCCATTTGGGGTTTTCTATTAGAGTGTTGGCCATATCCCTCTCAAACTCATTTTAGAGATGAGGAAATTGAGGCAAATAGGGTTAAGTGAGTTGCCTAAGGTCACACAGTAAGTATCTGAGGCCAGATTTGAACCCAGGAAGAGAAGTCTTCCCAACTCCAAACCTGGCATTCTACCCACTGCCCCTCTCCAGATACTAGGCTTCCCTAAATTTCTTCACTCCATAGCACAGTGGTCTGCACACAGTGGACATATGAATTGTGTTTATTGAAAGTGTTCTCTCCAAAGAGACCAATATTCTCTCAATGGCTAACTCTGATGACTTGTTCTGTATCCCTCATGATTCTCTGTAGCATCTAACACCATTGAACACTTCCTTCTCATGTATAGGCTCTGTTCCCTAGATTTTTGTGAGATTGCACTTTCCTGGTTCTTCTACCAACATCTCATCCTTTCTTCTCAGTCTCCTTTGCTGGTCACCAGTACTCTAAATGTGACCATCTCTCAAGGTCTTGTTCTTTGCATAGTACTCCTATATCTCTACCCTCTCAATGATCTCATAGATCTTAAAGGTCCATTTACTATTTTTATTCAAATCACTCCCAAATCTATATATGCAGTTCACACATCTATACCCAGCTACAGTCCCACATCATCAGTTACATACTGGATATCTCAAATTCAAGATAGAAAAAATGGAACTCATTATTTTCTCCAACCCCCCAAAACAGTAATAGTAACTCTCCAGCAAATTTCCCTATTGAGGGCACAACTATCCCTATAGTCAGCTAGGTTTGCAAAGCTGGAATGGCCCTCAATTAGTTCCCCTGCACCCCCCCCCCATATTTAGTTAGTTGCTAAGTCTTGATCACTCTATCTCCAGAATATCTCGTATGTTCCTTTCTCTCCACTCATATAGTGTATCTACCATGCTAGTTCAAACTATCATCACATCTTGCCCAGACTGTTCTAACGGTATCCTAATTTTTCATTTCAACCCATCCTCCACTTAGGGGCCAAAATATTCCTAAAGCACAAATTTGACCATGTTGCTCCCCCTTTTTCAAGAATTTTCAGTGCTCTATGCCTTAATAGTCAAATAAAAATGCACTGGCTTATTTAAAACAGTGGTTCTCAACCTGTGGGTCATGACTGGAACAACCCTTTCACAGGAGTCACAGAGGTCACCTAAGACCATCAGAAAAATACATATTTCTGATGGTCTTAGGAACCAAGACACTGCTCCTCTATCCATCTGCAGGTGGGTCCGCCCACATGCAGATACGCCCATATACGAGTATTAAAGGATTAAAACATTAGGAAGGTTGAGAACCACTGATTTTAAACCTCAGACAGTCTGACTCTAGACTATGTTTTCATGCTTAATGTACATTCTTCTCCTTCATGCATTCTTAACTCTAGCCAAATTAACATACTTAATTGATCTCTGACCTTGACTCTCCATCTTCCATATCCCTGCTTTTGCACTCTATAGCCTTTCTCTGCCATGCATGCCTTCCTCAACTCCATCTCCTAGAATTCCTAGCATTCTACCAGCTCAGTTCCTGTGTCATCCCCTATAGGAAGCTTTTCCTGATCTCTAATTATTTGTACTCTCAGCTTCCTCCCTAAATTATCTGGTTTTGACTCATCTGTTTAAAGTTGTTTTCTCTCTCCAACTTGTAAACCTCTTGATGCTATGAATACTTTGTACCTTTGTATACCCCATACCTAGTACAGTATCTTTGTACTTCATAAACATGTTAAATTTTTTTATTAGATTAGACTGGATTGTTTAATTGATAAATGAACAGTACCAGAGGTCATTTATAGTTTATAAAGAGATACATGCAGGCAAATGTTTATTATGAAATTCTAATTAAAATATAAAGGAAAGTATATCAAGAGAAATAGAACTGTGATGGTACATAGGAGAGAGAGAGCAGGTTGAGTACAAGGGGAATAAGAAAAAATTTCTTGGAGAAGCTGGAATGTGGATTGAGTCTTGGAATATCCACTTAGGATTTGGGCTGTTGAGTATGGGAGGGGATGTAGCAATGAATATGCTTTCAGCAGGACCAAGAGAACAGTTTAAATTATAGCATCAATATTGGAAAAACAAACCATTTTGAAAGACTTAAGAACTCTGATCAATGCAGTGATCAAACTTGATTCCAGAGGAATGAGAATGAAGAATACTGGTTCTGTCCTAACAGAAAGGTGACAGACTAATATGCAGAAGGAGAACTGGTTTTTCCTTAGCTTTGACAATATGAGAATTCATTTGACTATTTGTTATCAGAGGAAGGGAACAAGCCTTTATTAAGTTCCTACAATGTGCCAGGTGTGCTGCCAAAGCACCCTACAAATACTCATTTCATTCTCCCAACAAACTTCAGAAGTAGGTGTTAATTATCTCTATTTGACACATGAGGAAACTGAGGCAGAGGTCAAGGGATTTACACAGAGTCACAGTTAAGAAGTGTCAGAGGCAGACTTTGAACTCCAATTTCCTACCGGACTGCAGGCCCAGCTCTCTTTCAAAAAGTATTTCTGCAGTTATTTCCCCTTCTCTTCCTCCAAAAATAATTGTTGAGGAGGGGTAAGAGGAAGAAAAATATAGAGGCTTGATAATTGGGGGAAAAGGAACCCCTAGTTATAGTAATATTATTAATCAGTTAGTAAGTACTTAGATTTTTTTTTTCATTAAAAAATTAACAGGGTGGCTAGGTGGTGCAGTGAATAGAGCACCGGCCCTGGAGTCAGGAGGACCTGAGTTCAAATCCGGCCTCAGACACTTAACACAAAAACTAGCTGTGTGACCTTGGGTAAGTCACTTAATCCCAACTGCCCCACCAAAAAGCAAAAAAAGAAAAAGAAAAAGAAAAAAATTAACAAAATAGGTCTTAGAAAATAAAACAATTGCCTGACCCCAATGAGATGCAATTAGTTCACTTTTTGATAAGAAGCCACTGGTCAGTTGTAACCTATATCACTGTAGGTGTTGTGGTTATCAGTAGTCCTGCAGATCCATTGAAGTACTCAAACTTGAACAACAGACTGGAGAAGGAAAAGGCTAGAAGCAGGCAGACCACTTATAATTGCTTTATAGTTGGCTATTTCAATTATCCTGGTCAGATATAGTCCTTTATTATCTTTTTTTTTTACCTATAAATGTATCCCCAGTGTTTAGCCCTGTGCCTGGCACTAGGAAAGTACTTAATAAAAGACTGTGACCTGCTGCAAACCTCTTTTTTGAATATGTGTGTAAGACAAATATACAATTATGATTTAAGTTACTATAAGGGCAAAGGAGAAATCTAGATAACACGTTAAGAAATTTGAGAAAGAAGGAGGTCACTTGCAATTGAAGAGATCAGGGAACAATTCATGTAGGAGGTGGCAGGAACTAGGTTCTGAGGAAAGAAAGGACATTAACAAGTACCATTGCAGAGGTGGTGCTTTCCTGTCACAGGTGATGAATGGTCTATGCAAAAGCACAGAAATATAGAGGGCAGAATGAGATTGAGGCACTGTTTTGGATGAAACAGAGCACCATGAGTGGAGCAGTATAAAATAAGTTTGGAAATGTTTTTAAAAGATTTGTTAGATAATGGCAGAACTTAAATGCAAGGCTAATAAGTTTCTGTATCTTGCTATAGGCAATGGGAAGTCACTCAAGAGTTTTGAGTAGGAGAGTGACATGGTACATTAGGGAAGTTGTTCTGTTAGCTAAATGTTCCGTTAGCTTAATGAAATTAAAAAGCATACTTAATAGAAAGTTGACTTCAGATCCAAGAAGATGTGGTTTGAGTCCTACCTTTGACACAATACTGACCTTGTGACTGGACAAGTCACTTAACCTGTCAGTGTTTTAGGCAACTCCCTAGGACAATACGTTGCAGAAAACCTGTTGACCAACATTGATAGGCAGAATTTTCTCACTGAGGAGTTCATTATGCCAAAGAAATCATAAATTTAGCTCCTTTCACTATCCTAACTGGTTTGATATGGTTCAAATCTACAAATATCATATCACTTTTTAGTCATTGGGCAAACAGCTATCTAATAACCCCAAAGTTCATATTTACAGATCTTCTAAAAACTGATTCCCAGAAACCTCTGCCACTAGCCCTCCATTACTCCACCATTCAGTATAAAAACAGAGGAGCTACATAGGATTGAGGACAAATTTCCACTGATAATGCATGTTTAAAAAGTGGTTTAAGGGATGTTAGAGAGGAAATTTATGCTCAAGAAAGGAGCTGAGGTGGTGTTGGAGCACTTTTAGTGAGAGGGAGTGATAGGAAACAAGAGGCAGTTCAAGTGCTCCATGGAGTAAGTAAAACAACAAACAAACAAAGGCTGAAGGATAGCTCCTTGCATATAGGATGCCTTCTGGAGGAACACTAGAAGAATGTGACTAGGAACCACACAGGATAAGAAGCCATGGGTCAGTTGTAACCTATATCACTTTAGGTGTTGTGGATATCAGTACTACTGCAGATCCATTCAAGTACTCAAACATGAACTATAGACCAGAGAAGGAAAAGGTTAGAAGTAGGCAGACCACTTATAATTGTTTTATAATTGGCTAATATAATTACCCTGGTCAGAGCTGATAAAAGAATGAATGGGGACATACCTGCTGTGATAGGCTTTAAAAGGCTTGGCAAGTCATTGGATGTTTGTTGTGTGGGAGAGGAATGAGGAAAAGCTGACTCAGGATTTGAGCCTAGATGTGTCATCAACAGATAAAGAGATTCAATCCAATCCAATAAACATTTATTAAGTAGCCATGGTCTGCAAGTCACTGTCCTAAATCCTGAGGATAAAATTGATAAAAACAGTATCAGCCCTCAAGGATCTGACCATGCAAAGGGGGAGATAACACGTAAAAGGAGGCAGGAAAGCAGGGGACTAGGGAGGTCAGGAGGGTAGACATGGGACACCAGAAAGTCTCTTGTTCCATGGAGTTGAAACCAGGGGGCCCAGCAGATGCAGGATGGAATGATCTGACAGTCTAGTTTCTGCCCTTTATATAGGAAGGAACTGGGACAACTTTGATGTTCCACCCTCCATTGTTCCAAACAATTAGGGGAGAGAAGGCTGAGGGAGATGGAGTCAATAAAGGCTGGAGTTGGTAGCATGGTGGTGAGTTTAGTTGTAATAGCTTCTCCTGGGAGGGGATGATTGTTCTGTGAAGTTGAAAACAGGTAAGGAAGCAGATGCAAGGTGAAATAGTGAGATAATAGACAATCTTTCGGCCGGAGAGGATGTGGGTAGAAATTAGGGAAGGGAGAAGATGATGTGTTTAACTTTGATGCAGAATTTGAGATACAAAAAAAGCCATTTTGGTGCAGATATCCAGCTGGCAATTCAAAATGTGGAACTGGAAATCAAAGGAGAAATCAGGACCAGATACATAGATGTGGTAGCTCTCCATTAATCTAAAAATGATAGTTGAAGTTATGGGATTAAATGGATTAAAAGGAGATAAGGGTGATTAGGGGAACAGTAGTGGACCTGTAGCCAGGAAGACTCATCTCCCTGAGTTCAAATCTGGCTTCAGACATTTACTAGCTGTGTGACCCTGGCCAACTCTCTTAACTGTTTGCCTCAGTTTTGCATCATCAAACGAACTAGAGAAGGAAATAGCAAATCACTCCAATATTTTTGCCAAGAAAACCCCAAACAGGACCATGAAGTTGGACACGACTGAAATGACTGAAACAACGTAGGACAGAGCTTTGGTTAACCACTTGTGAGAAATGGAAGAAGGACATGGGACTAGCAAAGAAACCAGAGAAGAAAGTCAGAGATGTGAATGGGAAACTAAGAAAGTAGTGTTCCAGAAACCAAAAGTGGAGGGAATATCAAAAAATGGGTAAAGTCGGTATTGTTAAATATGACCAAAAAATAAACTAATTTCTCCCTCCCCAACATTTATTTTTGGAGGGGGAGAAGGGGAAATAACTGCCAAAATAATTTTTAACAGAGAGCTGGGCCTGCAGTCAGGAAGGAATATTGGAGTTCAAAGTCAGCCTCCAACACTTCTTACCTTAACCTCTGCCTCAGTTTCCTCATGTGTAAAAGAGGGATAATAACACCTGCCTCTGAGGTTTGTTGTGAGAATGAAATGAGTATTTGTAGGGTGCTTAGCAACATGTCTGGCATATTGTAGCCTTGTTCCCTTCCTCTGATAACAGTCAAATAAAGTGAATTCTCATATTGAAGGAACATATTTGAGATTATTTTATTCTACCAAATAAAATCTATTTTATCAGCAATGAATAAACAAACCAAAACCAGTGCTTGCTGCGTGGAACTGGAGGAAATCATACAGCCTCCCTCATTGTTTCACTATTATCTAATCTCATCTGGCCTCTGAAGAGAGCAAGGCTATCCTTCATTCACTCCATAATTAATTCTCTAACCCACTCCCCACAACTGTTCTAAACTTTCTCTTCTTTCTTCAAGCCTCTCCCTCTTAAGCAGAACTCACCTCCTGTGTTATCCCCAAATTGAAACCATTTGCAATAAGCTGCCTTTCATCCCTTTCTCATCTGAAAGCCATTGATATCATCTGTCTTCCCAACTACTTCTTCCTTCACTCTAATCTCTGGTGAATAGGTAACCCATTTCTTTAGCAAGGCAAACTCCTCTAAATGTATCCTTCATTCTGTCCCCTCATGCCTTCTATAGAAAAATATGTTCCCACTATCATCCAGGCACAATACTTCAGATGTGATCAGATCTGAGCAGAGTACAATGAGAATATTACCTCTCTTGTTGTGCACACTGCCTCTCTAAAAGTGGTCTAATATTGAAATGGATTCTTAGGTCCTAAAGTCAACATAGAAAGTGCAAAGTGTGTATAGTCAAATTATCCCTGAAAATCCTTTAAATTCTCCATGAAGTGTGATACAATATCTTAAATGGTTGTAGCTAGAGAGGAGATGTTTTACTTTAGAAAAAGACAGTCTATATCAGCAAGATCAATCTGAAACAGTTTCTTTGGAAACAATCAAGCATAAATCCTATTCTTCAATATTCTTAGCTAAGTTATTGATCAAGAGAGAAAAGAGAAACAAGAAAGAGTTCTAGTCAAAAAGAAGGTAAATACCTAACTGGTAGGAAAACTGATGATTTGGGGGAAAATGCTTCTAAAAGGCCTTTGCAACACTCTGATCATAATATAAGATGATTGGATAAAGACTTAGCTGTTCGTTATTCTTCCTTCATCGTGTGGCAATTACTGATACCAGGAAGTCAGGAGGGAATATCATTAATGGCCTTCTGACTGACCAGGAACAAGTCTTAAGTGTTAAAGAAGCCTGGTTCTCTCATTTGCTCTGAGGAGTTTAAGGACAATGAATAGATTGTCTGTGGGTACAATGAAGAGTTGATTCTACAATTATGCTATGTCCTGAGATGTTCAAACTTATAGGTTATACAGGTGGGAATAGAAACCATAGAGGGAACTTCACCTTCATGCTTTCCTTCTCATATTCATTCTCCAGTATATACTTATTAAGTAAAATAGAAAGAAAGTCCAGAATCACACATATTATTTTTTTCTTTATTTAAAATATCCACTGCCTTGTTCCTGTTCTCTCCTTTCTCTCCTCCCTTCTCTCCATTTTGTTGAGGGCACAGTTGAAGGTGTTTGGGATGAAAAATCCCATTCAGAATTTATGCAAGAACACTGTGATTTCTTAGGATTAGGACAGGAAATTTTATTCTCTTCCCTCAGAGAAGAGGGTGGTCTTTCCCATGACTGGTCATGAGGAAGAGGTAGGTGCACAATGTGACTAACAGAGTTTTTAAACCCTAATACAGCAGGGTCATATTTCCCCTTTTGTCTCTCACTCCCATTGATTGGGGGGAGAGGAGTTAGCTGGAGCTTTCCAACTGGCCTGGTAGGGAGGAGGGGTCCACAGAGGTGGGAAAGTAGACAAAGAACTGAAGCTAGGTGGGGGTTGAAAGACTCATAAAAAGGCTTGCTGATGATTGACAGCAGCAATAAAGGGGGAAGAGGGGAGTCAACCATCCTGAGAATTTTCACCCCCCACACAAAGGTATATAACTTAATTATATAGAAGTAACAAGGTGGTGCATGGATAGAGTGCCAGTCCTGGAGTCAGAAGGACCTGAGTTCCAATCTGGCCTCAGATGTTAGCTAGGTGACCCTGGGCAAGTCAGTTAACTCTGATTGCCTCAGTTTCCTCATCTGTAAAGTTAGCTGGAGAAAGAAATGGCAAACCACTCTAGTATCTTTGCGAAGAAAACCCCAAATGGGGTTATGGAGAGTCAGATACAAGTGAAATGATTCATCAATCAAAATGATTTAATTACATATATAATACAGTTTCATTTTATTCAGCTTGAAATTCACTAAAATTCCTCAATCATTTTCCATTAAATGAAATGCTACATAGCCAGGCCTTTCCACACCTTCCACTTAAGAAGCTGATTTTTTTTTTAACTCTAGTGTAAGATTTTTACATTTATCTCTCTCAAATTTCGTCTTATTAGATTTGACTCAATGTTCTAAATTGTTGATATCTCTTTGCATTATGACTTTCATCTGCTTAGTTATCTATCTTTACCAGTTTTGAGTCTGTGCCATTGTATTTATATTTGTTGTCCTTCCAGTTTCACCTTAAAGCCTTTTTTAAAGATTTGGCTTTGGGGCAGCTAGGTGGCACAATGAATAAAGCACTGGCCCTGGAGTCAGGAGGACCTGAGTTCAAATTCTGCCTCAGACACTTAACACTTGCTAGCCCTTTGACCTTGGGCAAGTCACTTGACCCCAATTGCCCTGCCTTCCCCCCTGCAAAAAAAGAAAAAAAAAAGATTTGGCTTCATTAGGTTTCACAGAAAAGTTCTTGCAGGATTTTCTTTTATTTTTACATTACCTAAATTTCATGTTTTATCCCAGTCCTTCTCTCCTCCTAGAAAGCCATCCTTTATAGCAAAGAATGCTTTAACAAAAGAGAAAGAAGGAAAAAAAAATCACATAAAAACAAATCAACAGATTGAAAGAATCTGAATTTATATGTAATGTTATAGGCACTGACATTTGCAAAAGGAGTAGGGGGGCAAAGGGACAAGTTCTCCTATCTCTTCTACAGGGCAGAGCTTGTTTTTTAGAATTTTGCAACATTTCGTTTCACTTTTTTTTTTTTTTTTTTTGCTTTTTACACCTACATTTTTGTATTTCTTGTGTATGGTTTTTTCTTTTTGCTTTCCCCAGGCTCTACAGACTTCACTTTTCATCCAAAGTATTTCCAGTGGTTTGTGATTTCTATTATCCTTCTGTCTTAGTTTTACACATTAGCTTGTACTATAAAAAGGTGTTATCTTTTCTTACATAGCTCTCCCCCTGGCAATGAGACCAAGTATTTTCTGACAAACCCAGTTCTAGCCTCTTTTGGTCTCTTCATTGTTGTGACTTTTGTATCAGCAAAATTATGCAAATAGTGCTAAAGTCAATGCCTTTGCCTGAATTCATTTCTCTCTTTTTTTTTTTTTTTTATCATTCAGTCATTTCTTTCTATAAGTCAGGTTAGAATAGAATATTCTTTCAGTTTTTTTCTCATCTTTGTTTTCTTCTAATTTTTGTTATTTTTGACCTTTAATTTAATCAGTCAATAATCTGACTGCACACAGACAGCTGCTTCTGAAATGGCATCCAAATAGGCATTTCTTGCAAATGAAGATATAACCAATTTCACTGTTCCTAATGCTCAATGCTCCCCATGTCTACCATGATCTAATTCTCTTCTTGAAAAAAGTATTCTTAATAAAGTCTATGAACATTTAGCCCCTTTACTTTATTAAACATGAGCCATGTTAACTAACATTGTCAGACTGGAGCAGTGGCTAAAAAGCCAGCAAAAAACCAAAAAGTCCTGCTTGAACATAGACTATGATGAGGTGTAGGCTCTGGAACCCCCCCTCACCCTTTTGAGCTCTCCTTGATTCTTTGAGGTACAGGCTCTGGGAAAGTAAACCTTCCCAGGGAAGACATTTGCCTGAGGTCATGAGCCTTAAGTTGTAGCTCTGCCCAAGTTTTTAAACCCCTTTGTTCCAATAGTTTCCCACCCTTGAACTGGCCTGGCCCACCATTGTCTATGGTCTCCAGGTAGCCTCCAGCAACTTCCCACCCTTAATCACTCATTACTGGAGTCTGACCTCATCTGACTCCTCCTAAAGACCCTCCCCAATCTCCTCCTCTGAACCACCCCTAGATTCCTCCCATAACCTTTCTGTGTATAGAATCCCATCTTCCCTCCACGGGGTGTGAGAGCGCCATGAGATAGCTTGGCATAGACTTGCTCTGTGTGAGAGCACTGTAGAATGCCCTAGCACACATACTTGTTCTGTGAGAGCTCTGTGAAATGGCCTAGCACTCCACATGGCAAACTTGAACTTTAAATAAACTTTACTTTTTCCTTGGCTGAGAAGACTTGAGTGGAATTCTTTCAGCAGGACCTGGTATGTTGGTATTTTGGGGTCTCAGGCAACCCTAACCCTCTTTGGGCACCCTCTTCAGACTAGTCTTGTGATCTGGGCAAATAACCAATTAAAATGCTCTAGGCAAGTTGCATAGTAGATGCATAGTAGATGACCACCTACATTGATAAAGGGAGTTTTCTCACTCAGGAAGGATGAAATTATGTACCTATACTTTTGAAATTACAGGTCAGCCCTTATCCCTATCCCCTTTACTCATCTACACATTGAAATCACTGAGTATCCAAGTTTATATTAACTCAATTTGAAAGACTCTTTTCAAGTTTTCATGAAACTGTTAATTGTGATTATGATAAGGGTGATTTTTTTTCTCATGCTCATCATGACCACTGCAAGAATATATGTCAAATATTCCATGAAATGATGTTTCTTATTTTTTTGAGTACTTGATGAACCCAACTTTGCCTATTCCTTGAATCAGTTTTGTTATAGGATCAATATCTTCTGGATTTATCCCTTCATATCCACAACAATATGGTACAGTTTGACTTTTCCCTAAAAGGCAACAAAGCTATCACTGAAACTTGATTGACTAAAGGTCCAAGACTAAAGCTACACCTCTGGGCACAGCTTCCTAGTAACTCAGACCACATTAATGTGACTTCCTTGAGACCTGAGAGAGTAAAAGGATTCTGGGGTCCTTCAGACTTGGTAGAAATCTCAAGACCACGCCCTGCCCTACTCACCAGATTTGTTTAGAAGAGAAGGTGGGCCATGCATATTCAGCCTAGGTGCTGGCTTTATTCTTGTTGAGTATGGCCTTCAGTTTGATGACTAAGTAAAACTTTTGTTAAAGATTGAATGACCTGTGAGTGCCTCAGGCTGTTCCAACATCAAACTTGATGAGGTCCTGTTACAATCAATATTTCACTGTAGCATATAAATGAGCATTAGCACTAGCAGATTCTAGATTCTAGAAAAACTGAAAAGAATTTGAGTATGAGTCTTAAGATCCCCTATTTAGAGCTAGAAGAGACCTGAGGTCATCTAGTCCAATGCCATCATATTATACATTAGCAAATGAGACACAGAGAAATTAAGTGAGTCAATTAAAATAGCTAATAATAAATAGCATTTAATAAGTACCTTAACGATTTAAAAGTACTTTACAAATTTTATCATCCTTGCAACAATCCTAGGAGTTAGGTGCTATTATTATCTTCATTTTACACATGAAGAAGGTGAGGCAGAGAGGTTAAGTGATTTGTCCAAAGTCACAAAATTGGTAAGATTGAGTTGGGTCTTCCAGATTACTTATTCACACCTCTATTAACTGTACCACATAACTGACTGGTCTAAGTTCACACAACAGCAAGTGACAGAAACATTTGAATTCCTGCTTTTGAAAGCAAAGCTAGGATTCTTTCTGCTTCACCATACCATCTCCCATGGGCTTTCTCAAATATAACCTAGCTAATCACGTAGAACTTTACCAACAGCAACTCATTAGGTAATGAAGGGGGTGGGTCATAACAATCCTCTTCCCCTCCAAAAAAGAAATATTTTATCATGGCCCTCAGTCCAATGCATCCCCTTTTATCACTATGGTGATGGTGACTAAGTTAGCAGAAATGGGAGCATAATGATTAAGGTTCAAAAAGTTTCCTATATTTATCAATTTTATTTCTGATACACTAAATGTGATTTCTTTGTCCAATGGCCAATGAATTGATACACTAGGATATACAATGTGGACTCATAAATTTATAAAATAAATAATAAAAAATAAATAATAAATTCATAAAATTATAACTCATAAGTTATAATTCCTAATTTTCAAAGAAATGATACAAACTTCTCAGATCCACTCTAGTATTGGTTTTTTTTTTTAATCAATCAGGAAAATCTTAATAGGTACATATGGTATAAGCCATTTGTATCTCAGACTACGTCCATCTCCCTTTCTTCTCACTGAAGATGGGGGACATGTAGTCATGATTCCCTGAACAATAACTCCACATACTTGATTTTGTGAATCACTCCCTTTAGTAGCACAAAGAGATTTTGTGAGGCTAGATGTACAGCACTAAATTTGTTCACAGCTCTAGAAAATATAGTGTGTAGAATACTACTAGGTTGTCTCTCTGATACTAAAAGAAAAAGCTCCGTTCTGGGATCTATTTTAAATGAGCTTACATGCAACTCCTAGAATATAAAATGTCTGCTCAAAAAAATCAAGGAAAATGGAGTGGTAGATAAATTAGAGAAATGAACTTCCAGTTCCCTACATAGTGAATTGAAATACTAACATGAGAAATACAGAACACAGGAGAGAGATTGCACTTACCACATCATTAAAGAGACCAATGAAGAGATTTCTAAGGCTGTTGAAGAAGAAAACTTTTTTTTCCCCCATAGTATATCTAAAAGCTTCTCCTTTAATGTGAATTTCTGCCCTACAGGGAAAAAAAATAAAACCACACATTCACCTCTCCTCATGTACTTGCCAATTGGATGAAGTAGCCTGTATTGAGTTAAATGATCCTAATCTCACAGAGAAACTAGAGTAGTGATTTATTGTTGATGGGTTTGGTACAATCCTGAGAGACATAGGAAATAGACCCAAACTCTGCAATTTAATGCCTCCCAACCCCTTGATTTTAGATGTAAAATAGTGATGATTCACCAACATGTTCTAATCTGTGGAAATGGTAGTGAATGCCTTGACTATAACTACCCAATTGAGCTGTATTGCTTGGAATAATGGATAAAACCAAACTGACAAAAGGAAAGGAAAGAGATGCAGTAGCCTTGACACTCACTTGATATTTTATCTTTTTTGTATGACCTTTATTTTAAATATCTTCATATCTTGAATTCATTTTAAAGAAACTTATGAATTTCAGGAGTCAACATATTTATCACAGTTACCTTTGAAGTATGGGAATTCTTCATCTCACATTTATTCTTTGTTTCCTTTCACCTTTGCTTTTGCAACTGGAGCACTCCCAACTCACACTGGGCTTCCCCCAGACAAAGATACCTCAGGTTTATTATTTTTTGTGGTTTCATACCCACTCAAAAACAATAGCTCACAAGCTCCCATCAATGGGTTTACTTTTTCTTGTCAGCCAGAGGGCTCAATTAACACAAAGCAAAAGTATTTAATGAAATAGTAAAGAAGGAATAGAAGCAATAAAAATGAGGCCTGTGACTCAATCCAAATGTCATAGAACAAGTCCTCTTAATAAAAGGATTTGTTCTATAAAACTTGAACTCAATCAGAAGGTTGCACACAAGGATCTAGTGGTCTCAAGGCTGCAGGTTCCCCACCCTGGTCTAGCTTCTGCTCACCTTTTGACGTGTTCATGTGATTGTCTACATTTCCAGCTCCTATATTTTCTTGAATGATTCTTTCATCATAAACAAATTGTGGGTGATACCAGCTTTTTCAAAACTATGGACAAAGCCTACCCGCATGTCTGTGTGTATGTGTGTGTTACTCTTACATAGGTTGGAACATAGCTCTATTTTCTTAAAAGATTAACTAAATTCTGAATTCCATATGGCAGATGATTTGCTCTTCATATAGTAAGCAGAAAAGATCACACTGGGGAATCATCCTTCTGGTGGTGATAGACTTAAGAATCACAAAAGGATAGTGCTCCTCCTGCAAGCTTTGGGCTACCTTGGAGATATTTTAAAACAGATACAAAATAGCATCTGCCAAAGCATGCCACCTCCAGCCTGATAATGTGAAAGGGACTTCTATAGCAGGTGTAAAGCAGCATGGATTTCCTCCCTCCTAATCCCCACCTTCAGCAAAGGATGGGAGGAGGAGCTCTTAGTTGAATAAATCTAATTACTTATAGCATGGCAAGCAGAGTTGAATTGATTCATTTTCACCTTCATATTCTGTTTCTAGCCTAAGATGAGAAAAGAATGGAGTTATGGATAAATGTCTGGCTTTAGAATTAGGTGCACATCCTACCTTTGACATTTCATTGCTATGTGACCTTACGACTCTCTCTCTCTAAGACTTTGGGCTTTGTAGAATAGTTGCTGATCTGTAGTGGGAGAAGGAGTATCCTTGTAAGGAGTTCCTTAGACCAATTAAATCACAGGTCTGAGTCACACATAATTAAACAAGTGTCATACAGCCCCTTTTCCTTTTAACATCAAGCTTAATTTCTTCATCATGACTGTAAATCTGATCATGAAGAAGAAAGGTCACTGATCAATTAATTTCACATACGAAATCTTATAAAATATTTCTCTTAAATATTCTCTTCTCTAAAACTCTCTTGAGAAATGACATAGCATAGTACATAAAGGGCTGCCCTTGGCTTCACGCAAGACTTTGGCTAAAGTCCTGCAAAGGACTAGCTGGCAACCCATACTACCTAGGTGACCATATATTTATTCAATTACCATTTTTAAAGCAAATTCAGGGGGAAAAAAGCTAAACAAACAGTTCTTAGGCCGAAAGATCTAGTGTTTTAGAAACATGAACATAGTAAGTATAGACAAAGAATACAAGGCAGCTTTGGAGAGGAGTAAGATACTAATGGTTTCAGAAGATCACATTGAGGTTCTTAGAAGCAGAACCTGAACTGAGCCTTGAGAGAAGATCAAGGAGAAGAGAGATTTGTCGTGGGGATGAAGGACAGACAGTAAAACATGGAACCTGCAGATGGAAAGTCATTTGGGAGAACTACACCCAAGCTGATTTATTTGAAACAAAATATGTGACAAGTAAGTAAAATAAGTCTGGAAAGCTAAGTTGGGAAATTGGCAAAGAAGACAAAAGATGGGACTAGGTGATATTGAATGGGCTTTAGGAAGAAAAAGCATGTTGATTCTTTGTTAGTAAAGTTGTGTATTTGTCTACCCATTCTGGAAGAAAATTTTGGAATTTATTGTAAAATAAAAATAAAATATCCATAATTTTTGACCCAGAGTTCCCACTGCTAAGAAGGTACTTCAAGAGAGAGAAAGAACAGAAGCAACAAAGGAAAGGTGGGAGGGAGGGAGGAAGGAAAGAAGGAAGGGAAGGGAAGGAAGGAAGGAAGGAAGGAAGGAAGGAAGGAAGGAAGGAAAAGAAAGAAAAAACATAGGAAGAAAGGAAAGAAGATCTTACAGCCACTAAAATATTCATAGTAGCACTTCCTGTAGCAATAAAGAACTGGGGACAGGAAGGAGTACACATTACTTGGGCAATGGCTAAAGAGATTATGGAGAGGAATGTAATGCTATATTACCAACCCATAAGAAATGACAAATATGAGGAATCAGAGTAACATAAGAAACATTATATGAAATAAAACTGAAGCAGAACCAAGAAACCAATACATATAATTACAACAAAGTAAAAGGAAAGAATAAGAAAACACAACTGATTATTCTATACTTAGAGTGACCAAGACTAATCCCAGAAAAAAAAAACAAGAAAAATGTACTTCCTCTGTTTTGTTGTGAAATATTGCTTATGCTGTCATAAATGATTGATTTGTTGATTGGTTTTACTGAGGTTTTTTTTTTTTAATCTTTGTAACAAAGAATGTTTTCCTAGGTAGGGAATGATTTTATAAAGACAGGTATCAACAATAACAAAGTTTTAAAGAAAGGTATAGAGTAAGATTGTGATTTTTTTTTTTTGGTGAAGGTAGAATGGAGTCAGATTGTTTAAATGTCAAATGTATTTAATCCTTGTGACAGGTGGGAACCACTGGAGTTTCTTGAGCAAGTAAGTCATATAGTCAGACTTCTACTTTAAGAATAGCAATCTGCCTACTGTATGTGATGGATTTTAGAGAGAAGAGAATGGAGGCAGGGAATGCAAGTAGGAGGCTAATAGTAAAGAAGAAAAATGATGAGGGTTTATGCTAAGTTGGCTGCCATGTGAATAGAGAAAAGGAATTCAATTAAAAGATGTTGTATAAGGGCGGCTAGGTGGCCCAGTGAGTGGAGCACCAGCCCTGGAGTCAGGAGGACCTGAGTTCAAATGTGACCTTAGACACTTTACACAAAACTAGCTATGTGACCTTGGGCAAGTCACATCCCCAATTGCCCTACCTTACCTCCTCCAAAAAGCAAGAAAACAATGTTGTGTGGTAGAATCAACAACTTGATAACTGATAAGTTTTTGAGGGTGAATATGAGGGAAAATCTGAGGATGACCCCCAAAGTTGTGATTCTGGGACACTGGAAGGATAAAGGTACCCTTAAAGATAACAGTGGAGGATTTCCCCTTCGAGAGTGACTAAGATGGAGTCCATGTTAGAGCCCCAGTTGGGTTTGTGGGCCGGGGGCCCCGCAGCAGGCCAGTTCTACGGCATCCCGCCCATCTCGGGAGCTCTCCTGGGGCCGGACAACACCATCTGCGGAAGCCCGATTACTTGGACGCAGAACCCAATGGTGACAGGGACCTCTGTCCTAGGTGTGAAATTTAAGGGTGGTGTAATAATTGCAGCTGATATGCTGGGTTCCTACGGCTCCCTGGCTTGCTTCCGAAATATCTCTCGAATCATGCGTGTCAACAACAATACCATGCTTGGTGCCTCTGGGGACTATGCTGATTTCCAGTATGTGAAGCAAGTCATTGACCAGATGGTGACTGATGAAGAGCTGCTGGGTGATGGACACAGCTACAGCCCCAAAGCCATCCATTCTTGGCTGACTAGAGCCATGTACAGCCACCGCTCCAAGATGAACCCACTCTGAAACACCATGGTCATTGGTGGCTATGCTGATGGGGAAAGCTTCCTTGGCTATGTGGACATGCTTGGTGTAGCCTATGAAGCCCCTACGCTGGCCACTGGTTATGGTGCCTACTTGGCCCAGCCCTTGATGCGAGAGATTTTGGAGAAGAAGTCAGTTCT
>CM053593.1:287301823-287317895 GCA_028646575.1 Pseudocheirus occidentalis | reverse complement strand
TTTTTTTTTAGCTTTGTGAAACTCTGCTTCAAGGGGGGAAAGCTTTGTCCCAAATTGCTGGGGGTTTCACAGCTGCCAGAGCTACTAGGGGGGTGTTGCAGCCCCCACCAGCTTTTGCTTGCTGACAGCGCACCTCTGGACCACCACCCAAGACCACAATCTGGATCTAGGCCGCTCAACACAAGAGCCCTTGGCCCTGATCAATCGACTCAGCCCCCCTGCGGGGTATGCAGGCCAGGAGCTCTGAAGCAGCCCAAGGGGAGTAGCTGTTGGTTACAGTAGTTCCTGCCCTCCCCCCACTGCTTCCTTGCCCTGGGGGCAGATAGGCCAAACTGCTTTTCCTCCCCCAAAAGTAGCTTGAAAACTTCACTTTCATTGAGCTTTCTCTAATCCTTATTGTTCCTGACTTGATAGATGTGGAGATTGCTCCAGGTGCTGTAGATCTGCTCCCCGGGCTAGACTCACGCTGTGGCTCCTCCCAACCACCCTGGGGCCTGGCTGCATTTTCAGGCTGGGCTGGCCTCGGCTCCCAGCCTCCCATGATGAACCCCTCCTGCCGAGCTTCCTTCAGCAAGAGACATATTTTCTGTATTTTTGTGAGTTTGGGAGCCCTAGAGTTTGTTTAGAGTCGTATTTAATGGGTATTTTGGGTGGCTGTGTGGGAACTGCGAAACTTTGCTGCTTCTATGCCACCATCTTGGCTCCACCCCCTCCCCTTATAGCTTTTAAATCCTATTACTATTTTTAGGCAGACACTGACTATATGTGTACATGTACATATATAGGTATATGTTTTTTAAATTTATCATCTGCTATTGTTTCATTTTATTTATTCAGAATGAAAATTTCTTATTGGAATTGTAATATCATCACAATTGATTGTTTTCTTTCAAAGATATTTAAAAGAGTTCAGTATTCCATTTCTTGTCTCTATGCACTTTCATAAACTGAACCTCCTGCATAAAAAGTGCTCTCTGCTCACCTCTGCTTCTCTGAATTCTAATCTTTTTCCAAGGCTCAAGTCTAGGGTCTTCTTCTCCACGAAGCCTCCTTGAATTCTCCTAATTACTAGAGCTTGTTCCCTACTCAGGTTACCTTCTCTTTATTTATTTGGATCCCTCCCATTGAAGGTAAACTCTATGAGGGCAATGACTATTTCTTCTTTGTATTTGTATTGCTAGAGCTTAGCACACAGCATGTGAATAGTCAGAAAGGCCTATGTCCAGACTCTCCTGGGCCTATCTCACATTACATAACTGTGGTGTGCTTAAGGCTTAAAGCATACCCAGCTCTAGTTAGGACTGCCTGCTGAAATTCTCCAGCAACCTTGCTGGCATGGCAGAGTTTTCATTTCACCTTCCTCATTCTGAGTGCATCTTCCAGGAACATTTTTGGAGATTCCCCTTTTGCTACTGGTCCATATTCTCTGACCCTACCATTCCACTGATGATGTGACTGTGGTCACAGCAAGGCCTTTGTCTGAAAACTGTTTAAATTCAGGCTCCCAGAAGTTCTGGGTTTTTGCCTAGAAGTTATATCCTACTGTTCCTAAGCCATGCCCCAGCATGTCACCTCATAAGACAGTGGGACCAAGGAAGACCCCATGCAACTCTCTCCCAACTGAATTGTTTTCATCTGTCCATACTTTCCTCTGCTGCTCTTGGCTGTGAATATCTTGCCTCTCCTGGTGTTGTTGGGTGCCATTCAACAGAACAGAGTCCTCAATTTGCATAATGATAGGCACTTAATAAATATTTTTGAAATTCAATTAAGTTGAATTCATGCTCTTGTGAAACAGAAAACATATTTAGTTTTATAAACAAATAGGAAGTGTTTTCTCTTTAAAAAATAATAGTGTCACATATATGTGGGACCTGAATGTTTGTAAAATGCTTTGTTCATGATCATCCCATGAATTCAATGGTACAGATACTACTCCCATTTTACAGATGAGAAAATTGAGATTTAGACAGATTGCAAGACTTGTTCTATGAGCAAGCACTAGGTCTAACTATGACACATAGTTAGTAACCAAGTCATTTACTATTTCCAAGTATAGCATTCTTTTCCACTGACCCAGCCTGCCTCTTAAGAAATATATCCACTGAGAAACTCCTAGCCTATTCTCAACAGCAGGAGAAAATTAATTCATGTGAAACAAGATCTCCAAACTGATCCAATATTTAGGGTGCAACTATGACACAGTGGAAAAAGCCTAGAACTATGGAGAGAGTTTTAAGCCCTATGGGTACCACTGTATGACATTATACAAGTTTTTTTAACTGTGGCTCCGTGGATAGAGGGCTGGACCTAGAGTTAGGAAGACTCATCTTTGTGAGTTCAAATCTGACCTCAGACACTTACTAGCTGTGTGACCCTTGGCAAGTCACTTAACTGTTTGCCTCAGTTTCCTCATTTGTTAAATGAGTCAGAGAAGGAAATGGAAAATCATTCCAGTATCTCTGCCAAGAAAACCCTGAATGGGATCACAAAGAGTCAGACATGACAGAAAAACAAAGTGTATGTGTGTATTTAACAATTGATTCTGATGAAACTGTAGGTTTCATCAGACTACCAAAGTGGTTCATGACATAAATATGCTTAGACCCCTCAGATTAGGTCAGCTTTAAAATTTATTATAGGTCAGTAATTATCTACTGTATTTTTCATTACAACTAGTGTGTGTGTGTATGTGTGTGTGTACAAATATATATATATATATATATATATATATATATATATATAATGTGTGTGTATAAATATATATTTATGTATACTCTCTCTGTCTCTGTCTCTGTCTCTGTCTCTCTCTCTCTCTCTCACATTCTCTCACACTTTCTCTGTCTCTCTTTCTGAATTGAGGTATTAGAAAAGCAAGTGGTAGCAGGAATTGTTTGAACCATACTGACTCCATCTTGTGACCCAATTCTGAATCTAGCTTAGTTTTCTTCCTAGGCAATTTTGGGTTTAGTCTTATTTCTGTCTTGTGAAAAAACTTTATTCAATTGTGGGAATTATGAGAGGACTTTGTTGCATTGTTTGAACCTAGCCCTGCATCTCTGGGAAGTTGGACCACCTCTACTTACTGCTTAGAGATCCTTAATTAACAACCTAAGTTCTGCTGACCAGAAACTGAGTCTGATCTGAAGACTGATACCAAGGAGTTTTCTCTCAATTATACTTTTCAAGCAACCTGCATATCTTGTCTGAAAAATGACCCTGTATTGATCAATTGGTTATGGTTTCCATGTTCTTTTGATTGTATAGACACTTGAGAAGAGTGGGACAGCTCTCTTTCTGAACTCAGGCAATTGTCCCATTCACTCTCTCCCTCCTAACTTGGAAAGTCCCTAATCTTTCCCCCAGTTAGAAATCAGATTATTTAATGTTGTGTCTTGGTTAATTGTTTTCTTTTAATTAATTGATCTCATTTGCTTAATTGTTTTTAGTTAATGAAAGTCTGTCTCCTCGTATTTGGGGGTCCAGTTCGAATGCTGAGGAAGGTTACTGGTCCCAATTTGTTGGGTAATTAGCATGCATTGCTTAATAAATCTGTATGCTCTCTGTTTCCTCAGTCATTTCATCTTCCACCCACCACATCTCCTGGCATGTTGACTCTGTTTAATTTCTAATATTCCTTTGGATGTAAGCTTTCTCATTTTATTTCTGAAAACTATGATTCGTAATTTTTTAGAAACTGCAACTCATTGGGTTTTGTTGGGGTTTTTGTGGACACTTTACCAAAGCCCTGTGTGCTACATATATTTATATTAAATATGCAATATATATTTGGGATCTAATAAGACTAATAACCATTAGCTATTTCCCCATGACAAAGATTAGACATACCCAGAGGTATGCTACAGTCAGTTCTTAAAGGAAAACCAATCCTTAAATTTTCAGTGTCAGCATTTAGACCTTGGCAGCAAACACTATAAATCAGGGCTTGAATTTTTTTTATTGTTGTTGATAGAGAAAGTGATGGATAAAATGTCAAGAATGCAGATTAAATTTTAAAATGTGTCCTGTATCCATTTTTTCCCCTTTCTGGTGATCCATTTGTTTAACATTTACTGGCCCACTGCTAGATGCACCCCTCCTCCTACCCTCCTGAGAGGGAGTAGATTTCTCTCAAAGGAAACAAAGCTGTTTCCAGGACTTGATTGACCCAGCTTTCCTGATATGGCTCCACAGTATAAAAAAAAATCTCATCCAAATGGAGTCTGGGGCCCTTCATCCTGGGTATTTAACTGACATATGGATACAAGGGAGGGGCATATCCAGAGAAGCTTTGCTCCACAATATCCTTATTGCTTATTCTTGTTGTATTAGGGAAAATTTAATCTCTTTTTGTTAACTATTCAATGATTTGCTAGTGCCTCATTTCATTCCAACATTTAACCTGAACTAAGAAAGTGCCAGCATTAAAACTGACTCTACTATAGGAAGACATGGTATAGTGGGGAAAATACTGTATTTAAAGTCAAGAAACTTGGCTTTGAAACCCAATTCCAATTTTCCTAGTTGTATGACCTTGGATAAGTTATTATATTTCTCTATTCCTGTAACAATAATGTAATTTGCACAACACTCATGGTGGTTATGAATATGCTGGTATAGTTGTAAATCACAAAATGTAGCAGACTCTCCACATGGTAGGCAGAACCAAAGCCTTTATTCAAATCCCAGAAAACTGAGTCCCAGAACTAGAAAGCCAAAGTCATTACAGTAGCCATGAAGTTGATACATCTGGTTAATGAAGCTAACACCCACATTCCCAAGCCTTCACAACAGAAGGCTCCCTCAAGCAGGGATCCTCCTCTCTCACTCATGGCAGCTCCACAGCATGGTTCTTGGAAGTCTTAGCAGAAGTTCCCAGAAGAAAGATCTAACCAGAAGTTGCAGGGTCCAGATGCTTGATGAGAGAAATTCTGACTTTCCTGCTGGTGCTCTTCCTTATATACAGCATAGCTCCTCTCCATTCTGCCCCTTCCTGTTACATTGGCAACTTACTCCCAAGATGTTAACTACTTCTGTGTTAATTAAATAGCTTAAACAAGGTGTTAACGTGAAACAAGGTGCTAAGTACCTGCTTACCTGCTTACTTGCCAATACAAGGGGGCATGGAAGATCTTCAGATCCTGTTAACATTATAATTCCTCAATTCCACAATCTGTAAAATGAAGACAATGATAACATGCCATTGCCACCCTCAAAGTGTTATTGTGTAGGAAGCGCAGTATAAAATTTAATATTCCATATAAATAGAAGTTATTAATTTATAAGGTAGGCCCTTAATAATATTAAACTCAATTAGAAGTCTTTTTCAGTGTATATTGTGACATTCCTTAAGATTCCAGGAAACCTTATGTAAGTTCATAAGGCTAATTTAAGCGATGCTGTGAAATGGTTAGGAACCAAACTCATTTCTAAGGCCTAAGAGTATCGTTTTCAACTTAGTCATCCATTTTGTTGGCACTATTAGTCCCAGGAGGGATCGGTGAGAGAGGTGAGAGTCACACCCACCAAGGACTTGAGTAACTCAGACCACCCTCACCACATTCACTCAAATTCTTGGGGCAGTGAATCTGCAACTGTGTCCTGAATACCACTTTCCTATAGACAGGAAAGTGTTATTTTTAGATGTCATGTTTGAGGGTCTCCTGGGTTGGTTAATAGAAAGGAACTAACAGTCTTTAAAAGTAGGTTAAGGGGAGGCTAGGTGGCACAGTGAATAGAGCACTGGCCATTTAACACTTATTAGCTGTGTGACCTTGGGCAAGTCACTTAACCCCAATTGCCCTACTTCCCCCTTACAAAAAAGCAAAAAAAAAAAAAAAGTAAATTAAGAAAAGGTTAAAAATCCTTTTCTAGACATTCCTGCCCAGTGTTCCCTTCAGAGTACAGATCTCTTAAGGACCAGGTTACTGGCC
Source organism: Pseudocheirus occidentalis (assembly GCA_028646575.1). NCBI lineage: Eukaryota > Metazoa > Chordata > Mammalia > Diprotodontia > Pseudocheiridae > Pseudocheirus > Pseudocheirus occidentalis. The sequence goes on along the minus strand of CM053593.1, from coordinate 287,311,962 downwards.
CTAGGGTCATTCTCTTCTGCCTGAAGCTACACACAGAACTGCTGTCAAACCTTACCACAATTTTGCTCCAGAGTTGTTCTCCCCAGATGCAGAGGAGCGATCCCTTCAAAGGCAAATCTGACTAGAGGGGAAGAAATTAATCATCAAACCTGGACACAGACTCAGTGGCTTTAGTCCATTTCTTCCTTTATCTGAAAACATGCCTCTCAAAATACAAACATTTCAGGATGGTCCTCCTCAGACCATTTTTCTCTCCCATTTCCAAGTCTAAAATAGATCTCTGGCTTTACATATTTGGCACCCTCCAGTCCTGTCTACAGCTGAATTAAGGGGGAAATGCTGCCAACTCCCTTCTTATGCCCATCAACTGAGTTGGATGGACACATTTCTTTCTTTTTTGTTGTTAAAATAAATAGATCAAAACTAGTACATTCAGGACATCTCATACATTATATTTTAGGTATTGCACCTTTCCTTGTTATGACCAGGGGGCATAACTTTCTAATTCAGATTTCTATTTTTCCTCTGGGATTACCTGAGGGCTGGCATTCCAAGACCTCTGCCTGAGTCTCCTTTTTTTCTTTTGCTTTCTTTCTTCCTTATCCAATATTGCACAATTAAACTAGAAGGCAATGGATTTTATCTTTCAATCTCTTTTAAAGCAAAGTAAGCCGTTTCTTCTCTCCCTTTGGCCAGAGCATGTGTGAGAGAAATAGCAAGAGAAAGAGAAACAAATAGACATGAAAGTTCCCATGCGTCTTTAAAAAGAGTCCAACCCCAAGGCCTCTACCCCATACCACCAGCTTCCTGTGACATTTATTCTTGATTTCCTACCATCAATTAAACTGTGAGCTGCAGCCTTATCTGAAACCAACAGAGTTCTCAGGCTAAACTCGACAGTGTTCTCTCTCACTCAGAATTTGGTCACAATTGATGCTTCCATTTAAGCCCAACCACAAAAATATGTTTAAAATCCAGTATGGCCATAATTTTTGTTCCTTAGTTATTTCATCATTTGCCACCAAATAAAATCCAAAATCACATCCTGACATTCTGCCTAAATGTTTTGCTGTTGTGGTAGAATTAGGAGAGGATGTGGTGGACCCAACCCATGACCATAAGGACGTATCAGTGCAAGGAAGGGTCAGAGAATGTAAAAAGTAAAAATAAAAGACCCAAGTTTTAGGGAGATAGTTTGGGAATGTGAACTCCTCAAGAATAGGAATTGTTTCATTTTATCTGTTTCCTCACTGTCTCACAGTGAGTGGCATATAATACAGGTTTAATAAATACTTGCCAATTTATTAGTTGCTAACATTGCTACTCACTGGGGAAGATAACAAGGATTCATAAGATGAGTTCCTGATCTCAAGAAACTAGTTAAATAAAGAAAACATGTACAAAAACAATGACAATACCTGGCAAAATGTGCTATTTCTTAGCTATAAGACATCAGGAGTGATAAATTATTTTCACCTAGGGTGACCAGGGAAATATTGTGGAGGAGGAAGTATATAAATTGGACTCTGAATGGTAGAGATGGGGGTAGAAACCAATCTAATCAGAATGAACACTTCATTCTTTCAACAAACTTTGTGAACATTTACTAAAGCAAAGAAACTGTGCTACACAATATGAAAGATACAGAGAAGAATAAAACCTAACCCATGATACCATAGAATTTGTAATATAAAAAGGAACAAATTCACCAAGGTGGAAAGCCACAAGTACTTTTAGCTACGGGTACTCACAAACTAACAAAAATCATATTTCTGTAGCACTTTAAGGCTTCTATCTGGCAAGAGGACATGTACATTAAGGAAGTACATGCAAAATAAATACAAGGTAGAATATATATAAATAAACCTGTGTGTGTGTGTGTGTGTGTGTGTGTGTGTGTGTGTAGCTAAGCTGCCACTTCTTAAGCAGGTGAATCATGTAGTCAGCATACAAGGAGGAGTGTGATATATAATATGGCTGGAAATGTAGATTGGGATCAGGTCATGAGAGCAGAAACTGGAAAGCGAATGGCTATATGGGGGGAGGGAGAGGGAGGAGTTGAGGATAATACTAAGATTGAACCTGAGTGTCCAGAAGGATACTGGTACTCTCAATAGAAACAGGTAAATCAAGAAGCGGAGAAGGTGAAATGGGAAAACTAATGAGCATAGATAAAAAGCGTGATATGGATTAAGAAATAGCTAAGGAAACTAAGAAGGATAAAATCTGACAGGTAGGAGGAAAACCAAGAGAAAACAATGTCAAGAAAAATCAGAGGGTAGTGTCTACGGAGAATGATCTGTCAACAGTGCCAGATGCTGCAGAGAGGTTGAGAAAGATGAAGACTGAAAAGACTATCAGATCTGGCATTAAGAGGTTATTGGTAACTTTGGAGAAAGGAGTTTCAATTAAATGGTCAGGTTAGAAGCCAAGTTGAAAAGGAACACGTGAAGGAAGAAAAAGTGGAGGCACCGAACTAATTGTAGATGGCTTGATTTTTACCACTACCTTCAAAAGTTTAAGGAGCCTAAATTAGATACCATGACTAAGGGAGCAAAAGAGCCTAGAAACTGGCAAAGGGAGAACAGAATTGATCTCACTGCTACACAGATAGACCTATCATCGAAAAGTAACAGGTTTAAAACAAATTTTAAAAATCATTTGTAAAAAACATTATGGAGATTGAGAAAAATTGTAAATAGAATTGACTTCTTAAAAAATGGAAAAATTGTAAAAGTAAAAACAGACATATAGAAAGCTTGGTATGCTACATGACATTCTATCACACATTCACATCAATTCATATCATTCTAAGGGTATTCACAGACGAAACTTGATGAAAGACAACAAAGGACAACAACAAAAATGACAAAACAATGAGACAGAAACTGCAACCAATTTGTCCAATTTTTTGTAATGATTTATATTGACTATCACAGAATCACAAAACTTTAGAAGTCTAAGAGATTAGCATCTATCTAGTTCAACACAAAATTTTGAAAAAGCTATCTTCAATATAATAGGTTTGTTGTTCATTCATGTCCAACTCTTCTTGAACCCATTTGGGTTTACAATAATTAGTCATCCTGCTTTGGATTGAAAACCTTTGTCCATTATTCCTAACTTTATCTTTTGGTGGGAAACAAACTAACTTTAATGCTTTTTCCACATGGCAGCCTTTCAAATACTTGAACAAAGTTGTCTTTTCACTGAGTCTTCTTTTCTGCATGATTAACATTCTCACTTCCTTCAACTAATCATCATGATATGGATTCAAGATTTTTCAACATCTTACTTCTGTCCCCTAAAAGCTCTTCAGATTATGTGTTTTTCCTAAAATGTGGTATCCCAAAATGAAAACATTCAAGATGTGGTTGGACCAGGGCAAAATAGAAAGGGACTGTCACCAACTTATTTCTGGAAGCCTATGATTACAATAATGTTTTTGGCTTCCATATCACACTACTGATATAGGTTTAGCTTATACTCCACAAAGACACCCCCCTCAAGATTTTTACCAACCTACTGTTTAACGATGTCTCTAATCTTATACTTGAGGAATTGTTGGGGACTTTTTGTACCCAAATGTATGAATTTCGATTTAATACCATTGAATTTCATCTTCTTAGATTTACGTAAAAAAGCTATCAATATTTTTTTGGATCTAGATTTTATTACCTGGTATTTTAGTTAAGGGGTAGCTAAGTGGTGTACTGGATAGAGCACTGAGCGTGGAATGGGGAAGGCTCATATTTCAGAGTTCAAATTTGACCTCAGACACTTAGTATCAATGTGACCCTAGACAAGTCATAACTCTGTTTAGCTCACCTTCCTCATTTATAAAATGAGCTGGAGAAGGAAATGGCAAACCACTTCACTATCTGTGCCAGGAAAACACCAAATGGTGCCCCAAAGAATCAGATACAAACAAAACAACTGAACAACAGTGTTAGTTATATCTTCTGCACATTTGCTAATTGTGTCATCTATTCATTTATCCAAATCATTGTTAAACAATGTTGAACAGCCAAAGGTTAGGCACAGATCCCTGAGTTCCTCCACTGAAGACTGTCTGCCATCTTCATTAACAACTTCTCTTTGAATCCAGCCATTTAACTAGCTTAGAATAAATGTAATTGTATTATCATTTCATCCATGCCGCTTTACCTTTTCCATAGGAATAATATAAGATAGTTTATAAAATGTTTTGTCATAGTCCTGGCAATGCTCAGAAGAGTTCTGATGATACTTCTACACATGGAGAAGCTGAGCAATTTGCTTCCCTAAAAGTTATGACAATGTTTTAATAAAAGTGCCTTGGCTAGAATTGAGCATACAGAGATATTTTATAATTGGTTGAATCTGCTAGTTGCATGATTAGGAGAAGCATTTCAAATAACTACATAGTTGGAAATGGAGTTGACTTCAAAAGGCACTATCAAGCTCAGTCTTGGCCACCTTCTATTTGACTCCTCTCTTTGCTGATGATGTTTCTTGAGAGAAAATGATATAAGGGGTTTTTCCCCTCAAAGCCATGTGTTTTTGTGAAAATGGACCTGGTTTCTTTGCCTGCCTTGGTATTTCTTCTTTTCCATTTGAGATAAAAGGATTAAATATTTCAAACTTTTGAGTATCAAAAAGTCAGTCAATTAAATGTGCAGGTTTTCAGATGTCCTGGTATCCAAGTATTCCAAAGAGTCTGAGTTTTCTCACCAGCTTAGCGCTGATGCCATAAGGATCAAGGAGTGATTCTCAGGAGCAACCTAGAAATCTCTGTTGCATCAAAGTGGCAGAATCATAGGCTCCCCTTTGTTTGGAGATTCCTGCCCTGGTAATTCCTCTGCAGGCTGGTCTAGATGCTAGAATTGAAACTCTGCTTTGTGCCTTAGGTCTAAGCCCTATGACTGCTGCCATTGACTCCTTTTTAAGGACATTGTCCAAGGCCTTCATAATAGGGATCATCCGGCTCCATCACTGTCACCCCTCCTATGCATGGGTCCCCTTTATAGTATGCACTGAATCTATGACCTGGAACTGGGCAATAGGCAACAAAGTTGCTAACTTGGACCTGTCCCTATCTCAGTGTCCCAGGTTAAGTCTGGTAGAGATCTGTTTTGGACATGGGTCTGCCTCTTATACTAGTACACAGCCTTTCCCTGGATGCTGGAGTGTTCAGTATGCAGAAACCTAGCTCCCAAAAGTGCTGCATGTTCCTGGCCCAACCCTTATCTCCAGTGTCCACAAACCACTTTGTCTCTTTCCTTATGTCTAACTGGACTAGACAAGGACTGTGAATTTTTCTGGATTTCCTCATAGGATTCAGTCTGGTATATTTTCTAGATCTGTTTGAAAGTATTGTGTAAAGGAGAGTTTGGTTATACTGCTTCCTACCGCTCCTCCATCTTAGCTCTGCTATTCAAGGGTATTCTTAATAATAATCAGAGTAGACAACAATTTTATGTAAACAATCTTCTGTAAACAATTCTTATAGCAAACCACATCTTTATAGTCACACAACTAACTGAAAAGTAAAAAAAATATAAACCTACAGTGTTTGTTTGCTGATTACTAAAAAACACAACTCAGTTGAGGAAAACACTGTCTTAGATGTGGTAGTACTACAAAACAACAAGAAAAAGGAATCCCTCATGCATATGTTAAAATTATACAGGATTCTTTGAAAAGAATAAACATAGAGATAATACTATTGGGTAATGCATTTTAGGAGAGGTATTAATTACCAAAAGAATGCCTCAAAGGAGAGCCACCAGAAAAATAAAGACTTCTAGATCAGGCAATCCTAGAATTATTTGAATGACTCTGAAATGCTTACCAGTGAATACTTGGAGTAAAGAGAAGGGCATTTTTTCTTTCCTTAAATATTTAAAAGGTAGCCATGTGAAAGTAGGATTAGATTTCTTTTTCTGGTTGTTCACATAGGTTAATCCTAAAATCAATGGGTAGAAATTAAAGAGAGATACATTTAGGTTTGATGGCATGAAAACTTCCTAACTAGACCTACCCAAGCAATAGGAGCTGCTTCAGGAAGTATTGCACCTTCCATCTTCAAGAAGAGACTAGATACAGTGGAGGAAGAATGGTCTTTCAGTATGCATACAGTACTATGGACATGTAAGATGTTTTTGTGTGGATTACAACAGAAGAATAGGAAAATAGATTGTGAAAGGGCAGAGAAGGAAGAGGGAGCCAGTTTTGCAGAGTATGGCAATTCAATTAGGAGTCCTGTGGCAGAGAAAGCAAACTTGAGCTTGGGGGGGGGGGGGGAGGCAGAAACTGCATCTGATTGGTGCTCAAGGCAACAGTTTCCCTACCTTCAACCTCACATTTCTAAAGAAGCTCAGCCCTTACTTATTCAGGCTTTAAAAGATCATGGTAGCTGTAGCAAAAAAAAAAAAAGCAATGAATACTTTTTGACAAGGGTATAACACTAGTAAAACTACACCCAAAAGATACTGAAGAAATAAGGAAAGGCCTTATGTTAAAAAAAATTCACAATAGTTCTTTTTTGTGGTACCAAAAACCTAAAAACTAAAGGCATATCCACCAATGAAGGAATGGTTGAATAAAATCTATAATATGAATATGATGGAATACTGTTGTACTGCAAGAAATGAGCAAATAAGGGGAAGGAATAAGCATTTTATAAGCACCTACTATGTGCCAGGCACTATACTAAGCTTTTTATATAAATAATATATCATTTCGATTCTTACAACAACCCTCCAAAGTAGATTCTGTTATCAGACATGTGCTTTCCTTGGTGTGCTAAATTTCCTGCATGTTTGAAGATCAACACCTAACAAACTCCCCTGTAATTTATAGTATTGGAAAGCTGCCTGGAGCACTAAGAGGTAAAGTGGTGGAAGAACAAAATCACAGTATCTGAGCACTGGAACAAATTTCAGTAGTCATTTAGTCCAACCTGTAATAAAAAATAAAATAAAATAAAAAGATTCCTCACTCTAAAATACCCAAAAGGAAATCATCTAGCCTCTCCTTGGAGAAGTCCAAGGAGAGGGAAATCCACCATTTCTAGGGGGCAGACCTTTCCATTTCTGGCCACCTCTAATGGGTAGGAAGTGCACCTTCACAGAAAGATTTTGCCTTTTTAGCCACTTACACCTGATTCTGCCCTCTGCTTCCCCAAATCTTCTATTCTCCAAGCTAAACATCATCAACCTTAAACCAATCCTCATACAACATGAACTCAAGTCTCTTAACTATGTTAGCTGCCTTACTTTGAACACCCAGCTTAGCCATGTCTTTCCTAAACTGTGGTACCCAACAATGAATGCAATATTCCAGACCAGTTCTGATGAGGGCAAATTATAGTGAGACCATTTCTTTCCCATTCCTGGAAACTATGCTCCTCTTAATGCAGTCCAAGAGTGCATTAGCTTATTTTGCTGGCACAGCATGATGCTGACTCATTGACCTTCCAGCAAAGCAAGCACTGCCAGACAAGGACTAGAGCCCACATAAAGCCTTCATCAAGGGGAGCCTTGGTAGTGTCTCCCTGGATCTGAAACTACTTCCTTTACCTCTCCTCAATCTACCACCCTGGAATAAATTACTACTCTTCCCCCTTCTTACTGCAATCAGGCTAGTTATTTCTTCCCCCTGAGCTAGGCTTGGGAAAAGCCTCAGTTGTTGAACTGAACCAATATAGGACCTAAATCAGACATTTCTAGGTTGCAGTTTAGGACTAGAGGCTCAGCTATCAGACCTCTTACCATCAGAGCCACATGTATAACTAGGGCCCCCTAGAGCTTGAAAGTCACTTCCTACAACTCATAGAGAGTGTTTGATGGTAGGATCTCTACTCAACTCCATCCTTTAGCTAACAACCTCCAAGCTCTTTCCTTTTCCTAATCCTGATGATACAGTATTGAAAGCTGCCTAAGCAAAATCTACTGCTTCCTATGTTGCTGCTCTCTATTCTCTTGTCTCCATTCATCTCAGGCACATCCCTTCAAAATTTCCATCCAGCTCTGTCCTTTCTTTCTATTGTATTCTCTGGAGCCAGATTCTATTATTAACATATTTTCTTTTATTTTTATTCTTTCTCTTTTCCTATCTTCTAAGGAGGAGCAGGCATCTCTATGACCTTCTTCTCCTTCCAATCCTTCATTCTATACGATCCATCACTTAACAAATTCTCCTCCTTTGAGATTTATAACATTCAGATATAGCATTATAAACCAGACCTTGATGGTAGTTTCCCACTTGTCTCCAATGTATTCACCCTCTTTTCTCAAAGCTTGACTAATGTCAACCCCACATCCTGCGCTTATACTTGGGGCCATCAATATGTATGCTAAGATTTGCACAAACATACTTGTCTCTCAGCTCAGGAACCTCTTTAACAACCATGAACTTACCCTCACTCTATATCAGCCACACACAAGGATGAACATACTTTTCTTCTTACCATCACTCATACATCTTCTACTTTCATCATCAAGAACTCCGAAACTTTTAAATTTGATTATAAATGTCTGTGCTTTCCATCTCTCCCTTTGCCTTGCTCCTAAATGGAGTGTGTGATTTTACTATGTCCTCCACTCTCTACTATTCACTCCTGCTCTGACTTCACTTACCTTCTTTTCCAATCCAGTCTCTGTAGTTAACCAGCTCAACTCTACATTAGGCTCTGAATTTGAATCCCTTGTTTCCATGGCTATCACCATCATACCTTATCCAAATTATCTACCTTCTCTGTTCCTGCTCACATTATACATCACAACCAGACTGACTGGCTCCACTATGAACATGTTCTCAAATTTCATCTGGATCCTTATGGCAGCAAGGCAGTCATTTTACTCTTCCCTACTTGACTCTAAATTGTATTCCCAGAGAGTGGTCACTTCAAACTTTCTCTCTATTCAGAGATATCACCTTTTTCCCCTTGCTGCTTTCAGAAGATCTCATCTTATACTTTAATAAGACAATTAGAGGTCATTTACAGAGGCTATTGGATATTTCAGAATCCTGTGACAACACTCCCTATCCTCTTTTCCTTTGCCCTAGGTTCTGATGAAGAGACTTTTTTCTCTTGCACAAAATCAACCCCTTTGATCTTATCCCATCCTGTCTCCTCTAGCAGTTTCTTCCTTTAATCATCTATGTTCTCTCCTTAATTTTCAACCTTTTCATCATAGGCTCTTTGCCTGCTGTCTTCAAATATGTCCAAATCTACCCTACCCTTAAGAAAAAAAGCTTCACTTAACCTACTCTTCCTTCAGTTTATCATCTTATCACAGCCAAATTCATTGAACCCCATTTCTTTTCCCCTTACTTACTCCTTAAATCTTTATAACCTGTTTTATGACCTCATCACTCACCAGAATTGCTTTTACCAAAATTACTAATGATCTATTAATTGCCACAGTTTATGGCTTCTCAATATTTGACCTCTGCAGCATTAAACATTGTTAATTATTCCTTCTCCAGGATTCTGTCTCTTTCTTAGGTTTTCGTGACATTTTTTTGTTTCAGATCCTCCTCCTATGTAGCTAGCCATACTTTCTCAGCCATCATAGTTTGCTCATCATCTATATCATGTTCCCTCCATGTGGTTGTATCTCAGAGCTTTTTCTCAGGAATGCATCTCTTCTGTTTCTACACCTTTCCCTTGATAATCTCAATGGTTTCCAAGTCTTCAGCTATAATCGTTCTGAAGATGATTCCTACATCTCTATAACCCATCCTGAGTATCACTGCTGAATTCCAAACCCACATTACTAATTTGCTTACTCAACATATCTAACTTGATTTCTGACAGGCACTTCAAAATCAAACATGTGTGAAACAGAACACATTATCTTCCATGACAAACCATTCCATGTTCTAACTCCACTGTTATCTTTTTTTTTTGAGGGTCCAGAATGATTTATTTCCTACCAATCTCTTACAAAAGGAAAAAGTCAAATCTCATTCCTGGGACAGCCAACATGGCCTTAATATCAGAGCCAGGAATAGTTAGGGCACAATAGATGAGGCTGGAGATAAAACTGCATCACTCAAAGCCACTGATCAGGTAGGCAATGTCCCAATTGGTCTCTGCAGACAGAGGTCCCTCCACTTCAACTCCTTTCTCAGTCACGGTGGCAATTTCA
>CM053593.1:287283604-287301323 GCA_028646575.1 Pseudocheirus occidentalis | reverse complement strand
GAGAATATAATTTGGATTTCTGGATAATGTCTTAAAATATAAGTATGGTGGGCTCTTGGCTATATACATATATATATGGGGGGGGGGGGAAGATGGGTGTTCAAGGAGGACCAGTGACCCTGATGTATGGACTAACCAAGCTGCTCATCCACCTGTCAAACAACTCTCACCTGTGGCTCCAAGAACCTGTAGCAATTCTACCAACCACATCCTGGTAAAATATCTTGGCAGATGGGCTAAACCAGGTTAAGGATAACCCAAGGACCACAAACTTGTTGGTTAGTTCAAGCATGTGAAGACTTTCTGTGGTAGAATAAACAGATGAGAACATTTTTTTCCCAATGGCCATGAAGGCCGCTGAAGCAGGTGCTGTGGAGTGCTTGGGTTTATTCAGACCTTGAAGATGACAAGGTCATCCACTATATCACCAAGACTTTTGTCTTGCCACTGCACTTTGATGACTCAGGAAGTTAGGTTGATGACTTTGTGTAACTCTGCCTCACTTAAATCTAATTCACTTGCAAGTTAAGACATCACTCTCTGATGTCATTGGTCCTTTTTGAAAATGAAGGACACACAACAGCAATATGTGTGTATGTTTGTGTGTATATATGCATACACATATATGTTTATATAAGCCCTCATTATATTTAGGCACACATTTACCTCATGGTTTGTGAATCTGAAGAGAGTTTTAAGTTGAAAATGGAAGGGAAAGAGAAAACTTCCCACAAACATCTGCCAAGCCATATGCTACAAAGAATAGCCAGTACAAGAAAGAACAATGTGAGCAGACTTGGGCCAATGACTGTTTCATTTTTACCTATGTATCCCTAACCACAACTTTGCACACTATAGGCACTAAATAAATGTTTACTGAATCAAATAAAGAAGATTAGTAATTCACATGAAACACTATGCAAGAAGACAGTCACATGATTCATTATCTCAGATATCTGCACATAATTCACAAAGTATATAAGAAATAATGTGAAATAGATATGCTAAAGCAAGGAGGTAAAAGTGACATCATAGGTATCAATGAGACTTGGTAAAAATAATGAGATTCATTACTAGACTACAGTTATGAAAGACTATACTTTATTCAAGGAAAAATGAATTGATACAAGAATTGAGGAAGAGCATCATTTAAAGAAGCTATATTAATTTGCATTACTAGTAGCATTTAGTTGAATATTAGTGGGAGGAGGAACAAAAACAATACGATCAACACAATATGTTACAGCACCTGAAGAGAAGGAAATAATGATTCAGAATGAAGGAAAGGACCAAATATTCATTAAGCTCCTAATATAATATGCTAAGCTAGACCTGCATAACTTAACAATAGGTAGAGGCCAAAACTAAAGTGGACTAAATTTCTTCTGGCCACAGATAATTTTTTTGTGACTCACTTTGCAAGTAAAGGTATAATTAATGATTAAACTATTTCTCAAAAACACTGTTTTTTTAATCAGGACATAATCCAGAAACTGCAATCAGCAAACACTTCTTTATGAAGTCACCTTCAGGAAAAGCTTTCCCAGCAACAGCAATTTCTTTAGAAATCTGAAAACTAACCTTAGTAGCCACATCATTTTCCGAGTTTAGTTTCTTGAAAGACCATTGTTCCCCACTGAGACTTTTCAACAATTTGGATGCTTTATGTTGTTTTTTCATTGGGGTCCAATCTTCTTAAGTCAGGATGTTTTGATTCAAAATGGCAATGATGATTGTACAGCTATTACTTCTCGGCAAACAAGGCACAATATTTTGTCTCTCATATAAGTAAACAAGTATTTGTTCACTCAGATCAAACACTCTATGTTCTGATTTGATCTTGTTTCTTTTTATCACCCATTTATGCAATGGTGACACACCCACCAAGTTACATGATGGGTACTACACTACAGATCATAGGAAGGGAGGAAACAGATAATTCTCTTTTCAAAATAATTGATGTCTTCGGGTCTTACATCACTTCCTTCTCTACATATATCCATCCCTTGTTACAAAGAGACAGATTATTAATCAATAAATTTTATTAGCACCTACTATATATCTAATAAGCAGTATGCCAAGTGCTGGGCATACAAACACAATAAATGAAACCATCCCTACATGCAAAGAACTTGCTTGTTTTCCTTCTGAGAGGGAAGAGAACAAGGACATATAAACAGAATAAATATGAGAAAACTACAAAGTGGTAAACTACAAGACAGCTTGAGGAGGACACAGAAGGGAGGAAAGGAAAATAGGAGGAAAGGAATTCAGCAAAAAGAATCATCACATCAGCTCAGTCCATGTAAGGCACTCATAATCTCTCCCCTCCACCCTGCAAAAACTGTAGATATGTGTCTTTGTTATATCATGGTAAGATCTCTGGGAGAATCTAGTCAAGTACAATGTTAAAAGATCCTAGGGCTGCCTAGAAGTGTTCAAATGGTGATTTGGGGAGTAGTCTCATTACCAGCCCTGGTTTAGTCCCCCTAGGAAACTAAGAACAGTACCTAGATGACACAAGGGATAGAATGCTCAGTTTTAGAGTTAGAAAGACTTGAGCACAAATCTGGACCCAAACGCGTACTAAGCTGCATGACCCTGGGCAAGCCACTCAACAGCTATTTCCTCAGTTTCCTCAACTATTGAAAGAGTGTGGTAATCTATGCAGAAATCAAAATAACGGGTCCCTGTCTCACAGGGTTGTGGTCTCAAATGAGATAGTATTTTTAAAGTGCCTGGCACAGAGTAGGCACTATATAAATACTTATTCCCTTCCTTTCCTCCTTCAACAGCATGCTCACTCAAATTAAATTCCCTTGCAAACTCTAGCATCTCCTTCCTGATGTCATGGTGCTCTTTGAGCAACAAAGAACAGACAACATCAACAGCCCCAGTGGGGATACCTCTGACCACTATGGTCTGAAATCAGTTTAAGACAGAGTTGTTGAGGTGGGGAGGGTGTAAGTGTTGGGGTTTCTTTTAACTATGAGAAAGAGAGGGGGGGAGAGAGAGGGAGGGAGGGAAAGAAAGGTCGCTGTTCTGACACAGCAACCTGGGTGAATGCTGCAATTTTTCCATCTTACTTGTGACCTAATCCAAATGTCAAAGTCAGGCCTTCCAAATGAAAGGTCAGTATTTCCAGTCAGCTGCCAAACCCCTTGACTTTCCACAGACACATCAGCAGAGGTCAAATTCATGTGTGGCATTTAGCAAAGGTACTCCCTCTCTGTGCAAGGAGAGAGGCTTTTCTTTCTTCTCAGCTTTCTGAATAAGAGATAGCCAGGTGCCTATTAAACATTTACTGCGGTGTTCCCACCTCCTCCAGATCTCCTCAGGTGACAGGAAGCATTCTGAGACATGCCTGGAATATCTTAACTGTACTTAAGACACCTGCAGACCCACAGAACTTTCTGAATTATTATGTTAAAAAAACAAACACACACCAAGTCTCCTCTTTGGTTTAAGTTGTTTTTTTTCCAGCATTGTAATTTATTTTTAAGGAGGAGACGTGAGTTCACAGGCACCATCAAAGGCAAGCAAAATAAATGTTTGTACTGAGATGCTATTAAAAGGGAAGGATACTGAATTCATTTTAATACATTTGCAAAAGATTGATTTTCCCAGTGGTGGCCACATATCCTCTTTCTTTAATTATTCTTGAGGTTTTGCCTATCAACTGACAATTTCCTAAAGGAGGAAAGCAAAATAGCTCCTCTCTTTTGACAGCCAAGAGCTTTAATGATACCTGAATTAAACTGGCTTTGTCACTTTCCTTATCATCTCTAATGTCTTAAGTTACAAGGAGACCTATTTTGACCCTTCTTTTATTGAATATAATTGTCCAGCGTATTTTATAGTAAATAGAAAAAAAGAAAAAGGAAAAAGGAAAAAAAGTTCCAAATCAACTTTCTATGGGGAGTTTTTTTTAAAAAAAAATTATTATCATTATCATTGCTTTAGATGTAACCAACTAACTAGATGTTAAGTCATCCAGCAAAAAGAATTGGATTTCCTTTCATCAATATGACCTTTTAATTTAGCACAAATCCCTTCACAAAAGGAAGAAATGTGACATCTTCATACTCCCCCAAATCAAATTTTTTTTACTACCATTCCAATTGGTGGATCTAGTTCTTAGTAATGCATGTTGTTTTTCAACAAACATTTATTGATTGTCTGCCATGTGCCAGGCACCAGGCTTGAGACTTAGGAGACATAGCTAAAAATGAATCAATTATTGCCCTCAAGGTGCTTACATTCTAGCGGGAGAACCAATATAAAAATAGCTAAGTACAAAATGTGTAAAGAATAAAACAAGAATGGGTGTTGTATTTCTTGGCTTCTCAATGAACAGGGGAGAAGGTGCAAGGAGGGATAAAATTTGTAATTGAAAATAAATGCTTAAAAAGAATAAAAAACATTTTAAAAAAAGAAAATAAATATAAGGTGATTTGAGGGATGGCACTAGCAACAGGGGGAATCAGGATATAGCTTTTGTAAAAGATGGTGCTTCAGCTGAACCTGGGAGCAAGTTGAGAATTCCTTAAGGAAAAGGTGGTTTTTGTTGTTGTTTTGTCCTTCATTTTCAAAGAGGACCATGGCATCAGGGAAATGATGACATGCCTTGCAGTTGACTTAGATTTGAAGGAGGGAGGGTTGTGCAAGGTCACCTATCTCACTTTCTCCTTCAGAACCATCTGGATCCAGTGACCAGATATTCATCAGGATGACTGGAGATGGCTCAGGATGCAAGGGAGTGGATGGGGAACAGCCTTAGCAAAAACACAGTAAGTAGACATGAATGCCTACTACAGGGAAATGGAGAATAGCAAATAACAGGCCAGTTTGGCTGGATCATATAATGGATGACAGCGATGTACTGTAAGCCTCAAAATGTATTCTGGAGCAACCATGTGAAGAAGGAAAAACCACAGCTTCTTAAGGAAATGAGGGAGGAAAAAGAGAGAGCTATATTTTAGAAAGATCAATTTTGCAGCTATATAGAGGTTGGATTAGAGGAGAGGCTAGAGGTAAGGATGATGATTCAAAGGTTTTGACAACTGTCCAGGCAAGAAGTGATGAGGGCCTCAATGGCCAAGCAAGTTGAGAGAAAGGGATGGATGTGAGAGATACTGTGAAGGTAAAATCCCAAGACTTGGCAACTGAATGGACATGTATGAGGAAAGAAAGAAGAGTCAAGAATGATCCCAAGGTTGCAAATCTCAGGAAATAGAAGGAACAACATAAGTTTAAAAAAAAACACTGTAATCAGTGGTTCCTTTATTTATTTATTATGTTGCCAAAATAATGATAAAAGTGGCACAACTTGTATATAAACATATATGTTCATGTATGTGTATTTTTGTGTTCACACACATATATTAGTTCTTGTTTAGTTGTTTCAATCATATCTGACTCTTTGTGATACCATTTGGGGTTTTCTTAGCAAAGATACTTGAGTGATTTACCATTTCCTACTACAACTCCTTTTACAAATGAGGAAATGGGGGTAGCTAGGAGATGCAGTGAATAGAGCACAGACCCTGAAGTCAGGAGGACCTGAGTGCAAATCTTGCCTCAGATATTTGACATGCTTACTAGCTATGTGACCTTGGGCAAGTCACTGAAGCCCAATTCCCCCCCTCCAAAAGAAAAAAGCAACACCAAAAACAAATGAGGTAACAGAGACAAACAGGGTTAAGTAACTTGCCCAGGATCACACAGCTATTAAATTTGAACTTAGGTCTTCCTGACTCCAGGTCCAACACTCTATTCACTCCACCACCTAGGTACCCTCTGTGTGTGTGTATCTATGTGTATGATTAAGTGTGTATGGTGTGTATGTCTATGCACATGTACATGCATATATATATATATGTACATACATACACATCTATTGTATTTTAAATCTAGCCAGAAGTACTTTCCTCACAATGACAAGATGAGATGGGCAGTTAGGTGCTGAGACAGATGCAAAAAAGGTCTATGATCCAATCCCTGCCCTCTGAGATCTTAGAATCTATTTGATTAGGTCAGGTAATGATTGTTTCTTAATCTGTGTTTCATCCTCCTTCTACTGTACACCTCTGATTTCTTGGGCATCCCTTCAGAAGCCTCTACCCCTAGCTCATTTTATTTAGTCCCTCTTCCCAACCACCCATACTCTCTGAATCTCTCCATGGTAACTAAACCTACTCAGATTGGGGGGGGGGAGAAGAGATGATGAAAGATTATAAAATCATAAAGCTAGAGCTATAAGGGACCTTAGAGATCATTTGGATTAATGGAATTGGGATCTATGGTAGAAATGGAAATCACAGAATTTCTGGATAGGGAGGGACCTCAATGGACTAACCCAAGTCATACCTCAAAATGAGTTTTCATTCCAAATTACTTGACAAGGTGTTATCCTAATAAAAGAATGAATTCATTAGTTACTTCCTAAGCAATCCAATTCCACTTTTAAACTGTTCTAAATACTATTAATTTTTTTCTTACATCAAGCCTAAATTTGCTTCCTTACAACTTCTACCGCATTAGTCCTGGTTCTTCTTTGAACAAACCTGATCCTTCTTCTCTATGATAACTCTTCAAATAGTTGATGACAATTACTGTATTCTCTGTGAATCTTCTGTTTTTAGGGCTGAACATGAATACAGAGAAGCATGGAAAAATTTAAATGAACTGATGCAAAGTGAAGTAAGCCAAGATAAGAAAACATATACAATGACTACAACAATGTAAATGGAGAAAACAGGTACTATAAAATGATCAAAAATGAATGTTGAAAATTATAAGCAAGCTTGGCCCTAAGAAGGACTTCCCCAGGGGATTCCATGGGTATGTCTTCACCTCAAATCTCAGTTGGCTGAGTTGCCATGGAGCTCAGAGATTATAGGCAGTTGGGGATGAGTAGTGAAAAAATGAGACAGCTCTTAGTGGTAGCAACTTCTGAAGTGTTACCCTAGGAAAAAGAGTAGTATAAGGAAGAAGGAAGATGAAGCACAGACTAAGAAACAACAGCCTGATCAACTTGATTCTAAGATCCCATCAGGCAGAAATTAGATCATGGACCTTTTCTTATCTGTCTCAGCACCTACCTGCCTAACTCACTGGGTTGTGCTTTAAAGAACTGTGTACATTAAAGAACTGTGAAAATATATATAATTCATATAGTGTATTGATCTATTTTATTGACATTTTTCTCTTTTTTTCTCAAAATAAGTATTTGTTACATTGTATTACACTTTGGGAGGGGGCATGTGGGGAAGAAATTTAACCATATAAAAAGTAAAGAAAAATGTCATTTAAAAATATTAAAAAAAAAAAAAAGAAATAGCATAAGGTCAAACATAGGTCTCTGAGACTTTCCAATGGAGAAATTCCTCTAAGTGGGCCTTGACTCATTAATGACTGCTCTCTGGGTCCAGCCATTCAACTGGATTATCCATCTAACTATACTCCAAAGTGAAGATTCATAAAATGGTCCCAACTGAATGAGTTTTTTGTGCGTCAGCTGTAGAGTGGATTTTATCCAGGGTCCAAAAGAGTGATGCAAATGTTTAAGCAAAGGAGCAATTAGAGAACAGGTTCACATATTATAAAGCTGTGGAGAGAGAGATCAGATCTGAGGGAAAGCTGACTCAACAAACAGGCAGAGTATTCAGGAGCACATTCTATTAAATTGTTAGAGCTAGAAAGGATCTCAAATTATCATGTCCAATCATGTTAAATGACTTGCTTAGGTTACAAAATTGGCCAATGGCAAAGCCAATTTCAAACTCAGATTTTTAGATGCCAAATCCACTGTTCTTCCCATTATCCCCACATGAATCTTAAAGAGTTCAAAGCTTAGAGAAGATTATCAATACTCTCTGTGCTGTTCCTTTACATATGACCTATCCTGTCTGTGCCTTTAGCATGAGCTAATCCCCTCACCCAGAGAGTACTTCCTCCTCACTCCCACTTTTGAAGTTCAGTTCAGATTCTGCCTCCTACAGATTTCAGAAAAACCTGGCCTTACATGAACTGATGCTAAGTGAAGAGAGAAGAACCAAGAGAACATTGTACACAGCAAAAGCAACATTGTGCAATAGCTTAACTATGAAACACTTAGCTCTTTTCAGCAACATATTAAATAATCCAAGACAATTCTGAAAGATTCATGATGGAAAATGCTAACCACATCAAGAAAAAAAAAATAGAAATTCAATGCAGGGGCGACTAGGTGGCGCAGTGAATAGAGCACCGGCCCTGGAGTCAGGAGTACCTGAGTTCAAATCCGGCCTCAGACACTTAACACAAAAAACTAGCCGTGTGACCTTGGGCAAGTTACTTAACCCCAACTGCCCTCCAAAAAGCAAAAAAAAAAAAAAAAAAAAAAATTCAATGCAGATTGAAACATACTATTTTCACTTTTTTGTTTTTTTCTTTCTTGTGATTTCTGATTCTTTTTTTACAACATGACTAATGTGGAGATGTGTTTAACATGATTGTACATGTATAACTTATATCTGATTACTTGCTCTCTTGGGGAGGGGAAAGGGAGAAGGGAGGGAGAAAAATTTGGAGCTCAAAAATTTACAAAAATGATGTTGAAAAATATTTTTACATGTAATTGGAAAAAATAAAATACTGTTAAGGAGGAAAAAAAATAAAAAAGAAAAGACTTCAAAAAAATTTTCTGCCTTCTATGTGACCTTTCCTTGACTTTCCCCCCCCACTCTTTGCCCTTTGCTAATGCTTCACTTTGCATTTATTTTTTACATACTTCAATGTGTTGAAGTTGTCTCCACTGCTAGAATACAAGCTCTCTGAAGGCAGAGACTGTTACTGTTTTTGCCTTGTATCACCAGCATCTAGCACATCAGGTTTTAAAATTTTTTTCAACTCAACACCTTCCTGTCTTTTTGGTTTTCTTACTCTTTATTCTCCTCTATGCACTCTATAAACATTAACAGTAACCTTCTTGCTTTTCTCTTGGCTCCATGATTACATCAACTGTCTCCCATCCCAGGAATGCCCTTCCTCCTCACTGCTGCCTCCTGGTTCCCCTCGTCTTCTTCAAGACTCAGCTTAAATACACCCATCTGTGGGAGGATTTAACAATCCCTCCACTGCTGGCAAACTTCATCTGAATTTATCTTCCATTTTCATGGTATATAGAATCATTTTACATGATGTCTCTCTTACCCATTATAAGCTCCTTAAGGACAGGAAGTATGTTTTCTGCTCTTCTTTGTATCTCCAAAATTTAGCATAGTACTTGGGACATAATGAGTATTTATTAAATGTTCATTGATTGGGAAAACATAGGAAGCTGCTCATCAGTGGAAATAATACACCTGGAGATCTTAGATATCTAATGGTGTCTCTTCCTTCAGCTATCCTTGCTTTTCAAGTTATTCCTTGTATTTTAGTGCCCATAGACTTCGTGGCAGGGCCCTGATTAAATGGTCTAGAGAAGTTTAGGTAGATAAAACCTTTGAAGGGGAGGAGTTTTGCTTTCTTTGGTACTTTGTCCAATGCCATATCTGGCAAAATGCCTTTGATGTTTTAGTTTTGTTTCAGTGTTGACATTTACAGTATGTATTTACTTCACAGGTAGGCCATGGAATAGCAAAAGGAGCATTCTATTTGAAGTCAGGAGCCATGATCTGCCTTCCATTTACCACATGAATGGCACTGATCCAGGCACTTCATGCCTCTAGGTCTCAGTTTCCACTTCTGTAAAATAAATTCCCTTCCAACTCTGTGTCCCATGATTCTATAAGTTCTCTACTCAGATTCAGAAATAAGGTTTTAAAACTTTGAAGGATACTTTTAATAGTCATTTTTTGCCTCACTATATGTAAATCTCAGTCTTAAACATTTCCATAGTATTTCATTTAACAGGTTGCAATGTGTATGTAGCTGCTCTGTAGAACCAAGCCTGCTTTTGGAATATAGCTGACATTCTTCTCCTGCACATCATTTACATTTCTTCTAGTAATTTCCTACCTTCTGTGAGGCCAAGATATTATATAGCTTCAGGGTATTTTGCATATTTTGTTGACTCTAACATTTACCAGTATGGTGGGTTTTATTCTCCCCATTATAATCTAGTTCCATGTCCAACTTCCAAACCTCCTTCTTCCTTAGGAAGCAGCAAAGAACTTTAAATAATTTGTGGAATTAATTTGCATACATAAAAGAGACAGGCTTCTTTGTATTGTTGATAGCAAAGGGCAAGAGACAGAAAGAAATGAAGATTCAAAGGTCTGGGAAAGGTTATTCTGGAATGATGCTGTCTACCTATGATAGCTGGGAAAGTGTCTTTCTAAAGATATTTTCTTTCCTGTACCTGTGCAGGTTTTAAAAATGAAAAGGAAGGGTAGAATTAAGATAACCTCTTGGGTTCTTAAGGCAAAGCAACCTCTTTGGCCTGATTTCTTAAAGTGTAAGAAAATTGCTCTTCCGTTTTTAAAACTTTTCATCTTCCCTCAAAAAAACTTTCAGATGACAATTTGAGCACTCAATGAAAGGGAGCCAAAGCATATGTAGTAATGGTTAACATGTAAATATACTCCAGCAGAGGTTAAAAATGCTATTGTATACTGGAACTCTTCCATCTACTCATTATTCTTGCCTGTGAAGAGGTATCTATATGTGTGTGACTTATGGAAAAAGGGAAGCATCTTAAGTTAGGTTTATAATGGAAAGGGTGGGTGTTGGAGAAGCTATTCAGAAAGAGTCAGGCAGGGTTAAGTAGAAAAATATTTCCACAATTTAAGCTGTGTGCCTTATTTTTTAAAATGCATTTTCCTATTAATTCCATAGTAACAATTATTAAAACCCTGATTAACCCTGTCTACATCTAATTAAGAGAAATAAAGTTTTTCATTTGCCCAGGCAGGGAGCAAGAGGAGTAATTAAGGTTTCTTAAGAAAACAAAGGAGTTGTTTAAAGTTAAATTGATAGGAGAGAGAAAAAGACAGAAAGAGAGAAAGAAGAGAAGAAACCCTTTCAGTCCATCAATGACTTTGGGGGTTCAATGAGGCTGTTCCAGCTCCCCACAAGTATTTCTTCCTCTTAAACGACAAACAGTGGCAGACATGGGATGAGAGGTAGAATTGCTAAATGAATCTCCTCCCCAATCCCTATTACCCCAAGAGACAATATCCTTCCTTATATATTATAATAATATAGGTTTACTTAGTTATCAGCATATCCTAGGTTTTTCAGAAAAACACTATTTTCAAATATTTATAGGATCTCAGAGTATAAAGGTAACTCAGAGGTCAACCCATATTCTGTCACACTATCCCCATATGTCACTGGAAAATTCCCAGAAATTAATAGCTAAACAAATTGTGGTGAGTGAATGTAGGAGAATATTACCATGATTTAAGAAACAAGTAGAGAGACATGGGAAGACTCAAATGAAATGATACAAGGTGAAATAAACGGAAGCAGGAAAAGAATCTATGCAACAAAGACAATATCAATAGAAAGAAGAACAACAACAAAAAAGTGGAAAATGAATACTGAACAATTATAGTGACCAAACTTTGCTCTGAAGAAGCAATGTGAGACTGTACCTCTGTCCCTTCTTTATGGAAGAGGGAGGGTAGCTATGGGTGTGGAACACTGTATACATATGCTATCAAATTTGCTGTGTTGATTACAGTTTTTTTTCTCTTTTTAATTTTTTTGAAATAAGAGATGATATTCAGGGATGAGGGATATATTAGAAAATGAAATTGATATTAAAACAAAAGATATCAAGAAAATTATTATTTTAAAATGCTGAAACGACTCTATTTCAGGACATAGTTACTAGATAAACATAATCAGAAAGCATTACAACCATACAACCCAGAAATCACAAAAGTTTGAACAAATAATAGAAAATCCCAAACTGAAAAAGATGGTTATTCATGAAATTAGGCATGTATTAGTCCATATTATGTCTATATATAATGAATAATGGTGCATGTCCATATGCAGTGTGTATTGTCTTTGTAGTAGAGGTGGTACTCTACTACAGGCATTCCTAGCCTCTATCTTTTGCTCCTTTTTCATCCTTGTCTCCCCTCTCCCATCCTTCTGCTCTCCATCCCAATTTGATTTTTGAAAACTAAAACCATCTCATTTTTCATTCACACACTATAACATTGTTACTGTGTTTAGCACCCCTCAAATAAAACCCAATTATTTTCCATTGACAAGAGAATAGCAATGTGTGACATATGGTACAAGTTCACACAAACCCTTTTCCTAGCCTTCCCAAAAGCTGTCATTTCAACAAACCTGCATTTCAAACCACTTAATTGAGGGAAAAAAGAAAACAACCAAACCAAATACTTTTGGAACAGCTCTTCAGAGTTGGAGAGTTTTGTTTCTCCCCCCCCCCTTTTTCTGTTGCTTCCTCTCGAATTCATTTGATTGACTTGCTATTTCTTTGAACTACTGTGACCCTGAGGCAAGCAATTGCCTCAATGGGTTTCCATACCTAATCTCCTGGATAGGGCCCAGAGTGGTAGGGGTTTTTTATTGTCGTCATTTCCCCAGCCAGCTCTCTCCACGAATGCAGCAGTTACTATTGGTAAAATGACAGTCTGTGGTACTCTTCATATTGCTTTCAGAAATATATTTAGCAGCATGTTTGTGTATGGGAAAATGATGCCAACAAATTTTCCAGATGCTTTTCTGTTGGAGGATGAAATTTGTGCATCAACCTCTGTGGCTTTCATGTCAAATTCTGTATTATACATTAGATGGACTATCAATGACTAGCTTTGAATATGAGTAATTCAAAGCCATGAATATGAATACATGAGATTTTTGTTTGGGAGGATGGGAGACCTGTGGATTTCAGATTCAACTGAACAAACATTTAATAGTAAGCACCAACTATGAACAAGTCATTGGGGATATAAAGACCAAACCCAAACAGACCCTGAGTTATAGTTACACTGTACCAAGCTTTACACTGGTAACCTCCTCCACCATAAATGGGGGCCCTGGAATAATTAAAATAGATTTAAGGTACTCTATGACTCTGAATCCATTTGAAACAATATCTCACAAGCCTCAAAAAACATATTTATTTTCTGTTGTCAAAAGAAACAAATAGTTCCAAGCAAAGGTATTTAATAAAATAGTATAACAAGAAAATTCTTAATAGTACATTCCCCTCATAAACATAGTGTATATTATCCCAGAAATAGGGGTAGCTAGGTGGTACAGTGGATGGAGCACTGGGCTTGATATCAGGAAGACTCATCTTTGTGAGTTCAAATCCAGCCTTAGACACTTATTAGCTATGTAACCTTGGGCAAAGCACTTAACCCTGTTTGCCTCAGTTTCCTCACCAGCTAAATGAGCTGGAAAAGGCAATGACAAACCACTCCAGTATCTTTATCAAGAAAACTACAAATAGGGTCACAAAGAGTTGGACACAATTGAAAATGATTAAACAACAACAAAAATCCCACAAAATCCCACAAATGTATACACCATCTGTGGGAAGGGTACGTATGCAAAAATGTGGAAGGACAAATCATACCTTCTATGCCAGAGGACCAACCACTGAGCTACTCTCACAAGCCTTGTCCTTGAAGGGGACTGGTCTCAGTAGAGCAAGCTGCCCTGATGACCTTCAGTCTGGTAGATCAGTGGTGTCAAACTCAAATAGAAACTGATTTCTGTGGGCTGCATATTGAACATATTAGAACACCACAAATTACCATTATCTATGTTGTGCTGTATTTTTATGTATGTTGGCAAACATTACCCAATCACATTTTAATCTGGCTCAGGCTGCACTAGGGAGTTTTACAGGTTGTTTGCAGCCAAGAGCTGCAAGTTTTGACACCTCTGTACTAGAGCAGAGTGTTTCATACATAGCTACCGCAAGCCTGGCAATACATCTGAGACTAAGATTAGACCTTTCCTTTTTCACCCAGAGTCCCAGAGAAGTTAAGGGATGTGACTACATACACCTAGCTAAGAGTTAGAGGATGGATTCTTATTCTGATCCATTTCAGTTCTAACCTTCTTCAGGAGCTAATCTCCTTTATTAATCCATTTGATTGTGACAACTAAAAGCCCAGTTGCACTGAATCTTAGCTCTCTGCTCACATTGTTTGTCTTTTTTCTGTTAACAGAAACTTGACTTCTTGTGAATGACCCCTCATCCTTGACCACTCTTTTCAGATGCTGATTCCTCTTCCTCAGGACAGGAAAAGATGGCATACTGTGATCTCATGACGCAGTGAACATAGTGAACCTGAAGTCAGGAAGAGCTAAATACAAATCGCACCTCAGATACTTACTAGCTGTGTGACACTGGGAAAATCACTTAACCTATTTGTCTCAGATTCCTCATCTATAAAATGGGGATAATAGAATCTACCTCCCAGATTTATTGTGAGGATCAAATAATAATTGTAAGTTTCAGACCCGCAGTAAGCATTATATAAATATTAGCTATCTCATCCCACACTGCAATCTTCCTGATGGAAATCCCATTGGCATCTCAAATCCACTTTTTTTTTGGAGGGGGTATGCAGGGCAATTGGGGTTAAGTGACTTTCCCAAGGCCACATGCCTTGTAAGTGTTAAGTGTCTGAGGTCAAATTTGAACTCAGGTCTTCCTGACTCCAGGGCCTGTGCTCTATTCGCTGCACCACCTAGCCACCCCTGGCATCTCAAATCCAACATAACCAAAATGGAAGTCATGGAATTTCCCATTTCTCCCCAAACCATCCTTCCCTAAAAACTTTATTTTTGCTGAAATAATACTATCCATCCAGTCATCTGGGTTCCTAACCCTGAAATCACCCTGGACTCCTTGCGTTTTCTTATTCTCCATGTTCAAGCAATTGTTAAATTCTGTCCCATCTGTCTCCTCCTCTTTATTCATAGAACCTTAACTGAACTATATTTATAGTCTCTTATAAAGTTTTATTGATACCTATTGTTTTTACATCACTATAATTTTCACATATGCTTTCTCCCTCGGCCACCAAATTAGCTCTCCCCTATAGCAAATAAAAATAGTTAAGGAAATGCAACTGACACATTGGCCTAATTTGACAGTATATGCAATATTACACACTCAAAGCTCTCTGCCCCAACACACGCCCGTAAAGGAGAGAGGTGATTCCTTATTGCTACATTTTCATGGTATCTCTTACTTGTGAAACTATTTGTATATTATCTCCCACTAGAATGTGAGCTCTTTGAAGACAGGAACCATATTTTTGCCTTTACATATATCTGCCTAATTTAGCACCCTGGCATGTAGTAAGCAGTTAATAAATGCTTGTTGATCAACTGAAGAACTGACTTTCTAAGGCTAAGACTGGTCAGGTAATAGTGCATAATTATTCTCCCTGCTCTTTCTCTTTCTCCTCTCTAATCCATATGTAGAGATACCAAAATAATATTCAAAAAAACCCAGTTCTGACACATGACTGCCATGCTCAAAAATTTTTAGTGGCCTCTAGTACATTATACATGAAATACCACCTCTGCCCAGCATTTGAGTCATCACAATCTGACTCCAGTTAACCTTTCCAGCCTTGTTTTACTTTAGTCCATTTCAGGAATAGTGAGTTATTCATCAACTTTGACTACCAAATCATTAAGAGTACTATGAATTGAACATTTGAACTTTGCTTTCTAATTGACCAGGGCTGGCAGAATAGTAAAATATCAGATAGTATGTCAAAATCTGGCCAGGCAAGGTTATAGAAAATACAGTAACACAATGATTACAGGTAATTAGGGAGGCTGGGACCTGGCCAATGAGTGTCTGTCATTGAGACTAAGAATTGGGAAGAGGTATGGCAATCTTAGGAAACAATTAAATGGCTCAGTGAGTAGAGCACTAGGCCTGGAATTAGGAAGGCCTGAGTTCAAATCCAGCCTCAGACACTTAACTAGATGTATGACCCTGGACAGGTAATTTTCCTTACTCACCAGAAAAGGAAAAGGCAAACCACTCCAGTATCTTTGCCAAGAAAACCTTACAGACAATATGGTCCACGAGGTCACAAAGAATCAGACATGACTGAAGAATTGAACAGCAACATGGCAATCTTATCACCATAATTAATGGTGTATTATGTAATTAGATAGAACAAGGATCTATAAATTGACTACATTATAGGAAAAATAAGTGCATGAAATGAATATATTTGAAGAAAGGTAGTTTTTAAAGTTAGTAAGGCATAATTATATTAATGTCTTTCTATAATCAAGAAGTAATTGATCCCAAAGAGATCATAGAAGTGGGAAAAGGACCCGTGTGTACAAAAATATTTATTGCAGCTCTCTTTGTGGTGGCAAAAACTGGAAATTTAGGGGATGCCCATCAATTGGGGAATGGCTGAACAAGTTATAGTATATGAATGTAATGGAATACTATTGTGCTATAAGAAATGGGAAGAAGATGGACTTCATATTCACCTGGAGAGGCTTATACAAACTGATGCTAAGTGAGAAGAGCAGAACCAGGAATAATTTGTACATAGTCACAGATACGTCATATATGTGACGACCAACCTTGATAAACTGGACTCTTCTCAGGAACTCACAGTTAAAAGACAACTCTATAAGTCTCAGGATAGAAGGAGATACCCACATTCAGAAAGATCTAGAAAGAGCAGACTTTAAATGGAGACTGAAGCAATACATGCTATCGTTCTTTTTTTCTTTTTTTTATGTTTGGTTTTGTTTCTCTTTTCCCATTGTTCACTCCGTTGGTTACAATGCTTCTATACAACCAGACTATTGTACAATGTGAAAGAGTTTGCAGATCCTATACATGATTGTACACCACCACGGGGGCGGGGGAGTTGTAGGGGGGGAGGAAAGGGAGAAAATCTTAAACTCAAGTGATTCTGGAGCTGAATCTTGTAAACTAAAAGTAAACAAATAAGTTAATAATTTTAAAAGAAGTAATTGTCTACCTTTTATAGATCTCTGGCAAATACTGTCCTTATACATTTTATTTATTTGTTTTTTTCTAGGACCTGTGATTTCTTTCTTTTTTAAAAAAAATACATTTTTTATTTGTTTTCTTGTTTACATCATTCATTTTCATGAGATTTTTGAATTACAAATTTTCTCCCCATCTTTCCCCTACCCCAACAACAAAACAGTCATCCCACTATAAATCTCCCCTGATCTGCTCTCTAACTTTCTGGTAGGGCAGGGAGGGTCTCCCTACACCAGTCCTTGTATATCTGAATTCCTAGTTGCATGTATTATAGAGCTTTAAATTCTAGATTCTTTAGGTTCCTCCCTTGTCACTCACCCCACTGGAAGGACAAGCAATTGAATACAGGTTGTGCATGTGTAATTACACAGGGCATCTTCATAGTGGACATATTGTAATAGTGATCATATGTCCCTCCTTCCTATCCATCCCCCCTTGTTCTGTTCTCTACTCTATCCCTGTCTCTTTACTGAAGTGTGTGCTTCCAGCATCCCTCCCCCAGACCCTGCCCTCCCCTCCATCATCCCCCCTCTCATCCCAATGCCCCCTACTCTCCTGTGTGGCGTGATGCCCAGTTTAGAGTTTATGCCATTTCTTCCCTAAACCAAATTCAATGAGAGTAATTGAAAGTAAAGTTGTAACAGTTATCCCTTGCCTCTTCCACATGGGATGATTAACCCCATTTTGTCTCTCCCTGTCTCCTCTCATTCAAGTCCTCTCCCACCT
>CM053593.1:287225185-287283104 GCA_028646575.1 Pseudocheirus occidentalis | reverse complement strand
TTCTGGTGGTATCATCTATCCCTACATGAATCTCCAGGAGTGAGCAGTAGTCATCATTTATGACAAGTCTCAGGAGGTATTCTGTCATATCCAGAATACATGCCCCAGGAAGACAGCAAAGTTTTCTATTATTCATGTCATGTTGATATATGGCTGCCTTGGAATCTGTCAGCAGGGAGTCACTAATCATCATTATTCATCTTTTCTTCTTCATACCATTACTGGATGACCTCTATCTTTGCACTGGCTGTCCCCTATGACTGGGATGCACTCCCTCTTCTGTGTAAAAAAATGCAAAATGAGTGTAATGGAATATTGCCACACTGTAAGAAATGATTAATACAAAGACTTCAGAGAAGCTTGGGAAGACCATATTCCCAAAATTGCTTATATTTATCTACTTTGTTTTCATTTGTATTTATTCTACTTATATTTATTCTTTATGTATAAAGAATAAATATAAAACTGAATAAATAAAAATAACTAAATAACTAACTGAATAAAAATATAAAAATAAAATAAATATATAAATATAAATATAAAAAAATATATACAGTGAAACTGTATACCTTTATATACAAGTAACTCTTATCTTCTCTGCTTGGAGGTAAGCTCCTTGTGAGGGCTTGTGAGTGTTTTTGTATGCCTACCATCTAGTACACATAGTAAGGGCTTAATAAATGTTTGTTGATTGATTGACCTGTCAGTTATATCTGGCAGACATAATCATTATTTAGAGCACAGTAAGATACATCCTTCTAGAGATGACCCACTCGACCTTCTTTAGGAAGAGGTTCCTTATGTAATTCCAAATATTCAATGTCTTCTCTTCTATCTCTGTATCACATTTCTCCACCTTCAAACTTCTGATAGAGGCTACAGTTCTCACATCTGCTTCAGATTGCTTTTTTTCCCTTTGATTTTTTCAAAAGTTCTTCCATTTGTTCAAGCAACACTTCATTTTGTCTCAATATCCCTTTTGCTTTTTTTTCCAGCAACAATAACTTGTGCTTTGTGTATATGTAGCTGTTACTCATCACTGGCAGAGCACAAGCATGATACATGCTCTTCAGGTCACAGCACAACCCCTTGTCCTAAATGCATGTTGGAATCAAACTCCTCAGTCACCTGTCACTCTTTTTTGGTGGTTTTTATAGCTAACTAGTCTGGTGAACTGCTATGGCAAAGTATTTTAAATCCTCTAAATTCCAACTCTGCAATATCTCTAGCATTTATCACCTATTTATATAGTTTCCACTGCATCATATTTATTGCTACCTGCCTAAACTATTGTCATAGACTCTTGTAGCTTTTCCTGCTTCCACTCTCTCCCCTTTCTGTTCAAATCTTTATACTCCTGCTAGAATATTCTTTGTCATATAGACACCTGGATATGCTACTTTTTTGTTCAAAAATATTCTGTGGCTCCCTTTTACTTATTTATTAAGGTTCTAATTCTTTTTCTTGTCATTCATGGTTCATCACAATCAAGTACCTCATTACTTTTCCATTTTTAAGTCATGTAACTACCCTCTAATATTAATGATTTTAGGATAATTTGTCTACTCTGTCCATTGAATACAACCCATGTATGCCATGGGTCCCAAATGCCTTGATTTCCTATACTGAAAGTCCTCATTCCCCTTCTTACTCCGTTGAATTTTTTTTTAGCCCTTCTTTAAAGCTCAAATCAAATGGTACTTTATCTTGAAGCTACCTGTGATTTTCCTGGGCTGGTAGCAAGTTTTCTCCTGGGATCACATGTGGTACTTTAAAAAAAGTTCCCTAACGTACTTTTCATATAATATTTTGTACAACTGTTGTTTCTATTTGTATCTTCTATTAGGTTCCCAACTCTACAAGGGCAGGAACTGAATCATCTAAACTTTGAATTTCTACTAAAATTTAATGCAACAATCTGCACAGAGGTATTTAATAAATGTTTATGGAATAACTAAACAGATGAAGCATCTGTTACTTCATTTCTGCATATTTGTACATTTTTATTTGGGGCATACAACCTATAAATTAATTTCATGCTACTTTCAAGTCACTCAGTTAAACATTTTTTTTTTGGCTTTTTGGAGGGGGGAAGGCTGGGCAATTGGAGTTATGTGACTTGCCAAAGGTCACATGGCTAGTTTTGTGTTAAGTGTCTGAAGCCAGGTTTGAACTCAGGTCCTCATGACTCCAGAACCTAGTCACCCCACTTAAATATTTTTAAAGTGATATATTTTCCACATCATTTTCATTTCTGAATATATCACTCCCTTCCTACCAAAAGAATCATCCCTTCTAAGTGGGGAGAGAGGAACACAAAGAAAGAAGACAGAGAGAGAAGAGAAGACAAGAAGAAAGAAGAGGAAGTAAAAAGAAAAATAGAGATAAAGAATCAGAGACAGAGAAACAGAGATAGACAAGAGAAGCAGAGATACAGTGAGACAGAGATCATTTTTTTCATCTCTTCTTCTGCTTCAAGTTTAGTTGCTATTGTTGTATTAAAGCTTTCTGTTGTCCAAAATGCAGTTTCAGAGCAGTCAGACTTTGTTGCTGACAAATATGAATGAAAAAAGACAAAAATGTGGGCTAGATTAGTGGTAAACATTGAACTTTTCTTACTGGGTTACTTGTCTCTAATTCATTTGTGGCTACTTAGAGATCTTGGGGTTATGTAAAAGGTGCTAACCAAAGGTAAGGTCATTATCAGTAAAAAAAAAAAGTTTATGATCTCTTTCTGAAACCCTGGTGTAGAAAAATATTTCATATTATCCTACAGGTTTTCAGTCTGCTTTTCTTGACTGGGTTCAGTGACTATGGCTTAAGAACTGTCATCCTGCCCTTATCAGGGAAGGTTTTAGCCACCATATAAGACTGCTACATTCAATGAGGAATTAGTTCAGCAGTTGCAGTGGAACCTACTACCCAGGAGAGGAGATATGTTCTGCAAGAAGAAGCTATACTGAGAGTACTGTGATAACATCACCACAAGATAGCACATTTTGGTGTTGGAAGTCTGATTTGCCTTTACACATGATTTCCCAAAATCACATTTTGGGATCCATATGCCTATTCCTTCTCCCTATGAAAGGATATGTATTTGTGGGGGAATTTGCCCTAAAGTTTATGGGGGAAATATTTTATTGTACCTCTTTCTGTATTTCACTAAATTCTATTGATTTGAAATAAATACACCCTGTAAATAGAAAGGAAAAAAATAGGCACTAAAAGAGAACTTATGACCTATTGTTTTAAGTGCATATGAAAACACAGAAAGCTTTGAATGGAGAATATCTATTTTGAGGTCCCCTTTTGTGAAAGAGGCATGCCACAGGTACGTCATGTGGCATCATTCACTGTCTTTTATTGTTGTTCTTTACAATTAAGTTGGTGTAGTTATTGTATATATTATTTCCTTGGTTCTTCTTGCTTCACTCTGTATAAGTTCATAAAAGTCTTCACAAAATTCTCTGAATTCATTGTATTTACCATTTCTTACAGTGTGGTAATATTCCATTACATTCATTTGTCTCTTTCTGTTTAGCCATTCCGCAATCAATGGATATTTACTTTGTTTCCAATTCTTTATCGCAAAAGTACTATTATGAATATTTTGATATGTTTGAAAACTTTCTTGCTATATATTTGACCTCTTTGGGGAATATGCTTAGCAGTCAAACAGTATGGGCATTTCATTTTCTTATTTAAGTCCAGATTGCCTTCCAGAATAGTTAGATCAATTTCTTGCTCTTTTGACAGCATATGTCAGTTTCCCTTTCTGTAGCCTTTCCAATACTGAATATTAATGGACCCTTGGGTCCATGAAATTGTTTTTTTAATAAGATTGTGATAATTTGACTTTAATATGGTTCAATTGTTTTCTTTTGTAATCCAATATATTTTATTTTAGGCACTTAGAAAAAGCACTATTTAGAGACAGGGCCTATAAGATTCACCACACTATCAAAATGGTCCCTGAAACAAAAAAGTTTAAGAACCCCTGCATAATTTCTACATTTTGTCACCTTTGACAATGTCACCCTCTTTTTTTAATATTGGGTTTGCATCATGTTCAAAACCAGATTGCTTTCAATGTTTACTTTAATATTGATGTGTTGAAGGCAAAATGACTTTTTGGGAAGGTCAAAAAGCAAATTCCTTTCTTGAGGCCACCTTGATACTTTAGGTTCTTAATCTCTCTGAGCCTCAGCTCCACCACCCACAAAATGAGATGACTTCTGAGATCTCTTCTTGCTCTTACATTTTAGAATTCTGTCATTCCACTACTTGAGAAATTAACTAGAGAATCATTTTATATCTGAAGTGACTGAAAAAAGAATATAAAACAGATTTTTATCATTGATGAGTTGTTATTTAATAGCTTAAAATTTTTTTTAATAATACTAACTCAATCTTTGGCCTTCAATATTTCTTAATATTTTATGGTTAGTAGCCTAAGTTCACTGATCCAGGCATTCTTCTCCTCTCCATCTCCTCCCCCCTCCTCCAACACACTATTCTTTTATTTCCAGGAAATGGTTTGTCTAGATTGTTATTTGATTCAATACTTGCAAGTGAGGAATAAAGCATTTGGTATTGAGTTGTAAAGTGTGAGCTATAAAATAGCACCCTGGGGAAATATTTAGACCTTCTGTGTGTTGTTGATATGAGATTCAAATACTGCATAAAGCATGCTTTGGGGATGCACAAGCCTGAACTTGCTGTCTTACTCACACAAAGGATAGATATCCCACAGTGAGATAATGGCATAAGGTGACTGTCTTTGTATTACCTTTACTGTGCTAATCTCAGAGGTCAGCCTGATACCCACTGGGATTTAGAACTAGTTATATTCTGGATAAGTCAAAGGAGTTTCCTTCATTGTGTGTCAGTGGGGGAAGCAGGAATTGAGGAGGTTGGAGAGGTGAAAGGAGACTCTGACCTAGCTCTAACTCTAGGTTTTTCCACTTAGTTCAACACATGTACTGAGAGCCTACTTAGGGTCCTATATCATGCAAGGTATTGTCAGGACCATATCAGTCAATAAGGACTTACTATTGTTTGTGGTAAAAAAAAATACCCATTATTCTTAATTTAATTAGAAAAGTAAACACAGAGATGCCTTAGATAAGAAGAGGAATTTATTCCCTTTCCCCTGGGGAAGAAAGGGGTGCCCCATCTCGGATTTCTTACCCATGTTGATGCATGAGGCCAGGCCGGAAGAGAGAGAGCTCCTAAGACTGGGTCTCGGATTTAAAGACCTAATTAGGACGTCCCCTCTCCTGGCCAACTGCCTTCTTTCATTGGTGAAAAAATTTACTTTACCAATCCCTTCGCTACTGAGAAGGAAAAGGGAGGGAGATGGGATGGAGGGAAATGGGACGGGCCTCACCAGGGCTGGAAGAAATGTTCAAGGGAAGATAAAAGTAATTGACAGGAGAAAGGGGGAGGGTATGGCACTCATGGGGGGGTACATTCCAGACTGAGAAGCTTTTCACTAATTTCGTGTCCCCCACACTATGTTCCAGGCATTGTGCTAAGTATGAGAGCTCCAAAGAGAAGAAAAAAAAAGCTAAGCAAACAAAAAATCCCAGTCCTTATATTTAAGGAGCTCACATTCTAAAGAGAGAAATAATAAGCAAATCACCATATCCACAGATACGTGTGTTTATATGTGTGTGTGTGCACGCGCATGCATTTATGGAGAGAGGGAGCTAGATAAATAGATACAGAGAGAGAGAAAGAGAGAGAGAGAATATAAGAATGAATATGAACATAGGAAGTAATTCTCACAGGGAAGGCACAAAGGAAACATTTGATATAATCTCTGCCTGCTGTCAAAAAACTTATGATTAAGTCATATGTCTTCTATTTGTATAGTGTTGTACTTTTCGAGGCAAAGAATGGAGAAGGGAGTCATTGCCGGTCTGGACATGGGGACAGTGTTGCCATGTTGTGCTCCTAGTGAGCCCCCATTCCAGACTGGCAATGGGCCCACTTCCCAATTTTTCCTGTTTTTGTAATGGTTTTAACTTAGTTGTTTAATTCAACAGAGAGCATATGTTATCTATGATGAGTGCTGATTTCACACACACACACACACACACACACACACACACACACACACACACACATACACCTGTATGCAGAGAGAAACATTGCCAAAATTCCTTTATTGGTTCTGAATCTTTGACATTCCAGTTTTCTTTTCTCCAGGTCCCAGAACACTTGACCAGACTTATGACCACCTTCTAGGAATCAGTATAGATGAAGTTCTTTTCTGCTCTATTACATGTTGGCAATGAAGCCTGAAGCTCAGTCCACTGAGAAGACTACCAATTGTTTCTATTAATCCTCATTTTCAGGAGCCACAGGCCATGGTTTTTCTGCCTTCTCCCCTCCTTCCCTCTTTGCATAGATAAGTATTTTCCCAGACCATAGCTGTCCCAATATCCTGCTCAAATTGATCAGCTCACATCTACACAGTTGTGTGGCATGGGAGACCCATAGCTAATGTCTGGGCTTTACCCAGAAGGTATTAAGTATATAACTGCCTCAAGGCAGGCTAGTCTTAAAGTGTGGCAGATTGGAGGAGGGGTGCAGTTTTCCAAACCCATTTCCTTTAGGAACTTCACTTCCTTTCAGATGTCCAGTGGATAGTGGGCTGCAAGAGAAATTCATCTTTATGGAACCAGATACATGTAACTCCACATTTTAGCCACTTAAAAAGAGACAATGGACGTCTTCCATGTGGAATGGACAACTGATTCACCTAGTTTTGTAGTAGTAAGTTCTCTGAGACTTCCCCAAGCCTGTGGAACTTTGCTGTGGAGAGAGGCTATGAGTCATCAGCAGTTACTAATCCAAGACTCACCAAGGTGCTATTTGAATTTTGCTTGAAACCTCTCCAGTTTCTTAGTGGATAAAGCCTGTCCAGCTCCTGCTTCCTAAGTGGAAGAATCACTCTTGTAGGAATAGTAATAGGATGAGCCTGGGGCTTTCTTATTATGGGTTTCCAAGTTTCTGATTGACTCCTGCTCTCCTTTCCTTGTCTTATGGCTCTGAACTCAGCATGATAGAGTGAAACTCTTCATTGGAAATCCTATTTCTTGGCCGCAACCTATCTTTTACTGACTGAATCCCTAACTGCACCTGTTGAACCCCAACCCCAATCAGCAGAGATTTTTTACTTGTGATTTTATAAGCTATATTATCTGCACCCCAGCTCTTAAAAGTTGAAGACTCTATCTGTAGTTGCTGATGTATTGGGCCAATTTATCTTCAGTCTTATTATTCTGGCAATCCAACTTCTATGGGAGAGTTAACAATTACCAGGGAATGATGGACCTGGAGGTTTATTTACCCTCCCTGACAGCCTCCTCCAGCACCCACTGAGCTAATTGCTTCTTGTGAGATGGGGCCTATTCTGTTTCATTGACAGGACTTTCTATATACCACTAGAAGGACCCTTGGCACAACATGTCACAGTGCTGTAAATGCCCATCTGATTACCCCATACTCTATATTTGCATTTCCCTTCCCCCACTTCAACCACCATGAGAGCCATGCTGCTCCGTTTAACAACTATGCCAGATGTTAGGGTTGGACCTAACTCAAGCTGATGTTCTGTTAATTCAGATTCAGTATTGGGAAAAAATGAGGTACTTGTAGGTAATTCAACAATTAACAAATGGAAGTTTACTTAACCATAGCATAGAAAGGACAAGTATACTCCCAACACTTAGCTGGGGGTAGATGTGAGGCCATTCCTTTCCCCCACCCCCCCCTCCATCTCCATATAGAAATGTGTCTAGTCAGCAAGGTATTGTGTACTAACTTGCACAGTGTTGGTATATCCACCAGGTCTGAAGCCAGGGCCATCTCCAGTCATCCTGATCTAGATCTTGGTACTGGATATAGATGGCTCTGGAGGA
Organism: Pseudocheirus occidentalis; assembly: GCA_028646575.1. Classification (NCBI taxonomy): domain Eukaryota; kingdom Metazoa; phylum Chordata; class Mammalia; order Diprotodontia; family Pseudocheiridae; genus Pseudocheirus; species Pseudocheirus occidentalis. The sequence goes on along the minus strand of CM053593.1, from coordinate 287,275,173 downwards.
GAAAATGAGGCTGGTGACTTTGTACAGTCCTCCCTCACTTAAATCCAATTCACTTGCAAGTCATGGCTTCACCTTCCTGATGCTCATGGTCCTCTTTGAGAATGAAAGACAAACAACTACAAATGGGTTGAAAGGCTACAATTCCATGTAGGTGTCCAGCTTTATGAACTTAGGTGACTATGGGAGACTACCAAGACACTGCATTAAAGGAGGTAAAGCTTGAGCCTTAGAAATTCCTGGACCGGTCAAGTCTCAGAAATAATTTTGTTGGCTTTCATGGAAAACCTAGCCTAATTTAGGATATTTCGTCTACCATACTTAGTAATAAATAATTCCTCTGAGACCATATTGATATTATAGTGTTCAATAAGTACCTTTTAGCCACAAACTTGTAGGCTTAGACAAAAGCACTGTAATAGCCATGTTATTTATTATCAATATGAAGTAACATGTTACAGAAAGCTGTGATGGGACTATAAGCCACAGTCACAACTTTGTACTAGGAAAACAAGGAAAAAAAGAAAACTGCTATTGAGTGAAATATATTCCCATCAAATACCCAAACCATCATACCTGTTGGTTCAGCCCGGTCTCAGCTCTAGTTTACCACATATCAATTTCTTTTTATTTCACTCTCCAGACTGGGCAACCATTTGCCTGATGTTTGCTCCCACCTCACCACATGGTCCCCCAAGACTTGGATGAAAGTCTTTTTCTAAATGCTGCTGGACCTCTAAATCAAATTGAAATCTCCAGAATACCTGCGAATGGTCTAGCCCAAGGATTCTCTTATCACCCTGGGAAGGTCCTCCAAAGCCTTGGTGGCCCTACATATAATTTGTATATGAAATCCAATTCAAATACAACCTTCTTTAAGAAACTTTTCCTTTCACTTGCCAGTCACTAAGAACCTTCTCACCTTCATTGGAATTCAAATTATCCTTGTAATTTTTTGATGTAGTTATGGATTTTTTGGAATATAGTTTTCACAATGTGTACCTTATTTCCTTCTAGATTCCAAGTTTCATAAGGGGAGGCCCCTTATTTTAGCTAAACTTTGCATATCGTCCAATACCTAGCACCATTCTCTGCATACATTTAATATTAGTTTAATAAATGTCTGTTGAATTGAGTGAATTTATTTTTAAGCTACGTATTAGTCAATATCATATAGAAATGAAACATATCATATCTTGTATTCCTGACTACATGGAACTCAATAACTTGGAACTCTAATCCACTGCCTGTGAAGTTACCAAGCCAATTGACTAATCTTTATATCCCTATGCCTATTTGTTTCTCCCAAGGACATGTGTGAGCTTGCTCTCTCAAGCTGTCATAAATTTGTTCTTTCTTTTTAATGAACCTTTCTACTGTTCATTGAGATCAGTGACCCCAAAGTCTCAGACCTGACTTTTTATTCCATTTTAATTTCCTAAATGACACAGAAAAGTGCCATTAGAGATGGTCAGCATTATTTTTTATGTATTGAGGTATGTGGATTTTTATGAATTTTTCAAAGACTGACATAATTAATAATATCCCATAAATGTCTATTGGATTCAGTAGAAGATACCAAAAAGGCTGACTTAGACTAAAGAAGTAAAAGGAAAAAAGTCTGCATGGCTATTTGTAAGGCTGTCCTAGCCAAGTGCCAGTTGAACTTCATGTTCTTAGAGCTCCGTTCCACCTCTGAAATTCTATGATTCTGAAAAGTAAAGATTCTGATTTAAATTTTCCAAAACTAAGTATAACAAATAAATTACATATAATACCAAGCTACACTGAAATTTGAAATGGAAAACCTAATTCTTTTGGGGGGAGTAAACTCACAATTTCAGTCAGAGTGGACTTTAAAGATCAGGTATATCAAAACAATATTTTCCTCTGAAGCCTCCTTAATACCTGATCATCATACTTGAGCCTGAAGACCTCTAGTGGCAGGAAACTCAAGCAGCGTATTCTATTTTTGAACAGTGGGTACTTGAGATATTTCCCTTTATATCTGGGCAACATCTACCAATCCTTCCTAGTCTTCCCCCCACCCCCATTTCCCTTAAGGAAAAGCAAAATCAATTTATCTTCCACATGAGCATTGGTGTGCCAATAAATGTTCAACAGCCTGCTCTTCGAGGAAAAAAAATACTTTATCACTTAAGTATAGTCAACAAAAAACTCTATAAATTAAGCCCAAATGTGTAGTTTTTGCCCATTTATTGGGTGTAAATGCTTACACTGAAAAGTTAGCAAACAACTCTTGCTAGTAGGTTTGCATATACCTGCCCAGGTGAGAGACTTTCAAAATTTAAAGACACCTGCGTCCCACTTTCCCCATGTCTTTTCTTTCCTAGGCTTGTTCTTCATTCAGATAATTAACTACCTGATTTCCACCTTCCTGAGGGCATACTCCAACTTGTTTGTCTAAGGTGTGATCTGTTTTTTGTTGTCATTCAGTTCTTTTAGTCCTGTTCTAGGGCTTTCTTGACAAAAATACTGGAGAAGTTTGTTATTATCTTCTGTAGTTCATTTTACCTCTGAGGAAACTGAGGAAACAGAATTAAGGGACTTATTCAGGTTCACACAGCTAGTAAGTGTCTGAGGCTGGATTTGAATTCAGGTCTTCCTTACTCTAGGCACAATTTCAGTAAAATGGTACTTTTACATCTCCCTCATTCTGGACACTCTGCTATCATAGTCTAACCTAGAACTTGCAAACACAGAACAAAAAATTAAATCTTCTTTTGACTGCCTTCTCTTTGTTGACTCATGTTGAGGTCACAGTCCACCAAACCCCCCCACCCCCCCAACCCTCCCCCCAGGCCTTTACACATAATCTGTTGGTTAGCTGAGTCTATCACATCCTGTGATCATGCACATAATTTATGTTTGACCCAGTGTAAAATTTTAAACTTATTCCTGGTGAACTTTCTCATGATATAATGGAAAGGGTACTAGCTCTGGAGTCAAAGGATCTGAGTCCAAATCTTCATTCTAATTAGTGCTTCCTAATTGGATAACTTTGGACAAGTCATTTAGGACCTTAATTTCTTTCTCTGAAAAATGAGGGATGAGATTACTTCTGAAGTCCCTTCCAGCTATACATATATGTTATTATAATTTAAATGATGTTGGTGCACTCTTTCATACTGCCAACATTATGTTAGATCCTAATTCTGCCATGATATTATAGCAATATTTTTTTTCTTTCCCCCAGTTTTCTAGCACATGGTAATGCTGTGGAATGCTCATTTCTTCCCCACCTATCCACCTCTCCCTGGATATGATAAGGAATAATACAATGTAGTTTGAATAACCCTATCCCATTGCCTACAAAAGACTCTGAGACTTGTAATATTACAGAGGTTTTTTTTTGGCGAACTTTTGGGCTCTTGGATGTGTTTATCTTGAGAGAAAGAAGATATTAGGGAATATAATGGAATCCCCCTGTTCCAACCCGGACAGAGATGTTTCTTAGAAATGAGAGGGGAGGGTCATGCTTCTCTTCACAAATGTCTGTGTTTATAAAAAGGTTTTCATTCCTTTTGATAAAACAGAGCTGGCCCCAATGCTTTAGGCCATTAAGAATCAGCCTGCAGATTTGGGCCGGCTTCCAGGGATGTTATTCTGAGCCAGATCTAACTCAGGCCAGTCCAGTTATTCAGGCTCCAAATACTAATGAAAGAGAGGGCTGTAGAGTAGACCCTCCCTTATATGGTGCCGCTTCTGAGAGTCACATAAGGGAGCCACCTGCCGAGTGATTGTACAGTAACTCTCTCTACACTCTAATAATCTCATTATCCAACATGCTTTCTATCTTCCACCTGGCCACACACACACATCAGCAATCCACCAATGTCCTGATGTTCCTAGATAATTCTCTCCATCTCTAGACTTGACATCAAATGACTTCTTCCCCATCTCTATTTATTAAGACAGTGTCGTGCAATAGAAAGAGTGTTGTATTTTGGAATCAGAAGAACTGTCTTCAAATCTTCTTTGACACTTGCTCCCTGTATGATTTTGGGCTACTAAGGATAGCTGGAGTTTATATAACCATTTAGGATTTTCAAAATGTTTTACATCTGCTATCTCATTCGATTCTTATAACAAGCCCATGAGGTAAGAGCTGTGATCCCTCCCATTTTATAGAGGAGGAAACTGAGGCACAGAGAGATTAAATTAGGGGCATCTGGTGGTAGAGTGAATAGAGGGCTAGGCCTGGAGTTAGGAAGATGCAAATTCTAATATGGCTTCAGGTACTAACTGTGTGACTCTGGACAAGTCCCTTAACTAACCTCAGTTTGCCTCAGTTTTCTCAACTATAAAAAGGGAATAATAGCACTTCACCAAACTGTTGTGAGAATTAAATGAGAAAATACTTATTTTAAAAGAAAAAAACTCATCATCATACCTGGTATTTTGCTTATTTTATTTATAAATGCTTTTCTTCTCCTTCCCTTAAGCAACCTGCACAACCAAAGTGTCCGAAGCACTAGGGTGGTTTGCTATTCCTTTCTCCAGCTCATTTTACAAATAAGGATACCAAGGCAAAGAGAGTTAATTGACTTGCCCAGGGTCACACAGCTAGTATCTGAGGTCAGATTTGAACTCAGAAAGCTGAGTCTTTCTGACTCCAGGCCTGACACTCTATCTTTTAGCCAACTAACTGCCACTCCAGTATCTTAGCCAGGAAAACACCAAATGGGGTCACAAAGAGTTGGCTATGACTGAACCACAACAATAGAAGCACTATTAAAATTAAGGTCTTACTGACTCCAATTCCTATACTCTATGCATTGCACCATCTAGTCATCTCAAGTGGCTACTGCCTCTAGAGGTAGTCATTTGTCTGGGTCAAAATTTCTTTACTATAAAATGAAGTTATTGGATCAAATAACTTTGAAGGTCCCTTAGAGCCTTAATTCTGTATTCCTATTATAACAGCCTTCTCACCATGTTTGCTCTTCTCCTTCAAGTGTGTGGTGGAGGGGAGTGTGAAGGAGCAAGAGAAGTATGTAAGTGATGTGACCGCAGTAGAGGGATGCCAAAGTCAGGATCCAAAAGGGACTCTGGCCTTGCTGCTAAATCTATATATCCTGTTCCTTCTCTGAGGGACTGAGGCCGTCCTCAGTAAAGGTCCCTGCCAGGATACTTGGAGAGAGATCAGGAAAAGTACTGACCGTCTTAATTTCAGATCATCCCAAATCCTGAGTTCCACATCCAAGGATGAGCTGAGATCCTGAATCTGGAGTCTCTGTATTTGTCCAGATACAGGGGTACATAAACTGTAATCTAACAACTTGTTTTTTTTAATAATTTGGTGACTATTATTTCAATTCAATTTGTTTTCTTTGTAGTTCTATATATTTATTTTATGTGTTTAAAAATTATTCTAGGAAGGGATGAATAGGCTCCACCAGGCTGACAAAGAAAGTCTTGATGCACAAAAAAAGATTAAGAACTGATTGGAGACTTCATGCACAGGTTCCACCCATCTGACCCTTGAATTCCACCTCTAGGTTCTTTAAGTGAGCTTTGACCTTGTCTTGCCAGGGCAGAGACCTCTACTTCATTTTTAGCTATCTCCTTGCCTAGCTGTCTGTCATACAGTCTTTGACTTTCTCTCCCTTTGACTGGAAATTTGGACTTTGGTTTAGGTCCCCACTTCTGATAGGTGAGATACTTTATCTTTTTTTTTTCTTTTTTGGAGGGAGGAAGGCAAGGCAATTGGAGTTAAGTGACTTGTACAAGATCACATGGCTAGTAAGTGTTAAGTGTCTGAGGCTGGATTTGAACTCAGGTCCTCCTGAATGCAGGGCTGATGCTCTATTCACTGCACCACCCAGCTGCCCCAATACCTTATCTTAATGAGACCCAAGTCTCTATGCCACTTCTGTGTGGTCTTCTGTCATACTTTTGGATTCATATGCCCCCTTGTTTATGGGCTTAATTGCCTTTCTTCCACTTCCTCAACCTTTCCCACTCCAACTTCTAACAACTCTAAGGTATTCATCAGTTAGAATGTAAGCTCTTGGAGGGCAGGAACTGTCTTGCATATTTTTTGTGTACCCAGTCCTCAGTACAGTGCATTGTATATGGCACTTAATACATGTTTTATCTATTGATCTTTAGATAGTTGCATTGGAATAATTTATTAGCATCTTCAGGATATCATTTTGAAAGCCTACTTCCCCTGCAGAGATTTAGATCACTGGATCCTACCTATTTTCTCTTTATCCTTTGATAGCGCTCCCTCCACTCCCAGATTTAGGGTTTCTGTTCAGAATGTCTGGATTTCCTCTCCTGTCTATAATGAACTCTGTGATGGAGTGGTCCCTCTACCCTAGTGCTTCCATAATTTCTACTTCTGCCACCGATTCCTCTTTGATAGTGAGAGTGTGGTCCAGAAAAACATTCTCTTTATGGCTTCCTCTAGCTTTTAAAGAACAAAATTATCACCAAACCAAGTCAAGAACGCATCAGCTTGCCCTTCCCCCAAAGGCAAGAGTGACTTGTATGGTGGCTATATGGTGGTATAGTTTGGAATGCACTCAGGCAGTGCTCTCATCTTCAAAAGCACATTTGTCCAACCCCTGATTACACACTGAGAGTACTCTTAAAACCAAGGCCAGCTTCCAACTATCGCCTTGCCACATGCACCATGAATTTGCCTGCTTCTTGATCCCTCTAAATACCAACATCATCTTTCTTCCCTTCCAATCACTGCCCTTCACAGCTGCCCTCCCCAGAGCGTCAGAGCCAGGACTGGACCTTTGCTTAGGAGGCAGCACCTGTGTTTCTATCTCTCTCCCAATGGAACAGATGGAGACAAATGGAAAGATAGGCATCACAAAGCAAGATAGTAGAGCAGGGCAGATGTGGTAGTAGGAAAATGAAGTCAGGGTGAGGTGTAACCTTGGCAATGAGAGTCAACTACACTTTGACTCATCTTCTGCTGGGGAAGCAGCTGTTTTTTTGTATTTTGATTTTTGTTTGTTTGTTTTTTCAATAGTTAGAGGAAGTGTGTTATCCAGCCCTTCCCCTATTAATTCTTGAATGAAGAATAACTGCCTCAGTTTTAACTGGTTAGTGACCCAACTTTTCTACTTACTAGTTGTGTGCCTCAGTTAAAAGAGGGGGTAAGACTGTGTATAATGAAGAAAGTAATTTCCAAAATGTGGAGAGCTGTTGGGTCTCTTGTTGGTAATGGGTTGAACTGTCCTCAGCTAACAGGAGTGCACGTGATCACATGGGGGCAGAATGCGAAGGTTGCACCTGTTTGCGATAAACAGGATTATCTCTCCGCCTTTGGGGTGATGCACGATTGGCTCGCTGTGGCGAGGGCATGGCCAGGGGAGGGGCCCTAAGGGGCCCTGGATAAAGGACTTAAATACAGGCTACCCAGAGGCAGAGGGAAGTTCCAGCCATGCCAAGCTTAGAGAATGAGAAGAGTTTCAGCCACAACAAGCTTAGAGAAAGTAGCTAGAAGCAAGTGTTGTGTTCTGAAGAAGAGAAAGTTCCAGCCACGCCAAGCTTAGAGAATGAGAGAGAGGTCCAGCCACGCCAAGCTTAGAGAATGAGAGGAAGTCCAGCCACGCCAAGCTTAGAGAATGAGAGTTCCAGCCATGCCAAACTTAGAGAATGTAGTTAGAAGCAACTGTTGTGTTCTGAAGAAGAGAGAGTTCCAGCCACGCCAAGCTTAGAGAATGTAGAAGAAGCAAGTCCTGTGCCCTAAGTTTTCTGTGCAGCTGTTTCTCCCGGAGTAAGCGGAAGCCGGGAGCCGGGACGCCCGAAGCCTGTTGAGGAAGGGTATCAGTGAAGCCTATACAGCCTGACCCCCAAAAACCATAGCAGAGAGCTATGTAAAAATTTGTTACTCTTGGTAAGGTCAATGTTCCACACCTCAACCTCCTACTTGTCCTATGAGTTTCATCATGAGATTTTTAGCCTGGAAGTGACCTTAGAAATTAATAATTAGTACTGTAAGTGCAAACCCCTCATTTTAGAAATGAAGAATATGAAACCCAGGGAAGCAAAGTGACATTTTTGTTTCTACAAAGGGATTAATTGTCAAAGCTGGGATTCAAAACCAGGTGGGTCTTTTGATACCAAAGATAGTGCTCTTTACATTATACTATTTCCTTCAAAGCCTAAATAATATGACCCAACAAGAAGTCTCTCTTGATCTTCTCAACCAAAAAGAATCACTCCCTCCTATGAACCCCTTAGCACTTTGTACTCTCTTTGACTACAGAATACTTTCCCATTCTTTTGTGTATGATATTCATTTGTGTTTGTCTCTTCTCAAGGTTGTGTGGTCCAGCGGGGAAAAAAAAACAGGCCTTGGTTTCTGGGGATCTGTATTTGAATAGGAAATTTACAAATGGGGTAACCCTAGTCAGTAACTTTTTTGAAATCTATCTTTTTCATCAACAAAATATGGATAATAATCTTGCACTGTGGACCTTGCATGGTTGTTATTAGGGAAGTGATTTATGAATTTTAAATTTCTATAAGAATGTAGACTATTAGCATTATCAGACTGTTAGTGCCACAAGGCACACCTTAAATCTTATTCATTGTTGTACCTGCCATGATGCATGCCTAGCTGTATAGTTACCTTGCATATATGACATAGTGATATGCTTACATATCTGTTGAATTGAACTTGCTTTATGAATTACAAGTAAAATGATCCTCTGAAGTGCTAAGGACTGAGTTGTCTGAGTAATAGCATCAAAGTTTATCACACAGAGATAAAAATTATTTCCTTCTGTTGTACTACCCCTGGGAAAACTTGTACAAGGAGAAGACACATCCGTATGGGCACATTATGGTTAAACATTAAATTTTTGTTGTTTTTTTAAAATTACAGCAAATGTTTACATACTTTTTATGGAAACTTTCATTTTAAGAAAAGTATGTTGAAGGGTGGCTAGGTGGCACAATAAATTGAGCACTGGCCCTGGAATCAGGAGGACCTGAGTTCAAATCCAGCCTTTAGATACTATACTTACTAGCTGTGTGACCTTGGGCAAATCACTCAAGCCTAATTGCCTTGCCCTTTTCCCTCCAAAAAGCAAAAAACAATAACAATGACAACAACAAATCCAAAAAAAAAACCAGAGAAAGGTATGTTGAAGTTTCAGCACATTACAGTGGAATGAGCAGTATTCACTCCAGCAAATTGGGTTTCTGTTGGGTTTTTTTTTTTGTTTGTTCTTGTTTTTGGTTTTTTTTGGAGAGGGGAAAGCAGGGCAATTGAGGTTAAGTGACTTGCCCAAGGCCACATGGCTAGTAAGTATTGGGTTACAGTTCTAGCTCTGCAACAAGATACCTTTATGACTTTGAAGGAATCATTTACCTTTTCTGGGACAACTGAAGGAGTTGAATCAAGTGATGACTAAAGGGCCTTTCAAGGTTGTTGTCCAGTTGTTTCAGTTGTGTCTGACTGTCTGTGACCCATTTGAGGTTTTCTTGGCAAAGATACTGGAGTGGTTTGCTGCTATCTTCATTCTACAGATGAGGCAACTGAGGCAAACAGGGTTAAGTGACTTGTCCAACGTCACACAGCTAGTAAGTGTCCGAGGCCATGTTTGAATTCAATCTTCCTGACTTCAAGCCTGGCACTCTATCCACTGCAACCCTGAGCTGTCCAAGGTATAAGAACAAGATACAGGTAAAAGATTGCATCGTTTATGTGTCCCAATTAAAATGACTATTTTGAAACAGTCAGAGCAGGACTGAGAAGGAATACAGGAAGAGAGTTAAGGAGGAGAGCCAAAGAGGAAAGATGATGTACTATATCACATATTTTGACCTCTACTTTGCCAGCAAGTCACTAACATCCTTTTGATTCCTGTATCCTATCCTGCTGTATAGCAGCTGCTCAGAGCACTAGAACAGGTTACTGTTCTCTTGGATATTGCAGGAGATTTTTTTAAGACTCAAAACAATGAAATAAACAGGGGTCAAAAGAAATCCTTAATAATTCAGGAGTACTCAATAAAATAAAAAAATTAACAACAACAAACCTCATCCTATTTATTTTTGTTTTTCCACATATTTAGTCATGAGGATAACGATTTTGGACCAAACCTACAATTTCATTGGTTTATTCCAATGGAATATACCAATTGGAATATTCCATATCCAAATATGGAATCCACCTAAATCAATGTAGATCAGCACTTATTTTAAGAATTTTAGTCTTACAGAGTTGCCTGTAGCACTGAGAAGTTCTGACTTGCTCAGAATCACATCGATTTGAGCTTAGCTGGTGCCAAGCTCAGTTTTCTATCCATGGTGCCTCTCACAGGATAAAATTAAAACATCATACTTATAGACATACACCATGAAAAAAACATAAAGCAAATTGATAGGTTTTTTTTAATAGCATTAGAACCTAAAGTGAAGGACTTGGAGTCAGATAGATCTGTTGTCTCAGATATCCCCTACCTTTGTGACCCTGGGCAAGTCACTTAAACTCAGTTTCCTCATCTGTAAAGTGGGGATAAAAATGACAACTATCTCCTAGAGTTGTTGAGAGGATAAAAATGAGTTAATATGAATAAATCAGTTTTCAAACGTTAAAGGAATAAATAAGTGCTTAAAAAGTCACACTAAAGCTAATAATAGCTGCACGTATTACAAGATTATCATAAGTTGGGTTTGTTGGGGTTTTTTGGTGCAGAGGTTTAAATTAGAACCCATATCCAATTAACATTGTGTACCACACACATTAATCTGCTTCATAGAATCATAACATTTAAAAATAGCGCATGTATACATAATATGACTGGGCTTCCAGCTGCAGTACCATTACTACAACTTCAGATGCTAGCTAGGATTATAGGACTGAAGAATTGGAACAGACCTTAGAAATTATCTCATATAGTACTTCATTGCCCAGAAAAAGAAACTGAAACCCAGAGAAGTAAAATGACTTGGCCAAAGTCATGCAATAAATTAGAGGATGGGTTGGGATTGATCTTTTGACCCTAAGTTCAGTACTTGCTTTACAATACTGTGTCTTGACATCATGTTCCATATGTCAGCAGTGTGATATTGGTCAAAAAGCTCAGTCTGTTTGTAGGCTACTATGGTGATGGAACTATAATATAGAGAACAAGAAAGATGGTGGCCTACCATATGACGATGTACAAAAATTTAAATAATATCATACGTCTTTCAACTCTTCTGTTTTCCAGGCTAAATATTCCTTTTTCTTTCTGCCAATCTTTGGGGCCTATTTGACCATGTCCACAGTATTTCATATACCACTGGGCACCATATTTGAGGCAGGACATTAGCAAACTACACACTTCCAGAGTGTGATAAGGGACTTGAAACCATGAGAAATGGCTGAAAGAATTTAGGGATGTTGAGCCAGAAAATATAGGAGACCTAGAGTTAAGTATTTGAATGGCTCTCATGATATTCCAGTGTATTGCGGCTGTTTTGAGATTTTCTTTCATGAAAGAATAAGGTTTGCTAGCCATGTTAGAAGCAATAGGTCTTTATTTCTATCCTATTTTGACTCATATAGAGGAAGGAAAAAGGCCAATATGTCTCATCCAGGGTGTGTGCTTCTCCTGTGAGCAGATAAAGGAACAGAGATAATATTCAACATCCTTGTCTGCTGATATGTGACTCATGCCATTAAATAGGGCAGATTGTTCAGTGAAGACTCAAGAAATCTTGGCCCAGGACTTGTCTCCTCACAGTGTGGGGCATGATCTTATGATCTGGCATGAGCTGAAACCTTGAACTCTCAATGCATTTCCCCCTGCCATCTTACCACTAGCTTACCTTGTACTTCATTTTTTGCTGCAGGTAATTCAAGACATATGAAGCAGGTCCTAGAAAGGAGCAACCTGCTTCAGCTCTTCTATTCTGCTCCCTCTGACCTCAATTATAGCATTTCTCTCCAGCAACATTTTGCAACTTTTGCAACTTCCTCTTTCATTCCCCGGTGTCATGGCAGGTGGGGCTAAAAGGTAGTTAAGGTAGATAAATGGTGCTAAAATTGTGCTATACTTATTTATGTTAATGTCATATCCCACCCCACCCCCATATTGCCCTTTTTGAGGTAAAGGGCTATATTTCTGTTGCCTGCACCTAACATGGTACCTTGCACATTTAAATATTTGCTGAATTGAATTATACGCATGCCCCATTTTATTGTTTTACTTTATTGTTCTTCGTAGATATTGTTGTTTTGGTTTTGTTTTTGCTTTTACAAACTGAAGATTTGTGGCAACCCTGCTTTGAGCAACCCTGCATTGAGCACCATTTTTCCAACAGTATGTGCTCATATTGTGTCTCTGTTACATTGTGGTAATTCTCGCAATATTTCATACTTTTTCATTATTAATGTAACTGTTACAGTGATCTGTAGTCAGTGATCTTTGATGTTACTATTGTAGCTGTTTTGGAGTATCGTGAACCACACCCATAGAAGATGGTGAATTTATTCAATAAATATTGTGTGTCTTTCAGCTGCTCCACTAACCTCTCCCTCTCCTCGAATCTCTGTATTAGGCCATTTAGTAACCCTCCAATGGCCTCTAAGTGTTCAAATGAAAGAAAGAGTCAATCAATGTGGACAACTTCATTGTTGTCTTATTTTAAGAACCACCACCCTGATTAGTCAGCAACCATTAACACTGAGGCAAGACCCTCCACCAGCAAAAAGATGATGATGCTCTGAAGGCTCGTGATGGTAAGCATTTTTTTTAATAAGCTGTTCTTAAATTAAGGCATGTAATTTTTTAAAGACCAAATACTATTGTACATTAAATAGACTACAGTATAATGTAAATATAACTTACATATATACTGGGAAAACAAAAAATTATTGTGATTTGTGATGTTCACTTTATTGCAGCAGTCTGGAACTGTCATAATAGTTCTGAGGAAGACTGAAGAAGAATGAGTGGAAATTACAGGGAGATAGACTTTTGCTTAACAAACTTCCCTCATGAGTCAATGATATTACTGTGACTATAGATCTTCAAACAGATATGGGATGACTTCCTATTGGAAATATCGTAGTAAAGATTTATCCTTTAGAAAGAGGTTGGACTAGGAGACTTCTAAGGACCCTTCTTCTTGCTCCTCTCCTGCCACATTACACCTTGAGGAATCTCTGCCCTTGGGTCTTCCTTTACTCATTAGTGACTTCTTCCCCAGGATCACCATTTTAGTAAGGGTACCAACCATGTTTCAGCTTATACCTGGACTCCCTCTTCTTCTTCCTGAAGCATCGTTCCACCTCTCCCTTCCTGTTTGTCTTTAAGTGTTGCCTTCCCCTACTGCAACATAATCTCCCTGATTGCAGGGACTGTCTTGATTCTTTGCATTTGTATCCTCAGTGTTCAGAGCAGTGCCTGGAACATGGTAAGCACTTAATAAATTCTTTATCTAACCATCCTCCAAATTTAAGAGTCTATGCTCCTTAGTGTTTACGTGGGAAGATTCATTCTTCTGGTTCTTATCCTTCCAGCTGCCCCTTGAACAACAATGAAGGAATAAGATTCTCCTCTCTGTTAACTCTGTAATCCAAAGTATTTGTTCATTTTATATGTGACTATTAAATATAATCATTACATGGATCTGGGAAAAGAACCTTTAAAACAGAGAAAAGAAACATAATGCCAAAGGAATAAAAGGGAGTTCTCAATAATATCAGGCAGTGCCAGCATCATTCAGGGAAAACAGCAGATCAGAGTGACAGCTGTCTTGTACTTGTCATTCATATTCACATGTTGATACTTTGGATTGTGAGTATGTCCAAGGACATATGGACATGTAGGTGTTGAATATTTTGGGAAGAGCAGGCTACACAGTTGTCTCTCTTTTTTTTTCTCCCTGTTGTCTCATTATCTGAAGTCCTTCTACTTTGCCATCTGCCAAGAACTGAGACTTTTTATGACATAAGAGAGCTAAAGCCTTCTGTTCTTTGTGTATACACAAAACCCCCCAAACATCACGTTTTTTAATAAGTGATCTGTGATGGATAAACAAATCTCCCTTGGGAATAAGAGGTGGTTATGATTCTCAACGAATCATAGGATGTTAAAGTCTTTAGAGATCATCTAATCCAGTACTTTCATTTTATAGATGAGGAGACTGAGGCCAAGATTGACTATGAAAGACCACACAGAAAGTTGAGTGGCAGATTCATGACTCAAATCCAGGTTTTCTGATTGATTACATCTAATATTCTTTCTGAAATATCACATCATATCCCATCTGTTACGGCCCCTGTAGAGGGCCCACGATGGACTGGCTAAGTTTGTTTCATGCTTCTGGATAATGGCTTCCTCTTTTGGAAGGTGAGTGGACAGCATAGCCAGGAAGCTCTCCTACCAGTAGAAGCTGAAAGCATTGAGCAGTGAGTTAAATTCTATAAATAAGATATAAGATGAAGTGTGTAAGGGAAAGAGGTATCTCCAAGTCAAAATAGGGTGAAAGCAGACAGTCTGAGAGGCCTAGTAAGAAGCAAAGCCCAGAGGCAGCCTAAAGGAATTTGATAATGAGAAAAGCAACAAAGGGGATTCTCAATTTGCCAGACTAAGCTTTGCATTTGTGGTGTGTGTGTGCTTGTGTGTGTGTGTGTGTGTACCTGCACACTTACTTATTTGCATAGACTCCATTCTCTAGCTTCCTTTGAATTTGTCTCACCAATACAGTCACCCTCAATTGCCCCTATGACAACTGTGGTCAATGAGTGGTTGCTGTTGCTGTTCAGTCATTTTTCAGGTGTGTTTAACTGTTCATAGTCCTATTTGGGTCACTTGTTGGTAAGGATAGCAGAGTGCTTTGCCATTTCCTCTTCCAGCTCATTTTGCAGATGAGGAAACGGGGACAACCAGGGTCAAGTGACTTGCCCAGGGTCACACAGCTAGTGAGTGTCTAAGGTCAGATTTTAATTTAGGAAGATGAGTCTTCCTGATTCTAGGCCTGGTACTCCATCTACTCTACACTACCCATGCTGTACTACCTAGCTGCTGGGTCAGTGAGTTGTAGTGGACAAATGGATTTTAGAAAAAAAATCATGGAGCCATTGAAAACTCAAATGCAGCTTTGTCACATGTTAAAAAGGGATTCATAGCAATGTGACTAAGATAATTGGCCCTAAGCAGAAAAGATAAAACCTTAAGAAAACACCGGTGAGATACATACCCTTTAAGAATCTTTTCATAGAGCCTTTGAAATACTTGTGGGATATTTTTATGTGATATTTTTACCAACTTGCAGTGACTCAATTTCTGCATGTGTTGGTAACCACCTTAATTCATTTCAAAAGTCACTTGTGTTTCACTGGACGTACAATCTGGTGTTTAAAGATCCTGCCAGTAGTATATAAACAAAATGTTTTTTATATCAAGCAGTTTGTTTTCTTGGATTCTTATGATAAAGGCAACATGAAAGAACAGTTGTACATAACGTGTTAGCGTTCAACAGCTGACAATAACAAGAAAAAATTATATAATAATGGGAGCATCTTTAGTTAAATATACATTATTTGAAATTATAAGACCATGCTCTTCTATTTGCATAATGCCTCTCAGTTTACAAATGACCTTTATGCATTCTTTCACGTGACCCTCTGGCCACCCTGTGATAGAAAAAGGACTGGTATTAGCACTATTGTTATTATTACTCTTATTTTTCAGATGAGGAAATTGAGATCTGAAGTTGAGTGAATTGTTCAAGATCATTCAGTTATTACATGGTAGACTCAGAATAAAATCCAATCTGTCTGAATACTAGCCTGGAAGATCTTTTGTTTTGACGGAGTAGCATTATCAAGGAGTATATTTATCTCAAAGTCAATAATGTTCATGAACACTGTTTATGTCTCATATGGTCTAATAGACAAGCCTGACTCTAATTGGCAACCTATTAGTTCTGGTTCAATGTTGGAACAAAATGAGGCTCTTGAAAATCATTCAACAGTTAATAAAAAGAAGTTTACTGCTTTTGTTAACATAGAAAGGGTACTCTAGCACTTAACTTGGGTAGAAATGGCTCCCTGGTCTCCATATGGAATCATATCTGGTTGGCAGGGTGGAGACTCTTGCTCTTGTAGCACTTACTAAGTCTGAAATATCCTAACTCTGTGTGAGTGGGCCTTTTTATGTCCTTAGTTGAGCAGGAAGCTATTTCAATACAACCAGAGTCTTAACTTGTCTGAGTCAATCAAGTTTCAAGGACAGCTTTGTTGCCTTTAAGGGAAAAAATAGTCTAACTTGCATTGTGACGAGGGTTAAAATATTGCACTCACCACTTGTGATGTGTGGCTGTATGAGATTAGTTTATAAGAAATGAAACAACTGGCATTTTGAAGAGACAGAATCATTTAGAAAGCATAAACTTCAGTGCATCAGTAGATCTGTGGTCTCAAAAATCTAGATACTTACTCTATTGATGAGGATCACAACCCATATGGCATGTACATCTCCAGTTTCTGAAAATCCACCATGTTGATTCCATACACTCAACAAGCTAGAGTATTTCCTTGTACGTATTTTTACATTTAATGGGTATTAGTGGAGCACTGTGGGTATCTATATACTATTCTCTTTTGTCATAAGATTGGCTCATCTCCTTTTCTAATTACACACTTTTTAAATGTGTTTTAGCACATGCAATTTCTTGTACATTTGTTCAGTTATTTCAGTTATGTCTGATTCTTTGTGACCCCATTTAGTGTTATCTTGGAAAAGATATTGGAGTGGCTTGCCATTTCCTTCTCCAGCTCATTTTACAGATGAGGAACTAAGGCAAAGAGGGTCAAGTTACTCGCCTAGGGTCACATAGCTAGTAAGTGTTCGAGGCCAGATTTGAACTCATGAAGATGTGTCTTCCTGATGCCAAGCTCAGGGCTCAATCCATTGCACCACCTCACTGCCCATTATAAATGCTATAAATTATCCCAAGGTAACATATATCTCTCCACCAATCTCTATGCCACTTGCTTATGGTATTCAAAGATTTGCAACCATGCAGTATTATAGGGAGAACATCTGTGCTAACAAGATGGGTCCTTGTCCTGGGGAGCAATAACCTGGGATCACTATAAGCACTGCACATTTTCCCCTATGCAATCTAGCCCCTTCTCTTCCTCCTTTTCAATTCTGGGCCCAGCTAGTTGTCAATCTGCAATGCTTGAAAAATTGGGTATCAGCATAATTTTCCATCCTTCAAACCAAATACAAAAGCAAGGATAATAGGCATTTTTCATCCATTTAGTTTTTCTCACGTGAATCATTTGACTAATTTCTTTCTCCAGTACTGTGCTGTCCCCAAGAATATAAAAAACTTTCCATTCATTTAGTTTTCCCTGGGCAGATTGTTAGATCTATTCTGAGTAATGTGCAGTATCATCCACAAATGAAAACATCTGGAAGATGTCATCATCTATGGGAAATTTTTTGTCCTCTTGTACCATTCACAAAACAACCTGGGAAATGTCTTTGGTCAGGTGATAACTCCCCTTTTCATGCTTTGCTTGACAATAATAATAACTAGAGGAGCACTGAATGGTGTTCTCCATAGTTGCATTTATCAGGGAATCTTGTCTGATCTAAAAATATGCACGAAAGACTCCTTGTTAGAAGAGAACCTATAATATTATGTTTTACTTTACCAATTCAGATATTTCTTTTTGTATTGTTTTTGTAATCAACAAACACATCAAGATCTTATATTTTTTCAACTTTCACTATGTAATGCAAGTTGGAAGAGCACTAGTTCTGAATTTGGAAGATGTGGGATTAAATCCTACCTATTACAATTCTTAGATTTTTAGTGAGTCACTTAACCTCCCTGAGCTCCAGCTGCCTCAAGTCTAAAGTGAGGGCATTGTGTTGGATGGCCTCTGAGGTCCCATGCAAGTCTATGTGAATGAAAGGATGAAGAAGTATTTTAAATGCTTAATATGTGGTAAATGTTGGGGACATAAATCTAAGCAAGAAAGATAGCCCTTGTGCTCAAAGACCTTAAATTTTAATAGGGGAAAACTAAAAAGATCAAAAGAGATGCATGAAGTAGCAATTTGTAAATAGCCAGGAAGAGGCATAGTGGACTAATTTTGGAACAGAGGGATAGATGGATGTGTGGATGAACAAGCATTTGTTAAACACATAAAATGGATTTTGCATTATAGTAGTTTCCAGGGATCAAAGTACAGAAATAAGATTGAAGGTTTATATGGAAGGTATACCTGAGGGTATATTGTTTGTGGCTCAGATGGATTCTGTTTTCCTTGTGGATGGCTGATGCAATGTGAAATATAGTTTAGGGTCAACTAGATATGGTGGTTATTGAAGGCAGAGGTGGGAGGGAATAGGCAGAAAGGACTTGGTGAGTCAACAGGAGGCCTGCAGAAACCTAAATCCTTGGGGAAAAGCAGGTTTGGGTTGTCTTGGGGAATCAGTAGCAGGGAGGCCTACAGGAACCCAGATTCTCTTTTTCCTTTACAGAGGGAGTTTTTGAAGGTATGAGTGAGACACTTGGTAGGGGGAGGCTTACAGACATGCAAACCTCTGGACTGGGGAGGGATCAGTGGCTGGACCCAGGATATCTAGACTCTGATTTCTGACAGCCAGACAGAGGAAGAACAAAGCATATAGAAAACATGGGCAAAGGAGTATATGTCAGGGCAGGTGAAACAAATTTCTTGAGACATCTGCTAAAGTAGCCTGGATAGGACTTCTGATCTAACATGCCTTCAGGAGACACTTTATGGAGAAGTAGGTGTGATATATTCCCAAAGGCCCCCAACTTATCCCTGGTTCCTACATGATCAGGGAAGGTCGTCTCCTTCATCCTGTACTCCAGCCATGAGTGTTCATAGACAAAGCTCCATAAATCTATGATCCATTGTGGTTCACCAGAGGATTATTTATAAAAAGTCTACCGGGGCCGTTCTCTTGATTTCATAAAGGCTATACTTGCAGATCATTGTAAAAAAAATGCTAAAGGTGAGTAAGTAGATATACAGATAAGTAGTTGTTTTCTTCATTGACTTTTCAAGATAGTGATCTTCCAGTATGAGCTTCTTCATTGTGTACTTTACTTTTCTTGACATTTTACCATTTCTGCTTCTTGGGTATTGACTTATTAGTTTCAAATGTGGTGGTTCCCCTGTCATTGGCAAGGAATAAAAATCCGTGGGGAAATCGTCATAATTTAGTTCCATTTTCCATCTACTTATTGTCTTGCTGCCACTTTCACCTATGAATAGCATTGGATTGATGTGATTAAGTTGGGTCTCATGACAAACTTTCTGTGTATTTGTTGTCTTCACTCCTTTTTATTTAAAATTTTTTTTTACTTTATTTATTTACTTTTATTTTACAACATTCAGTTCCATAATCCCTTGAGTTTCAAGTTTTCTTCCCTCCCTCTTCTCCTCCCTCTCCCCCATGGTGGCATGCAATCAAATACAGGATCTACAAACACCTTCACATTAAACATTAGTCAAGTTGTAAAGAAGGATTATAATCATTGGAGTCAACAATGAGAAAGAAGGAATGAAACAAAACAAAACACAAAAGAGATAGAGCGAGTCATTTGCTTCAATCTGCATTTAGACTCTGTAGTTCTTTCTCTGGATGTGGATATCTCTTTCCATCATGAGTCTTTTGGAATTGTCTTATAACCTTGCATTGCTGAGAGGAGCCCAGTCTATCAAAGTTAGTTGTCACACATACATTGTGTCTGTAATTGTGTACAAATTTCCTCTGGTTCTGCTCTTCTCACTCAACATCAGTTTATATAAGTCTCTCCAGGTTATTATGAAGTCCACCTGCTCCTCATTTCTTATAGCACAATAGTATTCCATTACATTCATATACCATAACTTGATTAGCCATTGCCAAATTGATGGGCATCACCTTGATTTCCAATTCCTTGCCATCATAAAAAGAGCTGCTATAAATATTTTTGTACATAAAGGTCTTTTTCCCACTTTTATGATCTCTTTGGGACATAGTCCTAGAAGTGGTATTATGGAGTCAAAGGGTATGCACTTATTTATAACCCTTCGGTCATAGTTCCAGATTGCTCTCCAGAATGATTGAATCAGTTCACAATTCCATCAACAATGCATTAGTGTTCCAATTTTTCTACATCCTCTCCAGCATTTATCATTTTCCTGTTTTGTCATCTTAGCTAATCTGACTGATGAGAAGTGGCACCTCAGAGCTGTTTTGATGTGCATTTCTCTAATCAATAGTGATTTAGAGCATTTTTATATGCTTATAGATATCTTTAATTTCTCTCCACTCTTTTTTCACTGGGCTGCAAGGCAACATTTAGTTTTTTTTAAAAAAAATCAAATATCCTCTATTGTTTTAGATATGATTTCAAAATTTTGATCGGATATTGTTCTTCATTGTCATCTCTCTGTCTTTTTCTCTGTCTTTCTCTCATTGTTAAGGAAAATGAGTGTTTGCTGACTAATGTAATTCCTGGGCTCTTTTGCTCTCCTTATTGTGGGGATGATTTTCTATTCTTTAAACTTTTACAGGAAATGATAATAATCAAGACCAACATCATTGTCTATTTCACAGTATTTGGTATCAAGGCTTATTTGACTAAGCCAGATTGAAATTGATACAGTTGCTCAACATCATTTTCTCATCTTTACCCAATGCTAATCCTTTTTACCTTTATCCTAAATAGTCAATGGTGTAAACAGAGGAACACTGAACAGTGTTCTCTTCATTTGTATAAATGAATATATATATTCATTTGTATATATTTGCATCTTTTGTGATCTTAAAATATGAATGAGGGACCCCTTATTAGAAAAGACCTCATAAGATGGTGTTTTGCTTTACTGAGTCAGGTGTTTTTTTTAATAAACAACAGACATAAAACAGAGTAGGATCTTGCGTTCTCTGGCCTTTCGTTAAATTATACAGTAGGAATAATACTACCTCTGGAAAGAGTACTTCCTCCTAGATTCCTGCATTCCTCATTGTATTTCATCCCCTATATCCAAGCTGTTCATGCCAGTTTCATCTTTGTAGCAGCTTTCAAATATGCCCCCTTCTCTCCTCTGACACGGACACTACTCTGGTACAGGTCCTTGTCATCTCATGCCTGTTTGCATGGCTTATTGGTGGGTCTGCCTCTGTCATGTCTCTCTACTCTCCAATCCATTCTCCATTGTTCCACTAAAGAATATTGTAAATGTAAGGTATATAGGATGTAAGTGGATAGTAACCTCAGAGCAGAGGCACTAGGAGTGGGGACATCTAGAAAATCTTCCTGCAGAGGGTAAGATTTGAGCTAAATCTTGAAGGAAGTCAAAGGAGCCAGGAGGCAGTGGTGAAGGGTAAAAAATATTCCAGCTGTGAGTGACAACCATTGCAAAGGTATGGATTCTGTCCCTTTGAGTGTGCTCAAACTTTTCCATTATGGTAGAACCTGCTAGAACTCAATCTGGCATAGCCTTGAAGAATTCAAGATCAACTCCCTACTTCAGTGGAGTATTGAAATTGTACCCTATGTTTATTAAATGCCTGAATTGAAATGTAATGTCACTGAGAAATTATTTCTAAAACATAGCCAAACTACTAGCCCTGAAGCTTGTACAGGGTAGACATGTACGAGAGGGGAAACAAACTTCACCCCCAGCTTGCTGAAGTAGAATTGTTCAGCACATACTATTAGTATTATGTGATCCTTTGGAAAAATCCTAAACAACTTAGGTAGAGATTAACTGCTGATTATCAGGAGTATCAAACAGGCCCATAATGGGTGCAAGTCAAGAACAGATGGCTTGGTTTGAGTGAAGCACTGTGTGGACTGGAAACCAAGGCTGCATGTAGCAGTATCGAGACCTGGGAAAGAATGACTGCAGCCATAAAGAGACGATATTCTTCCTGTAAGAAGAAGGGTTGGGACCATGCATTAGGTTTTGCATTTAAGAACCTTTATACAGAGCAGAGCACAGACCAGGATAGTAGTAAACACATCTCTTAGAACCACATTGGAAAAACTGAAAAATTATAGGTCCCTAGAAGTATCTCTGGAAACAGCTGGGTAAAACCCCTGAAGCTTGAGACAGTATGCCCTCCACCCTGGAAGCAGAGATCTACTTTAACAAAAAGATAAAAGTCAAGAAATAGGCTGGGAAAATGAAAAACAACAGAAAAAAAATTATGACCATAGGAAGTTACTATGGTGATAAGGAAGATCAAAACATACATTCAGAAGATGATAACAAAGTATAAGATCATACACCCTAAAGCTCCAAGAAGAAAATATGAATTGGTCTCAGGCCATGGAAAAACTCAAAAAGTATTTTGAAAATCAAATTAGAGAGATAGAGGAAAAATTGGGAAGAGAAATTAGACTGATGCATGAAAATCATGAAAAACAAGTAAAATAAAATACTGAAGAGAATAATACCTTAAAAACAGACTAAGTCAAATAGTAAAAGAGGTATAAAAAATGAAGAGAAGAATGTCTTAAAAAGCAGAACTGAGGGCCAGCTAGGTGGTGCAGTTAATAAAACACCAACGCTGGACTCAGGAGGACCAAAGTTCAAATCTGGTTTCAGACACTTAACACTTACTAGCTGTGTGGCCTTGGGCAAGTCACTTAACCCCAATTGCCCTACCCTCGCCCCCCCCCAAAAAAAAAAGAAAAAAAAAGCAGAACTGGTCAAATGAGAAAAGAGGTGCAAAAATTCACTGAAGAAAATATTCCTTAAAAAGTAAAATCTGCTAAATGGAAAATGAGGTACAAAAGCTCACTAAAGAAAATAATTTCATAAGAATTAGAATTGAGTAAATGGGAGCTAATGACTATGAGAAATCAAGAAACAATAAAACAAAACCAATAGAATAAAAAAGATAGGAGGCGATGTGAAATACCTCATTGGACAAACAACTGAACTGGAGGATAGATCCAGGAGAGACAATTTAAAAATTATTGTTACCTGAAAGTCATGAACAGAAAAAGAACCTAGAAATCATCCTTCAAGAAATCATAAATCACCATCAAAGAAATCATCCAGGAAAACTGCCCTGATATTCTAGAACTAGAGGGTAAAATAAAAATTGAAGTAATCCATTGATCACGTCCTGAAAGAGATCCTAAAATGAAAACTCCCGTTAATATTATAGCCAAATTCCAGATCTCCCAGATTAAGGAGAAAATATTGCAAGCAGCCAGAAAGAAATAATTCAAGTTGGGGTGGTTAGGTGGCACAGTGAAAATAGCATTGGCCCTGGAGTCAGGAGGACCTGAGTTCAAATTTGGCCTTAGACCCTTGACACACTTACTAGCCGTGTGATCTTGGGCGTCACTTAACCCCAGTTGTCCTCCAAAAAGGAAAAAAAAGGAAAAAGAAATAATTCAATTATTGTGGAGCTACAGTCAGAATAACATAGGATTTAGCAGCTTTTGCATCAAAGGATCAGAGGTCTTAGAATGTGATATTCTAGGGAGCAAGGGAACTAAGATTAAAATCAACCTACCTAGCAAAACTGAGTATAATCCTTCAGATGGTAAAATAGATATCCAGTGAAACAGAGGACTTTTAAGTATTCTTGATGAAAAAATAAGACAATATAGAACAGAAAATTTGACTTTCAAATACAGGACTCAATGAAGCATAAAAAGGTGAATAGGAAAGGGAAATCATAAGGTACTTAATAAGTGTATTTAAGTATACCTGTATTTAAGTACCTGGAAGGTCTATATGTATACACACACACATGTACATCTAGACAGAGGTCATAAGTGTGAGTTGAATATAAAGGTATATCTAAAAATAAAAATTAAATTAGGGGATGAGAAAAGGGAATGTTCAGGAGAAAGGGAAAGGGAGAAGTAGAATGGGATGAGAGGGAATGTCTATTTACTGCCATGTAGATATCTACACATACATGGCAGTACTAAAGTTTTACTTTCATATTTCAGTGGGTCTATATTTTCAATGATGAAGGTACTCCCTTCTCTAATCATTTGCTTTTTCCTGTGGAGTTAGGCCAATCTCTTTTAGATGATTCTGTATCTCACTTAGTAGGTTCTGTTGTGTGCCAGGTCTTGGTGCAATCATAATTATCATTTGCGAACAAAATTTTCTGCTTGACCTAACTGTCTCCAGTGAATTTGTCTTCTATTTGAACTCTATACTGGACTTGCTCCAGTATAGTAGTAGACATCTTAAGGAGGTATACTTAACTCTGGTTTATGCTTTGCTTTACTTAGCTTAATCAGATTAGAGTGGGCCCAGATTATGTCTACTATTGTATTTCCTAAAGAATCATGTATTATTTGACATATACATGGTAAATGCTATTCTGGAAGACAACCTTTATGTGTGCTTTAAGTTTGTTATAGAAAATACTTTTTTAAATAGACAAAAAGCTCCCAAAACATAGAAGGATATTGCATTCTTTTTCTTTCTGACAGTTATACACAGTAACGACACTGACACTAGAGACATAGGACTTTAATTTAAATATTGTCTCTGGTGTTTACTGCCTATGTGATGTTGGCCATATTGCTTAGCTTCTCTGGGACAAAATTTCATCATTTCTAAAAGGAAAAGACTGAAGCAAATGAACATTAAGGTCATTACCAACTCTAGATATGTTGCTGTTCACGCTTGGTTGAAATTTTGAAATGACATAATGGGTGATGTCTTGACTTGTGGGTGAATTGGATTTAAATGAAGTTGAACAGTGCAAAGTCATCAGTCTCACTCTCTCAGAATCATCAGAGTCCAGTGGCAGGACAAAAGTCACAATGACTGATGATGGCCTGGGATATAGTGGATGGCCTTGGCATCATTGATTTCTGACCAAGCTCTAACAGCCCTGCTTGTTTCAAACACCTTTGTGGCCATTGCAACAAATGTTCTCATCTGCCCATACCACCAAGTGAAGTTTTCACGTGCTTGGATTAGACATCTCCCTAACTCACCACAGTCTGAGGCCTGTCAGTTACCCTTAACCTGTTAGCCCATCTGCCAAAACAGTTTTATTGGGGTGTGGCCACATGCTGCAGCTTCTTGGAAACACATGTGAGAATTGGACACCAAAGGTAGGTGAGCCACCCTGAAAAGAGCATGGCAAGCCCTTGCACCAGAAATGTTAGTCTTCCCTGAACACACTAAGTATATGAATTCATGATCTTATGTTATCTGTTGTAGAATGTTATTTGTGAAAACCTGCCTCTTCCCTACTCATATCTATATCACAAAGCTTATAATTGATGTTTGCTATAGATTGTGTATCACATACTATATATGATATGTGAAAAATTTAAATATATATGATTGAGGAAAGAATGCAATAGCGAAAATACATTTTTCTCTCCCTGGTCATTCTCCTCTAGATGTTTTATAAGTAGCCCCAGGTAATTTCAATAAGACTGCCAAGAGGAATCATAGGGGATTGAGAAGTGATGGGAGAGAAAACTAAACATATATTTCCAAACTCCTAGATAAAAAGAGATGACGCAGAAAAGAAGCTCAATTCTTAGATTATGGGTACATAGCAAGGACTCTGAGAGTTACTCTCAGGTAACAAGGTATTAAAGAGGGAAGATTGCTTGTAGGATGCAAGAAGGGTTATAATGCCAGTCCCCAGGAGACTTCTTGTTTCATTGCAGAGACCATAAGAAACACAACATGAGGAAGGGAAAGCATCAGTTATAGTAATAGCTAGTATTTAGATTACTTTAAGGCTTGCAAAGCCTCATTTTATCCTCACAACAACCCTGAAAGGTAGGTACTATTATTATCAACCCCATTTTACAGAAAAGGAAACTGAGGAGAACAAAAGTTAAGCAATTTTCCCAGTTCACATCACTAGTAGGTATTTAAGGCTGAATTTGAACTCAGATCTTTCTGACTCCAGGACCAGTGTTCTGTCCACCTCACTACCTATCTTCTCATGCATTTTTGATCTATATCTTAATTTGCTAAGGACTTCAAAGGGACTTTTGCTAGGGACTTTATCTATGGGAACTTCACAGAGATCTGGTTCCTTGAAATAATGGTTATGCTTTCTTCTGAGAGATAAGGAGAATAGAAATGATAATGACACGATGGATAGGACACCGCATCAGACAATGGAAAACGACGTCTGCCCTCGTTTATTACAGCCCAAGGTAGCTTTCATGAAGTGCTATGACTGAGAGGACCTCAATGGAACTTAGTGATGGGAGGCAGTGACTGCCAGCATCTGTTAGGAGCTGTGGGAAGAGTGATCTGTTTACATACTGATGGAGCAGGAGATAGGGGCTACAGGAAGGATGGTGCTGTGCAGTTGGCTGGTGGTAACTAGAAGACGATGCTAAAGAGGAGGAGGAGTTCCTGTGGTTTCATACCCAGGGTAATTCCATAACTGACTGAAACCAGTCTCCTTGGTGAGAGTGTTTTACTTAATAAGGGCTCTGATATGATCACTGGCCTCTCAATAAACTCATTCAATTTTTTAAGCTTTGTTCTTGCAAGGTGAGTTAGTTACTGTCACACTGGGAGATATGAGATAGGAAATACACAGATTATTTGGTGAGAAAGAAGTGAGATAAATAATTGAGAAATCTCCTAAAGTGTATACTAGTCCTTCATGTTTGGAGAGAGCCTTTGTGAAAATGGTTACAATGGTAAGACTGAGAATTAGAACAGAATTTAGAATAGCATCTTCAAAATACTGACAAGGAAACTGAGGTCTTTATTTACTTATACAACCAGTTGACCCAGTGAGACACACAATGCAATCTCATAGGGCCTGATAAGTAAGTGATCAGATAGACAGTCTGTGTGAAATGAGCCACATAATAACACACTTTTGCATCTTAGTGTCAGAGATCATTTTCACCTTCTGTTCAGGTAGCCCTTTCACCTGCAGCTTTGACCACAAACAGTTTTTTGTCTAGGCTGCAAAAAGACACCTGGGGAAGCGGTAGGCAATGAGAACCATAGTTGGCATTCTCATTCTGTGGCAGCTGTTCAGACTCGCTCACCCCTCCCCCATCCTGTGTTACTTTAGTGTTGGAAGGAAGTGAAGACCACAATGAGGACAATGAAAAAGCTTTAGCACCTTCCTTATAGGTTCCCCACCCCCATAGTTCAGTGTGTGTAGCGAGATGGCCCAGATTCTCACTGCAATGAAGTGACTCTTGGCAGCCCCAGCTTTGTGTGGCACCAAGTGTCTGCACAACCCTGGCTCAGCAATGACATCCACTCTTCAGGAATTCATCCACTCTCTGAATCCCAGAACCCTCCCAAGAGTCCTTCAGATCCAGTCAGGCATCTATTTCCAAGGTAAGCTACAGTTTCCTCCTAATTAAAAAAAAAAGTATCACAGAGAGAAGACATGTAACCATTATTCTTGTACTTTGCACAAAAGGGATTGGAAGGGAAAAAATTAAGAGGGTCATGTGAGAATTCTTTTAAAGTAAAAGCTCCAGCAATCTTGGAAGAGAAGATGCCAAAAGGAGCAGATAATGGCAATTTGTGTGGAATCTACCTTGATAATGGTAGAAAGGAAGGAAATAGAATTTTTTTTTTAAGAAAAGTGGTCCAGTTATCGGTCAATAAGCATTTTTTAAAGTGTCTATTATGTGCCAGCTAAGTATGAGGAATATAAAGGAAAAAAAAGATAGTTCCTGCCTTCCAGGCGCTCACATTCTAGTGGATTGTGATTAGGTGATTGGAGGCAATTAGGAGTTTTGTTTTCTTGGCACATGCTGAAATTACTTCCACTCATATTTTGCAGTGCCAAACCTTTCTACTTGGAAAAATGACAAACCTTTGAATTGAAGGCACATCCAAGCAAATTCTGCGTAAAAGTTTACTTAGCTTTATTTCAGAGTCTCATTTTATGGAATTAACAATGAAAAAATCTGGCAATCAGAATTTAAATTTAAATGATAAAAATAGATAATTATAAATTCGATTGTGTTCTTAGAAATACAGTGAACAAGAGAGATTATTTAGAATCTTAAAGGATACTTGAAAAGTTTTGCTCCCTTCAGGTTGTCTGGGAAACATGGGTAATATATGTAGTCTTTTGTATAAAATCTTAGGCTATCACCCATGGTTTGCTAGCAGAGTTGTATACACACTATATATACATACACACATGCACACACTAATATATAATGAAATCAAGATTATAGGTTCAAAGCAACAATACATCTAATAAGTATGCACCTTTGGGTAAAGCGTTACGCTTATTACTAGGGATACAAAGTTCAAAAGAGGGCATAGCTCTTGTCTTCAGAAAGCATGCAGTCTAATGAAGGAAGGGATACAACATACATACATACATACATGCATATATACACAAAGAGATAGAGTAGTGTGTAAGAATATATATGCATATCTATGTGTATACATACATATACACATACATGTATACATATGCACACAAATAAATGGTAGGCTAGGTATGGTAGAATGATGGGTACAAAACAGAGCCAGAGAAAGTGCCAAAAAACATCTGAGGGGAAAAAGAGCCCTTTCCTTTGATGTAATAGGGGAAAGGGTAAGGGAAGCTTATTGGAAGAAATGACATTGGAGGCAGACCTTGAAGGAAGAGAGGAAGTTCAATACTTGGGCATAGTAAATGAGGAGGAATCTATTACAAATATATTGGAGCAGGAAGGGTGGGAATTTGCACAAATGAAGGCATGAAAAAGAGATGAGTATTATGAAAAGATAAAAAGTATGATGGAAAGATCAAAGCCTTGTGGAGGGCCTTGATAGTCAGGATCAAGATTGTTAACTGTATTTGTTATACAATGAGATGTCACTCATTTTGATAATATTTTTGCAAAGTTTTTGAGTTCTGAGAAGAGTAATGTAATGATCATGGTGGTATAATAGGAAGGTTGCTTTGGAAGTAGTGTGGAAAAATAGAATGAAGAGGGGATTGAGTCAAAAGAGGAATACCATTTATAAGACCATTAGAATGGCCCGTCAGAATTAGCATAGGGTAACTGGCACCTTATCCCAGTATATTGACCTCTAGGAGGCAGACATCCTCCCCTTGGAGACTGCTGTTCTTATATCTGACTTCTGTTTTTGTTTGGCCTGCACTGCTACATGGCATAACTCCGCCCAAGCCATCAGAAACAGGATTTCATTACTATGGAATTTTTCTCCCAAGGCCTGCCCTAGCCATCTTGGGAGTGAGGGTCAAATTCTGGGGCAGATGGGCTGTTCCCTTTCCTGGTATGATTTCACCAGTGGTTAGATTCTGTCCTGGCATTCCTTCTACCTTCCCCCCTCCCCTATCTACTGAATTTGCCACAGGTACTAGGATTCTAAATTAAAGCTCTGATGATCTACACGAAAAGTAATGGGGACATGAACTGGGATGGTTGTAATGGGAGTGAAGACAAGTCAGAGGCAGGAGCTAAAGCACAGGAAGAGGCAACAGGACTTGACATCTGATTGAAAGAAGAAGGTGATGATTAAAAAGACGTCAAGAGTAACTCTACGGTTATAACTCTAGGCATCTGGAAGGATCATGGGGCCACTTCCAAAGAAGGCCAATTGACTTTAATCTTATTCTTAGATTAGAATCTATATCTTTTTTTAAGGGATGATTCCATAGTCACAGATAAAACTCAACTCAAGGGGAATCATAGGTTCACAAACATAAGTGGACAGAATATTGGAGGTAAACAAACTATCAATCAATCAATAAACATTTATTACACATTTACTGTGTGTCAGGCATTGTGCTATGTTCTGTGGAATACAAAAAAATGTGAAAGACAGTCCCAGTCCTCAAGGAACTTACAATGGAACAGGGGAGATATCATGGAAAGAAATACAAAATCTACTTCTTCACTTTTAATCTAGCCTTCATTTTTTTTTAAATGAGAGAACTGAGGCCCAAAGTGACCTTTGCCCAAATCCTACAGGTATGAAGCAACAAAGCTGGGAATTATATTGAAATCCTCTGACTCAACACAGCACAGTGAATAAGTACTAGCTCTGGGGTTAGAGAATTAGCATTTAAATTCTTCCTGTTTAGCTTACTTACCTGGGTGATCTTGAATTAATCTCTTGGCTTCCCTGATCCTGAATTTGGACAGAAAGTCCACATTGTCTTTTCCAGCTGTGGACTGACAATAACTCCAAATATAGTGTTATTTCTTTTGAATTATGGTGAGACTGCAAAAATACAGGGTGACATGGGATCATTTATAGTCCTCAGCAGTATAATTGATAGCCCTTGATTCAGTGGAATTTGTAATCCCATTAGAAACCGTGAGAAGAAAAACAGAAACCCAATCATTAGTAATCCAGATTCAGTTGTTCAGTTATTTCTTCAGTCCCATGGAGGTTTTCTTGGCAAAGATACTGGAATGACTTCCCATTTCATTCTTTAGCTCATTTTACAGATGAAGAAATTGAGGCAAATAGGGTTAAGCGACTGCCTAGGGTCACATAGCTAATATGTATTTGAGGTCAGGCTTGAACTCATGTCTTCCTGACTCCAGGCCTAGCACTTTATCTACTGAGCCACCTAGCTGCCCCAGATAGATGAATGCTAGAAACATAAAACAAACATGAAACCTGAATTGAAAAGCATGAGGCTAGGTACCAGGGGCAGCTAGGTGGCACAGTGAATAGAACACTGGGCCTGCAATCAGGAAGACGCAAATTCAAATATGGCCTCAGATACTACCAACAAGACTTTATCTTTAACCTAATTACATTTTATCTTGCTAAAGTGAATCATATTAGAATTTAAGTTGTCAAAGAGCTGAATGAGAAATTGAAAAACAAAGCTATTGTGCTTAATTGGAATTTTAATTTAAAAAATTGTAACAAAATTTATCTTTAATTCTTTCATCTGTAAAATGGAGTTGCTCTTAAAGACCCCCTTTCTTCTCTCTCTCTCTCTCTCTCTCTCTCTCTGTCTTTCTTTCTCTCTGTTTCTCTGTCTCTCTCTCTCTACCCACCTGTTATTTGATTAACGTAGAAACTCCTGGCATGGGATTTCCTTCCATTGGTTTTCAATGTAGCCAGTCCTCTGTAACTCACAGTGTTAAAGAGATATCTTGCTGCACCGAATAGTCAAATGATCTGCTTATTGTCACACAGCCAGTATATTGTCAGAGTCAGGACTTGAACCAGGTCTTTCTGACTCCAAGACCAGGTGTCTATTCCATATGCTATGACATCTAACCTGAATCTTGTAACTGAAATTTTATGATTATTGAGAGAAGAGGACAAAAACACGAAATTGTCTTTTTCTGGACTGGGGGAATTTCTATGCCAGTCTACATGAGGGAAAGTTGATGGAATTCTTATATCCCTCATAAAGTCTGACAACTTTCATGCCTTGAAAAGTAGAAAGACTCTCTTCGTGAGTTTAATGTCAAAGTGTCCTATTTGAGTTGCAAAATGTTCATAAGAATTTTAATGTTGGAAACTTTTTTTTAATGCCAAATTAGAGCCCACAATGAAGTCTAATATTTTTTGAGTATGTGATAATGGATACAGAATACTTTGGAATTTTAAAGGATTAATTGCTGCTGAGAAAATTATGGTCTATTCAAAAATGACCATTATCAATGAAAATTGATAGAAATAATGGATATTAAATGAATATTTGTTCCATTAACACATACTCTGTTCATGAAGTCCTTATTATTTAGCCCCAGGTGAACTTTCCACAATTCAGAGAATCAACAGTAGTAAACATTTTGTTATCCCAGCCCCCCCACCCAAACAGAGCCTTCTTCCCTGGCTTTCTCATAGTACGAATCATGTGCTACCTCACACCCTAAACCTTTACTCTTCTCTCCCATGATATTACTTTTATATACTTTTATATTTGCTTTATTCATGTTGTATTTCCCTCTCCCCACATCAAACATGAGTTTCTTGAAAACAGAAACTACTTTATTTTTGCCTAATATAGGTCCTGACACAAAATAGGTACTTTATATAGTTTATTGAAAAGAATAAGCTTTCCATTTCAAAATGTAGATATAGCACTGAGTACAATTTTTTTCTGCTTCATGTTGTTAACAAATATCATAGTTGCTAAAGGCAAAAGGGAAACCTCTGATGTGATCTAGTAAAGAGGAAAGCCTGAGGGTGCATTGATTATACTTTAGCCCTCACAATGCATAATCTGACCACATCTAAAAATCCCAAATGAATTGACATCAGAGAGTGGAAATTCTCAGTAGAGTGTCCCTGTATCTAGGCATGAATGAGAACTCTGTGGCTCTGATTTGATCTTGTCTCAAATTCTATCATGGAATCCCCTTATACATCCCATTCCACTCATCATTATTCTAGAATAGAACCCTACATAATTCTGAAGAAAAAAAATACATAAGAAAAATCACCTGATACAGTAACTGTCCGAAAGCATATGATATGGCTCTGCTAAGGAGGGCAGTGAGCTTTATCACTCTCTGGGATCAAGGCGTGTTATTGCAGTTACCCAGTGTTTGGCTTCTTTTTAATATTCTTTTCATTTACTTTATTGCAGTTATTGCACATATTCTGAGTCTGCTTATTTCGTTCTTTATCAGTTCATAAAATCTCACCATGTTTCTCTGAATTCCTCCAGATCCTTCTGTCTTACTGCACGGCAATATTCAATTACATTTATTAACACATTTTGTTCAGCCATTCACAAGTGATGGACCTTCACTTCTTTCTCAGTTCTTTGTTTTCACAAAAGGTGCTGTTATGAATTTTCCATTATGTATTGAGCCTCTTTTTCTGTCTTTTACCTTTTGGATTATGTGGCAAGTAGTGGAATCTCTGGCCAAAGACTATCGAGTACGGACCAATTCACAGCTCTATCCACAGGGTTTATTTCATTGTCTTATCACAGCTATTCCAACATCAAATGCGTCCATTTTTTACATCTTTGCCAACATGTGAAGGACTTTTACATTATGCTGCCTTTTCATACTTAATCCCCTGCTGATCCAGAACAATCTAGAAACTAAATTAGCTAAAAGGCAAATTTCCAGGAGGGTTGAATTATTGAAGGAGAAAGACAAGGGTAAAAACGCCTCCATGTGACTTGTAAAATCTTGTGGAATTAATTTATAGAATTATGGAACTGTAAGGCACTTGGTAAAACATGTAGTCCTGTTTCCATTTTATATATGGAGACACTAGGACTTGCCAAAAGTCACAGAATAAGTTAGTGGTAAGACAAGGACCAGAACCTAGATGTCCTGACTGCCAAGGCCAATGTTCCTTCCACTACACTATATAATTTCTCCTTTCTGCCATTCAAGAGATAGTTTCTGATTCTAACTTAATTAAATGTCAGAATTGTTAAATAAACCATTGTCATCATTATCACTTTTTACATGATGTTATAATAGTGAAGATTATGGATTCTTCTGGCTGCTAACACATTTATAAAAATGAAGTTTTAAAAAAATCATTAAAAATTGTAAGGTTAACCAGATTTTAAAGATGGAAAAAAGGTGCTAAATTTCCATCTCCTCATCTCAGTTAAAGACATTTTTTTCTACCCTCATAATATAAATCCATTGAATCTGAGGCTTTATGAGGTGCCACTTGTCAGAAAGCTAGCTTCAGAAGATTTTACGCTGATAGATGATTGGCACAGGAAATTTTTACTCCTGGTTGCCAACCTACTTTCTCTTTGTCTTCCATATTGAAGACATGAAGCTCATCTGAAAACTTCTCCTGTTTATTATAGGAGGAACTATTCTAAAGGGTCATCCAAAGTTTCCTTCTATATCAAGAGACTGAGGAGACTTCTTGCTTCATTATTTTTTTTCTTTTTTAAAATTTTATTTATTTTTAGTTTTCAACATTATTTCCACAAGATTTCAAATTACAATTTTTATCTCCCCATCTTTTCCCTATCACTACCCCAAAATAGGAAGCCTACTGAATACCCCTCCCCACAATCTGTTCTCTTTTATATCCTCTCGCATCACCTCCCTAACTTTCTAGTAGGGCAAGATGGGTTTCTATACCCTAATGCCTGTATATCTCATTTCCCAGTTGGCTGTAAAAACAAACAAATTTTTAAACATTTGTTTTTAAAATTTTCAGTTCCAGATTTTTCCCCCCTTCTTCCCTCCTTACCCACTCCCACTGAGAAGATAAGCAATTCAATGTAAATTGTACATGTGTAGTTACCCACATCATTTCCATAGTAGTTATATTGTGAAAGACTAACTATATTTCCCTCTATCCTATCCCACCCCCCACTTAATCTATTTTCTCCTTTGACCCTATCCCTTTTCAAAAATGTTTGCTTCTAACTAACTTTTCCCCCAACTTCTTACTCCCTTTTATCCTCACCCTTAAGCCTACCCCCCTATTTTCCTGTAGGGTAAGATATCCTGTTGAGTTTGTATGTTAATCCTTCCGTAGGCCAAATTCAATGAGAATCAGGTTGTCCCATTCCCTTTCACCTTCCTGTTCTTCCCCTCCATTGTTAAGTTTTTTCTTGCCTCTTTTATATGAGATAATTTACCCTAATCTTTCACTCCCTTTCTTCTTCTCCCAATAAATTCCTCTCACCTCTTAATTTTATTTTTTAGATACCATCCCTTCATATTCAACTCATCCTGTGCCCTCTATGTTTACATGAACATATAAATGCCCACACTCATGTATATTTGTATATACATACATCCTCCTATACATATACATATGTATACATATACTTACTTATACATATACACACACATATATATTCCCTTCAACTATCCTCATACTGAGTAAAGTCTTATGAGGTACAATTATCAATATTCCATGTAGGAATGTAAATAGTTCTTCTTTAATAAGTTCCTTATGATTTATTTTTCCTGTTTACCTTCTCATGCTTCTCTTGCTTCTTGTATTTGAATGTAAAATGTTCTGTTCAGCTGTTTTTTTCATCAAGAATGCTTGAAAATCCTCTATTTCATTGAATGACCATATTTTTTTCCTGTACCATTATACGCAGTTTTGCTGGGTAGATGATTCTTGGTTTTAGTTCTAGTTCCTTTGAGCTCCAGAATATCATATTCCAAGCCCAGCAATCCCTTAATGTAGAAGCTGCTAGGTTTTTATATTATCCTAATTATGTTTCTACAATACTCAAATTGTTTCTTCCTGACTATTTGCAGTATTTTTTCCTTGACCTGGGAATTCTGGAATTTGGCTATAATATTCCTAGGAGTTTTATTTTTGGGATCTTTTTCAAGAGGAGAGTGGTGAATTCTTTCAATTTCTATTTTTCCTTCTGGTTCTAGAATATCAGGGCAATTTTGCTTGATAATTTCTTTTTTTTTCTTTTTTCTTTTTGGAGAGCAATTAGGGTTAAGTGACTTGCCCAAAGTCACATGGTTAGTAAGTATGTCAAGTGTCTAAGGCCAGATTTGAACTCAGGTCCTCCTGACTCCAGGGCCGGTGCTCTATTCACTGCGCCACCTAGCCGCCCCTTGATAATTTCTTGAAAGATGGTATCTAGGCTTTTTTTTTTTTTATCATGGCTTTCAGGTAGTCCAATAATTTTTAAATTATCTCTCCCAGATCTATTTTCCAGGTCAATGGCTTTTCCAATGAGATATTTCACATTGTCTTCTATTTTTAAATTTGCGTTGTATCTGTTTTATAGTATCCTGATTTCTCATAAAGTCATTAGCTTCCAGTTTCTCCAGTCTAATTTTGATGGAATTATTCTCTTCAGTGAGTTTTTGAAATTCTTTTTCCATCTGGCAAATTTAACTTTTAAAGGCATTCTTCTCCTCATTGTCTTTTTGGGCCTCTTTTGCCATTTGAGTTAGTCTATTTTTAAGGTGTTATTTTCTTCAGTGTATTTTTGCATTTCCTTTAGCAGGCTGTTGACTCATTTTTCATGATTTTCTTGCATCATTCTCATTTCTCTTCCCAATTTTTCCTCCACTTCTCTTACTTGATTTTCAAAATCCTTTTTGAGCTCCTCCATGGCCTGTAACCAATTCATATTTTTCTTGGAGGCTTTTGATGCAGGGTTTCTCACTTCAATGTCTTCCTCCCACTCCATGCCTTGATCCTCTTTGTCCCCCAAAAAGGATTGCATGGTCTGTTTATGCTTCCTGTGCTTGCTCATATTGGCATCCAATTACTTGACTTTTGAACTCTTTGCCATGGTAGAACTCTGCTTCCAGAATGGAAAGAGGAATGTCCTAAATCACCAGGGTTTTTGCAGCTGCCAGAGCTATTAGATGGGCACTGACTCTATAGCCCCCACAAGCTCTGACTCACTGGTTACAAACCCTAGGACCACCACCAAGACCAAGATCCAGATCAGATCAGGTCAAAGCAAGAACTCTTAGCCTCTGAATGGTATCTTGGTCCCACTACAGTCTGCAGGCCAGGAGCTCTGAAGCAGCTGCAGTAGTGGCTGCAGCCACTATCCCTCCTCCGCTTCTCACTCCTGGGGTAGCAGCTGAACTGCACTCTTCTATTCCCTCCCCCCTTCCCTGACCAACCTAGTTCCACACTGTCCTTTTACTTTGTCTTTGGCATTTATGGATTGAGTAGTTGGGAAACTGCTACAGCTGCTGGTAATTTCCTCTAGTGAAATCTGCTCTAGCCATAGCTCCTTGGGCCTGCCCTGGGGCTAAAACCCCAGCTCAGGCAGGACTGCCCTCGGCTCCCAGTAAGCTGTGGTGGACCCTCCCTGCCAGCCTGCCGGGCTTCCTTCTGGGGGATATTTGTTTCTCTCTGTCACTTTGTGGGTTCTGAAGCTCTAAAGTTTGTTCAGAGTCATTTTTTACATGTATTGGAGGAGGTGGAAGCCAGAGCTGTGCGGAGGTCCTGTTCCTACTCCACCATCCTTCTTCCTTCATGACTAAGTAGGCTGGGTAAGGGGTTAGACATTTGTAGGAGCTGTAGTCATAGAGGTACAGCTGCATTGGGAAGAAGGGAAACAAAATAAACCCCACCCTGGACCCTAAAGATGAAGAAACATTTGGACATCTCTCAAATACTATTGCTGTAAAGAGGGCTTCCAGGTACTGGCTGACCCCCAGAAGAAAATCCCATTATTATGGAGCACCACTAACCTTAACAGGCATCTGGAATAAAGAGGAGATGGGAAAGGAAATGTTCTTTCTGTCTTCCTTTCTCTTCTTTCTCCCTTTCTTCTACCCTTCTATTCTTATCCCTCCCTTCTTTATTTCTCTCCTTCCTTCTTCCCTTCTTCATTTTTCTCCTTCTTTCTTCCCATCTTCCTTCCCTCCCTCATCCTCTCCTTTCTCCCACTCTTTCTTTCTTTCCATCTTAGGGGCTGAGATTAAAAGTGTATGGTACTAAATGTGTGAGAACTTGTATAATATGTGTAGATATATAAAATGCATATGTGTATAGAATAGATGTGTGAGCATATACATACATGGTACAACGGGATTTTTAAAACATTATTGCTTAGTATGGTGGCTATCCTTAGTATATAATTTAGTATGTATATATTTGTATACACACAATATCCATCCATTCTCCAAGTTATTCACTATTTCATATACCTACTTGTGATTTATGACTATAGTATGCACCCACAACACACCCAGTCTTAATGAGGGATATTTTTTTCCATGTTCTTTCTTGAAGACCTCTCTCATCAGCAGAGACATTTCTGTATTCTCTACTTTTAGATTCTTCTCTTTCTGTTACTGATAGAAGCAGCTTCTTTCTTACTGTCACCCTCTTGGCCTGATTCATAACTCTATCCCCTTATCCCAAAGAATAACATGCTTAACATTCCATCCAGTGCCTTCCTTAGAGTGGCCCATTCTTTTACCCTTACCTTATTTAGACCTTCCTGTTGTTCTTTGACAATGTACATTTCCATTGTTGAACTTGAAAATATCACTGACTGACTTTGGACACGAGGGCCTTTTAAATAATTTTGCTTAGAGTGACAGCTACTATTTATGTATAATTTAGTATACTAATATTATTGAAGCAAAGAAAGAGGGGCCCTGTGTCTTCCTCCTTTTTTCTTTTTCTTTGCTTTTTTTATTGAGACAATCTTGCCCAAACAAGATTTACAGCCGTTTACAAGCCCTGATCTCACTACTCATAAGCATGGAAGCTTTAACGTGCTCCATTTTTGACTGTACCGGTTTGCCCCCCCCACCAACCTTACCCAGCGTAGTGGTCCCCAGATCCTGGGGGTTTATCATAATGGTGCTGAATTTAGTCAGTGAGAAGCTAATCAGCTTTAGTCCTATTGCAGTTCAGAACTCCCAGGCTCTAGTGATCCACCAGCTTCTACCTCCCTAGTAGCAGAAATCATAGGCTCGCACCGCCACACCTAGAATCTTCCTTCTTTTGTTATGACTAACAAACACCATCTTAGAAACTGGTTTTCATTACATTCAGAGTGAGAAATCACACATACTTCTTTACCTTTGTTCTTTAAAACCCTTCCCACCCTTGCCCTAATTTCAAGGCTAGTGAAATAGACCACAGGCTAGACAATGATAAAGTTCTGCATCAATGCAATAAATGCAAGATAAACCCACCTGCAGGGCTAATGCAAATAGAAACTAGTGACTCATCTTAGGGCATAAAAGATGCCTTCAAGCTCTGTAAAACAAGGACTGCTTTCCCCCCTTTTTATTAGTTTTTAATTTTTAATCTAAATATAACAAACACCAAAAAGAAGAAATGTTTGCATGTACAAAGTAGAACAGAAAAAGTATTGCATATTAAAAGGTATCTCTGTTGAGCATCACTTTATTTTTTAAAAAAGTGTATCATAAATTCCACAGATGACTTCCAATGTTTTCTTGCTAGTTTGTGTCACCTTTTGAACTTGCTTCAGTTCCCTTATGTTCATTTTTTAAAAAAAGTATTTCAGTGACCCTTTTTTTCACCTTCTTTTTGGCAATACTCCCTATCCTCTCACCTCAATATCTCCCTCCCAATATAAAAAGAAAAACACAATATTTATCATGAATAAACATAGTCAAACAAAACAAATCCACACTTGGCCAAAAATGTAGATATAATTCTGTACCTTAAGTCCATCCCTGAGAGGCTTGTTCTCTCAAAGAAGCCTTTCCCTCTAGCTACATCAATGCCTGTCTTTGCCATGCTTCTAAATAAAGCTTCTACTGACCAGGCTCAAAATTGCAAAATATGGTTTTTTGCTACAACTATGTAAATGCATCATTAATTGATCGGCTAATAACCGAAAAGCTTTGATTAGCTTAGAGATACCCTGTAAAAGCTTTTGTACCACCCACCCACAATTTCTGTAAATCACTCACATATAGGGGCTTGACTGGGCAACCCTTTATTTCCATGACTGTTGCACCTGTGAGAAATATTGAGGGTACTTTTTTGTAATGGGAAGGAACTCTCAGAACACTTATTCTACCAGGGCCTCCACCTGCTGAAAATTTCAGTTGCATGAAATCTCTAGATAATATAAAGAAGGAAGAAACAAACAAATTGTGAGCATGTATTGCATGGAAATCAATGGAGATCTAAAGAATAGTGTCATGTCTAAAAAGTCCCCATAATCCTTCTACTCTCCACTCTTTATCCATCATTTAAACCACTCTCATGTAATACTTTCCAAGGGGTTAAATGCTATGGTGAATTTAGTCCATATTTTCCAAACCCTCAAAAAGGACTTACCCCATACATCCTAAGGACAATGTTATTTTAGAGTCAGAGAATTTAGAATTTCAAAAGATTTTAGAGTTATTCTAGTCCATTGCTGTATCCATTGCACTACCTAGCTGCCCTGATCCTTATACTAGTGAATCTTAACTCTATTTCATTACTATTTACTGGCAGCTGTTGAGAGACTATTAAAACTGAACTGTTAGAGTAACTGAGTAAAAGAAGCAAATAATCAGTGTGGTACCCATGTTATTCTTTAGGTAGGATTACTTTATTCAAATTGAGGGTATGCAACCATTCACTAGATGAGAGTAAAGCTTTGCTTTAGAGGTCTCTGAAACAATTTTACAAATATTGATCTTTAGTGAGTGATACATTATGTGGCCATGCATTTTATGGAGCCAGTGCAGGTTTGAGATTTTATATTGCAAATGTTTTCTCTGTTTTAATGCCAATGTAATTATTTTATGGCTAATTGCATTTAATTATTTTTGCAGGCTTAATTTAATCAGACGCACAGTCAGTAAAAAGCGCCAAATCCTAATACTGAAAAAGTTTAGACTTCTCTTTTCTCATTTTAGCATTTCACAGGCTTCAAACATTCCAACAAAGGAAAAACTTATACTTTTCCCCCAGTATCCTTTTTTTTTTTAGTCTTTAGTATGGTCCACAATGATTTCAGCTACATCAACTAGAACCAAATCAAATAGCTGCTCTTTTGGAATGATGCCCTCTCTAGTGATACAAGAGATTTTATTGAAAGAGCTTCTGTTAAATGAAATGATGCAGAGCAGTAGTTTTTCATGGAAAGTAATATCTCTAAAGCTGTATTGAAAATGTGAGTAAAGTTATTAAAATAATTATATGTGATTTGTAGTTATCCTGTAATGATTTTCTCAAGCAGAAAGCATGATTCTGTGATGCTTCTCGGTGATGATTTTGGTTGGAAGGAGCTGTCTTGGTGTTTCATCAGAATCTTTAAGTTCATTTTTTTCTAGCCTCTATTCACCTCCACCAATGAAGGGTTTAAGGCATTTATATCTAACTATTTCAATAAGAAAATGTTCTCTGTTGCTGGCATTTGAAATAGATAATAATTTAGTAAATACTCTGTGAAGCAACAGTGTGAGATGGTGTGCTAAGAAGACAGGCAGTGTTCCATTTTGAAAAGTTGTTCCTTTGGAAAAAAAAATCCACTCATATTTGGCCTTCACTTACTTAGTAATACCATAACTTTTCAGACCTGGCCATGTCATATCATATATTGAATTTGGAAGGGATGGTGGAGGGTATCATTTTACAGATGAGAAAACAGATCCAGAAATGTTAAATGACTCGTCCAAACAGATAATAAATAGAAGGCAAGAAAAAAGCATGTGTATTATGTAGCAGGTGCTATGTTAAGTACTTTCTAAATATCTCATTTGATTCTAACAACAGCCCTCTGAGTTAGGGACTATTATTCCCCTACTTTTACCATTGAGGAAACAGACAGAGATTGCAACTTGCCCATGGTCACACAGCTAGTAAATGAGGTTGGATTCGGATTCAGGTCTTGGTGTCCCCAGACCCAGAGCTCTAGCCACTGTACCACCTACGTGCCTTAGGTAGTTCTCATGGCAGAGACATGTGTTTAAGCCAGACTATCTTACTCCAAATCCAACAACTTTCTTTTTGTCTTCCTTTCTTCCTTTCTTCCTTTCTTTTTCTTCCTTTCTTCCTTTCTTTTTCTTCCTTTCTTTCATTTCTTTCTTTTCTTTCTTTCTTTTTGTCTTCCTTTCTTCCTTTCTTTCTTTCTGTCTTCCTTTCTTTCTTTGTTTCTTTGTTTCTTTGTTTGTTTGTTTGTTTGTTTGTTTGTTTGTTTGTTTCTTTCTTTCTTTCTTTCTTTCTTTCTTTCTTTCTTTCTTTCTTTCTTTCTTTCTTTCTTTCTTTCAAAGGAGTAAGGCAAGGCAATTGGGATTAAGTGATTTGCCCAAGGTCACACAACTAGTAAGTGTGCCAAGTATCTTAGGTCACATTTGAACTCAGGTTCTCCTGACTCCAGGGCTGGTGCTCTATTCATTGTGCCACCCCTCCCAGGACTCTTTTCACTGGACCAAATCTGTGTTTTCAGATGTCATCTTGTAAGCAAGGTTTAAGTTTTTCCCCCTTAACGTTTTGAAGGTTTTTTGTCTTCTTAGTCCTAATGCTTTAACTTTGGAATAATTTTGCTGCCAAAGCCATATTAGATAACTGTAATTAAAGTCACTGGAAAAAAATGAAAAAAAAATAAGGGTCTAAAACCTTCATATTTAGATACATTAATGAACTTGAAAAGCTTAATACTTTTTAAAAAAATTGAATTATATACAAAAGTGCATGAAACAATTTTTCCTGAACTATGAAGAGCTGTTTTAGGAAACAGGCGTGTAATAAACAAAGCAAGAAAACCCCAGATGAAAATAATTACCACTGTATCATTTGCAACAGTGGCAGAACAGAATCAACTAGGAGTACACATTCTACATTGTGGGCTTAATTGAGGATATGCCAAAGATACGCACATTCGAGGACAATAGACTATTCAGATTTGCCATAGGAGATTCACACTGAATAATGCGCTGTTTATTTTAAGTAAAGAATAATCTTGTCTGTCCAGTGTGGACTTACATCAGTAATTAGTTAAAACAATTGTAGATTTACATGTTTTTTTTCCCCTTGCATAATGATTCCACAAACATTGGTAATAAATTTTTCTTATGCTTTCTTTCACAAATTTAACTCTAAAAAAGGTGTGATCATTAATCTTCTTCCTAATAGTGACAGAAAGAGAAAGCAAACGTGGTATTATAATTTCTGTTGCTGGCACTCTGGTCTATAAAGATATAAAAGCTGAATTGCTGAGTGGGACTATCACGGTATTTAGTTTCCAGCAAGTACAATTTCCTGGACAACTGGACAATTATCTGCCAGACAGGAATATCTGCTAATGCATAAAAGAAAGTAAGAATGTGGCTTCTGGAATTGTGATGTTTGCTACATGTTACAAATGAGATTTATACTATACGATAGCTAGTAAAAGCTTTCAAAACAGGTCAAAGGGCAAAACAAATACAGATAATAAATCAGAGCTATAATAGTAACCATGAAGCATTCCTGTATACTCAAAATTCTCAAGTCTCTTGATGTTTAAAATTTTGCATTATTTCATATACAAATATGTCTTTTTCTTCTAAGGAAAAAAAACCCTACCTTT
The DNA here is from genome assembly GCA_028646575.1 of Pseudocheirus occidentalis. NCBI lineage: Eukaryota > Metazoa > Chordata > Mammalia > Diprotodontia > Pseudocheiridae > Pseudocheirus > Pseudocheirus occidentalis. Next base: position 287,232,298 of record CM053593.1, on the reverse strand, counting down.
TTAGAATAAGTCTTTCTGTGTCAAATTTTAACCTGAAAATGAGGTTGACATTCACATTATCAACCGAGGCTTTGGCATAAACGTTCAGTTGAAAAAGCTATTTGAATGAATCTCATGCTTTTTTTTTTTTAGTGAAAGAAATGTTTTAAATGGAGATGAATTATTTATTGTTTGACAAGGAGATTTTGACTAATGAAATAAAAGATTTATTCAGAAAAAGGAAGGGTGACATCTACTAAGATATATATTTGGATTAAAGGCCCAAATTCCTTATTTTTAGAGCAGAGAAAATTCGACTATAACTGAAGTACCTTTTTGCCAAGTTGAAGAAAGGACACACTTAACTAAGAATAAATTCAAACCACAAAACAAAGTATTGATTGTTTTCTTCTATTCCTCTCCTAATGAAATCAGAAAAAAAAAAGTTATAGTAGATTCATGCATTACTCATGCCAAGTTTACACAGCCTTGATTCCTCAGCTAATTCAGTCCTCAGATCCTCTATTTTTTCTTTTTAGGTAGATAGTCCTACACATAGGCCTCATTCTCTTGCCCTTAAGATTTTAACTTAATCAATTCATCTTAACTTAATTTTCCTTGAAATTACGATTTAAGGTCAACTTCTTCCAAGAAGCTATTCTTAATCTCACTCTCTAGCCCAATACCTGCTCTCTCCTTTTAAATGAACTTTTCTTTTTTATTTATCAGTCAATATTTTCTCTTCTATTAGCTAGCAACCTTCATATACTGAGTATCATAGATTTGGAACTGGGAAAGACTTTAGAGGTCATCTAATCCATCCTCCTAACCCAACTTCATGTCAGAACTGTGTCTAGTTTTTACTCTACGACAAAATCCTATAGGTCACTGCTATACATTTTGTGTTGAGTTACAAACTTCCTTCCTTGAATGAATAACTGATTACTGAAGCAAAAGCATTTGAAAAAAAATCTCGTAATTACATTTATTTCCCATTTTTCCTTGACACAAAATTCCATAAAACAACAACTTGTTAGATGCTTATAAAGGGTTCTCAATGACCACTTTATTTTTTTACTCAAATTTAATCATATATCCAATATGAAAAAGGCCTGTGTTCAATCATTACCTCTGACACATATTGGCTGAATGATTTTGGAGAGGTCTGCTAACCTCTCCGTTCTCTGGCTAGGCAATTCTCTAAGACAAAGTTGCAGAGGCAGTGCTGTGCTGGAGAGTTTCTTCTTGAATTTCCTTATATTAATGAAATCACAAGGCCAGTCCCTATCCCTTTATGTCTCCAGTGGAAGTGACTGATGTGTTCATTTTTTTGCTCCCTAATTAGAATGTGAGTTATTTGAAGGCCAGTAACAGTTTCTCATTTCTTTTGTATCCCACAAGAACTAGAGTCTTAGAGGATATTCAATAAATATGTTCATTGATTTACTGTTACTATTTATTTATGAGTTTTATTAACAGTTGCTATGTCTTCTGAAACCACATCAGAATATATGGTTTGAGAAAAGTTTTCCCCTTCATTTGTGGGTTGGAAAAGTCTTGTCAAAGCATAGAAATTAAATGACATTTGGTTACACATTCAATGAATTGCTTTTAATGAAAAGAACATTACATGAAAAGAAATTGTTGTTGTTGTTTTTGATGTTCATTCAATCGTGTCTGACTTTTCATGACCCCATGGACCATACTGTCCATGAGGTTTTCTTGGGAAGGATACCAGAGAAATCATTTTTAAAAAGTTAACCGAATATTTACTGTTGTCAATCTGTCTTTTATCTACTGTTGATGGCCTATTGAGCTTCATACTGGTATGAGTAAGTAGGGGTTTTTGATGGTTATCCACTTTTATTTTTCAAACTGCTCTTTGCAAGTCTCTGAGTAATTCATATGGATTAACAAGAGATGATTCATCATTTCAGTGGTCACTGATGACTTTCACAGTGCTTCAAAGATGTTAATCAGTGAAAGTGATATTTCCATTTTTATCATTAAGACTATTAACTTGAATATTTTTCTTTGGTCTTAGAACACAAATGTTGACATGATGAAAAATTTTTCTATTTAGATACCTAGGATCTATATACTTTCTCTTGTTCCATTATACCAGCGAGTTTCTCTTTCAGAATGATGGATAGTTGCTATGTCAGAAGCACATAGCCACCTGAGTTATATAGTATTGTTTAGTTGTTTCAGTTGTGTCCAACTTTTTGTGACCCCGTGAGGTTTTCTTAGCAAAGATACTGGAGTGGTTTGCTTTTTCCTTCTCCAGATCATTTTGCAGATAAGGAAACTGAGGCAAACGGGGTCAAGTCATTTGCCCAGGGTCACACAGCTGATAAATGGCTGAATTTGAACTCAAGTCTTCCTGATTCCAGACCTGGTACTCTATTTACTACACCATGTAGCTGTCTTGAGTTACATATAACACACTGCAAACATATGGTACCTTTCAAAGAAATAGAATCTTAGCCTTGGAAGGGACTGAGGCTCCTACACCTCCCACACTATAAAACACTTATTTAGTGGTTATCTAGATTTGCTTGAAATCCTCCAATGGGGGTGGGTTGGAGTGGGGACGAGCATACTGCCTCCTAAGGTGACGCATTCAGTTTTGGAATATTTCTGTTAGGAAGCTTTGCAAATGAGTTAACATAGATAAAGTACTTTGCAAATATTAAAGTGCAGTATAAATGTTAGCTATTATTATTGTGAAAATCAGTATTGATTTAGAATTTCTTGCCCTCTGGGCCAAACAGAACAAGACAAATCTCTGTCCTACATGACATCCCTTCAGGTAATTAAACACAGTTATTATCCCACTTGCCTCCTTCTCACCCACAACAGATCTAGCTATTGTATGTACTCAGATTACTTCCTGTTCTAGGCTGTTCTCCTCAGGACATAACTGGATTATCAATGTCCATCCTAAAATGTGGTCCCTTTAATTGGACACTATTTCAAAAGTGGTCTGACCGTGACAGAGGAACTATTCTTTCTTAATCTGCTTCCATATCACACATTGGACTCATATTTGTTCTGTGCCGTACTAGATACACTGCAACCATTTTCAGACTACCTAGCACCTAACTCTAACTTCTCCATCTTGTTTTTGTGAAGTTGATGTTTTTTGATACATGGATGACTTTACATTTACCTCTATTCAATTTTATATCGTTGGTTTTAGCCTAGCATGCTAACCATTTAGAGTCTTTTTAGCTAAGGGTACTAATTCTCCCTTCAAGCTGTATGTCATCTGCAGATCTTATGGGCATGCCCTCTACACCCTCATCAGATTCATTAACAAAAATATTAAAAGCCCAAGACCAAATGGAGGTCCCCAAGGCCACCCGTTGGAGATCTTCTTCTAAGTCAGTGGTTCTCAACCTTCCTAATGCCGCCACCCTTTAATACTTGTATGTGGGCATATCTGCATGTGGGCAGAGACAGAGGAGCAGTATCTCAGTTCCTAAGACCATTGGAAATATGTGTTTTCCACTGGTCTTAGAAGACCCCTGTGAAAAAGTCATTTGACCCCCAAAGGGGTTGCAACCCACAGGTTGAGAACTGCTGCTCTAAGTACACATAGAACCTCTTGATTCCTCTTAATTCAGCCCTTCAATACATTCTGATTCTGTCTAATTATATTATTTCCTAGGCTACATGGAATCCAAGGATTATGTTTTTTATAGGAATAGCATGACAGACTGTTAAATTGTTTCCTTAAAATCCAGATACACTTTATCTACAGCATTCTACTAGATTTCTGCTGACAAATCAAGCTTCAATAATCTAGCTAAGTGCTTAACGTGTTTATCCTTACAGCACAGGACATATAGTTTTGGAGGTGATGCCTTAACTCAATGAAGAACAATAATCATTCAGGCACCATACACAGTCATCAGGAAGTTTTAGAACCAAATTACTTTTCTCATTACCCCTCAAATCATATCACGATTTATCTTAATTTTCAACATTAGTAAAGTTATCATCCTAGGTTTTGAATGGTTAAAGTGGAGGCAAGAGTTGCCACCATTAGTTGTGCTCTTCTCCGCTTACCCGTCCATCCCCAGCCTGGGCCATCCCAGAGCCCATCTGGGATTTCTGGCCATCAGGAAGATCCACCACTCAGACTTGGGAAACCTACTTACTTCTGGGCTTCCCCTGGCTTGGGCTGCCCAGAACCCATGAAGTGGTTCAACAGAAAGAATTCCCTTCTCTTTTGACTTCTTCTCTACCTGAGCTTGACTGATTATAGAGTTTGAATGAGATAGAAATCAATAACTCCGTTTCTTCTAATTAGATGGAAGACTACCAGGATTGACCATCTGCCTTCCCAGGATCCTCCAGGTTTTACCCTCAGCCCTGTCTCTATACCCTAAAATCACTTGGATTTAACTACTTACATAACTTAAGGACTTCTAGACCTTACCATGCACACCACTCATGAACCCTAGAATTTCTGAGCCTTTCTATATTCTCTGAAGCAGATTTTTCTTTTATATAATATATCTTCCAATTATAATGTTTGGTCCTTGAGATCAGGGACTGTCTATCTTTCTCTGTTTGCATCCTCAGCATATTGATTAGTTTGTAGTAGAATTCAGTCATTAAATCCTAATGAATTGTTTCTATGTATTAAAATAATATCAGCTTGCATTTTATATACTATAATATTTTATTATACTTTACACACAATATTTCTTTTGATCCTTACAATGATCCAGTAAGCAAGGTGTTACTACTCTCCCCATTTTGCAAATAAGGAAACTGAGGCTGAGTGAGGTTAAGTGATTTATCAAGCATCATACAACTGGTAAGTATCCAATGTGTTAATCATACTGAGTCCTCCTAACCTCAAATCTAGTGTTCTAACTACCATGCAACATTGCCCCTCTAATCAATTTGCAGAATAATGTTTTGATTAGTCATAAGGATCCTGGAGGTCAGGGTATCCTGAAAAAAACTCTACTATTTTCTTTTTTTGGGAAATATATTATGTCTATTCATATTGTTGCCTATCAATGAAATAAGTGATTTAGCAGTTTTTAATTAATTTTTTTTACAATTACTTATAAAATAATTTTAGCATTTAAAAAAAATTTTGAGTTCTAAATTCTGTCCCACCCTCCTCTCTCATTGAGAAGGCAGGCAATTTGATGTTATACATGTGTAGTCTTGCAAAACATATTTCTGTATTAATCATGTGTAGTAGCAAGCACACTAGCATACCCAGAATGGCTGCTAGAACAGGTTCTTAGATCTGCTTTTCTAAAGGAAAGCAACTCAAAATGGGTTAATAATCTTACTTTAATCAATCAAACATATATCAATTACCTAGCTCAGGGGAAAAAGTCAGCACCCTGAACTTCAGAGAATACAAACAGAAGTTACAGGCAAACAAAAAATATATGGACAGAGAAACAGACCAGCAAACAGGGCTTCCAGCTGTCTGACCATTGCATCTATACCTAGTTAGTCACCAAAGAGAGAAGCACTAACATCTGGGTTTTCAAAGCCTGGGGGCTAAACTGCTGCACAGAGTCTCATCTGGCCAAATCACATAACTTTTCCCAAGGTGAGCCCCAAAGCAAAACCTCATAACAGGGTGTATGTAGCCTACTCCTGGGTCAAAGAATGTTATAACCCTCTTGACCCACTTGTGTCCAATCACAAAGTAACAAGGTGTGAGCATTCCTGAAATTTAAAAAAAAAAAAAACAAGCCTTCTGCCACTGGCTCCATGAAACTACATTCAGCCTATTAGGGGGCAGAATATATTATCAAATCAAGGAAGGTTCTCAGATTTGCATAAGCCTATCAAGGGGCCAAGGAGTAGGGAAGATCTTCAGATTCCCATTCCTATTACATCATGTTATGAAAAAAAAATACCACAGACCTTTCCCCCTCAAAAAAAAAAACCATCAAAAATAAAATGTTTTAAAAAGTATGCTTTGATCTGCACTCAGACTCCATTGGTTCTTTCTCCAGAGGTGGATGGCATTTTTCATCATAACACTCCACTATTTTCAGAAAAGATTGAACTTCTTTCTTCTTTGCTGAAAAGATAGAGAATATGTCACCAGCAAGATATGGTTCCTCTCTTAGGCTATATTAATACAAGTGTACTATCTAGAATGATAGAATTATACCATTGCACTCTTTCTCAGCTATACCACATTTATTGCATTATGTTCAGATTATAGTGGGACATATTAAGAGGGATATTGACATACTATAACATGCTTGAAGAAGCATAATCAAGGTGGTGTTGATTTTCCAACTAAAGAAAAGCCAAAAGGATGAGGAATATCTAGAATGGATTGAAAAAATCTTAGGGGGCACCTAATTCCTTTTTCCAATATGTGGAGAGCTATCAGATATAGAGAGGTAGCTCAGGTATAAGAGAAATTAGACTAAATATATTTGACTCCTATGGAGAGAACTAGGACTAAGGAGTACAAGTTACAAGGAGGCAGATTAAAGGTAAGTACAAAGAAAAATTTTTTTAAAGAGCGTTGAGCTTTTCAAAACTGGAATGTATAAACTATTCATGGGTAAGGAGGTTTTGGCAACTGAGAATATTCAAGCAAAAGCTGGTCAACTATCTATCAATTATAGACAAGCATTTATACTTCAGATAAGGGCTGATGTCTACAAGCTAAATTCCCTTCATTCATGAGCCCTAAAAATATTCCTAGGTTTAAAGTATACTTAGATCTACAGCATCTACTCAAAATTATAGCCTTTTACCAGACTGAATCAAATGGTAGATTAATTCAAAGCAAAACCAAGGGAAATTGTAGGAGACAAGACTTTCAGGGGTCCCCTGGCCCCATTAAGGAAATGCTCCCCTCTTCTATGAGGTCACCAGGAAGATATGCAGGAAGAGAATAATCTTGTTGGATGGATGCTTTCATTGGTCCTATGAATAACTAAAGAAAATTCAGGGTAGTTAATTAGCAAGTCCTGTATGTGACTCCCTGTTTGTTTGTGCCTCTGGACATGGTCCTTGGATGAAGTCTTAATGAATAATTAGCCTTGGGTTGGGGTAGGGAGTGGTCGATTCAAAAGGAGGGTCCTTGCATTCTGGTTACATAAGAATTTCTTTTTTTTTTTT
>CM053593.1:287160736-287224685 GCA_028646575.1 Pseudocheirus occidentalis | reverse complement strand
ACCCAAACTGATGCTAGTAAATTTCATACATTGCTCCTCTCCCTCCCTCTTTTCCCTCTATTATTATGAATTTTTTTGTCTTTTCATGTTAGAATCGAAACTTAGCCATTTGTATTGATCCCTTTTTCAATCAGAACCAACGAGAGTGACAATCGTAAGACGCTCCTCTCCCTCCATCGCCCACCCCTCCACTCCAGTATGACTTTTATGCCGCATCCTGTGGCACAATCTACCATCTTCTACCTCTCCCTTTCCTCCTTTTTCCTTTCTTCCCCTAAACACCTTTTCTTTTTTTTTTTAAATCTTTCATGTTAGTTCGTTTCTACCCTACATAAGAATTTCTGCTAAGGGAATGTAAACCTTGTAAGTTCCTTATATCTTTGGCTTTGTGTGAAGTGATTCTATAATAAACAGACTATGGAATGCATTCCTGTCTCTCTTTTGTTCACCTGGTTGCTGAGTCATTCAACTGTGTTGGATACAGTAGAAAATCACCCCATAAACACAAGGGGATATATTCCTGAAGGTTCTTATGTCACTAGTGGGAGAAGGAACATACTTAACCAGAGAACATATGTGGGTAAAGGAGCTTGCATAGGAAATATGGGAAGCCAGGATAACTTATCTTTCCAGGGCTCCATCATAGCTCTGACTCTGAAGACACTATTTGCTGCCTCTTTGCACTGCCATCTTCTGATTAGTTGATAGCATTCTCTAGGCCAACTACTGGTGATGTCTGCTGAATGGCAGTACTGAATGGCTCAGTATCCAAGTCAAGGATCGAGCACAACTCTTGAAGTCCATGGCCTTGAGGTTATTTTTTTTTCTCTACTTTGAGTCAAACCCACTGACTTGCCTAGCAAGCACACAAAACACCTAGGTAAAAATCATCTTTTGAACTGTTTTTCCCCTCCCATTTAGACTGCCTTCAGACTTGCTATTTAATCTGGTCTTTTCATATCATGATTGCTAGTAATGGGTTGATGTAAATTGCTTAGGAGCTTTAGTTAGGAAGGCTGGTGGGGGGGCTATAGCTCCCAATCTTCATTCTGAAATCTTGGGGGTTGGGGGGGGGAAAGCTTCTTTCCCTATATTTCTATAGCTACATGTATCTCTGAGATTAGAGACGGCATAGTGTGATATAGTATCTCTTCTGTAAAATGGCAATTATCCTGATAGTACCAACCTCACAGAGTTACTATGACAATAAAATGAGGTAATGTGTATAAAGCACCCTGAACACTTTGATGCACCATACACATATCAGCATATCTAAGCACTATGTACTTATTATTTTAAATGCATAGTATACAAGCCTACTAATAACATTTTGGTGAGATTTATTTCAATTCGATCTAGAAAATATAAGGTGTCCCAAAAATTTTAGTGTTGCTTTAAGCTTTAATGACTATTACAGATGATTACATTGAAGCTTAAAACTACATTAAGACTTTTGGGACACACTATATACATTAAGTACCTGCTATGTGCATGATGATGATGAGGTGTAGGCTCTGGGAGACCCCTTGAACTCCTTGAATCTTTGAGGTACAGGCTCTGGGAAAGTAAATCTTCCCAGGATAGGTATTTGCCGGAGGTCATGGGCCTTAAGTCGTGGCTCTGTCCAAGTCTTTAGCCCTCTTTTGTTCCAATAGTTTCCCACCCTTGATGTTCCAGTTCCCACCCAGGAACTGGCCTGGTCCACCATTGTCTGTGGTCTCCAGGCAGCCTCCAGCAACTTCTCACCCTTAATCACTCATTAATGGAGTCTGACCTCATCTTGACTCCTGAAGACCCTCCCTAAATTCATTACTAGAGTCTGACCTCATCTGACTCCTCCTCCCCAAACTCCTCCTCTAGACCACCCCTAGATTCCTCCCACAACCTTTCTGTATATAGGATCCCATCTTCCCTCCATGTGGTGTGAATAGCTTAGCACAGACTTACTCTGTCCTGCTTGCCCAATGCAAGCATCACAGATGCCTAGGCTCCTTAAGAGTCTGCCCAATATGAAGAACTTGAACTTTCAGTAAGCTTTGTTTTCCTTCGGCTGAGAAGACTTTGAGTGGAATTCTTTCTGCAGGACCCAGCATGTCAGTATTTTGGGCTCTCAGGCAACCCTAACCCTCTTCAGGTAACCTCTTCAATACTGTGTTAGACCACAGATACAAAGACACAAAGGAAATCATTCTTGTGCTATAGGTCCCTTTATCCTTCTAAACCCATTTATTGAGCTTCTGGCTTTTATGTTCCATATCTGTTGTTTTCCCAATGAATATAAATGGAAGTAAATTCTAGAGTTTACCAGATGAAATAAAAGAGATTAATTTTTAAATAAAGTCAACCTTAAATTGTGATGCTTATCAGAAAAAAGTCGAATAAATGAGTGAGACGCTTCATTCTGTTTCTGGTCAAGCAGTAGCTTTTTTTCTTATAGGTTTAAAAAGATCCCTGCAAACCATATGCAACCTCCACTTTGTTTCTTGCTTTGGGTTTGATGGAGAACAGTACTAAGAATCCTGATTCATAGAAACATGTTGATATGAAATCAATTAAAGCCTTATGAACACATGCAGTGAGAATGGGCAGTGGTAAAGCAAATATTTTGTAATTACATTAATTAGAAATTAACTCTAAATTTCTGTTTATTATGAAGATTGATTAGTTGGTCTTTCACTGGGTCATTGTTCTGGTTATTTTTCTAGTTTGATATGAAAAGGGTTATGCACTCAAACATCATTTCTATGGTTTGATCAGTAGAAATTATTCCTTTAAATATCTTTTGAATTTATCAATTCGTTATAATGTTCCTTTTCTGTCCCATCCTGCCCCACTTCTTCACTGGTCTTAATCCAATCTACAATTTTTCGTCAATGAAACTGCAAATTTTTGAATATTTCAATAGCATGATACAGATATTTACTAAATATTTCCTGTACCCCCTTGAGAAGTGTCTCAGAGCGATAGATGGGAAGTGGGAGGTATGTGTATTCCATACTGGAAACTCTTACATCACGTTCAAGATCCAATCCTAGGAGTTGTAATAAGGTACACTATGATAGAAGAAACAGTCTCTATTCTCCCAAGGCCTTATAATCAAATTTGGGGGAAAGGTCACATAATTAATACCTAAATTGTTCATTTATTTTTGGTTTATAAGTACTCACAATTGGTACTACAACAACGGGGCAAGACCACAGTCATTGAGAAAGGTTCCATGGAACAGTCGATACCTGTAAGCAGACAATTCAGGACCATAGATCTAGACCTGTAAGGGATCCCAGAAGTAATCTAGATCAAGCCACTTATTTTACCACTGGGGAAAATGAGTCTCAGAGAGGTCAAATGATTTAGTCAGTTGCTCATTAAATATTGGAGACAAGATAGAAGGATTAGGAAGGTTCAAGTAAAAGAAAAGCATGCAGGGAAGGGTGAAATGTTTCCCATTTCTGTGCCTTTGCATTGAGTGTCCCTCATGCCTGTAACATGCTCCTCCTTTACTTCTACCTTTTGGAATCCCTGTTTTCCCTATGACTCACCTTAAGTATATACTACTTTCTATATGAAGCCTTTCCTGTGTTTCACCTCATTCCCACCTACAAGGGCCTTACTTCCCCAAACTACCTCAAGTTCATTTAGCATATATTCCAAATATACTTTTATATGTACATTTTATCCTCTTGTTAGATTGTAAGCTTCCTTAGCTAGAGACTATTTAACTTCTCTCTTGATCTCCCTAGAGCTGGCACAGAGTAGGTGTCTTATAAATGCTTGCCTATAAATCACTATAAATTAAGTGATTGCTAACGGATAAGGGGTATATCAGTTGGAGAAGAGTTAAAGATTTGTGCATTGGATGTAGTGGAGGATAAGGTGGCAGAGTAGATTTGGATCAGATTTCATTTGGCCTTGAATGTTATGTTACGGAGGATTTGATAGTTTTGATTTATGAAAAATTTGTTTTTCATAATGGATTGGTCACTATGCATCCATTTCTTTCCTTAACAAGCTGCCTATAGGTCTGACAAACGATCCTCTGATAAGAGGTGTACCAGAGTAAACTCAACAGCCTTGGGAGAGCCTATTGTTAAATTTTCGGTTCCAGCACTTTTGGCATCTTGTCGTTGTTGTTGTTCACTTATGGGCAATTCATTTGTCTTCCCTGGACCTCGGTTTCCTCTATAAAATTAAGGGATGAACCTCTCTGCTTTCTTTGCAGGGGTGGTAGACTATGGGTATGAAATACTATGTAGACAGTCAATATCGTGACTATGTAGCTATTTTCCATAGTTGTGCAATTGTGACAATTGTAACAATACAATTGTGACTATTCTAACTAAGCAACTATTGTGACTATATAAGACTAATATGAGTTAGTCAGATATTGCATAGTCAGTCAATAAGCAGTTATTAAGGGGCAGCTAGATGGTACAGTGTAGAGAACACTGGCCCTGGAGTCAGGAGGACCTGAGTTCAAATCCTCATTCAGACACTTGACACTTAATAGCTACATGACCCTTGGCAAGTCACTTAACCCTGATCGACTCACCAAATAATAACAATAACAGCAATAATAATAATTTGCTGTTACTAATTGTCAACTATGTCAAGGCATGTAATAAATAACATCAGACTGAGTGAATGGTTTTGTTGAACTGCTCTTTTTCTCAAAAAAATTTTTTTTTTAAAAATAAGAGAAGGCTCACTGGGTAGTAGGGGGAATTGAGACACATTTAGAAATGAAGGTGATGTAAAAACAAAAGATATCCATAAAATCAGATTAAATTTGTTTTAAAGGTTCATAAAAACAGATTTGAACATGTGGAGGAGGGCATCTGAACCTTGGTATTTCTAAAGTGACAGGCTTTCCCTGAGCAAATCCACTGCATATAGTATATTGTCTCTGCTGGGGGTGATTCTTAGGAAGGAAATGAGAAGTTGTAAATGCCAGCAGGTCCCTGACCACTCTGGTTGATATGGAGTACTTAGAAAAAACACACACCAAATTATGGCAGTTCCCCCAGTGGTATTTTCCATCCATTATCTCCTTGGAGTGCTTTGCTTTTCACAGAGACATGTAAATGAAAATGGTCTTTGCCAGTTATTAAGCTGCTGCTCTTGAATGGCTAATGGGCCAGATTTTCATTCCTTTCCAAGTGCAGATTTCCCCATGGAAGTCAATAGGCGCTTCAGATGTCTTGCTACTGATCTGCTTCTGATTTGCAGTATAACCTTAGGCAAATCTCTCCAGCTGCGAAGATGCTTCCTTATCTGCAAAACAGGCTTCCTAGGGACTATTGGAACTGAGTTCTCAAGATGAGAAGGCATTTTGCAACCATAAAATGTGGCAACAAAATCTAAAGTCAAATTTTACTGGATTACACATTCCCTGAGGGCAAACCCTATATGATTCGACATCTTCCTCATCCTGGCAAAGCAAATGAGTCCTCAACAAATGTATATTGAATGATGTACATTGAAGGGACAAAAAATATCAACTTTCTTCCCCCCGTTCATCGTGTTTAACATTTCATTTCTTTCCCAAGAACCTGTAGTCATCTTAATTACAATAATAAAATGTGCCAGGCATTGTCCTAAGGCCCTGTAAGAGCTGGAGAGGGCCATAGATTTTATAGTTGAGAAAACTGAGCCTCATAGAATAGAAATGTCTTGCTTTAACTTGACTGAAATTAGAACTGGGTCTAGATCTTAGCTCTCACAATTTCCAATCCCACTCCTTTCCTAGCATCATGCATGACCTTTTGGTTCAAATCCTAGCCTTCTGATTTGGGGCAAGTCAATTCAATTTAATTCACTCATTTGCAAAATAAGGGGATTGCACTTATTCGAAATCAATGATAGGGTATTCACATTTTTTTTAAAGGGAGAAATAGAGGAAGGTAAGAATAGATTCCTTAGGCATCTTATCTTTTCTCTTTCTGGCTAATGACTGATGAGCATCCTGATGTTTACCTTAAGGAGCTGTGATTTTTTTTTTCATCAACTAACATTCATTAAACTAACTACTCATCCACCATTAAATCCACAAATATTCATTTAGCTCCAATTATGGACCAGGCAGTGTGCTGGGTTCCAGGAATACAACAAAAATTAAATGGTCCCTGCCATAGAAAGGATTGTTTTCTTTAGGGAGAGAAATCATGCACATAAACAAGAATATATAAACTATATACAGGTCACAATCCCTCTGCACCTAATTAAAAGGCTTCATGAACTACTGTGACTGAAAAAGAAAATTCAGCCTTCTGGAACTTAGCCCCTCTCAACTTAGCTAGACTGATCAGACTTATACATATTAGGGCCAGCTAGGATAGAGCACCAGTCCTAGTCTGGAGGATCTGAGCTCAAATCCATCAGGCATCAGACACTAGCTGTGTGATCTTGGACAAGTCGCTTAACCCTGATTTTCTCTCAAAAAAGAAAGATATTAATGATGCACTGTGTTCAGGTATGTCTGCTGGAAATGATTTTTATTAATTTAACATAATTCTAAACTCAAGCATTTTTAGGTTGAAGTGAAAAATATCCAAAGTGACTGTCTCTTCCTATTCCCTCCCATACCCTCAGCTTTTTCACTAATCCAGGATAAATTGTGGTTACATTTATAAGAATCTTGAACAAGGAAAAGGTCATAATATGATAAAATATAGTTTTGAGTTAGCGTTCTACTCCATTTAATAAAACAAAAGTCACTTAATCTTCTCCTAAAACTACTCAGTGCCTCCTTTGACTGCTCCTCTCGAGGGTTCAAAGGGACTTCCTCCTGTGATCAATAGTCTAATCCCTACAGAATGGAGCAAGACTTAAAATACTGCCCATAGGTAAGTTATAACTCCCCCTTCCCTTCAGGGGAGGGGAAAGGCCATGATCTTAACTTGATAAGAGGTATTTCTCTTTCAATCCATTTTCCCCTGCTCTAATTCTTAGCCTTGTTATATATACCCTCTAAAGGGGAAAAATCTGGAAAAGACTTCAAGTGAGAGGAATATTTATTTCTTAATACTTTGAGCTGGACTGAAAGGTTTCTAATATAGTTCCATATTTTTCCAGCTTTTTAGAATTGCTGGAACTTAGATTCTGCTCCCACAGCCTTTAACAACCTTAGTTCTTGGGACATCCCTCCCTATCCTGATCCCCTTAAGTCTTGCCAAGGAATTGAAAAAGGCTTTAATAAAGTACTAATAAAGAACACAGCTTACATTTAGTTAATCTGTGAAGACAAATGAGATTTTTTTTTTTTTGCAGGAGGGAAGGCAGGGTAATTGGGATTAAGTGACTTGCCCAAGGTCTCAGGGCTAGTAAGTCTTTAGGGTCTGAGACCAGATTTGAACTCATGAAGATGAATTTTCCTAAATCCAAGCCCAGAGCTCTATCTACTGTGCCACCTACCTGCCACAGTATACTTGCCAAGAAAACTCCAAATGATGTTGCAAAGAGTTGAACACCTCTGAAAGGACTGAAAAATAACAAATATATACCCTCACCTACAATGAAGGTTTCTCTTCCCTTCCTAGACAGACTACCATGGGTTCAGTGTCTTCTGTGTGTGTGTGTGTGTGTGTGTGTGTGATGCACATATTAAACATATACATATATACATAAATATACACGTTTCTATCTTGTAACTTTATATTAGTTGTGAAAGTTAACACACTGAGTGAGGGCTCTGTGCTATGATTTTGAGTAGAGATGAATGTGCTTTACAAACATTGAAGCATTATATCGATGCTAATTATCGGCTATAAAATGTCTTGATTGTCACGCATGCCTGGAATACTCCCTCTCCTCAACTCTACCTACTGACTTCTCTGGCTTCCTTTAAATCTCAACTAAAATTCCTTCTTTTAGTGGAAGTTTTCTCTAACCCCTCTTAATTCTACTGCCTTCCCTTTGGTATTTCCTATTTATCTTCTCATATATATCTATATCTCCACACACACACACACACACACACACACAACTTGTTTGTGTATTGTTTTCCCCATTAGACTAAAAGCTCCTTGAGGGAAAGGGCCATCTTTTGCCTCTTCTTATTTTCCCAGTTCTTGGCATAGTGCCTAGTACATTTATTAAATAGGAAGTTAATAGATGTTTATTGATTGATTGATTCTTCCATATGGAGAGTCTGTCAGTTTTCACAGACTGGACTTTTATAGATATTTTCTCTCCTAAAGGAAGCTCCCTATTCCAGGAACTGAACTCACACAATTATGATAATAATAATTGACATTTATATAATGTTTCAAGGTTTGCAAAGGTCTTTGCACACAATGTCTCATCTACAATCCTGTAAGGAAGATGCTGTTATTATACCTACTTTACTGAAGAGGAAACTGAGGCTGAGATGTTGCATAATTTGCCCAAAGGGTCACCCAGCTGTTTAGTATCTGGGACAGGATTTTTAACCAGGTCTTTCTGACTCCAGGTCTCAACTTTCTATACAATATAGCATGCGACCTCATTGGAACCTCCAGATGTAGACTTCAAGCCTATTTTAAAACTTCTTAATCCTGTTTAACCTCCTCACCAATACAGGATCTCTTTTAGAAGCGTCAGTCTGATTTGCAGTTAGAAATTCCTTGAAATTCCCTCCTTAAGGTCCCTCACAAGCCTCTACCCAGTTTGTAAAGACTGTCATTTCAACAAGCTGCATCCCCTACCACCCTTAGAGGTTTTTCCAAAAAAACAAAACATTCTTTTGACTTCCCAAAAGAGCGGGGAAGAAGAAGCAAACAAAAATACCCTTTAGGTAGAACTACATCAACCTACTTCGGTCACTTTTATTTCAAATTCTTGTCCTTATCATATATAAATGGCACCAGCCAAAGCTCCCCCTGTTTCTACCCAGAAATTAATAATACTGAAAAGGAGAGAAGTGTCTATGGGTACCCAGCTCAGAGGAAAAGGTCCTGAGGTTGCCAGTGGGGATGTTGGGGGGAGATCCTTCATTTTAGTGGTAACCTCTGAGAGGCAGGACATAGATTTTGTTAAAATTTGTGGTCTTTGCATTCAATCAAATGAAATAGAATTTTGATGTCAGTCACCAAGTTTTTATTAAGCCCCTACTATGTGCCAGGAATTGTGCTAAGTGTTGAAGATACAAAGAAAAAAAACAGTTCCTGCTTCCAGAGAACTCCAGAGCTGATGGAGAACACAACATTCAAACAACTGTGTACAAACTATTATTCGCTACTGTCTACATGGGATGATCTGTGTTCAACTGAAAAACAGTAGAATGACAACCTGATATAGTGAAAAAGCATTTGTTGTTAGAAGATCTGGGTTAGGGACAGCTAGGTGGCGTAGTGAATAGGGCACTGGCCTTGGAGTCAGGAGGACCTGAGTTCAAATCCGACCTCAGACACTTAACACTTATTAGATGTGTGACCTTAGGCAAGTCACGTAACCCCAATTGCCCTGCATTTCCCCCTCCAAAAAGAAACAAAAAAAATCTGGGTTCAAGTTCTGATGCCAACACTACCTGGATGACCATGGACAAGTTACTTTGCATATCCTGGGCCTTGGTTTCTTCATCTATAAAATGAAACAGTTGGACTATATATTAATAGTGACTTGTAAGGTAGATAATTTGAATTGCTCTGCAAACCTTAAAGCATTATCAAAACATGAGCTGTTGACCAAGTACTATTGATGAATTTTTACTGTCTAGTCTGTGCCATTGTGAAAACTATGTCATTCATAGTGGAACAATGTTTATTTGAGAGAAAGTAATATTTTAAATAGATTGTTATCAAGCAGCAATAAGGGGTTTGTTTGTTTTTTTGGCTAGGCAATTGGGGTCAAGTGACTTGCCCAAAGTCACACGGCTAGTTTTTGTGTCAAGTGTCTGGCCAAGTGTCTGAGGCCGGATTTGAAGTCATGTCCTCCTGACTCCAAGGTTGGTGCTCTATTCACTGCTCACCCCCAGCAATAAGGTTTTGCTTTGTTCTGTAGTAAATAGTTTAAAACACATATCAGGCTCTAGGTTTTTGATAATAAAAGTTAAAGAAAGAAAGGCAAAAATTAATTTTGAATCTAGAACAAAACCCTGCTTTTCCTAGTTGGAGCAATGAACCATAACTAAATAAATCTATTCTCATTGAAAAAAGTTGTCTGTTTTTTATTTTTTGGAAGTTTTGTTTTTTGCCAGGGCAAATTAACTACTAATAAGCATCCAGTTGTTAAGTGGCATGTAGTATTGTATTTTTACTGTCAGACTTCATCCTACTTGCTTTTCAAATCCATGTCTTTCTGAGGAACAAAGTAGAAATATTCATAGCATCATCTTGTCTTTGTAAAAATCACATATTCACTGATCTGTAAAACTCAATAATTGGCAACAAGTCACCTAGTTATTAACAGGAACAAAAAAATCATGCCAAATTTTCTGGAGAAAGCGAATCTTGAATACATCTGTATATGTGTATATTGAATACATTTTCCTATTACGTAGAATATGTATTATGTGCTATAATATGTCTAATATAAGTATACACGTGCATGTCTGTATACACACATAACCCTTTACACTTACTTCTTTAGGAAGCTCATCAATTTATCTAACTTATGCTATCTCCTGTATGTCTGTATGGTTTCCAAATGTTTATATCTGTGCTCTGCCCTCCAGTTCCCTGTCTAGTTTTATCTGCTGGATATCTTTACTTTGGACTCTTCCATAGGCAGTTGAAACTTGCCAAGAATTGAGTTTATCTTCTGCACATGTACAGAAATCTCATCATTGTTGTCATCAGCAGTAATTTAGTGATACTTAGCCCTCTTGAACTCATTAGCTCCCGTGGGTTCAATTGTCATCTCAATAAGAAATGAATACCAAATCTGTACGTCCATGTTTTATCTCTTTGAATAATAAAAAGAATAAAAAAAATATAGCTAGCATTTACATTCTGCATGTGATGGAACAGGCACTGTGCTAAAAAGCACTTAACAAATATCATCTCAATTGATCTTACAACCAGCCTGGGAAGAAGGCACTATTACTTTTCTCATTTCACAGTTAAGGAAACTGAGGCAGGTGTCAAGTGACTTGCCCAAGGTCATACAACTAGTAAGTGTTTGAGGCTGGATTTGAATTCCAGTCTTCCTAGCCCCAGGTCCAACACTCTATCCTCTGTGTCATCTAGTAATTCTTTTGAACTCCAGTCCCCATGTCTCCAGCTACTTGCTAGGTGCAGATGTCCCCCAGGGATCTCAAATTGAACCTGTTGAACACAGAACTCGTTATCTTTTCTCCTAAGCCCTACTTTTCTTTCACCTCCCTTTTTTTGCTGAGGATACCACCTTTCTTCTGCTCACCTACACTAGCAACTTTTCATGCTCATTCACACCTTGTCATTGAATATGAAGGCCTAGAAAATCAGTTCCCAAGCCTTGTCAATTCTGCTTCCACAGTATCTCTCACATAAGTTCCCCTCTTTCCATTCACCTGTCTACCACCCTAATTGAGACCATTATCACCTTTCACCTGGACTATTGGAAAAAAAAAACAAACCTCTTATTTTATCTGCCTGTAGTTTCTCCCCCTACACCCCATCCTCCACATGGTTCTTTAATTAGTATTCCTAAAGTACCGGTCTTACTCTGCTACAGCACTGTTCTAGAAGCTTCAAATACTCCTTATCAACTCTAGGATAAAATACTAATGCTTCCTGTTAGACTTTAAAGATCTTCACAACATAACTCTAACTTATATTTGCAGGTTGATTATCAACCCTACTCACACACCATTCTAAACAAACTAGTCTTCTTGCCATTTCTTACACATAACATTTCCATCTCCTATCTTTATGTTGTATACAGATTATCCTAATAGCTGGAATGCCCTTTCTTTTTATCCCTGTTTCTTGGAATTCCTAGCTCCTTTAAGGGTTCATTCAGCATAAGTACCACCCTCCTGTAAGGAGTCTTTTCTGGACTAGAGGACCTCTAAGCTCCCTTCCAGTAATTATATGATAACCCTACCTCTTAGAGGTCCCCCACCCCATTATTTTCTATTTATTTAGTTGTCATTCAGTTGTCCAGTTATAGTCAACTCTTAGCAACCCCTTGAACCATAGCACACCAATATTCTTCTGGCAAAGACACTGGAGTGGTTTGCCATTTCCTTCAACGTGGATTAAGGCAAACAGAGGTTAAGTGACTAGCCCAGGGTCACTTAACTAGTAAATGTCTAAGGCAGTATTTGAACTCAGATCTTCTTGACTCAAAGTCCAGAATTCTATCCATTGAACCACCTAGCTGCCTCATTTATTTAGTACATATTTTAAATGTATTTTTCTAAATATATTCAATTTTACCCTAGTAGAATATAAACTCCTGAAGAGAAAGGACTATGTGATTTTGGTCTTTGTCCTTAGACTGTCTAACACAAAATAGAAGCTTAATCAATGCTTGTTCAGTTAAGTAGTATTCATATAAAATAATTTCCTCAACAATTTCAAAAGTCATCACTTCTTTCTCATTGTTCATTCCCAAAAGTCTCAGTTTGGGAGTTATTTTGGACTCTTTCTTTTATTTTCTTATCCAAGATCCAGTTTATCCTGCATTTGTATTCATCTTCTCTGTAATTAATGTCATTAACTTAATCAGCTCCATCAAAATGCTGGTTGATTGATTGACTTTTTAATGCTATAACATTCTTCATCTCATGGTAGATTACCACAACATTGTGTAATCTCCTAAAACTGTGTTTTCATTTTGCTACTTCTGAATCCTTAGCAAATTCTTACTGATCAAATGACCAAGGGATTCCACAGTACCCCTTTCTCACTCACATTGTCAGCTTTTCCACTGCTAGGTGGTGCAGTGAATAGAGCACTGGCACTGGAATCAGGAGGACCTAAGCTCAAATCCAGCCTCAGACACTTGACACACTTAGTAGCTGTGTGACTTTGGACAAGTCACTTAGCCCCAATTGACTTGCCTTCTCCCATCAAAAAAAAAAGTTCTTCAATATAGTTCCACTGTCTTGGCTGACCAAATTTATTGGATGGATAACTTTAATTTGATGACAAAACCACTCTTTTGTGTGTGTGAGAGGACCTGGGCCTGGGCTTGGATTCCCAACCTCCTATTCCCTAACTGGGCAGGTGGGTGGGACAGTGGATAGAGCAATAGGTCTGGAATCAGGAAGTTTGTTATTTCAGAACTGATCTCAGACTTTTACTAGCTGTGTGACCCTGGGTAAGTCACTTAACTCTGCCTCAGTTCCTTATCTGTAAAATGAGCTGAAGAAGGAAATGATAAACCTTTCCAGTATCTTTGCCAAGAAAAACCCCAAAAGGGGTCAGGAAGAGTCTGACATGACTCAACAACAACAACAACAAATACTTCCTGACTAGACAGCTAAGATAGAGCACTGGGTCTCAAGGCAGGAAGACTTGAATTAAAATCCAGCCTCGGACATTTACTAGCTGTAAGATCTTGGCCAAGTCACTAACTTCTGTTGGCCTTAATCCACTGGAAAAGGAAATGGTGAACCACTCCAGAATCTTTGCCAAGAAAACCCCAAGGACAATGTTGATGTGCGATGGTCCATGGGGGCACAAAGAGTCAGACAGGACTGAGCAACCCTTCCTAACTGTGTAACCTTAAGCAATTCAAACTTTCCTCTTGCTATCTCAGTTTCTTCATCAATACCCCCATTCACATATTTCCATAGAAGAATTCAATATCTCCCTTGAGGAGGGTCTCATTTATCATGGGTGCCTAGTGTTTAGGAGCCAATGTGAGAGGGACTTGTGGTGGGAGGGGAGTGGTGGGCTCAGGGAAGGTCCACTTCTATGGCTTATGCCACCAGATCTCCGGTGGCCCATCTGGCAAATTCCCTATTCTGCTCTGCCTATTTCTGTCAGGGACCACAAATTCCTTCCAGCTATCAGATGCCATCCCCTCTGGGTCTAAAACAGGGCATAAACCTACCCTTTTCCCTAAGGAATTATCAGATTTCTCCCTAGAAGCCTGTAGGTCAGGCTACCAATAAAATGAAGGGATTGAACCACAGATAATCTCCAAGACTCCTTCCCCTTCTAAATCTACCATCTTCCCTGTCTATCTGATACCCCATCCCTTTCCTCTTTAACTTGGCCAAATCTTTCTCCAGGTCTTTAAAGTTACCATTTCTTTTATCTAAAAAGTCTTCTTCCTTCCTCTCTATTCATCCATATCATTTACTACATTCAAAAACCAGGTCAAAATTTGCCACCTCCAGGAATGCCACCTTCATTAGTTGACCATTTCCCTCCTCCGCCAACCTGCTCTTTTCTTCATCATCCACACAACCAAAGCACACCACTTTGTTTGATTTCTACCTTCATTGGGCAGTTCACTTCTTTCTCTTCTGAACTAGATTGTAAGATTTAAGTCAGGAGACGAGGTTCTGTCTTCTTTTGTATCCACTTGTAGCTTTCTATAGTGTTCTATGTTCAGGAGTTAGTACTGACCCAAGAACAACAGAGTCCCAAGCCCTCAGGTCTGTTCCTAGGATGCCTAGTGGCTCATTTTGAAAGAGGACTTTCCCATTCTATGGAGGGAGAAACCTGAGTACCAAGATAATGATCTATTTCTACAGGAATGAAAAATATTTGCAAAGCACTTTATAATTTTATTGCATATTTCATCCCCAAATCTCAGTCTTATGATAATAAAAATAACATTTCTGACTAATACTTTGGGGGGGGAGGGATATTGAAATCTCATCCATAGCAGATGTGCAGTGGTGGCAAAAAGCCCGACTGAGAGAGATGTGATATGATTTGGGAAAAATAAATGAATGTATTAAGAAACATAAATACATGATGTTGTTCACTGCAGTTTATTTTTAGACTTTCTGCCCCCTAAATAGCATGTGTTGAGTCTATGCAAATAACAGCAAACGTTTTGTACCCACTAATTACATCAGAGAAAATACATAACCTGAAACCCACTTGGACTCTGGTGCATTGAAATGTATTTCAAAGACAGGCATGGTCTCTAACCTTTTATTGCTCTATTCACCTTTCAGCAATTGAAATGCAAAAGCACTTATTAAGGTACAAAAAAGCAATAACTATGGGCAGGGATTTCCCCTGCCTACAGTAGAGGTCTCTGTAATGTATCACTCCCTAATGCTAGTCTGCCTTTCTGTTACCTGCCCAATTCCCTTCTGAAAAGAGTCCAAAAGCTTTTCCCCTTTCCAGTCCTTCCAGATGCTCCCTCTACCAACATCATTCTCTACCTTTGAAATTTACCTGCCCCCACAGATCTCTAGAATACTCTCCCTGTTTTCAATGAATTTCACATATGGCTGACCCCAACACTTAGAATAGTCTAATTCCCCTCGACACCCCTTCTAATCTTCTGTCTTCCAACTTAATCAGCCTGCTAAGTCAGATGGGCAGCTAGGTGGCATAAGTGGACAGAATTCTGAACCTGGAGTAAGGAATTCAAATCTGCCCTCAGACTCTTCTCAGCTGTGTGATCCTGCACAAGTCACTTAGTCCTATTTTCCTTAGTTTCCTCATCTATAAAATGAGCTAGAGAAGGAAATGGCAAACCACTCTAGTAAGATTGCCAAGAAAATCCTAAAAGGGGTCACAAACTGTAAGACACGACTGGCTGAACAAGTCAGATGACCTTTAATACTATTATTCTATATCACTTACAGGGGCTAGTTACATCTGAGACCTAAGACTTCATCATCAATCCAAACTACTCCACCTCCAAGATCTAAAACTCTGAAATTACCCTCTCTAATCATAAACTCTTAATTTTCTAGCTTTCCAAATGCTTTACTCAGTCTTCATTTTTTTTGTTAAGGCCTTTGGACCGTCCCTCCTTCTGGGTTTTGTTAATTATTGGATCGTTGAATTAAAACCAGAAGGGACCTTTGACATAAATCTACATGATTATTTTACATATAAGGAAACTGAGGACCAGAAAGGTGAAGTGACTTCAGCAAGGTCATATAGGTGGCAAATATCACAGGCAAGATTTGAACCTGAGAATTTCAAGCTCCAAAGCATACAAAATTACCTCTCTATCACAAATTTGGGACAATATTTAGCATGTAAGTATGTATAAAATACATAGAGAATGAATAGCAGGTAATTTCTTTTGGAGAGGGGTGGTGTAATGAGGGGATTAAAAAAGGCCTGAAAAATAAGTGAAGAACAAAATGCAATCTACAACTAGCAATAATTGCCCTCAATCTTAAAAATAACTTAAGGTCTGATGTTAAAATTTTATGATAAAAGTTCATTTTTTCTTATTTCCTTGATAAATTCTTTCTTTCTCTCCACCCATTCCATATTAAATTACAATTTTCAATCTTAATAAGGTAGAAGCATGCCATAATTTCTGTAGATTCAGAACTGATTCAAATGACAGGCTTTAATCTTTTCAAGTCAGGTCTTCTCCATGGCAACCAATTTAATTCTATAAAATTGATTATATAGGCCAATTGTTTTTTTTTAAATGAGATCTTAAAGACAAGAGGGTTTGCTACTAATGTTTGACTCGCACATCTAGTAGGACAAGCTTCTGAATGTAAACAAAGAAACTTTGGACTCAGAATTTCTTCTATAAAACTTCTTGAATGGGACATGAACTTAGGATCTACAGCAGACCAGAAGTAGTAGAGGATTATGCCTTTCTATTTGGTGCCCTGTTCCTAGCTGGGTCTTCTGCTTGCTTCTAACCATGTCTAACTTATCCTAGTGGAGTAGGGATGCAGCCAAGGATTGGCCATACCCTTACCTAAAGACCTCCTTTTGTAAAGAAGTGGGGAGGAGGGAGGATGAAGGTACTTTCTTATATCTCTTCTTCCAACTTATTTTCTTTTACCATCACCCACTATGTATACCTTTGTCTAAATTCATAAAGTATCAAAGTTGAAATCTGAAGCAAAGTCTAATGATTTGTACATTAGTACATGCAATGTACTTTTTTGCTTCTCAACAAACCCCATCATTGATATATAAAGAAAAGGAACCCAGATACTTACTCAATGTCATACACTGAGTTAGGAACTGAAGGAGAGTAAAAACCCAGGCTTCCCAGAATATTTCTTTTTCCACTGAATGTCTCTGTCCAGCAGAATTTGTCTCATTGTGAAAGAGTTGCTATACCGTAATAAATGTAGTACTAGACATCAAGCACATTTCACACAATTACATAATATATTCAATATAAAATTAACTCCGGCAAAAAATCATTTGGGTAAAAACAAGATAGTGACTGTAGTGACACAGTAGTTGGCCTCAAAAAGATCTTAGGGCTTCAGACTATTGCAAACTCAGTTTGAGTCAACAATATGTTAAGGCAATCAACAGAGCTAATAATATTTCTGGATACATTAAAGGAATAATCTTGTGATTTTGCAATTAATGTTATCAATATAAGTGCAGATCTTTACATTACATACATGCTAAAGATGGCAGAGTAGAAACACAAACTTGGTGTAGGTTTTGGTTCCAAACAGTTCCAATACCTGTAAAAGAAATGAATCTAAACAAATTCTAAAGGTAGAGAACCCACAAAGTGACAGAGAGAAACAAATCTCTGAAGACAGCCTGGCAGAAGAACAGGAAAGGTCTATCTCAGTGGCACTGGGAGCTGAGTGCAGTCCCCTATAAGCCTCCTGGTTCCAGCCTCAGGGCAGCCCTGACTAGTGGCCAGCCAGAACAGACTTCAGGAGAGTGAATAACTAGCAGCTATGGAAGCTTCCAGACTTTTTGACCCATAAACTCCAAAGGAAAAGGTCAGTGTGGAATTCTATTGGAAGGGGGGGAGCAGTGGACAGGAAGAAAATTCTTTGATGCCTGCCCCCCAGGCAAGAAGCAGCAGAGGTGTGGTGACTGTGCTGCATGGCTGCCTCAGGAGCTCCTGGCCTGAAGATTGTAGGGGGACCAAGCAACCATTGAGAGGGTAATAGCTCTTGCTTTAACCTGCTTGAATCTAGATTGTGGTCTTTGGTGGTAGTCCTAGGGTGTGTGACCAGTGAGCCAGAGCTTTTGGGGATTGTAGAGATGGCACCCTTCTTAATAGCTCTGGCAGCTGCAAAAACCCCAGTGATTTGGGACAAAGCTTTCTCCACTCTGGAAGCAGAGTTCTACCATGGCAAAGAGCTGTAATTGCCTGGCAATATGAGCAAGCACATGAAACACAAACAGACCATACAATACTTTTTGGGAGACAAAAAGGAGCAAGGCATGGAATGGGAGGAAGACAGTGAAGTCAGAACTCCTGCATCAAAAGCCTCCAAGAAAAATATGAATTTGTTACAGTCCATGGAGGAGCTCAAGAAGGATTTTGAAAATTAAGTAAGAGAAGTGGAGGAAAAATTGGGAAGACAAATGAGAATGATGCAAGAAAATCATGAAAAGCTAGTCAACAGTCTGTTAAAGGAGACCCAAAAATACACTGAAGAAAATAACACCTTAAAAAATAGACTAACTCCAATCGCAACAGAGGCCCAAAAAACCAATGAGGAGAAGAATGCCTTAAAAAGTAGAATTTGCCAGATAGAAAAGGAATTTCAAAAACTCACTGAAGAGAATAATCCTTCAAAATTAGATTGGAGCAATTGGAAGCTAATGACTTTATGAGAAATAAAGATACTATAAAACAGATCCAAGCAAATGAAAAAATAGAAGGCAATGTTAAATATCTCATTGGAAAATCACTAACCTGGAAAATAGATCCAGGAGAGATAACTTAAAAATTATTGGACTACCTGAAAGCCATGATCAAAAAAAGAGCCTAGACACCATGTTTCAAGAAATTCTCAAGCAAAATTGCCCTGATATTCTAGAACCAGAGGGCAAGATAGAAATTGAAAGTATTCACTGAAAGCCTCTTGGAAAAGATCCCCGAAAGAAAACTCCTAGGAATATTATAGTCAAATTCCAGAATTCCCAGGTCAAGGAGAAAATACTGCAAGCAGTCAGGAAGAAACAATTTGAATGTTGTGAAAACAATCAAGATATCACAAGACCTAGCAGCTTCTACATTACGGGATCACTGGACTTGGAATATGA
This sequence comes from Pseudocheirus occidentalis, assembly GCA_028646575.1. Lineage (NCBI taxonomy): Eukaryota > Metazoa > Chordata > Mammalia > Diprotodontia > Pseudocheiridae > Pseudocheirus > Pseudocheirus occidentalis. The sequence goes on along the minus strand of CM053593.1, from coordinate 287,205,630 downwards.
TATTCCGGCAATCAAAGGAGCTAGAACTAAAACTAAGAATCACCTACCCAGCAAAACTGAGTATAATGCTTCAGGGGAAAATATGATCATTCAATGAAATATAGGATTTTCAACCATTCTTGATGAAAAAACAAGAGATGAACAGAAAATTTTACTTTCAAATACAAGAAGCAAGAGAAGCATGAGAAGGTAAACAGGAAAAAGAAATCATAAGGAGCTTATTAAAGTTGAACTGTTTACATTCCTACATGGAAAAATGATAACTGTAACTCATAACACTTTTCTCAGTATAAGAATAGCAGAAGGAAATATATATGTATACATATATATTTATGTATATATGTATAGGAGGATGTATATGTATATAAATATATATGTGAGTGTGGGCATTTGTATGTTCATGTATACATAGACAGAGGGCACAGAATGAGTTGGATATGAAGGGATGATATCTAAAAATAAAATTAAGAGGTGAGAGAAGAATTTATTGGGAGAAGGAGAAAGGGAGGGATAAATTAGGGTAAATTATCTAGTAGTAAAAAGGTAAGAGAAAACTGTTACAATGGAGGGGAAGAGCAGGAAGGTAAAAGGGAATGTGTCAACCTTACTTTCATTGAATTGGGCTTAAGTAGGGAATAACATACACACTCAACTGGGTATCTTACCCTACAGGAAAACAGGGGGATAGGGGATAAGAGCGGGGAGGACAAAAGGGGGGGCAAACATTTTTGAAAAGGGATAGAGTCAAAGGAGAAAATAGAATCAGGTGGGGGGAGTTGGATAGGATGGAGGCAAGTATAGTTGGTCTTTCACAGTATAACAATCATGGAAATAATTTGGGTAACTATACATATACAACCTATATTGAATTGCTTATCTTCCCAGTGGGGGCAGGTAAGGAAGGAAGAAGGGAAAAAATCTGGAACTCAAAGTTTGAAAAACAAATGTTAAAAATGTTTTTTTTTCTACATGTACCTGGGAAATAAGATATACAGGCACTGGAATACAGAAAGCCATCTTGCCCTACTAGAAAGTTAGGGGGGTGATGGGAGAGGATATAAGAGAGAATAGATTGGGGGAAGGGATATTCAGTAGGCTTGATATTTTGGGGTAGGGGTAGGGGAAAGATAGGGAGACAAAAATTGTAACTCAAAATTTAGTCAAAATTAATGTTGAAAACTAAAAATTATGGCCCTTTCAAAGTAACAAGAGTAAATATATGGTTGAGGACTTCTCTTATTTTTAAGGGGCTCCAAGATTCAGTTGGATGACTTTCAAGGTCTTTCCTTAATAAGAGAAAGGAACCCATAAGAGAATTAAAGGTAGACCATCCATGTCATTCACCTCCCCCAACCCTTCTAAATTCAGAAAAGACTTCCTAATATTATTAACCCATTTAAATTAAAGTTAGATTAGAGGAGAATGGTATTCTTATGTCACGTGTGCTTTGGTATCAGAGGACCTGGGTTCAGATTTCTCTTGTGATACTACCTACATAACCTTGGGGAAGTTGATTAATTTCCCTGAGGTTTAGTTTTAAATTTGTAAATTGAGTGTTAAACAAGATGACCTCTGAGTTACTTATTCTATATAGATTTGGAGGTACATTGAGGTTTCTTTCATAATCAAACTGTACAGAATATATTATTTGGAAGCAGGGGTGTACTGGATCTGGAGAGCCAGTTGTTAAAATTTCAGTATGAAGATTTACCCTTCAGAAATCAGCAAACACTACAAATTAGGACCTGACTTTATTTTGCTATCTACTTAATGATGGAGAAAATGTTATTGATGAATATTAAACTTTAAAATATGGCTGCATACAATCCATTCCACCTCCTCACCCACTCAAAGCTGGTTAAACATTTATCAGCACACTACTAGCTATGACTAATTAGAATATATCCACATATTACTGAGCTAGGAACAGAATGATCATGTCTACATTTGAAGTACATCTGCTTTTAGCCCTTGGCAGTTAGAAAATAAATCAGAACCCATCTCACTGTATTAGTTGTTCCATAATCCACTTGTAAATCATCATTGTCATTACCCATATTGAGAGCATTTTGGGGGAACACATTTCACACTACTTTGGAAAGCTTTTGTTTGCTTTTAGCTGTCATAGGCTTTATGTGTCCTGGACTTCAAAAATGTTTCAGAGGCTATGGTGTGACGACCATGCCCTATTTGGGGGCGTTGAGAATATTTTGATATTTTTATAATTATGGGATAAAGGTTATAGACTGCAGGAGCCACCTTCAGGAAGGAGAGGGGTGTGTGTGTGTGTGTGTGTGTGTGTGTGTGTGTGTGTGTGTGTGTGTGTGTGTTACAGGGAGGAGACATTCACTCAATTATGATCCTAAGTCTGAGAAGTGGGTCCATGTGGAAGCCCAAGTTCATTCTCTTCTGGGGTAAGGTATAGGGTATAGAGGATTAGAACTGAGAGACCCTGCTCTGTCCAGAACATGGCAGAGATAGAAGATACTATGAGTTTGAAATGGTTACAAGATGTTGCTTGTAGACCCAGCTTCAGGACATTAACTGTAGCAGAGAGACAGTTAAGGTGGGAAGGCAAAAAGTTTCAAGAGACCAAGACCATAGAAATTCCTAGATATGGTGAGGAAGCACCAAGACCTGAAACCTAAGATGGCATACTGCTGGGAAAGTAGCATTGACTGTCAGATAGGAAAGGATCTTATCTTTTTGAGGGTTGTTATTTTCAGGTTGGGAGGAAGTGTTTAGTAGATTTAGGTGCAGGGAATTAAAATGACTCTGAGGTACCACTTCATACTCAACGGATTGGCTAACGTGATGGAAAAGGAACATGACAGATGCTGGAGGGGATGTGGGAAAATTGGGACACGAATGTACTCTTGGTGATTCTATTAACTGGTTCAACTATTCTAGAAAACAATTTGGAACTATGCCCGAAAGGCTATAAAACTGACACCCTTTGACTCAATGATACCACTACAGGTACTGTATCCTAAAGACATTGGCTCTGTATGAAATAGGTCTGCAATAAACAGACTATGGAATACATCCCTGTCTCTCTCCCTCTTTCATTTATTCAGCTAGAAGCTCTCTTTCTCTCTGTCCCTTTATTTCACTCAGCTGGTAGCTAGGCCCAGACTTGCTAGCTGCAGCATGTGTGCATACGCATGCTTAACTAAATTTATCTCTATGCAACTTCTACCCATTGCTTCTGGTTCTTGTCTACTAAATGGAGCAAGGGATAGAATACCCAGCCTGGAATCAGGGAGACACGTCTTCCTGAGTTCAAACCTGGCCTCAGACACTTCCTAGCTGTGTGACCTTGGGTAAGCCACTTAACCTTGTTTGCCTCAGTTTCTCATCTGTAAAATGAACTAGAAGAGGAAATGGCAAACTACTCTAGTATCTTTGCCAAGGACACCCCCAAATGATGTCACAGAGAGTCAGACATGACTGAACAACAACAGCACTGAAGCCAAATTTAAAACAAATCTCTCTTCCCTCCTCCATGTGATTGAACTTCAGATGCTTGAAGACAAACATGACCTCTCCTATAAATCTTTTCTTCTCTAGGATAAACAGGCCCAATTTCTTCTAAAGGTCCTCATAAAGCATGGACTCAAGCCCTTCATCATCCTGGTTGCTCTCCCCTGGACACTCTTGCTGCTTATCATTGTCTTTTTTAGACTGCCGTGGTCAGAACAAAACACAATTTCCCAAATGGGGATAGAGTACAGTGGGACTATCACTTCCCTATTCCAGGAAGCTCTGCCTCTCCTTAATGCAATCTAAAATCACATTAGTTTTTCTGGTTGCCAAATTATATTGCTTACTCATAAGGAGTTTGCAGACTAGTGAAAGCTCCCCATCTTTTTTTTCAGAATAACTGCTGGTGTTCTAACCATACCTTCCCCATCTTATCCTTATAAAGTTGATTTGTTTGTACTCAACTTCAAGACCTTCCATTTGTCCTTATTGAATTTCATCTGATTAGATTCAGCCCAGTGCTCTACCTTGTCAAGATCCTTTTGGACCCTGACTCTGTCATCCACTGTGTAAGCTATTCCTCCTAGGTTTGTGCATTTGCAAATCTGATGAGCATGTCATCTCTGCCTTTATTTGAGTCATTGATAAAAATGGTAAATGGCACAAGGCCTCCTATATTTTCCTGAACTCTCTCCACTGGGGACCTACCACACTGATATTGAACCATTAATAATAACTGCTCTTTGACTATGTCTATATGACTAGTTATGAATCATCTTTATGACTGACTAATCATTTGCTTTTTTGCTACAAAAAAATATGAAATACTACATCAAAAACCTGGCTAAAACCTAGGTAAAATATACCTACAACATGTGCACTATCTCCTCTTCTTTGTTGCCTACACTTTAAGGCATTTGTGTTTAGACATGTTAGGTCACTGGTTTTATTACCAATTCCATTCTTGGATTTTGTTGCCTATGATTTCATGATTATTCCAGATATTACACTCTTAAGTACCTGTATTGGGGGTTTTAGAAAGACAGACAGACAGACAGACAGATAGAGAGAGATGCATATAGATAAAGCTATAGCTCTATATATCTATATTTCTATATGTATCTATCTCTGTCTATGTTAGTTGGTTGTTGTCTTTCATTCTCAAAGTGGACCAAAATGACATCACTATGCAAGAGTCAAGCTTCAGTGTGTTAGACTATGACTGATCAGACCCATACTAGCTCAGAATGCTCTACCACACAGGTTGGGCACAAATAGTCTATGTGAACATTTAGGGTAGTTTCTCCAAATTTGTTCATCCCATGTTTCCCTTGAGCTGTTTCAATTCTGCTTTGCTCACAGAACATAGCACCTTCTCTGATGTGGGCAGTTCAGTGGTCCTGTGCCAGTGTCTCCCATGTCATACAGTTCCAAAGTTCTTTCTTTTTTCCCCCCAAAGTTCTTAAGAGAGACCTTGAGAGTATCCTTATATGGCTTCTTCTGACCACCATGTAAATGCTTGCACTATGAGTTCTCCATAAAGTGGTCTTTTTGGCAAGCACACATTTTGCATTCCAACAATGTGGCCAGCCCATTGGAGTTGCACTCTCTGAAGCAGAGTTTGAATGCTTGGCAGTTTAGTTTGAGTAAGGACCTCAGTGTCTGGTACCTTATCCTGCAAGGTGATCTTCAGAATCTTCCTAAGACAATTCAAATGAAAGGGATTCAGTTTCCTGGCATGGCACTGGTAGACTGTCCAGGTTTCACAGGCATACAGGACAGTAGCCTTTTTTTAAGTCAGTGGCTGCGCTAGCATGTTGACACACTGAACTGTTTTTCTATCTTGAGCTTAGTTCCTCTGTCACTGCCATGGCTTCCTCCTCTTCCCAGTCCCTCCCACCACCACCATGGGCTTTGGAGATCTCAAGACACTCGTGGGCCTGCAGCACCTCAACGACTTCCTGGTGGAAAAGAGTTACATCGAGGGGTTTGTGCCATTCCAGGTTGACATTGCAGTATTTGAAGCCATCTTGGGCCCACCATCCACCGACCTGTACCATGCTCTCTGCTGCTATAACCACATTAAGTCTTATGAGAAGCAAAAGGCAGGCTTGCCAGGAATAAAGAAGTTTTTGGGCAAGTGTGGGCCTGATGATGTGGAAGATACCACCAGAAATGGGCTACAGATGGCAAGGAAGATGATGACATTGATCTCTTTGGTTCTGATGAGGAGGAGGAGGAAAGTGAAGAAGCGAAGAAGCTAAGAGACCAATGCCTTGCTCAGTATGAATCAAAGAAATAAAAAAGACCTTCCATCTTATTAGATGTAAAACCTTGGGATGATGAGACAGATATGGTGAATTTGAGGAATGTGTCAGAAGAATTCAGGCAGATGGCTTGGCCTGGGGATCTTCTGAACTATTTCCAGTGGGATATGGCATCAAGAAGCTTCAGATACAGTGTGTGGTTGAAGATGATAAAGTTGGGACAGATATGCTAGAGGAATGGATGACTACCTTTGAATACTATGTGCAACCCATGGATATTGCTGCCTTCAATAAGTTCTAAACCTGCCATCTTCAAAAATTCCATTTAAATAAAAACATTTGCAAGCAAATTCCCCCTCCCAATCAAAAAACAATGAGGTCAGTACCATGACTCTGTAGATCTTCAGTTTGGTAGTCAGTCCAATAGCTCTTCTCTCTCCTACTTCCCTTCAGAATCTCCCAAACACTGAGCTAGTTCATATACGTATATGTGTGTGTATGCATATATATTTTATATATGTCTAGATAAACAGATATAGATATATAGGAAGTCTTCTCCTTCCCCCTTTTCCATAAGTTTAAAGGTATTTTGATAAGATTTATTAGATACCTGGCAAATATATTTTTACCTACTTTTTTTTAAAGGTGTACTTCATTAATGACCAGGAATTTATCAACCCTATATTGGAATCTATGATCCAAAAATCCAGCTCCCATTCTCAGCTGCCACCTTCTTAACTTGCTGTTCAGTTTTTTCCTTATGTTACTTGTGTTTGATGGGGCAAAAGTGAGGAAAATAGAACCTGTACCCTTACAAATTTCAGTTTCTTGCCCTAGACTTCCTAATTGCTCACACTACTTTTTATATTCTGTGTGAAAGTGTCATTCCTGCCCACATGAATCACCTGAAGTATCCATTTTATATGATTAAAATATTCAAGTGGATTTATGGTGGCTCAATAGATAGAGAGCACTGAACTTAAAGTTAGGAAGCCTACCTCAAACACTTGGTAGCTATGTGGCTGTGGCAATTCACTTAATCTCACTCAGCCTCAACTTCCTCATCTGAAAAGTGGGATAATATTAGCACCTATGTCACAAGTTTGTAGAAAGCATGACATGATATAAAATATCTAAATTGCTTTGGTAAACTTAAAGCACTATGCAAATAAATATTAGTGCAAATATTAGACATCATCATCACCACCACCACCACTACCACCACCATCATCATCATTGCATCAATTTAGCTGTTGCCTTCTGGTAATGCAACTCTTAGCCCACCTATGCCTGTCTTTCCTATGTAGCCCTGGCCTATGTCTAACCATAAGTTTCCCACACTTCCTTTTGACATTATGAGCATGCCAATGGGTGATCTGAACTATCCACCTGTTATGTCTTATTCTTACCACATGACCAACCAATTTTCTTTCCAGTCTTAAATTTCCCCAATAACATCCTTTACGTTGGTTCTACAAAGTCCCTTATGGTTATATGCTTCAATCTGCTCACCCCTACCATATGTTTCCCTATTGTTCTCTGATATTCACTTTTAATTCTGTACTGACTGTCCATGATTCACAGCCCTACTGTAAATTTGACAGAATGTTGTTGTTTAAAAGATTAGCTTTTGTTTCTCGGAGAAGTTTGGGACAAATAAGGGAACTATGCAATGATTTGCATACAATCCAGGCCACTCTCCTTCTCATGTATAATTCGTTATGCTTGAAACAGCAAGCACAGGATTATTATAGAGACTTTTGTAAGAGATATATAAGCAATCAAAAGATGTCGGACTAACCATCTATACAGGAAAAAATGTGGATGAAGAATGCCAGTGTTCATATTTGACATTTAGTTAGATAGACAACCAATGAAGCTTATCCATCTACATATGTTTATATGACTATAAGTATTATTTTAGTATTTTGAATGATTGTAGAGGCTTGTAGTTGCTAAATATTTAAAAATTATTTTTTCATTCACACTGTGATTTATTTAGCAATGAACATGACCCCCAAATATAACATTATTTTAGTAAGAAAGTAAGATTTGCTTTATAACAACTCACATTTTGACAACTACACCAGGAACATTTTACAGCTCATTCAACCAACATTTATTAAGCCAACAAATATTTATTAGATATGTACTTTGGGCAAGGCGCAGTGGGGAAGACTGTAACTTTACTGCTGTAATCAGTGGTAGAACAATTCTCAGTGACCTTTTCTATTGCCTTAGGGAATGTAATAAATACTGGAAATGTAAAGTGTATAGGACTTGGAGTGAGGAGGACTTGGTTTTTAGATCTGGCTTTACCACTTACTAGAGTTGTGACCTTGGACTCACCCTTTACCTCCGTGGGCCTCCTTCCTCGTCCATAAAATGAGTGGACCTCCCCCTCCCCCAACATCCTTTTGGCTCTAAAGTTATGCTCCTATCATATAAATGCAGATAAATTCCTATCTGTACACATGCACAGATGCAATCACAAATGTTTATCAAGTTCCTACTGACCAGTGGATAGAATACGAGGCTTGGAGTAAGGAAGACCTACCTATCTTCCTGAGCTCAAAACCTGGCCTCAGACACTTACTAATTTTGTGACCCTAGGCAAATCACTTAGCCCTATTTGTCTCAGTTTCCTTACTTGTAAAATGAGCTGAAGAAGGAAATGGTAAACCACCCCCTAGTATTCTTTGCTAAGAGTTGGACATGACTGAAGTGACTGAACAACAACACTCTAAGACAATTATCCTGCTAGATTGCTGTGGATATAAATACAAATGGGAATACTGTATACTTTGGGTATGGTAAGTGCTTGATAGATGGTTTTTCACTCATTCCCTTCATCCCCTGCCCTCAAGGAATTTGAATTGTACTATGGGGGAATGCAACATGTTCAGAGATAAGTAAATGCAGAATACATATGACATAAGTACAAAGTGCTTCGGGGGAGAGGCATTAACAATGAGGGGAAGCTGGAAAATCTTCCTGAAAGAGATGACCCTTTAGCTAATGCTTGAAGGGAATCAGGAATCCCAAGAATCAGAGGTAATGTGGAAAAATCATTCCAGGTATGTGTCAGGCATGGAGTCCAGAGATAGAATTTTGTGTATGAGGAATAGCAAACAGGCTAGTTTGTTTGCAGTGCAGAGGAAAAGTACTGTATAACCATCTTGGAAATGAAGGCTGGAATCAGATTATAAAAGGCTATACATTCTAAAGAGAGTAAGTTCGTATTTTGTCTTAAATTCAATGGGCTGCCACTAAAGTCTTTTGAGTAGTGAAGTTGTGATATGTTCAGTTCTTTGCTTTAGAAATATTAAATTGGCAGCTGTGTGGAGGATGGACTGGAGAAGGGAGAGACACGATGCTAGGAAAACAGTTAGTTTGGCCCTGCTGCTGGCAGCGTGGATAGAGCTTTGGGCCTAGAGTCAGAAAGATCTGAGTTCAAATCTGACCTCAGAGACAGTAGTTGTAAGATCTTGAGCAAGTCACTTAATCTCTGTTTCCTCCACTGTAAAATGAGGACAGTCATAACATCTACCTCTTTCTCTTTATATAACTTGCTTTGTGTCTCTTTGATTGAATGTTTTCTCCCTGATGAGATTGTAAGCTCTTTGAGACCTGTCTTTCTCTGCTTTTTGTATCCCTAGAACTTAGCACATAGCTAGCATACGGTATGCACTTAATATTTATTTACTGATTGCTTAACTTACTCACAGGGTTTTTGTGAGTATCAAATAAGGATACTTGTAAAAATGCCTAGCATGGTGCCTAGCACAGAGCTGGTGTTATATAAATGCCTATTCCCCTATGCAGTAGTCCATTTGAGAGGTGAGAAAATCTGGTGTAGGGTGGTAGAAGATTTGAACGTGAGAGATTAGATCTGCATTAAATAAATTCTTCAAACATATGTGCAAGGAATTTGTCTCCTTCTTAGTGGGATTCCTGACCACTTCTATTCCATGGGACATTCACAGTGGTCAAATACCTGTAAATATCTGTCCAACATAATCAGAGTCAACTGGTCTGCCCAATTCCCCTGGAACGTTCTCTCAATAGTTCATCTGGAAAATTGAAATTGCCATTATAATGGTCTTTCTCTGCCCTATCAAGCACCAACTCTAGGGACATGATCAGTGATTATCTAATTTCACACTTATGAACTTCCTGCCCAGGGGTGAGCCTTCTTCATAACTGGGTCTGTCCGTTCTGAAGTAGGAAGTCCTCCCATCTATTCAAGTGTTTCTTTCCATTGTCAGGGTCGGGGAGTTAAAGGGTATCCACTAACCACCTTCACTATAGAGGCTGTGAAAACAGCTTTATATGGTACAAAGAGCATTGCCTCTGAAGCAGCAGATCTCAGCAATTCTAATTTTTACTCCCTGTGTGACCCTGGGAAAGGCACCCAAGTTTTCTAGGCCATATCTGTGAAATGAAGGGATTGGCCAAGATGATCTCTCAGATTCCTAAGAGTTCTAAATCTATGATCCTAAGGCACTGAAATCTTGCCATCGCTGAACTTAAAAAAAAGGTTATGTGGTGACTTATGATACAGCACTGAGGAATGTGATAAATGAAAACAATAATGGTCAATACAGTATTTTTGTAATTATTATATAATGATGATTGGAGAAGGAGAACACCGTGACATAATTAACAGAGAGCTGGATATGGAGTCTGTAAGACTTGGGCCTTTAACAATTCTGAACACTGTGACACTGGGAAAGTCACTTAAACTAAGTCTCAGTTTAGTAAACTATAAAATGGGTGCCGTAATACCTCTAGTATCAGCCTCAAAGAGTTGTAGAATTCAAATGAGATCATGTATGCAAAGTACTTTGCAAACCTTAAAATACTCTATAAATGTGAGTTGTTATTATTATTTATTACTATTACAGACAGCTTGAATAGAGGATGAACCTCCAAGCCAGGAAGGCCTGACATCAAATTCTATCTCTGATACATACTGGCTATGTGACCCTGGGCAAATCATATCATCTCAATGAACAAGTCACATAGTCTCAGTGTTCTAAGTTGTAGGACTAGAAGCCAAAGAAAGAGTTCCAACCTATATCAGTAGAGGGAATTTCCTCACCCAGGTGTTTCTTGTACCAGTGGAGTCATAGGGCCTGTCCTTATTGCTATTATTATAAAAATTTTACTTTATAATCCATACTTGACATAAATTTTGTGATAACCACCAAACATGGTCTCTTTGACACCAGTTTATTTAAGTGGGATGGAGTCCATGAATGAAAACTTTAACTGTGTTAATTGACCATGGACAACCATTACATGCCTTCTTGGTGATGAGGGTCCCTTCTTTTTATGTGAAGTCAAAGTTATTCCCACTCTCTGAAAATAAAACCAGAGAAAAGAGTATCAAAACAGTAGTAGCTTTTGTCCCCACATACATATTACCATGGTAGGAAAGATGGAGCAAAAATATATTAACCAAAGGCTTTTGGATGCTCTGATGTGATCTCAGTACTGCTTATGTGGATTTTCAAACTAAAGATGGGCTTATAAAAGGATACAAATGTAGTTTTTTATTGAGCAAAATAGCAATCCCAAAAAGGTGATTTCAAAGGCACATGGCTCTTTAATTACAGCCTTCAGGGGCATTGTTTGATCACTGAAAATAGGCAGCCTTATTCCAGCTTTCTCTGATGTTTGGCATTGTGCTGCAAACATATGCCTTGCTTTGGAAAGAATCAGTCTGTAAAGACTTAATAGATTTAGGTTTTGCATGTTTGTGATGTATTCCTTGGGGTTAAGAGGAAGTCATAAAAAAAAAGATTCTTATGTTTATATGTGTATATGTATTCCAGGCACATTTTGGCTCCCATAATACCATAATGCATATTAAATTGTGTGTGGCTTTTCAAAGGTCATAAAAATAGATGATGCCTTTAGGCCTGGGACCTATCTTCTTGGTGAAAAGGGAAGTTCAGAAGCCTTCTTAGATGATCCGTGACTAAATAAACCAAAAACAAGTGCTGGTTTTGGAGTCAGAGAAGTTGAATTCATTTCCTGCCTTGGAAACATGTTACTTATGCCACCTTTATCAAGTCCTTTACCTTCCCTGGACCCCAGACCTTTTATCTGTAAAATGAGGTGGGTTGGACTAGTTGTCCTCTATCATACCTTTCAAGTCCAAATCTGTTTTTCTATGACTCTAACAGTAATTAAAGGCAGATTAACACCTAAAAGAGGCTTTATCTGTAATAGAGTAATTGGAAAGGCTTTGAAGGCAGAGGGAAGGCCATTGTTTTCCGTATGTGGCCTTTCACAGGGATTAGAATGAAAAGCCTCTTCACTACAAGGCTCTCCCTGCTGCCAATATTGTTATTGTTAAGTCCCTTTTCAGTCGCTTCTGACTCTCTGTGACCCCATCTGGGATTTTCTTGGCAAAGATACTAGAGTGGTTTGCTCTTTCCTTTTCCAGCTCATTTTACAGATAAGGAAACTAAAGCAATTAAGGTTAAGTGACTTGCCCAGGGTCACACAGCTAGTAAGTATCTGAGGCCAGATTTGAGCTCTGGAAGATGAGTCTTCCTGACTCTATGCCTGGAGCTCTACCCCACTGTACCACCTGACTTTCCTAGTTGCCATCATCATGGGCAGAATGTAACTCCCAAAGACAATGCTGCCAGGGTCTCTCCCTGGTATTGTTGAAGAAATGAGTCATGGTGTGAAGTGGCCATGTGTTTCTCAGTACAACAGATCTCTTTTACCTTTTTCTTTATTAAACTCCCTCAATACCTGACTTTTATATACTTTTCATCTTCTCATCTTCCAAGAAACCTCATCCTCCCCAGAAGACACATCATTTCTAATCACTCTTCTTGGTCTGTGATCCTATGTTACCTTTCAAGTAAGAATTATGAATAGTGTAGGTTTCATGTCTGTAATATCTCTTCCTTCTCTCTGCTGACAGCGCCAGCACACTAGTGTTCTAGTGGAGGCCCTTTATTTTGAAGATAACCAGTTATATCACAGGGTGATGTCTTGACTTGCATATGAATTGTATTTAAGTGACGCAAAGTTGAACAAAGTCATCAGTCTCTCTCTTTCTTCCACTCATTGAAGTCTAGAAGAAAAACAAAGTTAGGATCATGATGACAATAATGATCCAATGGCCCGGGATGCAGTGCGTGCTCTTGGCACCTTCAATGTATGGCCAAGCTAGAAGATGGGATAAACCAGGTTGAGGGTAACCAAAAGGCCTCAAACCCATTGGTGAGTTAGGGGGATATCTACCACCAAGCATATGAAGATTTCCCTTGGAAAAATGGGCTAATGAGAAAAATTTGTTCTAGTGGCTATGAAGAGAGCTAAAGCAGTCACTGTTGGTTACCCTCAACCTGGTTTAGCCTATCTGGCAAGACAGTTTTGCCTAGATGTGATCACTATATATACATTATAGATTCTTGGAGCCACTGGTGAGAGTTGGGCAAAGGTTGTAATAGTAATGAAATTTGAAAATCTCTTTGTATTTCTAAGCTAAGAGGTACGCAGCACCTAGTTTTTTTTTTGTTTTTTTTTTTGTTTTTTTTGCTTTTTTTGGAGGGCAGTTGGGGTTAAGTAACTTGCCCAAGGTCACACGGCTAGTTTTTTTGTGTGTGTGTTAAGTGTCTGAGGCCGGATTTGAACTCAGGTACTCCTGACTCCAGGGCCGGTGCTCTATTCACTGCGCCACCTAGCCGCCCCTCTTAGCACTTAGTTTTAAATTAAGTCTCTGTTAAAGAAACGGAAGGTATGAACTTCTCTTGCTGACGTAACAGGAAGGGGCTGAACAGGGAGAAGCTATACTATAGTTAAGGAAGAGCACAAACTGGACAGTCAGAACTTCTTGGGATAAACTTCACAGAGGCAGATCAGCTGCAAGAAAAAGAGAGAGAGAGAGAGAGAGAGAGATTGAATTTCTCTCAGAGAGCATCTGAAGACTGGGCTGCTGCTGCAGGACTGGAACTTCTGTGGAGAAAGTGATTTTGATTTTGAGAATGGATCTGCTGAAGACCTCCAAGGGCCAGCTGGAGCTGCTGAGGACTTCTGAGGGCCAACTGGAGCTGCCAGAGGAAGCATGACTGTGGTGTTGGTACTTTGTGGCTCTGTTAAGGTTTTTCTTCCTAGGAACAGAAACTGTGAGACTTGGGGTGGACTGGATATTGCGAGCTTCAATATGGAGGAGGAACTGCATGGAGAGCTGGACAAGGAACTGGGAGCTGTCTGCCTTTGAACTCAGGTGACAGTTGGTTAGAGTTGGATGGGAGCATGGAAGAGGAGCCACAGAAGCTGAAAGCCTGCCCCATGTCAAGATGAAAAGACCCCTCTGGGTACTGAGTAGTGACTGATGAAATTGTAATTTAGTTGTACTCCAGAGGTGGAGTACTTTGACTTTTGTACTTTGTGATTGAACTGAGAATTTAAAGACTTTGTGATTGACCAAATGAATGTACTACCCAGGGGTGGAGTATTTTGACTTTTGTACTTTGTGTCCCTTAAGGAGCCTCCTTAAGGATGATTGAATGATTGAGTTAATAATGATTGAGTTACTAAATGATTGTATTTTGTTCAAAACTATGTGACCACTTTGGTGAAAACTATGCAGCCATTTTAGTGATAAGTTGTTGAGTTGTTACATGGTGAATGTTGCATTTTGATTTTCTGTGATAAGTTGTAACATTGTGAAAGCTGTACTTTGATTTTCTGCTAATGTTTTGCTCTGATTTGTTACTGAATAGAGAGTTCACTATACCATGTAATTAGAACCTTAGAAGCTGTTCACAGCAGCAATCTTCTGGAAAGCTGCTCAAGCTTGGCTTTACAAATGTAAATGCTAAAGGTGGTTGAGAAGCCTTGAAAAGGGCTCAGCAAGCCCTCACACAAAAGATGCTAGTCCTCCTTGAACATTTTATGCACCCCGGTAGAGGAAAGTTGTAAGAAGACTGGAAAGGTAGGAAAAGGTCAGGTTTTAAATGACTTTAAGTGCTGAACAGAAGATTTTATATTGCATCTTGGTGGTAGTAAACAACTATTGGAGTTCTTTGAGCATGGGTTCATAGCATGAGACCTTAGCTTTAGAGAAATCACCTTGGCTACTTAGAAGAAGATATATTCAGTTGGGAAGAGATTTGAAGTAGGAAGACCACTTGATGAAGAATCATCAAAGGAAATTGAGAAAGAGCAGTTTGGACATATAGGAAAAGATGAAGGAGTGCAGCATCACAAAAACCTGGTGAGAAGAATGTATTCAGAAAAAGAAGGTAATCAACAATGCCAAGTACCAGGCCACTTGGTGGCCTAGTGGTTGTGATGAGGTTCCAGTAGGGTCAGGGCAGGTTATATCTAAAGAATTACAAAGACTTATGCTGACTGCAAGCCAATTGGAAAGATTTATTATAGTTTTGAGGTTTCATGCTCTGGCAGGTGGCTAAGTCCCTTTGAGGAAATTAACCCCTCCCGTAAGGCAAGACACACAATTTTATAGAGAATATGATGCTGATTATATAATCAAGATTTGCATACAATCATGGGAACATGTTTGATAGGAGGGGTTTATTGAGGGATTAGGTAATGGAGGAGGGTTCCCATTTATGGTTCTGTGGTTAAACATTCTAGTCATTCTGCCCTCCACCTGGCTAGCTATTGTGATCCTGTCTTGGACAAAATAGGTGATGTGATTGTGATTGCACATCTGTTCTCAGGGGATACGGTCTGGCAGGAGTGGGGAGTGTGGTGGGAAGTGCTGAGTTTCTATCACATGGGTGTGCCTGCTGTTTCTGCAGGAACCAAGAGTTCAGGGACACACTTATTCTAGTGAGTAGAGGGGTATTGATTAGGACATTGGTTGGAGTTGAGGGCAGTTCTGTTAGAACTCCATCAGTTGGACTTCTAGACCTGGAGTCAGGAAGACCTGAGTTCAAATCATGCCATTGTATGACTGGGCAAACTGCTCAACTTCTATCTACCCCAGTTTTCTCACATATAAAAGGGGGATGACAACAGCACCTACATCGCAGGTTGTTGTTTTTTTCTTTTCTTGAGGATAAAATAAGATGGTATTTGTAAAGTGCTTTGCAAAACTTAAATTGCTGTACAAATACTCCTTCAGTAAATGCTACAAAGAGGTCAAGAAGGAACAGGATCTAAGAGGTGATTAGATTTTTTTAACTTAAAAATCATTGTTAACTTTGGAGAGGACAGTTTCAGTTGAATGATGGAGTCAGAAGGTAGATTACATAAAATTTAAAAGAGAGTGAGAGGGGGTGGCTAGGTGGCACAGTGAATAGAGCACCAGCCCTGGAGTCAGGAGTACCTGAGTTCAAATCCGACCTCAGACACTTAACACAAAAAACTAGCTGTGTGACCTTGGGCAAGTCACTTAACCCCAACTGCCCTCCCAAAAAAAAAAAGCAAAAAAAAAAGTGAGAGGAAAAGAAGTGGAGATATCTAGCATAGACAGGTTTCTCAAGGAGTTTAGCCACCATGGGAAGGAGAGAGAACTAACAGGGTTGGTAGCATCAAGTGAGGATTTTTTAAGGTTTGGGGAGACATGAGTGTGTTTGTAGGAAACTGAGTAGGAGCTGATATATATGGAGAGACTGAAGATAAGGGAAAGGGAGAGAGAAGTGGGATGTGGAGAGGACTATGTAGAGAAAAGGGGTTGATTTTGGCAAGGGGAAGGTCTGTCTCCTCATCTGAGATCAGAGTGAAAGAGGAGATTGGGAGAAGATATCTTAATCACATAAAATGAAGAGAGAGAAGGAGTTCTTCACAGTCTCAGCTTTGACCCGTGAAAAGTGGAAAAGGCAAAGTGGAAAGAGTTCAGGGTAGAATGCCAGGTAGAAGCATAAGGAATGACGAGAAGATTTGTAGCAGCTGCTGTAGGAAGGAGGGCTAGGCAATCAATTAAGGTTTTAAATAACTGCATTTTTATGAAACATGATTAACTTCATTTTTAGTAATTGAAAGATGAGTCAATATGTACAAAAGAAATGTGCATGAGTGATGAATTATGAAGATAGAAGAACCAAGAGAACAACATATACAAAGAATACACATGTAAGCAATAGCAGTACATCAGCTGTAGTCTATAATTGTGAATAGTTCTGGCCCATAAGAACTGATAATGAAACACACCTCTTTCTTATTAGTAGAGAGGTGGGAAACTATGGATATGGTATCAAGTGGTTTTGACAATGACAAAAGCAAGACATGGGATTTATAAATAGTATCTTTCTAGCTTAAGTCAATTTTCTTTTCAATTAGCAATGTTTTCTAACAAATGTAGGAATTTCTATCCTTCCACCAGAAGGAATGTTTCCTGTTTAATTTTTTCCCCTTTGTTATAAGAGGTGTTTATTTTGTGGGGAGGTGAAGATTAGAAAAAATCTTTCTCTTGTTTTCAGTCTTGTTTGACTCTTTGTGATGCCATTTGGGGTTTTCTTTGCAAAAATATTTGTCATTTCCTTCTCCAGCTCAAATAGATGACTGAGGCAAACAGGGTTATATGACTTGCCCATGGTCAACCAGCTAGCAAGTGTCTGAGGTCAGATTTGAACTCAAAGAATTTCAGTCTTCCTAACTTCAGGCTTATCACTAATCACTGTGTCACCTAGCTGCCCCAAGGAGAAATTACTATGGTATAAAAAGCAAAAGGCATCAACAATTTTTTAAAACCAATTTTAATAATTTTCATCAAATGCTAAAAGGATTTAGTTTATTATCATGATGATACAGGGTATCCCAATAATCTTAATGCAGTTCTAAATTTTGATACCTTAAAACTGTGCTAGGTCTTCTGTAACACATGGGATATCCAAGGTATTGACTAATCTTCTTCATGGAGAGAGTGGGACTTGAGCCACTTTACAATAAATCTTTATTCTTTTCCTTTAGGTTCTATTTATGAAATGTTTGGAAACGAATGCTCTCTATCAACGGGAGAAGTGATTAAAGTGAACAGTTTCAAAATAAAGAAGGTCATGGCTAACACTTGTAAGCAAAATGAAGATGGTCAATGTTCTCCTAAATTTGAACTCCCTCTAAATTTCCCAGGTACAGTATCTTGTGGTTATGGAGAAACTGCAAGGTTGTTCAGGGTTTTTGGGTTTTTTTTTAATGCATTCACACAACTAACAGGAATGAAGCAATTGTTCCCACTCTAGTGAAAATGATCTGTCATTCTCATTCATAACTTTGCTTTATATATACTTGAGAAATCTTTATTTTAAGATGTCATGTTAACTTGGCTTATTTTGATTTGGAATCCAGACAACTCAAGCAATTTAAAAGAACAATAGAAATTCTTGAGCTTTAAATTTTCTCTTTCTTCTCCTTAAATTCCCTTTACTCAAAACTCTGAGAGACTTATCTTTTGTAAGGAACATTTTCCCCCTTCAAATCCAGGCCCATATCTATGTTGTTAGACATTTTCCAAATGAAAGCTATTTTATTTTATAATATACTATATACAATATGTAATTATATAATTATAAAATTATATATGTAATATATATAATATATATATAATTATACTAGTAAGAGGTTGGATTTATACATAGTGTCTTTCTAGCTTAGGCCAATTTCCTTTTCAACTAGGAATGTTTTCAAACAGATGTTCAGATTTCTATCCTTCCACCGTAAGAGAGGTTTCCTGTTAAAGCAGTTAAGATAGCTGACATGTTTGTGAACATTTTCACAAGGTCAGTTGTTGCTCAAGACATCCTTTTGAGTTTTCCTCTTGGCTTTATATTATTACATGATTTGAGTTGGTGTTTGGAGAAGTCATTTGAGACATATTTGCAGTTAGGGGTAGTCAGTTTTAAAGGAAGAAAAGGGACTGTGATGAGTATAAGATCAGAGAATGCCTTCCTACCAAGATGGATACTTGGAAGTACAACATACACCTGCTCATACTCTCCCTTTAGGAAGTAATTTGGCTGTGGATTTGAGCATGTAGACTGGGTTAAAAAAAGGGGAAGCCTGGACCCTGAAGAAAATGGTGAAATTCTTTTTTTCTAAAACTCGGGATAATTATATCCCTGTTTTAGGCCTCTGAGTAGAAACACTTAAAGCCTAGATCAGACGCATTTCTAGGGTATTCCCATAAGGGAAATAGAAAGATGCTATTCATCAAATCTACTGGTAAAACAAAGGTTGGGAGGGATGGGTGAAGAATGAATGCCCTGGATAACAGATTTAGGATCTAAAACGACACTGACTGTCCAGAGCATTAGGCCGAATCTAATAAGATGAAATTTAACTTGTAAAAAGTATGATATGGGTGATGAATGATTAGATAGCAATTCTTCTGAAAAAAAAATCTTGGGATTTTAGTGAACTATGAACCCAAGGTATTGTAGCAACCAAAGGAACTCATTTGATCTGGGATGCGCAAAAGTTCCAGGAAGGTAAGGATTTGTTAGTCTGGATATTCTGCTCTGATGAGACCACATTTGGAGTGTAATTATCAGTTTTGTTTGCCACAGTTTAGGAAAGACATTGAGAAAGCCTTCCTTTAGGACAGAAACTCTTCCCTTTTTTTTTCTTCACAATGATAAATTGTATCATGAATTTAGTTACACTCAATCAAAGAGTGTTGGACAAGAAGTCAAGAAGATCTGGTTTCAGATTCTGACTCTGACTCTTAAGTGTCATGGGAATGCTGGGAAATGTTTTATAACTAGTTCTTGACATTTTCCCCATTACTTTCTTGAGTGTAAACAGTAACAGAACAATAAGTTAGATCCTGATTTGTAGTATTTGACCATTTCTTAGGTACAAATGTATACCCTGAAAATAGCTGCCTCCAGGACATCCTGCTATGTGTCCAAGTGACCATATCATTCAACTGTTCTAAGCCTCAATTTCCTTATCTGTATAATCAAGATAGTCATACCTGTAGTGTGTTGGTGATTGTTGTCCTTCATTTTCCAAGAACCAAAATGACATCACTATGCTAGAGCCAAGTTACAATGTGTCTGACCATGGCTAATTAGACCAATAAAACTCCGAATGCTCTACCACAAGTCAGACACAAATTGTCCATATGAACAGCTGGGGGAGGGAGGGAAGGAATGTCTCTAAATTTGCACATCTCACATTTCTTTAGTATTTCACATTTCTGCAGCATGTACTTCACCGATATATGATGGGATTCAAATGAGAACATGTATGTAAAATACCCTACAAACTTTAAAGTACTAAATACATGTCGTATTTCATAGATATACATATATATTTATTTAATACTATTTTGTGTGTTTGTATGTGTGTATATACAAACATGTGCGCATGCACACACACATATACATAATGGAAAGCCTGAATAGAGGCATTTATTCCTGTTTGTCAACAAGAACATTCTCATGATACAGTAGAAAAGAAGACTGGAATCAACACGGTTTCAAATCTTACCTCAGACAGCTAATCACTATGTGACCTTGGGGAAGTCACTTTACCTTAGAAGGCCTTGGAGTGTTAGGCTAAATAACTAAACCCTCTCACTTTTAAAATCTCTGATCCTATGATCATCCGGAGACATCTGATAGCACCAGAGGATTGCAAAATGTAACAGGCCTTGGCATAATGGAAAAATCCGTAGAAAATAATAATGAAATAAGGATAGCATGTGACTCATGAAAAATAACGTATATGGAAATTTTACTTCTTATATGAATTACATGCCTACCAGATAAAATGAATTTTCCACACAATCCCAAAAGGTTTCAGTCATTTTGATTGAAGAGAGATATTTTCACTTTAATAGAGTTGTTATCTTAAGACAGTCATTGAATTGACTGAAGCAAAAAAATCTACTAAACAAATGACTTTGTTCCCATTCATAAAATAAGTGTGCTTTTAATATAAAAACATGTTTAAAAAAACCATTTTCCTATTGATTTATTTAGGTGAAGGTGAATGTTCTGTTTTAATATTATACCAACTATATTTCTGCAACTACAGTTAAAAAGTGATGAAAAACACATTCTATGTTATTTTTGAACATGATTCATTGTTTTATTATCTACCTCTTAGGTATCTATAGCCTTTACAGTTAGACCTTAATACTGTTTTAAAAAATCTAACTTAATTTTTTTGCCTGACTTTTCCTTCTTTATGTATGAATCTCAATTGCATATAGAAAACACTTCTGAATTTACTTTAGAAAGAAACTTCCACATATTGTCATTTCCTTAACAAATAAAATCTCTGTATTTTGGAGACATACAAAATACATATTAAGCTAACTTACATCTCAAAATAAGAGTATTTGGGGATAGATATAGATATATATGTTTTTTTTTTACAGAATTTGATGCTAACAGTGGCCATCTAGGAATCTTTCCTATAACGTAAAATATGTATGTGTATTTATATACGTACATATACATGCCCAAATATATATACACACATACATGTATATATGTATTTGTGTGTGTGTATAGAGAGGGAATGGAATTAGTCAATAGAAACGAATCTGCTAATTTAAAATATTTTATTCTTTCACTCAGTTAATTATTTGTTAATTTATTTATGCATTCTAATCTGGTCCTTTAATTTCATTAGGGTAGGGAACTTTGATTTTATTAGGTTATGAAAATTCCCCAGGCAGATGCAGATTGGCAGATGTCTCATTTATCATCTTAGAAAGTTGTCTGGGACTCTGAGAGGTTACTATGATTTGCTCATGATCTCAGAGCTACTATGGGTCAAAGACAGAACTTGAACTTAGGGGCTTCTTGACTTCATGGCTAGTAGGGACATAGTAATTTCTCCAAATGCAAAGCACTGTCCTATAGTTTGGACTCCCCTGGAAGGAAAATCCTCTTGTGAATGCCAGAGAGGCATCCTTTTCCACACATTTGAAAAAAACTGAGTAATAAAATATGGACTTCAGGATACTTGCTCATCTTTGTTGTAATATTAGGCCCTTGCAGCAGCTCCTCCCAACTTCTGAAGCCTCACATATGATGCCTTTTTTCTCTCTGAGAGGCATGTTGCCCACCAAAATGTCACTTTCTCAACTTCCCAGATCCTAGATATTTGAAATTTGGAGTTAATTATGAGGCAACCCCTGAAGCTGGTACTGGCTGAGAAATCTCCCTTGTTTGGTTCCTTGGCTATATTCTGGGATTGATTGCCTTGGAAATCCCCTTTTTCTGCTTAGGAAGCTCAATTCAGGTGCTCTCAAAGTTAGAGCAGATAGCAAGACATCCCCTAGGAGCTCTCACCACTTGGCCATATGGTTCCTTTCTTCACAGTTGCCATATTGCTAACAGATTATCCCATAGTGTCCTCAAGACAGGACAGAGACTAAACATTATTGAGGAATTCTCTGCTTGGCACGCACAGCAGAGTATGTTATTCCTGCCAGCTCCTCAATATGCTTTTGGGCCAGGTTAGCCACTAGCAACCCTTGGCTAGATTTACTCATCTCTGACATGGTCCTAGCATCTCTCTGGAAGAAAGGAAGATGGGAAAATGCACTCCCCCCCAGATCTGTTCACTTCCCCTTACAGGGTGACTTTTCCTATGACACTGAATTCTATTCAGTGGGGGGAAGGGGAAGAATTCATTTTGGGGCAGTCTACATGGGGGGCAACTCTTCCTTCAGCATGGCCAAGAGGCATATCCAGGGCATTCATACATATGTTTTTAATACACACATACACACAACATGCACACATGCATACATGTATACACATGTATATGTATTCATATGTATAAGTATCTATGACATAATCAGAAGTCCCAGAGATAGCCTTAATAGCCTGTGCCTAATCAAGTTGATGGGGGAATTCTGTTTATCAGTTCCCTAGAAATGATTCTTTCAGGAGCGGCAGGGACTTTGGTTCTCTTCTTTTAGCAAGAGAGACCTTCTGTGTCCTCCTAACCTGAGTCAAAGTAAAACAATGGCACTCGTTTGTGTGCTGCTTTCAGAGCTTGCCACCAGGACCCCCCGTTGCTCCGGCTTTTTGTTGTGCCTTTTCATCTTCCTAACTACTTTGCTTCTGCCGGCCTGCTTGCCAAATCCAGCCTTCCCTGCAGAACTCTGTGGGAGCCACCCAAGCTGAATTCAGATTAGACCTAGCAAAGTGGATAGTTCTGTTTTAACACTGATGTTGCCTGTAAATTTGAGGCAGCTAGGTGGCACAGTGAATAGAGCTAAATCATCTTCCTCAATTCCAATCCGGTTTTAGACCTTTACTAGTCGTGTGACCCTGGGCAAGTCACTTAACCCTGTTTGCCTCTTCATCTGTAAAACGAACTGGAGAAGGAAATAGTAAAGCCACTTCTATATCTTTGTCAAGAAAATCTCCAAAAGGATCACAGAGAGTCAGACATAACTGACACAAGTCAATAACAACAGCAGCAGCAGCAGCAACAATTGTCTGAGACTCTGAGCAGTTAAATGACTCACATAATAAGGGTCAAAGGCAGGATTTGAACACAGGTCTCCCTGACTCCAAACCCAGCACTCTAAGTACGGTAGGCTTCAATTCTTTTGTAAGGCCTATCAAACTAAGTCAAGGCTCTGGACTACCTCTCAAGGCCTAGGAAGAAAAAGGAGAGGAGCTTTTGTGTTGATGATGGTAACAGTGGAGATGTTCATCTTTGTTCAGCATTCAAATCAAAATCTATTTAAAACCCCAGCTTCAAAGGGAAACTTTATTATGCTTATGTTGGAAAATGATATGGTTTCCTAATTTGAATTTAATGTGAATGGATTTTAATTGTTTTGCATAACCATGGGTAACAGATTTTTGGGGGGAACACTGCACGGTAAACATCAGCAAATATGTCAGGCAAGGCACCACATTAGGGGGAAACACCACAGCATATGTTGACAGCGAAAGAAGAATTGCTGCTGTTCACCCTTCACACCAGAATAATTTTTTCAATATTTACCTCCCATGTGTAGAGTGAGAAACATATGGGTCTTTCCATAATCGTAAGCATAAACAGGTGGCTACTTAGGTAGGTTTAATTCGCAGGCAGCATCCATATTGGAGCAAAGCAATCAGCTCCACATGGCTCCCCAACTCTTTCTGCTGACATTCCATTAGCAAAATTAAGACCGTTTAAATAAGGGGGAGTGTGGAGTCCTCCCTAAATTGGTTTCAAAAAACCCCTTTCAGGGCCATGAATAACAGAAGCTCTGGGAAGCTCCTTTGAATTTTGTGGTTTCTTTTCTTCAAAGGAGCTGTAGCAGCTGAGCATAATGAGACTTTGAGTAAATCAACGTTCACATTTTAAATGTGCTGACAGTTTTTGTTTTACTCTATAATCAGCTTATTATAGATATGGAATTGTGAGAGTGAAATATTAAACAACACATGGGGCAGGGGGTCAAAAGAAGTGGAAGGTTGGGTCATTTCTCCCTCCCCCACACCCTTCTCCTATTTTAGGGAGTCTGACTTGGGAATCCATGAAACTCTTTTCAGTCATGTAGAGTCTATGGAAATACTGGGGGGCTGGGTCTAACCTAGATTTCTCTTCTCCATGGATTTTGTCAATTTAATCTCTGGAATTTTGTTCCCAGCATACTGGTAGCTGGAGAGGTTAGCTGTCCTGATTTGCTCGTCTCCTGGAATTCCCCAAACCAGTTGTCAACTTGGGGCAGCATTAGGCATCCCACTTCTCTATTATGGGATTCTCTGATGTTCCCTTGATTGAGATACAAAATCTCACAGGGTCCCTAGAGCCTTTCAGAGTTACTTTCCTTCCGTCATGTTTGGGTAGGGTAGTATCCTCAAACAGGTACAAAGATGCTATTCTACTTGAATGCAGAGAAAAGTCACAGGGAACTGAGGTGACATCACTCGGGTTCACAGTTTACAATATCTTCTAGGCACATCATCTTACATTTCTTTCTTATTTCTACTTTTTTGAGGAGAAAGGTGTTTAAATATACAACATCGCAGATAGCAGTTTTATGGATAAATTATCATTCAAGCAGACCCCTTAGGCAGAAAAAGCAAGGATTCTTCTATTATCATTACTAAATAAAAAATCGTTTAAGTATCCATGGTATGTTAAGCACTACACATGTCATTGTGCTCTCAAGGGAATGCATATCTTAAGGAGATGGGATTTTAAAAAATGCTTTGGTGGAAGTTTCAGAGCTATTGATCCAGGAAGGAAGGAAGGAATGAATGAAGGAAGGAAGGAAGGAAGGAAGGAAGGAAGGAAGGAATGAAGGAAGGAAGGAAGGAAGAAAGAAAGGAAGGGAGGGAGGGAGGGAGGGAGGGAGGGAGGGAAAGAGGAGAGAGGGAGGGAGAGCGAGAGAGAGAAAGAGTGAGAGAGAGAGAGAAGGAAAGAGAAACCACAGAAAAAGCCTTAGGCATCAAATCTATTTCTTCACCTCTATTCAGATCCAGTTTAAACTATTTCATATAGGTATGATTCTAACCTAATTTTGAAGATATATTTACAACTACACAGCCTTCCTAGGTCAGAACTTTCAATTTTTTAACAATTTTTCCTATTAGGAAACAATCCTATACAGTTTGTGGTAGATTTTTCATAGTACAGCCCTAACTCAGCTTCTCTTTCTTTTTGCCTTTGAAGGTAAATATCAGTTCATCACATCTCTCTGTATAAAAATTATTCATATACTTTTATCCTACTTAAATTTCCCTTAAGTCTTTTCTTCAGAAGGGAGTGATTTTAGTTCAATACAACTCAATGTAGGAATATATCATTTAGTGCCTCCTGTGTAGATAAGATACAAAGTCTAGATAAGATATAGTCTCTATCCTCTTAGAATTTACAGTCTACTGGAAGAGTAGAAGGGGGAAATTAGGTGGTGCAATAGAATTCTGGGCCTGGAATCATTTTCACTTTCATGAGTTCAAATCTGGCTTCAGACACTTACTAGCTGTGTGACCCTGGACAAGTGACTTAACTCTGTTTGCCTCAGTTTCCTCATCTGTAAAATGAGAGAGAAAAGGAAATGATAAATCATTCTAGTATGATTTATTTAACTCCACATTCACCGAGTCAGGCACAACTAAACAACAACAATGGAAAGAGTTAAGAACTACACCCTGATTCTCATAACACACAACAGGATAAATGTATTAGAGAGGTAGGAAACAAAGTACTATGTGAGATCCAAGGGAGAAAAGATCATTTCTGGGAATCAGGAAAAGCCCAAATAATGTAACTCACAGTCGTGTAGTACTTTGAGGTCTGCAAATCACTTTATAATTTTATAGCTTTATGGAAGAGGTGTCATCTGAGATGTAAACATGACATGAATACAGAGACTTTCTGGCTTGTACATTGTCTCATTGCCACAACTATTCCTTTTTATAATCTGGTCAGGAAAACTTATACATGTTCTTTACCTTTTCCTAGTTCCATTCTGTGTCTTTTGCTGTGACATTCATTAGACCAGAATTACATGTACCAAGTTGAGTTCCTTACCTCATTCAAGATTATAGATTTTTTTTAAACTTATGTTAACTTTATTTTTTGTATTTTGCTTTTTTGGAGGGCAATTGGGGTTAAGTGACTTGACATAGCTAGTAACTGTTAAGTGTCTGAGGCTGGATTTGAACCCAGGTCCTCCTGACTTCAGGGCCAGTGCCCTATTCATGCACCATCTAGCCACCCCCCAAGATTATAGATTCTTAACCTTCTTTTTGAGCCATAACACCTTTGGCAATTTGATAAAACCTATGTAACCCTTCTAAAAATATTTTCAAATACATAAAATGCATAGTATTACCAATGATTAGTAAAAATAAAGATATATATATGTGTGTGTGTGTATGTGTATGTGTATATATATCCACCTACATGTATCTATAGCTATACAATCTAGAGTTAGTACATACCTCAGTGACACCCTCCTTTTACAGATGAGGAAACTGAGGCCTCGTGAGGTTAAATTTATTTGCCCAAGGTCATAAGTCAGTATCAGGAGTAAGATTAAAAAGTTTTACTCTAGCATCAAATCTATTTCACTATATCACAAGGGTGATATGAAGAATTTGGAAAGGGTTCAGAAATACCAAGAAATGGAAAATAAGATGCAAATCACCCAAGTAAGTGTGGAATTAAATGAGAAAGAGAAAAAGAGGGAGGAGACATAACAGACTGAGCTTTATGAATGAGAGGACAAAATAGTAAATCTTACCTCTGAGCAGGGGCATTGAACATGGCACTATTAAAGAAATCAAAGAGCTAGGATAGTAATTCAGCTGGAGTAATTGTCAACACTTTTAAGGTATTTTATCTCTTAGGTCATTATTTTTATATAATGAATGAGACTCTTAATGACTTCTATAATTTAGAAGATCCCTTTTCCCCCTAAAACTACTACAACCTACAAAATTAGAAATCGATATTATTTTTCTGATGTTAAAATATTATTCTGTAAAGATAACAAAGCGTCTAATAATTATACTATTTTTCAGGGAATATTTTATGGCAAAAATAATATATAGATTTTTGCCCACTCTTTGCAAAAAAAAAATATGGAAGCAAAAATTGATGTCAAATTTATCACTATTAAGCCTAACTGGGCATTTTAAAATGTTTGGCTGCAATAGTGGAAATGGACTTTCATTTTAGTCATACTTGGATGCGGGGGAAGATTATCCTAGGTTATATGGCACTTGGTAGTTTTCTGTTAAGAAGGAATATTTTGTTGACTTCTATAACTCATGAAGTGATAGGTTAATCAACCATTTCTGCTATATTCTCCCACTTAATTTTTTTCAGCTGTTCATATAATCATATACTAAGGGAAAATATACAGAATCCTAGAAAAATTTTTCTTGTAATGTGGATTTCTAGGGAGAAAACTCCAAAGGGTGCAATTATTTTGAGATAATGATGCTGCTAAGGGAATAAGGCATCTCAGCTAAATCTTTTACTTTGTTATACTACTTTGTAATATCCTGAGGTTTCTAATTACTTTAGCATAACCAACCCACCTACCTGAAAACATGAATTTATTCACAGGGGAACTTCTACATATCATCAATCAAGTAATGCAAGTTTTCATCCCCTCTTGTTATATTATTTTAAGTAGATCTTTGGCAACTGTTAAAAGAATTATTGAATTGTACTTAAGGGACTAATTTAAATTTGTAGGGTCTGAAAGGTGAATTTTCCCATATACAGAAATGAGATTAAAGAACAAGTTGTGGTATATGATTGTAGCAGAATACTCTTGTTCTATAGAAAATGATGAGCAGGATCATTTCAGAACAACTTAGAAAGACTTACATGAACTGATGCAGAGTGAAGTAGGCAGGATCAGGAGAACATTGTATGCAATAATAGCAATATTGTGTGAATGACTTGGCTATTTTTATCAATACAATGATCTAAGACATTCTCAAAGGACTCATGACAAATAATGCATTTTGCCTCCAAAGAAAGAACTGAAGTATGAATACACATGAAGCATACTATTTTTCTCCCCTTCCTTCCTCCTTCCCTTCCTTCCTCCTTCCCTTCCCTCTTTTCTTTCCGCCTTCCCTTCCCCCTTTCCTTTCCTTTCCTTCCTTCCTCCTTCTCTTCCCTCTTTTCTTTCCTCCTTCCCTTCCCCCTTTCCTTTCCTTTCCTTTCCTTTCCTGTCCTTCCTTCCTTCCTTCTTTCTTTCTTTCTTTCTTTCTTTCTTTCTTTCTTTCTTTCTTTCTTTCTTTCTTTCTTTCTTTCTTTCTTTCTTTCTTTCTTTCTTCTCTCTGTCTCTCTCTCTCCCTCTCTCTTTCTCTCTCTCTCTCTTTCTTCCCCCGTTTCAGTTTTCTTCCAGAAAATAATCAATAAAGGAATATGTTTTATGTGATTGCACATGTATAACCTACATAGGATTGCTTACCATTTCAGGGTTAGTGGAGGGAGGAGAGAACATGAAATTCAAATTTTTTTAAAAGCATGTTAAATTATTTTTACATGTAATTAGGGAAAAATAAAATATTATTTTAAAAAATCACATATGCCTAAAAGATTTAAAGACAGAAAAATGAGGGAATCAGAATCAAAGCATTCGAGAGGTTTAATGGATAGCAGCTGTTGTCCAACCCATACCTAAAAGCAGGCCACTTTACAACATATCTTACAAGTGGTCAGCCATGCTGTTTAAAGACCTATAAGGACAGAGAAACCACCACCTTCCAAAGTAGCCACTTTGGGCAGTTCTAATTGGTAGGAAATTTTTTTCTGGATTTCATGACTAAATTTGCCTCTTTACAACTTCCACACATTGCTCTGAGTTCTAACAAATAGAAGCACACTAATCTGTGACCCACATGTCAACTTGAATGCTTGAATGTAAATATCCTGTCTTCTATGAGTTTACTCTTCTTTGGGCCAAAATATACCCCAGTTTCTCCAATTAATCCTCATACCACACAAACTCAAGTCTCTTCAGAATCCCAGTTGCTTCTTTTGGACACCCTCCAATTTACCAGTATTCTCATTAAACTATGCTACCTTAAACTGAGCATAATAATCTAGATGAAGTGTTATAAGGGCTGAGCACAGTGGAGCTATCACCTCCCTAATTCCTGAAAGTTATGAGCCTCTTAATGCAGCCAAGATTGCATTATTATATTTTTGACTGTTACAATCCTCTGCAAAATCATCTTGGGCTTGTAGTCATTAAAAATCCTTAGATTTTTTTTTTAATTTTATTTTAGAACAACTGCTATTTAATCTATTAGGTAGGTGTGATTATCCATTTTCCATCAGCAGCTCTGCTTGACTTCCACTCCATGGAACATCAGGCCTCCTTCAGGATAAACTGGTCACCTGAAATCTCATCATGATGCAGACTATATTCAATTTTTGATACTTATCACCTTCTGGACTTTCTCAGTTGCCTCTCCCCTCTGATCTGAGGGCTGGAAGGTGGAGCAAAAAACTTATCCCATAGCCTTCCAAGATTGAGGGCTTTGCAGGTAACTCAATTTTTCATCAGTGGTTCTGGTTGGTTTCCACTCCACAGAATATCATGACCTGGACAGATATCCTCCAATGGCTCTTCTCCCTTTTTTACCTTCCTTTTGTATATCATTCCTCATTAGATTATAAAATCCTTGAGGCAGGCACTGTCTTTCTCATTCCAATTTGGATTCCCAGCCTTTCAAACAGTACTTGTTGCATAGCAGGTACTTAAATGTTTGTTGAATTGTATTGAATATGTGAAGTTGATTTTTTTTTTGGTGCCCAAGTATAGGATTTTATATTTTTTTTTTAAATTTTGTATTATTGGATGTAGTCCAATGCTCTGTGCTGTCAAAGTCTTTTGCAATCCCAACTCAGTCATCCAGGGCATTAGTTATCTTTGCATCATCTACAAATTTAACAAACTTTTAAAATCCAAGTCATTGATAAAAACAGCATAGGTCTATTTTTTTTTTACCATATTTTGGAAGTTCTTTACTGGAGATTTTTTTGCCACATTGACAATGAACCTTTTATAACTATTCTTTGACTGTAGTCTCTTGGGTCATTCTGTATGTCACTATCTTTTCCACAAGGATTATTGATCAGTCCACATATAAGATCAGAGTATCCTTATCCCACCTCCTCATCTCACAAATGAATACTGGTCCTAGAACAAGGCTACATTTCCCACTCAGTGTTCTAGGGGTACTCCTGAAGAGTTGGAGATGATTCTCTAATGCCATCAGTTTGAAGCCTGACCAGTGTAAAAAAAAGAATGGAGATGGAAAATCTTTGTCTGTCATCTCAAACCCAGTTGAAATTATCCCTCCTCCTAGACTCTTTGATGGCATCTCTGTGGATTCCTCCCAAGATTATCAACTGAGGATTGTTCGAATAGTTTTCAGAAAAGGGTATTTAAGAAAGTAGCATGGTAAGAGTAATTACTATAAAATATCCCAGGAAAAGTGTGACACATTCTCCCCCAAGTACATACAGATTCCAGGGGAAAGTAAGCTAACTTAGATAACACATGTAGTAAAAGAGTAACTCATGGCTCCTTATTGTTGATAAACTTTCCAGTTGGTTGGGTGCTCAAGAAATGCCTATTGTAATGTCTTTTCTGGGCTCCTCTGGGAGACAGTGATTTACTTTTGAATTGTTCCTGGCTCCCACTGAAGATACTTCAATTACCTGATTCAAGGATGTTCTTAGGATACTGAAGGGAATATGAAGAGTCAAGTATCCTCAAAGATCAAAAGGGTCAAGGGTAAGAAGACTTAAGTGAAGGCCTCCTTCTTCCCTAATATACTCTTCCCTACTGCCCAAGATAATTTCTCCTTGGGAGTTTATAGGAAAGCTCTCTTGTGATCTACTTGCTTAAATTCCCCGCTTACAGCTAACTCAGTGCTTTTATACAAGTCCCGGAGGGGATACTGAAATCACTCATCCAGTTGAAACAGACTTCTTGTCTGGTATACTTTCACTTTGTCTAATGGCTTCCAAAGGTTTTTTTTTTTTTAAGGGGCCCTGAAAAGGGCCTTTACTTTATTTTATTTTATTTTGCATTTTTGGGGGGGAGGGTAGTTGGGGTTAAGTGACTTGCCCAAGGTCACACGGCTAGTTTTTGTGTTAAGTGTCTGAGGCCGAATTTGAACTCAGGTCCTCCTGACTCCAGGGCCAGTGCTCTATCCACTGCGCCACTAGCCGCCCCTAAAGGGCCTTTATTTTAATGGGACTTAAGAGAGAGGGATGATTTTAGCCGCCGAAGCCTTAGAGGGTTAGACCACGTCCATGGCAGTGACTGACTTCCTCTTAGCATGCTCAGTGTAGGTGACGGCGTCCCGAATCACATTCTCCAGGAACACCTTCAGCACGCCGCGGGTCTCCTAGTAGATGAGCCCCGAGATACGCTTGACGCCGCCGCGCGGAGCCAGACGGCGGATGGCAGGCTTGGTGATACCCTGGATGTTGTCCTGGAGCACCTTCCTGTGCCGCTTGGCACCCCCTTTGCCAAGCCCCTTGCCTCCTTTGCCACGACCAGACATGGTAAACAACAATCACGACCAAACGTTCCCAAAGGTTTTTTATACTTCATCTAAAACCTATGATTGGGACTGATTGATTAAGCATCTTATCACTTTAAGTGAATTTATTTAATCATCATGTTTTCAATAATGCGATCTACTTTATCAAAATATTTGCCATAAACTCCATTAACTATATCCACAACAAGCCACATTCTAATTGTTAATAATCCTTTAAGAAGGGGAAGAAAGAAGAAGGAGGAGAAGACGTAAAAGAAGCAAGGAAGGAAGGAAGGGCCTGTGATTAGCTTGACTTGATCTTGATGAAGTCATACTGGCTCTTTATGATCACAGTTTCCCTATATAAAGCTTTGCCAATCACCTCTTTAATGATCCATTCTGGGATTTTCCCAAGATTCAAATATATATATTTGAATATATATATAGATATAGATAGATATAGATATAGATATAGGTATAGATATAGATAGATAGATATACGTATAGATTTAGACTTCATTCTCTTTCCTTTTTTTTTAGAGATACTACTTGCTCTTCTCCAATCTTGTCATCCCTCCTATTTTCCGTTGTTTTCAAGTACCATAACAACAGCTAACATTTATATAACTCTGACAACGTGCCAAGTGCTTTACAATTGTTTTTTCATTTGGTCCTCACAACACTAGGAGGTAGATGTCATTATTATCCCCATTTTGCAGATACAGAAATTGAGGCAAACAGAAATTAAGTGACTTACCCAGGGTCATGCAACAGGTCTTCCTGATTCAAGCAGCTCTTCATCCACTGGCCCAACAAACTGCCTCACATGTCACTAACAATAGCTCAGCTATCATCTATGCCAGCTTTTTCAGGTCTCAAAGATGTATTTCATTTCAATTAGGTGCCTCTCATTCATCAAGGATAACAAACTATTCTTTGAATGCTTCCTTGTTCATATCTCATGTATGTCAGAATTTTCATAATCATGCTTTTTTGGAATATCAAAACAAAAGAAAGAAGATCTGCAAAACTAGAGAGGTATCTGTTTATAGTTAAATAAATTAAAATTATATGACAATTATGGAATATTACATGAGGCAGCTAGGTGGCACAGTGGATAGAGTACTGAGCCTGGAGTTAGGAAGACTCATCTTCGTGAATTGCATTTTGGCCTCAGACAAGTACTAGCTATGTGATCCTGGGCAAGCCACTTAACCCTGTTTGTCTCAGTTTCCTCATCTGTAAAAGGAAAGAAATGGGAAACCATCCCATCATCTCTGCCAAGAATGCACCAAATGGTATCATAAAGAGTCAGACATGACTGAAAAACAACAAATGGAGTATTATTGGTCTATATAATGGATACTTTAATCAATGATAAATATGAGGAATTCAGAGAAACATGGCAAGATTTGTATGAGCCAATGCAGTGTGAAGTAAACAGAATGAACAGAATAATATACAAAATACAATTGGCAATATAAGTGAAAACAATATTAGATTGATATAGTCTATGTAAATTTTGATGCTAATGATGGTCAAAGAGAAGAGATGAGGAAATGACCTCTCTCATCTTCTTGAATATTTGGAGGCATAGAGAGATGGAATAATGTGTCAACTGACAAATAGTCTCTTTGACAGTTGATTATCTGTTGGCGATAACGGAAGACTCATTGGATCATAGGAGAAAGGGGGATATATAGAAATTATTGTGATTTAATAATGAAAGGTATAAGAAAACTATATAATTTTGAAAAGCATAAAACACCCCCCCACACACACATAGATCAGTCCATTTACCCTGCAGTACTAGGTGGATTGATATTTTTGTTTCTTTGATGCTAATCCAAAAAATAAGAAAATTTATTTGGTAAATATTTAAGAATCCCATTTCTCCCCTAAAACAAAACCCTCCACATGGAATAAAAAAACCCCCAAACAATGCAGTTAGAATTAAAAGACTTATAAAATACTTAACAAGTATATACTGCATAGTCCACCTGCTGCTGCCTTCAAGACCCTTGATTTAGAAGTTGCAACTTTATCTAGTCCTTAAAGACATAACCAAGAGATCCCACAGCATACTTCTGCAATTATGTTTGAATGTTAAATTACTCACATCATTGAGAAGTTCTACCTTGTATCTAACAGAAATCTTCCCAGCTGTAGTTTTCTACCATTCCTACCCCCAACC
Organism: Pseudocheirus occidentalis; assembly: GCA_028646575.1. Taxonomy (NCBI): domain Eukaryota; kingdom Metazoa; phylum Chordata; class Mammalia; order Diprotodontia; family Pseudocheiridae; genus Pseudocheirus; species Pseudocheirus occidentalis. The sequence continues at coordinate 287,171,734 of CM053593.1, read as the reverse complement.
CATGCCCCTGCCACCCCCACCTGGATTTGCTTAAAATATTGACCATGGCTTATGGTCTGGAGGATGGTGATTATTGTACAGAAGATAGAGATCAGTTCACATATAAATATTGTTAACTTGATTTGACTTTGAAATTGTCTATAAAATATGTGTGATGCTAGGTAGGCTTTTTTGGTAAGCTGGATTAGAGAACATGGGCAAAAAAATGTTAGTTTCAATGATAATTATCCTCATATTAGGAGCATGACTAAGCAATTTAACATTTTTATTTCCTTAACAGTTTATAAACTGCAAACATTAAACAAGTTTTTCAAACAACTGTAAAACTAATAGCAATAAAACTGAAAGAATAGTGGAATATTTAAACATGGGATACCTTTGGGGATTTATCATAATAAATTCTATTTTGTATAGTAAAGAAACAGTGGAGTAGAGGTTATATACAAGAGGCAAGTGAGGGAATTATTCCAACTACTGGCATTCTCCAACAAGGGAAGATGTGTAACTAAAGGTTATAAAAAGAACCATTCAATAATAGCTAATAATAATACCAAGCATTTAGATAGCACTTTAATGTTTGCCAAATGGTCTGCAAATCCTATCTTATTTCATCCTCACTTCTACCCTGGGAATTATTGTAGATAGACAGTTCATTTAAAATGTAGCTTCTAGACTTTATTGGATCCATCTGTGAGTTTGCCCCATCTATTACAGCTTTGCATGCATTCCCTTGGTATGATATCTTTTTAATTCACTCTTTTTTACTCTTAGGTCTTTTCAAGATTGTGACTGATAGAGAACCATATCACACAATGGGTGACATTACAAGAGCAGTTTATATTGGCCCAAGCCGGCTGAGTCACCCTTGCTTCTACCATCAGAAGGACATAAACTTGGGCAATCTCACCATCAGTGCTGGTGAATCCATCATGCTCAACTCCATCGAAGAAATTAACGGGGAAATGATGGTGAACTGTGGAGTGGTAAGGGACAGTCAGAATCATTCATTTACCATACCCTTTTCACAAGAAGGAGAGTTCTATGAGTGTGAAGATGAACATATGTACACTCTAAAAGAGATTGCAGAGTGGAAGATTCCAAAGAGCAGAAAACGGATTGTGAAATCTATAGATATTTCCAATAAGTGGAACTCCATTTATCCACTGCCTAAGGATTTTGATGGTTTGCTTAGTCTCACACCTGTCTATGAAATACAGGCAGTGATGAAATGTAAGTATTTGCTGAGGCTAATGTCCTATGAACTTGGACACTATGTACATCAATGTAAACAGTACATCTGTTTATCTTAGCATGGGAAAAGATAAACAGATATATAAGAAATGGTCATGTGCATTCACTGATTACATTCTGGTGGAGAGGTCAAAATAATTTGCAATATAAAGTAGATCTAGGTAAGTAGAAAAGAGAAATACATAGTACTATTTTGAGGTATGAAGTGAGAAAGAAAAATTTTAGTTTGGGGCAGTAGAGAAGGCCTCATGGAAGAAGTATCGTTTGAGTTGGTTCTAGAAGGACAGGCCAGAATATAAAAGGTTGGGATAGGGCTGAAGAGGATGTTCAAGTATGTTAGAAACATTTTTTAATTTGCTCTTTGTGTCACTCTATAATCTGACCACATATGGCTTTGCTTATGCTGCACCCATGCCTAGAATACATTCCCTCCTCATCCCTGCTTCTTAGAAACTCTGGCTTCCTTCAAAACTGAGCTACAGTACCTTACCTATATAAAGTACCTTACCTTATATATAGGTATCTTAACTGTATAAGACTTTTCCAAATTTTCCACACACTCAACTACTATCATGTCCCCTCCATCATAATTATCTAGTATTTGTTGTTGTTCAGTTGTGTCTGACTCTTCATGATCCCATTTGGGGCTTTCTTGACAGATACTAGAGTAGTTTGCCATTTCCTTCTCCAGCTCATTTTTCACAGGTGAGGAACTGAGGCAAACAGGGTTAAGTGACCTGCCCAGGGTCACACAACTAGAAAACGTCCTAGCCCAGATTTGAACTAAAGAAGATGAGTTCTCCTGACTCCAGACCCAGTACTTCTATCCACTGTGCCACCCAGCTACCCAACCAAGAATTTACTTTGTATGTATTTTGCATTTATGCATGTGCATATATGTTGTTTTAATGATAGAATATAATCTTCTGAGGACATGGATTGCTTCATTTTGCTTTTATATCCTCAGAAACTCACACTTAATAAGTCGATTCAATCAGCAAATGTATATTGGCTGTTGTATCAGCAAGGCAATATTCATAATGCCAACAGCAACTATGAAAATGCTGGCATAGTTCTGAATCACAAAATATAGCAAATTCTCCATGTTGAAGACAGAAGCAAAATATTTATTCAGACATCAGAAAACCAAATCCCAACACCAGAAAATCAAATCAATTATAGCAACAAAGAAGTTAATACACCTTATCACCGCAGAGAGCAACATCATCCCAAAGCCCTCCCACAAACATTCACAAGCCTAGAGGTCTCCTTACCTGCATCCTCTCTTTTATATTTGGTCTATTATGGGGCAGGGAAAATCTTCAATTTCCAATTACCAGTACAGAAGCTAGGTGGCACAATGGATAGAGCTCTGGACCTGAGGTCAGGAAGATCTGAGTTTAAGTGTGACCTCAGTCACTTACTAGATTGTGACCCTGGGTAAACCACTTTTGCCTCAGTCTGCCTCAATTTCCACAGCTTTAGAATGAGAATAATAGCAACATACTTCACAGAGTTGTTACTAGGTTATAGAGTGTTCCAAAAGCAAGGCTGCGTAGGAGCCAACTAGAATTAGTTCTCTCTAGCCAGTTGAAAACTTTTAGCTTGAGTGTATACACCTCAGAAATTGGAGAAAATGAGAATAATGCTAATTAAACCTAAAAGTGTGTCTTGATTAGATTTTTTTTTTCTCCTGGAGAGCCAGGTATTAAAAACCTATCAGCACATGCCTGCCTGAAAGTCTTAGTGCAGACATTTGGGGCACCACCTTTATTTCTAAAATATTTTGCAGATCATAATGGGCCATAGAAATGTTTGTTGTAAACATCCACTTCTTGTCAGTCCCTGGGCTAAATGCTAAGGATATTAATACCAAAAAACGAAAACCTGAATGCTCAAGATACTTACATTCTAAAGGACAGCAGTTCCTAGAACTCAAAAGGTACTTAATATAGGTTTCTTGATTGATTAATTTCTATCTTCATCCATGTCCCAGTATTCTGACCAAACTAGATTGCACATTGTTTCCTGAACAAAATCCTCCACTCTCCTAACTAAGGTTTTGGTTCATTTCTCTCCCTATGATGCCTAGCCCTTCATAATTCAACTTTGTCCTACTTGTGAAATTCTACCCTGTCCTTCAAGGCCTAAGTCAAATAATATATCTTGGCTGAAATCTTTTTTGATTTCTTGCAATGAACTTATTATCTCATTTGATTTTTGTAATCATGTAAGGTAGATAGTACAGATATAATTACTCCCATTTTACAAATTAGGAAGCTAAAACTCAGAGAGGTTAAGTGATTTACCCAGTTTGGAAACCAGGTTTTTCCTATTTCCAAGTCCAATGCTTTATCCACTAAATATGGTACTTATCCCTTTCTTGTACCTATTTGTGTATTTTTCAGAACTATTTTTGTATTTATCCCTCAATATATTGTTGTTTTTCAGTCATGTCTGACTCTTTGACCCCATTTGGGGTTTTCTTGGCAGAGATACTGGAATGGTAAGCCATTTCCTACTCGAGATCATTTTACAGATGAGAAACTGAAGCAAACAGAATTAAGTTACTCGCCCAGGGTCACACAACTAGTAAGTATCAGAGGTCAGATGTGAACTTAGGAAGATGAGTCTTTCTAACTTCAGGCCTGGCATTCTATCCACTGTGCTATCTAGCTGCCCAAAATTAACATGTAGATTCTTTTAAAAGTAGGAATACAACTTACTCATCTTTTTTAATCTTCCGCATTACTTAGCATATCACCGTGTCTACAGTAGGTACAAAGTTTCTTTGATATCCTTCAGTATCTTTTTATGTGCCCCTTTCTTACATCAGTGTCTTCTATCCTCAAGATTTCTGATGTTTTCATACTGATCTTGATACTTCTTGTCTTCAAGGAAAATATTCTGATGAAATAAGTTATCCTGAGATATTATTAGTCATAATTTCAAGGAGTCAGTTCAAAAGAGAACTGAGTGGAGGAAACTTTGCTTATCTGAAAGGAATGACTCTCTAAGAGTTGAACAACAGGGTCTGTTATCTGGATAGGATACATTCTTTTTGGGAAAAGAAGCCTCTTGGCCTTTTTAAACTGACCATTCTTACTTTTCTCTTGCAAAAACTTGCTGAGGATTTCTTGAATATCATTTAAAATTTTTTGAAAAAATATAAAATAATTGGTGCGGACATTTTCTGGATATTTTAAACAGTAAGAGTGTCAAAAAATGTTACATACCTACAATTATTTAGCTGGAATAGATGATAACAAATCTATTTGAAAAGAGTTATATTTTAGGAAAGTATGAATTTGCCTCAGAGAAAAACAGGATTTCATAGAAGAGCTTATTATTTAACATGAAAGGATTCTGAAATTACAGTAAAATTTTGCCTACAATGCCCAAAGAATGAAGTAATTTGGTTAATTGAGTTGGGGGTTGACAGTTGCAGAATAGCTGAAGTAGAAGGAAAAAAAAATTTTTTTTTGTTTTTTAGAGGGGGGAAGGCAGGGCAATTGGAGTTAAGTGACTTGCCCAAGGTCACACAGCTAGCAAGTGTTAAGTGTTTGAGGCTAGATTTGAACTCAGGTTCTCCTGACTCCAGGGCCCATGCTCTATTCACTGTGTCACCTATCTTCCCCTTAGAAGAATTCTTAAAGACCAAGAAATCTAGTTCACCACCTGATGCAAAGTGGCCTCTTTTGTCTTATTGAAAATATTAATAAAATAAATAATCCATTTTCCTGCCTTAGTAAATACAGGATTAAGAGCACGTTCCAATTTTCCTTTGATTCAAGGTTTTACAGTATAATAATTCAGGACATCCATAATCTAGTGATATAGATATTAGGACAGTATAAGATGAGTCTTATTTAATACTTACTCCAGCTTGAAGCTCCTTCTTCTATCCTCCTCCCTCTCTACTCTCCTTTAAAATCTTAATATTAATGTATTTTCATTTGCTTTCATTGAATCTTAAGGTGGCTCTAGAGAACCAAGGGATTTTAAAGACTATTTAGCTCATTTTACACACGAGAAAAATGAGGTTCAGAGAATTTAAGTGACTTTTCCATGACGACACAACCAGTAAATATCAGAGTCAAGATTTGAGTCTAGGTCTTGTTAATTCCAAGTTGAGCATCATGCCACACTACTACTACAGTTAATTTATTTCTTCATTACATCTGCCCCCTCAAACTGAGGGTTGTGAATGAAATTGGACTCATGGAGAAAATGTAAAGTTGTCTTTTTTTTTCTCTGAGCACTAGGCAGACTGCAAGCTTCAGCACTTTGTTCAATAGCATTGAATAAATATTTATCAAACAAGAACTATGCCCTGGGAGAGATAGAAAAAAAATTAACAACATGTGGCCTCTACCCTCAAGGGTCTGAAATTCCAGCAAGGGAGATAAATTTGTACAGAAATAATTATTGTACTAGTTAAAACATGATGAATATACAAGGTGATAGGAGTTCAAATGAAAAGGAATGTCAGTAAAGGCTAGAGGAATCAAAGTAGGGTTCATAGAGGAGGTAGCATATGAGGTGGGCACTGAAAGATGAGTAAGATTTCAACTAAAAGAAAGGGGTGGTTAGAGTATCCAACATCAGAAATGGTAGGAAAGCTTTTCTCATTCAGCTGGCCAAGATGCCAAAAGGGAAGAAGGCCAAGGGGAAGAAGGTGGCTCTGGCCCCTGCTATAGTAAAAAAGCAGGAGGCCAACAAAGTGGTAAATCCTTTGTTTGAGAAGCGTCCCAAGAACTTTGGCATTGGTCAGGACATCCAGTCCAAAAGTACTCGATTTATCAAATGGCCTCGGTACATCAGACTGCAGCGTCAAAGGTCTATCCTTTATAAACATTTGAAGGTCCCGCCAGCAATTAACCAGTTCACCTGGCTTTGGATTGTCAGACAGCTACTCAACTGCTTAAACTGGCTCACAAGTACAAACCAGAGACAAAGCAAGACAAGAAGCAATGGCTGCTGGCTCAGGCTGAACAAAAGGCTACAGGCAAAGGAGATGTCCTTACTAAGAGACCATCTATCCTCAGAGCAGGTGTTAACACTGTTACTACCCTGGTAGAAAACAAGAAAGCACAGTTGGTAGTGATTACACATGACGTGGACCCCATTGAGCTAGTGGTCTTCTTACCTGCCTTGTGCCAGAAAACGGGGGTTCCTTACTATATTATCAAAGGTAAAGCAAGACTTGGTCCCTTAGTTCACAGAAAGACCTGCACGAACATTGCCTTTACACAGGTTAACCCTGAAGATAAGGGAGCCCTGGCTAAGCTGGTAGAGGCCATCAAAACCAATTATAACAACAGACATGATGAGATCCATCATCACTGGGGTGGCAATGTTCTGGGTCCAAAATCAGTGACTCGTATTGCCAAGATAAAAAAGGCAAAAGCTAAGGAACTTGCAACCAAATTGGGTTAAATATATATTTGATTTTTCCCCTATGTAAAAATAAAAATTTAAACAAACAAAAAAAGAAGTGGTAGGAAAATGCAGGATACGTACAATGGATAGTTAGTATTACAATCTATTTTGTCTTCTGAATTCAAAGAAAATGGAGGCATGAGAAACCTCATTTAGAGTACCTGGGGAACAGAGACTCTCACAATTTTCCCCTATAGTAGACTGAAATAGATAGAAAACTAAAGGAGTTAGATGGAAATCCATAAACTAACTATGAATACTAAATATGAACTAAAATATGTTAATGGAGGACAGTGGAATCTCAAGTATATTGACCATAATTAGTATTTTACACTAAATAAGTTACTAATGTTAGGTCACTATTTTACTTCATTTCCTTATTTTTTGATCCAGATCTATGATTTCATGCACATAGTGAACTCTCAGTGTGGAAACTATTCACCTATAGGACTCAACAACTTCCTTGAAATGTATAGTTTCAGAGAATTGCCTGGTGTAATAAGAGGTCTTTCTGACTCCAAGGTCAGCCTTCTTTCAACTGTATCATCACGTCTCCTACTTCAGTTAATTTAGGTGGCATAAAAGTGAAAAACTCCCAAAATGGTTCATGAAAAACAACTTCCTTGCACTGGATCTATGTGTCATTAAAGACTGAAAAACAAAAACCTTAATTTTATTAATTTGTGCAAAACTTATGAAAGTATCATTTTGAGGCTTGATTACATAATTATTATAGTAATATAATAGCCCTTTGAGATCTGGGTTCTTTAAGAGATGATTCTTCATGTAAAAAGTTGACTTTATGATTTATAACCTAAGATCTCTGGACCTTACCATCTACTACAGTGATGAGCCCTTAGGACTTCTGGGCTTCCCATCTACCCTGCAGGTGAACTTTCTTTTATGCTTCATTTTCTCCAATTAGAAAGTGAGCTTCATAAGAGCAGGGATTGTCTTAATTTTCCTAATTATATCCCCAGCACTAGGCACAGTGCTTGGTACATGGGAAGTACTTAACAAATGCCTTTTCATTCATTTATGGCTTTCTACCTTGCCACACTTGAAATACCAATTCCAGAATTACACTTGCAACAGGATATATTTGCAGAAAAGAACAGTTTTGAGGAATCTCTCTCTTGCTCTTCCTTCCTCACCCTCACCCCCAACCTCACCCCCATTTTGTGGCATCAAAATCATCCCTTTCTATGATCCTTTCTTCTAACAGGTGCAGGAAGTATCACTGGTCATGTGTTGTTGGTGATTTCTCCCACACACCCCCAATATCATTGGAGTTGACATTCTGACTTACACTGATGACTTTTAGAAAGAATGGGTCATTTAGTCTGCATCTCTAATCTCTGACCCATTGCTTTAGACTGCAACCTTATTTCTTGTATACATATCCAAACAAAAGAGGTTATGCTTTTCATTCTCTGAAATATCTATCATATTCCCCCCTTTTTTAACTTTTATTGCCATTATTCTAGTATAAGCGTTCATCATTGCTCACTGCTTAATACAGCTTTCTAAGAGGTGCTCCTACTTTTCTCCCTTTCCATTCCCCTTCAATCCATTTTTCATACCTCAATGAGATCAATCTTCCACATTCATGTATTTGTTCACATTCTAGAATATAAGCTCTTGAGGGCAGTAAACATTTCATTTTTGTCTTTGTATCTCAGTTACCTAACACCTGATACATAAGAGGTTCCTAATAAATGCTTATGGATTCATTGAACAATTGATGGATGTCACCAAGTTTTGTATGAGCCTCTCTTGTCTACTAAGTGAAGTCCAAATTATTTTGCTTGGCAATCCAGGCCCTCCCCAGATGAATTGCCATCTACCTTTCTAAACTTGAGTCATTCTCTCACATATGTTTTATGTTGTGGTCAAACTGGTTTCCTCTCTTTCCCCTTTGACTTTGTTTATCTCCCATAGTTCCTAGCACAGGGTAGGCACTTATTAAATGCTTGTTGACTGATTTTCTAGTTACATAGCTTGCAATTATTGTAAGAATTTTGTCTTATTTAATTTTATATATGCCCCATGACTTAGTACAGTGCTCATTATATAATTAATACAATTGCTTGAATTTGTAGACAGTGCTGTTGGATTTCTGACCAACTGAACATATGGTTTTTTACTACCAGTCTTTAACATTGCCAAATAATACTCCATTAACTGTCCTCTACTGTGTGAGGGTGGTGAGTTAAAAATCATGTCAATTTTACAGTTTTCACAAGTCTGATGAAATAATAACAAATAAAAAGAAACACTTATTAAATGCCTACCATGTACCTGACACTATGTTAAATGCATTGCAAATATTATATCACTTGATCTCATTTGAAAGATAATAGAACTCTTTGGTACAGTGGAAAAAGTACTGGATTTGAAGACAGATGAGCTAGGTATGGTTATCTACTGTGCCACTTACTACCTGTGTGATTATGAGTAAATTACTTTAACTCTCTGGTCCTCAGAGATAAAATAAAGGAATCAGATTGGATGACATTTGAGGTCCCTTCTTTCTTTATACCTAGGGCTTAGCATTAAAAATTCATGTTCACCTTGTTAGGTGTTGAACACAATTACATTTTTTTTGAACAGTCACCAATTCCTAAATCTGGGTTATGGGTTGGTTCTCTCACTAAAGGAGCTAGAGAATGAAGCATACTTAGCTTAATAATAATGAAAGCAGAAGATATGATGGGAATAATATCTAGGATATTTTGAATATATTCACCTGTCTCAAATTGAGATAAATCTGAACAAGATGGAACTAGGAGAAACTAGAAGATATAAGTTGTTCATAAAAAAAAATTGAGACTAAGTAGATATGTTCATGCGCAAATGCCCCATGAATTTCAAATGAAGATGTAAGAAGAATCTAGAACTCAGCAATTATGAATGAGACTGATGAATCAATATAAAAAGAGAAGTGAAATGTAACTGGTATGCCTGGCCAGGAAAATTCACAGAGCAATTCAAAAATGGAGATGGATTTTATAAAACTATTTTTGAGTAGGTAAGCATTGAGGAAATGATAAAGAAGTGAACTCTTCAAATGAGAGTATTGAAAAGACATAAGAAGTGATTTATTTAAAAACAGAAGGAACTGGAGGTTGAGAGAAACTGCAGCACTCGATGTAAATTAAGTTATAAAAGTTTCTTAGGAAAAAGAAGGCAGCATAAGAAAATGAATTTCTTGCCTCCAAGAATTAAAAGAGAAAGTTTCTCCCTGTATTTGTAGTCTTATACTTTTAGGGGGCTGTAGGGAGAAGACACTATCACACTGAATGAGGATAAGCAGTTTAACTTAACCTTGAAGTCTTGGAGGAAAGACCAGAATGGGAATCAATTTACAATCATGATCATAAACTTGAAAACTCCAATCGGATTTTTCAAACAACAAACTATCAAGATATTTTAGACTTAAATGTTTTCTTTGTTGAGAACATTTCCAGATGCTACATTGCCTAAAAATATATTTCCTTGATACCTAGATAATTAAAGCTAGTGTCCAAAGACTCTCCCTAAAATCTTTTTTTTTTGTTGTTCATTTAGTCATATCTGACTCTTTGTGGCCCCACGGACCACTATCTCATGAAGTCTGTCCAAGCTCATGTTTGTTCTTTTCTTTTTTCTTTTTTTATATATAAATTTTTAAAATTTGTTTTCTTGTTTACATCATTCATTTCCATGACATTTTTGAGTTACAAATTTTCTCCCCGTCTTTCCCCAACCCCCAACCCCAAAACAGCGATCCCACTGTGATGCCCCTCCCCCAAACTGCTCTCTTTTGTGCCCTCCTCCAACACCCCTCTAACTTTCTGATAGGGCAATGAGAGTCTCCCTACCCCAGTCCCTGTATATCTTAATTCCTAGTTGCATGTATTACAGAGCTTTAAATTCTAGATTCTTTCAGTTCCTCCCTTGTCACCCACCCCCACTGGAAGGACAAGCAATTCAATACAGGCTGTGCATGTGTAATTACACAGGACATCTTCACAGTGGACATATTGTGACAGTCTGATCATATGTCCCTCCTTTCAATCCCACCCCCCCCTTGTTCTGTTCTCTGTCCCTTTATTGAAGTGTGTGCTTCCAGCAACTCTCCCCCAGACCCTGCCCTCCCCTCTGTCATCCTACCTCTCATCCCCATTCCCCCTACTCTCCTGTGTGGCAAGATACCCAGTTTAGAGTTTATGTCATTCCTTCCCTAAGCCAGATTCAATGAGCATAAAGTTGACCCTTTCCCTTTTGCCTTCCTGTTCTTCCCCTCCGTTGTAACAGTTATCC
>CM053593.1:287126662-287160236 GCA_028646575.1 Pseudocheirus occidentalis | reverse complement strand
CCCAAGACCACAATCTGAATCTAGGCTGCTCAACACAAGAGCACTTAGCCTCTGAATGACCTCACTGCTTTTCTCCCCCCAACTTAGCTTAGTTACACTGACCTTTCATTTAGTCCTTATTTCTTCTGGCTTGATAAATCTGGAAACTGCCACAGCTGCTGCTGATCTTGAAGGCTCCAGCTGTGGCTTGTCCTGCCTGCCCCAGGGGCCAAGCCATGGTTTCAGGAAGGGCTGGTTTTGGTTCCCAGTGCTGCCATGGGCCCTTCCTGCCAAGCTGCCTTCAGTGGGAGATGTGTTTTCTGTATTTTTTTGGTGAGTTTTGGAGCCCTAAAATTTGTTTAGAGTCATATTTTATGGGTACTTGAGGTGGCTATGTGTGAACTGCAGCGTTTTCCTGCTTCTACACTGCCATCTTGGCTCCTCCCCAAAAAATATTCTTACTGTAAAAATTCTTACTAAAAAAAATCCAAAACCACTCAGACAGGCAATTTATTAAGCCTGTAGCATGGCAAATGGTTTACATAGTTTACACAGGATATACATTTGTGGAAAAATCACTGTTGGGAATTCACCTCTTTTTGGAGTTGTTTTTTTTCCCTCTTTTTGTCCATCATTTTGAAATCATTATAAATAAATTAAATTCTCATGTATAGCTAAAAGGACTGAGAGGTGACCTAAAGATATCTTAGAACTAAGTTTACCCTAAGTTAAGCCATTTGAAGAACCTGTTGTTGCTTGTGATTCAACCTTTTTTTTCCCCTTACTTGAGTCAGCTGCCTTTACATTTTTCCTAAAACTATCTCTTTTGTATATTTTACTATATTTGTCTGTGATTTCAATGAAATGGGCACGCTTTTTCTGCTCAGATTGATGTGGTTACCTATAAAGAGGGTTAGGGTTGCTCTGGAGACCTTAGAATACCAACAGGCCAGGTCCTGCTGAATGAATTTAACTCAAGTCTTCTTTCAGCCAAAGAAAAGTAAAGTTTTATTGAAAGTTCACCATATTGGGTAGACTCTTCAGGAGCCTAGGTATTTGTAAGGCTTGCATTGGGCAAGCAGCCAGAATAGGTTTGTCCTTGGTCATTCTATGGCACTCTCACAGAGCAAGTCTGTACTAAGCCATTCTATGGTGCTCTCACACCACATGGAGGGAAGATGGGATCTTATAGACAGAAAGGTTGTAGGAATCTAGGGATGGTAGTTTGGGGAGGTCTTCACGAGGAGTCAATGAGGTCAGACTCCGGTAATGAGTGTTTAAGTGTGGGAAGTTGCTGGAGGCTACCTGGACCTGATAGACAATGGTGGGCTAGGCCAGTTCAAGGGTGGGAAATTGCTGGGCAATAGGGCTAGCTAAAGATTTGGGCAGAGCCAAATTTGCCTATGGCCTCAGGCAAATTCCTTACATGGGAAGATTCAAGGAGAGCTCAAGGGGCTCCCAGAACCTGCATCTCATTAAGATCACAACTCACTGCTTCTCATCCTGTGCACTTCTTATCCATATTCTCCAATAGATCCTGCAGAAAAAAACCTGTCAATGTATGCTTCATTCTTTGGACTTGTGCCTGGCACTTAATAAATATGCTTTGATTGATTGATCTTTACATTTTGAATATACTAGTTGGTGTAGTATTTGGGCTGTCCATAATTTGTCCATTGCTCCTTCTAGTCATACATTTCCCTAAAGATGTCTTTTATACCAGTTCTTGCAAATACATTATTATTAGAAATACACTTTAGACTAATTTTACCACCCATATATCTTTCTATTATCCTCTGGAGAAATTGCAACTGTGATTTTCCAGAGATTGAATGTTCCAAGACTTTCAGAGCAATAGAATCCAAGAGAGCATTTATTTATGAATAGGTCATGCTGTAAAAGGCAGTATAAAAGTGAAGAAAGTATTGGACTTGAACTCAGTAGAGATCTGGATTTAAATTTCACCCCTGATACTTCTTATTTGAGTGTCATTTTCTCTATCTGCAAAATGAAAATAATTATGCTTATGCTGTTTTGAAGATTTAAAAAAATGAGAAAGTTTATAAAACATTCTATAAACTATAAAGTGATACATAAATGTCATCAATCATTATTATGAAAGCCTTATTATGTTTTGATGCTTTCTTCTTCCTCCACCAAAGGGAATATCTAGAAGAATAAAAACTATGTATAGTTAAGTTCAAGCTCAACAAAAAAAAAATGCTAAGGGCAACAAAAAGAATTTTTTAAAAGCTTTTTTTAGATAAAGAGAAGGACTGAAGCAATTGTACCTTTGTTGTTGGTAGATAGTGTAATGTAAATTGTTGACCAAAAGAACATGCAACTATGCATTTCCTATTTTCTTTCTTTTCCAAAAGGGAGAATTGTTTTAATATAAAAAACAGTGGATTAAGAATCTGTGTGGAGGGAATTGAAGCTCAGAAAAGATGAAAAGGTAGCAAAAGAGCACTTAATTACCTTAAGTCTGCCTTAAAATTGAATTCCAGAGTACTGAAAGATATTGTAGGTGTTATCTCAGAACCATTGATAGTAATCTTTAAAAGTCTTAGGGAAATGAAAAGTTTGTGAAGATCAAAACAGATAAATGTACGAATTTCCAAAACAGAAAGGAGTGAAATTTTGAAATATTTTATCCAAGATGTCAAACTCTGACAAAATTCTAGAAGTGCTTTACTCACAAATAATTGCTTTATTAATGAAGGTTTTTTAGGACTTAAAAAACAATTGATTATTAGAAACCAATATGGGTTCACTAAGAACAAGTCATATTGGAATAATGCCATTTTCTCATTTTATAGGACACAGACTATAGTACATCTAAAGGATGTCATAAACAGTATACTTTTAGCAAAGCATTTGAATTAAGCCTTCTAAGATATCCTTGTTAATGTGGTAAAATGTGAATTCAATGATATTTGACTTTCAAATTGATTAAGAAACCATAAACAAGTTAGACTAAGCTAAAAATGGAGTGACTGGGAATACTATCCTTGACCCTGTCCTGTTCAATCTTTGTATTGTTGACTAGGATAAAGATTTAATAGATATGCTTATCAGATTTAAGGATGACACAAAGCAGAGAAAGTTAATATCCTAGATGACAGAATCAAAACTGGAAATGATTAGAAATGATTCCAGTAATAGACTGGAATGTTGAAGAGAAATCAGTGAGATAGGGGCGGCTAGGTGGCGCAGTGAATAGAGCACCGGCCTTGGAGTCAGGAGTACCTGAGTTCAAATCTGGCCTCAGACACTTAACACGCACACACATAGAAACTAGCCGTGTGACCTTGGGCAAGTCACTTAACCCCAACTGCCCTCCAAAAACAAACAAACAAAAAAAAAACGAGAAATCAGTGAGATGAAATTTAACTAGGATAAATGTGCAGCATTTAGATTTTAAAGATTTAATTATACAAATATAAATTTAGGGACCTTAATGTCTGTTCATATGAAATAGTTCCTGATGACCTTAGATGGCTGTAACCTTGTTAAGTGTCAATAGCTTGATGCAACTATTAACCAAAGCTAATGTGATCTTCAAATGCATAATAGAAGTATAGCCTTCAGATCACAAGAATCCATTCTGTACTGATATAACCATGGAAACACATCATGAAACGAATAGGGGAAAGAACTAGAATTATTTGGTTTAGAGAAGAGATGACTAAAAGAGGAGGCAGATATGACAACTGCTATCAGTATTGAAGGACTTATTCAGCATCCTACTGTTTAGAATTAGAAAAGACCTTGCTATTTGTTTATTCTAATCCTTTGATTTCATTGGTTGGTTGTCCTTCATCTCAAAGGGGACCAATATGACATCACAATGCTAGAGTTAAGTTTCAGTGTCTCCAATCAATTTGAGCTCAAAATGCTCTATCACAGGTTGGGCACAAATAGTTTGTATGAATATTTGGGGTGGATTCTCCAAATTTGTTCATCCTGCATTTCCTTTTAGCTGTTTCAATTCTGCTTTGCTCGTAGAACATAGCATCTTTTCTGATGTGGGCATGCCATGCTGAGTGGTCCTATGCCAGGGTCTCCCATGTTACATAATCAGTTCCAAAGTTCTTAAGAGAGATCTTGAGAGTGTCTTTGTATTGCTTCTTCTGACCACCATGTGAACATTTACACTGTGTGAGTTCTCCATAAAACAGTCTTTTTGGCAAGTGTAGATTTGGCATTCAAACAGTGTGGCTAGACTATCAAATTTTCACTCTCTGCAGTAGAGTTTGAATGCTTGGCAGTTCAGTTTGAGAAGAGAACTCAGTGTCTGGTACTTTATCCTGCCAGGGGATCTTCAAAGTCTTTCTAAGACAATTCAAATGGAAGTGATTCAGTTTCCTGGCATGGTTATGGTAGATTGTCCAGGTTTTCAGGCATACAACAATGAGTTCAGCGCCATGTTTCTGTTGACCTTTAGTTTGGTAGTCAGTTTTATACCTCTTCTCTCCCATACTTTCATTCTGAGCCTCCCAAACACTGAGGTAGCTCTGCCAATGTGTGAACCAACCTCACAATCAATGTGTACATCCCTGGGAAGTACACTACCAAGGTAAATGAACTTATCCATGTATTCAAAACTTCTCTATTTCATGATTTCATAAAGAAGGAATTAAGACCTAGAGAGATAAAGTAAATTGCCTAAGGCCACACAAGTACCAAATAGCTTTAATAGGTTGAGTTGAAACCAGAGGGTGGGTCTTGGACTAGCAACTGGAAGTTAAATGGAGGAAGATGTCAATTCGCTATAACATGTAACTTTATAACCAGAGCTAGATAACTGATAAAGCTACCTTGTGAAATACTAACTCCTTCTTAGTATCCACTAAAGCAGGAATTCTTAATCTGAGGTCCACAACCCCCAAAGGCTCTTGGATATATTTCAGGGGGTCTATGAGCTTGGATGAGAAAAATATACATTCTTACGAACTTCTTTACACCCTTAGTAAAAATGTAGTACAATTGATTTTCTTTGTAATTCAATGTTGGGTTTTTAAATTTTATTTTATGCATTTAAAAAAATTTATTCTGAGAAGAGATCAGTAGGCTTCATCATAGTGTCAAAGGGGTCCATGACAAAAAAAAAAGTTAAGAATGTCTGGACTAGACATATTTAAGCAAAGGCCAGATGATCATTTGTCAGGATGTCATTTTGTTGTTATTCAGTTGTGTCTGACCATAGCACATGAGGCCCTTTTATCCTCTGTTATCTCTCAAAGTCTGTCAAAGTTCATGTTCATTGATTCTGTGATACTATCTATCCATCTCATTCTCTAACATCCTCTTTTCCTTTTGACTTCAATCTTTTCCAACATGAGAGTCTTTTCCAATGAGTCTTGTTCCCTTATGATGTGGCCAAAGTATTAAACTTTAGTTCTTAGTATCTGACCTTACAGTGAATAACCTGAATTAATTTCTTTAAGTATAGACTGATTTGACCTCCTTACTATAGAAGAGAGTAATGAGTTGGATAGTAGACTGGATTAGATCTG
This sequence comes from Pseudocheirus occidentalis, assembly GCA_028646575.1. Taxonomy (NCBI): domain Eukaryota; kingdom Metazoa; phylum Chordata; class Mammalia; order Diprotodontia; family Pseudocheiridae; genus Pseudocheirus; species Pseudocheirus occidentalis. The sequence continues at coordinate 287,154,738 of CM053593.1, read as the reverse complement.
AGGAAGTATAAGGAAGTGCAAAGAACATGGGTCTTGGAAACAGGAGACCTGCTAATGGGCCATATCTTCCATTTTTAGCTCTTGTGAATTTAGACAAAGCACCTTGTTTTCCTGAGGCCTGGTTTCTTAATCTAAAAAAATAAGGATAGGTTGTAACAGCAGGAACTTCCTTGAGCTTGTACCCTGACCTCCTCCAATACCCATAAAAAATTACTCTAAACAAATTTTATAGCTTCAGAACCCACAAAATGGCAGAGTGAAATACATCTCCAGCTAAAGTCAGCCTGGCAAACTGAAAAGAAGGCTACATTGCACTGGACTGGGAGTAGAATACAGTCCCATGTAGGCCATGCCAGCAAAGACCAGCAGCACACACCAGCCAGAGCAGACCTCAGGAGACTGAATCACTAACCCACCATCCCCCAAAACCCCTGCAGCAGAGATAGCAGGGCAGTGGCTGCAGCTGCTTCTGGAGCTCCCAGCCCACAGATGGTGGGGGGACCAAGCAGCTGATCAAGAAGGCAATTGCAAGAATCTCTTTACTGGCACTGAGGCAAAATTCTCTTGCTTTGCCTTTCTTGGATCTGGGTCCCAGTCTTAGGTGGTGGTCCTAGGGTGAGGAGGAACACTGGTGTGATAGAGCTTGTGCTGGCTGTGGAGAAGGAATCCTCACAGTTCTGAGGTAGGTGCCTAGAAGTAGCTCTGACAACAGTTGCACAAAACCCCAGAAATTTGGGACACAGCACCCTTCACTCTGGAAGCAGAGTTGTACCATGGCAAAGAGCTCAAAAGTCTGGTAAGATGACCAAACAGAGGAAGAGAAATAAGTCTATAGAATCATTTTTGGTGACAAAGATCAAAACATAGAATCAGAAGGAGACAACAAAGTCAAAATTCCTGCATCAAAAGCCTCCAAGAAAAATATGAATTGGTTGCAGGCCATGGAGGAATTCAAAAAGGCTTTTGAAAATCAAGTAAGAGAAGTAGAGGAAAAACTGGAAAGACAAATGAGAGTGATGCAAGAAAATCACAAAAAAAGAGTCAACAGCTTGCTAAAGGAAACAAACAAAAAAAATTGAAGAAAACAACACCTTAAAAAATAGACTAACTCAAATGGCAAAAAAGGTCCAAAAAGCCAATGAGAAGAATGCCATAAAAACAGGAATTGGCTAAATGGAAAAGAAGTCCAAAAGTTCACTGAAGAAAATAGTTCCTTCAGAATTAGAATGGAGCAAATGGAAGCTAATGACTTTATGAGAAATCAAGATATTATATAACAGATCCAAAAGAATGAAAAATAGGAGATAATGTAAAATATCTAATTGGAAAAACAACTGACCTGGAAAGTAGATCCGGGAGAAATAACTTAAAAATTATTGTACTACCTGAAAACCATGACCAGAAAAAGAGCCCATCATCTTTCAAAAAATTCTCAAGGAAAACTGCCCTGATATTCTAGAACCAGAGGGTAAGATAGAAATGGAAAGGATCCACCCATTGCCTCTTGAAAAAGATCTGCAAAAGGAAACTCTTAGGAATATTATAGCCAAATTCCAGAGTTCCCAGGTCAAGGAGAAAATATTACAAGCAGTCAGGAAGAAACAATTTGAGTACTGTGGAAACAGAATCAGGATAAAACAAGATCTAGCAGCTTCTTTTTTTGTTGTTGTTTTTTGCCTTTTTGGAGGGCAATTGGGGTTAAGTGACTTGCCCAAAGTCACATGGCTAGTAAGTGTGTGAAGTATCTGAGGCTGGATTTGAACCCTGGTCCCCCTGACTCCAGGGCTGGTGCTCTCTTCACTGCACCACCTAGCCACCCATCTAGCAGCTTCTACATTAAAGGGTGGAAAGACTTGGAATACAATATTCTGGAGGTCAAAGGAGCTAGGATTAAAACCAAAAATTGTCTACCCAGCAAAACTGAGTATAATGTTCCAGGGGAAAATATGGTCATTCAGTGAGGTGGAGGACTTTAAAGCATTCTTGATGAAAAGACCAGAACTGAACAAAAAAATTGACTTTCAAATACAAGAATCAAGAAAAGTATGAAAATGTAAACAGGAAAGAGACATCATAAGAAATTTATTAAAGTTGATCTGTTTGGGAAAATAATATTTGTAACTCATGAGACTTTTTTCAGTATTAGGATTATTGAAGGGAATATATGTATGTATTTATATATGTGTAATATATGTATGTATGTGTATGTATATGTATGTATATATCTGTGTGTATATGTCTATATGTGTATATGTATGTATATATGTCTATGTGTGTGTATGCGTGTATATGTATACATAGACAGAGGGCACAGGATAAGTTGAATACGAAGCGATCATATCATATCTAAAAAATAAAATTAAGAGGTGAGAGAGGAATATATTGGGAGAAGGAGAAAGAGAGATATAGAATAGGGTAAATCATCTCCTATAAAAAACAGCAAGAGAAAGCTGTTACAATGGAGGGGAAGAGCAGGGAACTGAAAGGGAATAAGTCAACCTTACTTTCATTGGATTTGGCTTAAGGAGGGAATAACATAGACACTCAACTGAGTATCTTACCCTACAGGAAGAGTACAAGAAAGGGAGAGGATAGAAGGGAAGGCAGATTTGGGGAAGGGGTAATCAGAAGGAAACACTTTTGACAAGGGAAAGGGTCAAAGGAGAAAACAGAATAAATGGGGGGCAGGATATGGTGGAGGGAAATACACTTAATCTATCACAATATGACTACTGTGGAAATGTTTTGCATAACTACAAATATGTAACCTATATTGAATTGCTTGTCTTCACAATGGGGTGGGAGAGGAAGGAAGATGGGAGAAAATCTGGAACTCAGAGTTTTAAAAACAAATGCTAATAATTTATTTTCTGTGTGGAACTGGGAAATAAGACATACAGGCACTGGGGTATAGAAATCCATCTTGCCCTACAAGAAGGTAAGGGGAAAGGGGGTAAGGGTGAAACACCTGGAGGTGGGGGAATAGAAAAGTGGGAAGAATGGGGGAAGGAGTAATCAGTATGCTTCTCATCTTGGGATGGGGAGTAGGAGAGAGATGGGGAGAGAATTTGGAGCTCAAAATCTTGTGGAAATGAATGTTGAAAATTAAAATAAATTTAAATGAGAAAAAAATAAAGTACTTAAATAAAAAACAGTGGTAATACCTCTAGGCCTATTTGCTTTAAAGTGTTATTAGGAGGATCAAATGAGATAATATGTACTTAGAAAGCTATAAAGTATAGCAATTATGCTGAGATGATTAACTGTAATGGGTAATATCCTACTCATCTTTAAGATTCTGTGTATCTATAATCATAAGATTACAGACAACACAGGTCAGAGAGAAGGTAATTAGTTTTAATGTCAAGTCATTGGAATCTTTCATCCCTAGGATGAATTCTCAAATAGTACACAAAGACTTGTAAAACATTTAAGTTAGAAAAAAATCTGCGAGCCAGCCTGGTATATTGACTAGAATGCTAGCCTTAGATTAGGATGACCAGGATTAAGATACATATTAGCTATATGACACTGGTCATTTCATTGAATTTCAAAGTATTCTAGGTAAGACTCTATAAGAGTGTAAGTTACAAAAAAGGGAACATTTCCTTTATTAATAAAGGGAGTGTCCTTATCTAGGAGTTTCTCAAATTAGCGAAATCATAGGTCTAGTTTTTAACTCAATCCTTGTTAAAAAAAAAGTAGTTTGAAACTTACGATAGTTTGTGACAAAGCTTTTAGTAAATTCCAAACCAACCAGGCAAATGTCACCTGTGTAGATCATAAGCTCCTCAAGGGCAGAGATAGATTTTTCATTTCATTTTTCATTTTGTACCAGTACCTAATAGTGAATTTCAATAGCAGGCTCTTAATTACTGATTTTTGGTTTATACTGGTTGGAGACGAGAGGAAGAATTAGTTTTAAGATATTCATAGAAAAGAGAGGACTAGAGGAAATTAAAGATTAGGTAAAAATAACTTGACAATACATGGGAATCAGGAACTGTGAATTAAAAAGCCTTACAGAGAGATAGTAAATGTTTTTTCCAGTGAGTCAACAGAAAAAATTATTGACCTCAGAGAATTAAATTAGTTAACAATAAAATCCACATTGTTTTCATTTCTATGCATATATACATATACACATATATATGATGATTGAAGTCTATGCCTATGAATTGGTTTATATATATGTGTGTGTGTATATAAAATATCTGTGCATATATAATATATAGATATATGTATATGCATAAGGCAAATTATATGTGTGTGAATATGTATATGCATATTATATGTATGTATATGCATAATATGTATAATTTACCTTACCAAAACCTTGAACATTTAATTCATTTTTCTGAGAGTTTAAACCACATGTAGTGTTACTACTTTGATGGAGAGGGGAATTTTGCGGTTTTTAAATCACTTTTCAGTCACGTTCAACTCTTTATGAACCTGTTTGGGATTTTCTTGACAAAGATACTGGAGTGGTTTGCCATTTCCTTCTCCAGCTAATTTTACAGATGAGGAAACTGAGGCAACCAGGGTTAAGTGACTTTCCCAGGGTCAAATAGCCAGTTAGTGTCTGAGGCAAAATTTGAGTGTTTTTGACTCCAGGGCAGGCCCTCTATCCACTGTGCCACCTACCTGCCCTGGGAAGAGATTACAGTTCAGGTTCTCTTGGCTCCCAGTCTTTTGTTTAGCAGATTAATAGCAGTAATGAGATCACCCTATGTTAGCCCAATTAGTACATTTCATTCTAATACAGAGAGAGTAAGGCCAAGATCAGGATTATTAGCCTTGCTCAGTGGCAAGGCCACAACCTCTAGCTTTAAACTAAGAATGTTATTTCTCAGAGGTGTACCACAGTTACAGGAATTTGGGTGAGACATTCTAGATGAATTACTGTATGTCTCTCACCAGCACTGGGAAAATAACTTAAAGTAAATGCCCTGATGACAAATCAGTATCATTATCTTTGTTAGGTAACTTTATCATTAAAATTTGAGTTAGAAAATAATTATATTGTTATTATTATATCATAAGGAAATTGTGTTGTCATCATTGTAAAACAGCATCAATGTTATTATTATGTTCCAAAGAGGTAGCATTTTTCCTAGATCTTTCTTGATTTAATTCAAGTCTATTTTATGCATGGGAAAACTCAAATCCATACCTACTAAATGGCAAAAGAAAGTTCATACCAAGTCCATGATTGGCTCTAGAATGGAATTGACTCCAGAGGGCAAAGTCCTGTTTTTTTGACCTTCTTGTCAATATTCATGTCAAAATTCTACGATTCAAAGTCATCTTAGTAGCAGCAGATTGACAGAGTATCTGTGAACTATTGAAAATATAATTGAGGTCTGTCTGGAATCTTTTTCTGCATTTAAATGCTTATACTGTGGGACTTTGCAGTGATTCTCTTCATCATAAAGTAGTTTCTGGTGGGTCTGTTTGGGCTTTGGGGGCTTTATTTACTATTGTTTCCAAAGTATTACAGGATTTAGAACTACAAGGGATCTCAGAGGCCATTTAGTCTAATTCTCTTACTTTCCAAAGAAGAAATAGAGACCCAGGAAGGTTAATCGATTTGTTCAAGATTGTTATTGTACTTAGTAGTTGTCAGAGGTGGTATTTTTACTTAGGTCCTCTCACTCCACAGTGTTTTACTTTTTATAAAGTATCAGTGAATATGTCCCTACAAAAATTGATACAGAAATCAATAATGGTATAATGGAAATATAATGGTATAATGGAAAGAGAGTTTTCCCCTATAGTCAGGGGACCTGAGCTCAAATCCCCACCACTAATGATCATTATCTGGGTGATTTGGGGCAAGTTATTTAGGCTCCCTGAGACCAAGTTTTCTCATTTGTAAAATGAGGGGTTTGGTTATTTGGTCTCTGAGTTCCCTTCCAGGTCTATACCCATTATTCTATGATATAGACAGGTGTGCATGTTAACAAATAAAATTATATAGCATTCAGGATATACACATATACACATCCATACATATATGTATGGATGTGTATATGTGTGTATATTTGTATGTATATATGAAATAGGAAATTTGTATATGGTATTGGGAAGCACTCTAATGATATAGCATTACTAAAAAGTATGGCTAGGTCAAGTTTAAGCACAAACTTTCTTCTTTTTTTTTTTTTCCTTTTTCAGTCCGAAAGGATATAGTTCGTATTCTCTCTGATCTTGATGTGGAAGTTAAAGACATAACTGACTGTTATGATACTAAGTGTTTCCTTCAGCTCCTATCCACTGAAGATCTTTTTGAAATGACTACTAAGGAATTCCCAATGGCAGTTGAAGTAATAGAAGGACCTCAAGGGAATCCGTTGGCCAGAGGCTTATTGCAACCTGGAAAAACCATTATCATCCACAAAAAATACCAGGCATCAAGGATCTTAGCTTCAGAGATCAGAAGTGATTCCCCCAAGAGGCATTTCTTGATTCCAACTAGCTACAAAGGTAAATTCAAGCGGAGACCTCGGGAATTCCCTACTGCCTATGACCTGGAGATAGTGAAGAGTGATAAAGAGCAGCTCCATGTGGTAGCCACGAAAGGCTTTGATTCCCCTTATGAGGAGTTGTCATCTGTGTCTGTGGGGGACCAGTTTTTAGTTCAACGCTCACAGACCAGTGAAGTTCTGTGTAAGGGGATCAAAAAGGAAGTAGGTGTTCTGGCTTGTGAAAAAATCCTCAAAAAGGCCTATGAGCCTGTTCTTTTACCTCTATACATGGAAGGCAGCTTCATAGAAGTGATTCATGACAAGAAACAGTACCAGCTTTCCAAGTTGTGTGCTCAGTTTCGCTTGCCTTTCAATGTCAAGGTCTCTGTGAGGGACCTTTCTATTGAAGATGACATTTTGGCTGCCACACCTGGCCTGCAGCTGGAGGAAGAGATCACAGATTCTTATCTGCTCATCAGTGACCTTACTAACCCCAGTGAGAGCTGGGAGATTCCCGTCAGTCGCTTGGGCATGTCTGTCCAATTGGTTAGCAGTACAGTTGATGTCATTGATTCATTTCCAGTCCGAACCACTGTAGAAGAGATCAGTGAAGAACAGTATTACATGATGAGGAGGTATGAAAACCTAGCCTTACACCCACCACCTCGGCCCCCCAAAAAACCCTCCATAATGGAAAGGAAACCAGATTTTCTTGCTCCTCCCAAGCTAAATATCATGGATCCACCAAAGTCTCCCAAGGTAGGCCTATGTTTCTTTAACTTATCCCTTGAAGTGTCTACTGGAGGAGACTTCATTGCTTGTCTTTATTTAATTTACTTTTTGCTTACTTGCCTTTTCTTCTTGCCATATTTGAAATGAAGTTTTACGAGGCACATTAGAGGAATGAGCCCCTACAGAGCATAAGCTGCTACAGTCATGTATTTAGATGCTTAAACACGGGATGTTGTGTGAGGTTTCTGCTGAATTAGGAGTAACAGGGATGGCATTTGTATATAAGGACTCAAATTGCCATTTCAATGGTGGTTTTGGTAATTATGAGTGTTTTATAAGGTATCTTAACAGCAAATCAATTTCATTCTGGAAGCACTGAGTGTTTTCATCTAGGTAGTGTAGTTTTAATACTTTATCTAGGAAATGAGTACACAATAAACTCCACTGCTTTTGGGGTAGCTGGTAGCATAAGCAATAACACTTGTCTTCATTTTGTTTTATGTTAGGAAAGATGGAAAATGGCTTGGCGAAACTGTGCGCAGAAATGGGAACAGCATCTGCCCACATTCTGTCTATCTCAGCCAGAGCTGTTATCATTCCTTCTTCCATTCAAAAACAAAATCAATAAAATTGCAGACAGTTTGGGATTGTTAGAGTCAATAGTACCACCAGCAACTTAAAGTTTTCTACTGGAGCAACTTCATTCTTCCATGAGCTAGTTGCCCTTTGGTTGCTGCCTGGATGCTGGCTGAAAAGAATTTAACCTTTAACTTGTCATGCGAGGGACTGGTGCCCACTTTTAGGCTGTAGAGGTATAGAGAGCTCTGATCTGGCAGATGTTGTAGAAACAATTAGCATGACAAAGAGATGGGGGTGTTTTCTTTGTTTTTGAATGATAGCCTCAGGCTTTAAGAATCTGGATAATGAAATGCATTTAAACTCAGTTGCCAAGATTATATTCTGATAAGATCTAGCAGAGATCTAGAATATAAATTCCTCTTCCATAAAAAATTGAACCTGTAGGAACTTTCTGTGCTTAAGAATGTTAGGATGATTTCTGGTGGGGTGACAGTTTTATCCCAAAGAATGCTGATTAAGAGATTATTGTTAAACTGGAGGGAAGTCTGTAAAGCCTACAGGGCTCTGTCCTTGGTCCCTGAATTTTTCAACATTTTTATCAATGATTTGACTGAAGGCAGAGAATGAAGGCATACCAATCAGATTCATAGAAGGCACAAAACTGAGAAAGAATTACAGACTGGATGACAGAATCAGGGCTCAAGATGACTTCACTCAGAATGATGGACCAAAATCAACAGTAATTTATAAGTAACAAATATAATGTCCTACTTTTCATTAAAAAAAATTGTTATATGAATACCCTGCAAATTTTTTTTAAACTAAGACCTACAATTTCACTGGAGTAAGGAACTCCCAATGGGTAAATTCCCTTTCCCAATGCAGAACTTTACTTGACTTTGTAATCTATAGTCTTACAATGATGTCTGTGGAAGCTGAGTGATTTGTCCAAGGTCATATAGAAAATATGTGTCAGAGGTAGGACTTCAATCTAGGTCTTCCTGACTTTGCAGTTGACTCTCTACTCACTATTCCACTCCAAGAATGGATAGATAGATAGATAAACTTAAATGAATAGACTTTAAACGGTGTTTTTTAATATAGTTGTTGTTGTATATAAGGTTGTGTAGATTAAAAGAAATAATTCCCACTGTCCTGGGTGCTGGCCAAACTGTATCTGGAGTCATTATAAAAAAAATTAATAACAGCAACAACAGCAATAATAACTGGCATTTATAAGGTGCTTAAAGATTTGCAAAATGGTTTACAGATATTATTTCATTTTTATCCTCACAACAACTCTGGGAGGCAGGTGTTATTATTATCCTTATATTATGGTTGAGGAAACAAACAGGCAAAAGTTAAGTGACTTGCCCAGGATCATACCACATTGTCTGAAGCTAGATTAAACTCAGGTCTTTCAGGCTCCTGGTCTAGTGTTCTATTCATTGGACCATCTAGATGCCTCTGAGTAATATGTCTAGTTCTTTTTTAATTTTTTGGACTATATAAATTTTTTTATTAACAGTTTAACCTTAATTTATGATGGGTTATTTTGTATTTCTTTACAAAGCAAATTATCCACTAACTTCTATGAAAGACAATATATCTTGCAGCCTTGTTAAGAAAAAACATATTCTCAATATTTTTTCCTTCCTAAAACTTCAAAATTCTAGTTCTAAGTACAATACTTTAGGAGAGACTTTGACAACATAGGGGTGGGAGGTAGGGAATAACAGAGCTACAAATAATTTTTTTTCTCACTTAGAGAAAACAGTTAGGAAAGAGGGGAGGAATCATAGAGGGCAGAATAACCATGAGTACAAATGTGGGAAGAGAGGGGTCTAGCTGTCACTCCTGTGAGGTTTGAGAGAGAAGAAGGTAGCCTAAGACTGTAGTCCCATAGCAACAGGATGGGGATGGGAACTGTATGTGATAGGAGATTGGTCACACTGAGGAGGAAATCCTGACCCTTCCCATACTCCCCTATGCAAGTACCTAGAGCACCTTATACCTCCTATTTTTATTGCTCAGGATGGTAAGAAATCTTAAAAGCACATCATATGAAACCAAAGAATATTAGAAAAATAAGGGATTTTAGAGGTCATCTAACCCAACACTTCCATTTTATGAATGAGGGAATTGAGACTCAGAGATAAAGTGACTTGCTAGAGGTAATACTGTAAATGGAAGAAAGATGTTATAATGGGAATTTATCTTAAAAAAAGTTATTCCTCCCTAACATGTATACATGCTCATGTACACACACAATCCCCCCCCACACACACACAATACAGTTTATCTTCGACCCCATTGGAATTATAATGCCACTTGCTTTCAACATAATGCAAAGGACCATGCTAATGTGCTGTCTGTTCCCAGAGGAAACCATTTAGAGAAAACACTTAGGATTTTGGATCATGTTGTGAATGCAGTTTTAAGTATGGAGATTTTTCCCTCCTCTAAAGATAGTCAGCTTTTAAGACTTCAAACTCACTTTAAAATGCCTCATTACACACTGAGAAGAGAGTTTCAGATGCCTCATTAATAGAAGTTTACTTTTACCTTCCCAATGGGTCATTAACCTTATTAGATCATTTCTTGTGTTATTAAGTTATTGGGCAGATATATGGGAAGCCTGAGCGTACAAGTATCTAAAAGACACTAAGCTCTGGTCAAATCTTTGCCCTACACTATTTATGTTACCTTATTCAGCACTTCACAATTCATAGAATTATAGGCTTTAAAGGTTATTGAATCTATACTCTACAGTATCTCTGGCAATTTAGTCACTATTCCTTTGCCTGAAGATGTTCAATAAGGGAGAAACTAAAACACTTCCCAAGGCATCCCAGTCTACTTTTGGACAACTCTAATTGCACTAGACAGCAGAAAATAAACAAAAAGAAAAGAAAAATTCCTTCATATTCATAAAATAGACAAATTTTACAATACTTTGGTCACAGTTTTAGATAAAGCTTCAGACTTTGTCTACCATCCACAATTTTAATTTGAATCACAGTTTCTTATTTTTAAAATTTTCATTAAAGAAAACTATTTCTATAATTCACTTAAACTATATTTTTGACAGTTTCCTGTCGTCTTTTTCCTGTATGACTTCCCTTTTGAGGGCTCGACATTAGTCTGCTAGAATGTTTTGATTCTGCTTGTTTCAGTATTGCTTTTTCTCTATTGGGATTTCTTGATGGACACACTCATTCCCTGTGCTCCTTACTTGATTACAACTAAATTTCTAGGGCAGAAGTCCAACTACGAACCCAAGAAACAGAACTTGAGTCACTCATTATATCCCGTAACGTTGTAGGCTTTCAGAGCAAAAAAATTATTGATGAGTTTTTACCTCAAAGTTTCCTAAAAGATTTTCTTCACTTTAAAAACTTGTTTTAAAGTCAGGTCTGTTTGCCTCAGGTTCCTCAAGTGTAAAACGAGGATAACAATAGAAACTACTTCTCAAGATTGTTGTGAAGAGAAAATAAAGGTGAAAAGACCAATATCTAAGTCAGGAAAAGAGGGAAGGAAGGAAATATTCATTAAGTACCTACTATGTGCCAGACATTGTGCTAAGTGCTTTATATACATTATCTCATTTGATCCTCACAACAGCTTTGCAAAGTAGTCTGTTACTATTCTTCCCTCTCTCCTTCCCTTTCTTCCTTCCTTCCTTCCTTCCTTCCTTCCTTCCTTCCTTCCTTCCTTCCTTCCTTCCAGATGTTAATAACATGAATGAATTATTAAAAGAGGACCTGAAAACAGAAAAATTACTTCAAATGGGCAATCACGATCTTGCTAGTCTCCTACCTTGTCATACTGTCTCATTGTTACATTTGAATCAATTCATCTTAATAATCCAAATTACAAGATTTTCATAGTTTGAGAACAGGCAGGTTTTATTTTTCTTCTGTGTAAAACAGATCTTATAGCTTATGGTATATGTTTATATTGAATAGTATGCTTAGAAATGCAGGTAATTGTTAATATATTTATCTAGCAAAACAGTCAATTATTCAATGATATTTTTGTTTTCTTCAGTTCATTTGATCTGACCATCCATGCTACTTATCAACCTTTAACCTTCAACTTTTCAGCAAAATTCATTTAGAAAGTTTAGGAACCTCTGTTTCTCTTACTTCTAAACTTTTTTGCAATCTGACTTTTAGTCTCATTATTCACCTACATTGGCCTAGTTTCTGATCTTTGAGCAAGATATTCCATCCCTTATCTCTTTGCCTTGTCACTGGTTGTCCCTCAAGCTTGAAATGCTCCCTCTCTTCCCCATCCCACTCCCAGCCCCACTTCACAATTTCCCTGACTTCCTTTAAGGTTTGGCTCAAATTCCACCTAGTGAAGGAGGCATTTATTGTTCTCCCAGTAATATACACTAGCATGTAGAAGGTGCAAAACATTTGAGAAAAGAGAACTAGAAATAACAATCATGTTTGGCAAATACTTGACAAAATTTCACTGTATTACTTATGTGAGTATGTCTCAGTTTGGTCTGCCGTGTAGTATATAAACAGGGATTTCACCCAGAACACAAGAAGAATCCAAATACTGATTTCTCACTACCCCTCCTCAACTATATCATTCTTTATTATTGTTTTACAATATGTTATATTAAAATAAGTAAGATATTCAATATTGATGGGTGGTAGAAAAATTACATTCATATTTCATGAATTCTTCATCAAAATATTAATAAAACACCCAAAAGTGAATTATTAGGAAGTTTTTTCCTTATATACTTTATACTACTATATAGTAGCCCCAAACTATCTTTCTGCTACTTCTAATCATTGTTCCTAGATCTACCTCAAGGTCAAGGATTGTCTTTTGCCTTTCTTTTTATCTTCTTCAATGAGTACAATGTTTTGTACTTAGAATGTCCTTAATAAATGCTTAGGGACTAGACTAGGGGCAAACCAAAAAGCTTATTTTTTCTTCCCTCAGTAGTCTTTCAAATGATCCCCTGCCCATCCTAGAATTCTTTTCTTCTAATTGTCTCTAGTTCCTTCAAATTATTATCAAAAGATTTGATTTCCAGCCCCCTCAACAACCCTGCTCCTTTTTTTTCTGACCTATCTCCCCATAGGGTCATTCCTTAAATGTAGCATAATACTGAAATGAATATAATATTCTAGATGTGATGCTAGGGCAAAGCAGAGTAGGATGATAACCTCCTATGTTCTAGATGCTGTGCCTTTAGTAATGTAGTCTAAAAACTTACCTTTTGGGGGGGGGGTTACCATGTCACATGATTGGTTTTTATTATACTTACGGTACACTAAAACTCTCAGATCTATTTTCATACCAGATGTTTTCAGTATTGCCCATCCAGTTCTTCTAAAGTAGATTTTTTTAAATGAGCAAAAGATTTCATAATTATCATTTTAAAATTTTATCTTATTATGGGGCAACTAGATGGCACAGTGAATAGAGCATTGGCCCTGGAGTCAGGGGGACCTGAGGTCAACTTCCACCTCAGCAACTTAACACTTACTACCTGTGTGACCTTGGAAAGTCACTTAATCCCAATTGCCTTGCCTTCCCCCCTCCAAAAAGAAAAAAAATTATCTTATTCAACTTAACCCATCAGTGTAGGATCTTTTTGGATTCTGAGCATGTAAGCCAAGGCTTATCTTTCCCAGGTCAGCTATCAATTTCATAAGCATATAATCTATGCCTTCATACACATTATTCATGAAAGTGTTGGTAACACAGGGCCAAATACAGAGCAGAGACCCCCTTCTTAAATGATGCTGTTATAGATGAAAATCTATGTGCTCCATCTAGGAAATAAACTACACTTGTTGGGTATCCAGGAAGTTTCATGATCTTTACATTTATTCTGTAATGAATAAATGGGTAGCCTCCCAGAAGAGACTGCAGAAGATCAGACAAAAGCAAGCCCTTTTTATGCTGTTTCATTTAACTTTTCAAGCCATTCCTCCCTTCTGAGCTAGGATAGGCACCAGCTCTTCTGGGTCACACTCTCCAGACCTGCCCATTAAGCATGCTTATTAATGAAAAGTCAGTGACCATCCCCCAACTGGTCCAAGCCAACCTAGCTCAGGTGGCTCTTTACAGATTTATGCCTTCCTATATGTAAACACCTATAGAATCTGTGGAAACCAAACTGCCAGCATTTCTTACAATGCCCACTCATCAATGTCACATTTCTGGGGGGTCCAGTGTTTTAACCAGTTCTGAATCCAGATAACTTTACTATTATGTAGTCTGTTTTTGCCCATCTTGTTCACAAAGATCATATCAGAGACTGTCAAATGCTCTTCTGAAACTATGTTGTACTATGCCTATCCCAATCTCCTGGTCAACCAGTTCTGCAGCCTTGTCAAAAAAGAAAGAAAATTTTTCTAGTCTGCTTGTTTCAGTTAAGCTATACTGGCTCTTATTAGTCATTGCTACCCTTTCTAGGAGCTCACAAACCATCTCTTTAATAATTATTAATATAATAGTAATAACAACAATAGCAATATATTCTAGATTGCTAGGAGTTCATCAACCTCATAGTCAATCCTTTGTAGGTTGCATATTTTCTTTTTTTGAAAACTGGAATAGATGTTCTTTGGCACCTCTTCCACTTTCCATGACTTTTTGAAGACTAGTGATAATAATTTGGTCATCATGTCTTTATTTAGAAGCTCTTTTGGGATTGTAAGAGGTATTACATCCAAAACTTGTTACTTGGACTCACTGGAAATTGGTAGGGACTTTCTTAATGTTACTTCATTTATTTTGGATTTTGAGGCAAGAGTAACCATTTTTGTTGTATTCTTTTCAATCCAAAGATCATTTTTCTTGGTGGAAAAAGAAGCAAGGTAAGGAAAAGTCATTTTGCCCTCTTTTTTTGTTATCTGTTATCATCAGTCCATCTCCCCAGAGCAGAGGTCTTATCTCTTCCTTGATCTTCCTTTAGCCCCAACATAACTACACCCTCCTAGTTTTGTTATTCTTCACCAGCTTCCACTCATTCTGAGTTTTAGCCTTCTAAAACTATTCTTTCAGGATCATGTTGTGTCTTTGCATCCATCCTATTACTTCTTGCCTTTGCATCCATCTTTTATGTTTCTCTCTCTCTTTTTTTAAGTTACTTGATTTAATACTTCTGTGGTCTGTTTAAAACACCTTCCCTTTCTCATCAGAATCATTTGCTTATTATTTTAGAAAGTTTTAGAAATTTAGCTGAACCATAATTGGAGCAGAGTGACTAGATTATCCCAAGGGGTCAATGTCTGGAGAACTGACAATAGGCATACTTCCTTCTTTTGTTGATCTTCTCTGGCTCTATGTAGCTCTTATGGTATACTGTAGCCCACTACAGACAATCTTCCCCCACTACCATATCTCCATCCTGTTGCTTCCTTCTACCTTCTGATCCTTCTGTGGATGAAGATTATTGGCCATGGACAAGGGCTGGAGGTAAACTCTTGTGAGATGAGACAGTTATTTTATTCATGTGACTGCAGCTACCCAGGATAAACTATCCTTTCTGTACCCCTTCTCCCCAATCTACACTCAACTAAATTTGCCTTGTGTGCCAGAATTCTAACTATAGAACTGAAAATAGGAATCCATGGGAAGAGGTTAAAGAAAAGAGACCAGTTATCATAGAAGGTTGAGGACTGATTTCATATTTATCTTAAATATTTTGAGGGATTAAATTAGAATAAGATAATAAATTACCAATATTCATCTTCAAAAATTACTGAATAAATGCAAATATACTAGGGCTGAAGTGGAGGATTTAGGCTAGCTTTTCCCCAAATTTAGTTTTAGTTTTTCAAGGTATAAAAAGGGATCATACTCAATTGATCTGAGTTTATTGACAGTATGGATACAAAATCTCACTGTCACTCAGAGTTTCAGTGTTGGTTTAAGTTTTAAGAAATGAAGTAGACTATGTAAGAGTCCCAAGCAACCAGCCCAAACTAGAACTTTTGGTTCAGTAGAAAGAGCACTGAGTTTCACTTCAAAAGACCCAGGTTATCTCAACTCTGTCTCTTGCTAACTTGTTAATGTTGGAAGAGTCACATAACCTCTCTGTGCCTCTATTACCTCATCTGTAAAATAAAAGATTTGACTGGATGGCCCCTCAGGTCCCTTCCAGTTCTCACTCTGTGATCTTTTGATTTAAGACCCTATGATTCATAGTTGCTAGTTCAAATTTAGAATCTGTAGGGTTTTACAAGGGCTCAAATATAGGGAAGGAAACCCTAGGCTCCTTCAAATAGTACAGTCAGGAAAGGATGAATACAGGGGCTTGCAGAATTCCTTTGGTGTCAGAGACTGTGCTTAATGAATAATTCAGTTATTCTCTCTGGAGAAAAGGAATGCAGTATAACAAGACTGCATTTGCAGTAAGGAAAAATATGTTTCTAATAACAGTAGTTGTTTGTCCATCTAAAACATTGGTTCTCTACCTTCCTAATGCCACAGCCTTTTAATACTCATGTGGGTGCCTCTGCATGTGGGTGGAGATGGATAGAGGAATGGTGTCTCAGTTCCTAAGACCATTAGAAATATGTGTTGCAACCCACAGGTTGAGAACTGCTGAAAAAAAAGGTCATGAAATCTGCTCCTATGAAAGTTCTGTAGAAAAAGATAGATACTTGTCTATTTGGAAAGAGGAAGAAAAAACCACGGTGCTGTCTGAAAATTAGAGTCTGGATTGGATCAGGGAATCTCCAACCCCAACTCCAAGGCTCACTTGACTGCTTTTAGTTCTCCTTTGTTCAGATGAATATGTAATCAGATGAACAAGTCTTTGCAAAGAGAAACAAAAGATTTTGATGGTAGTAGCACAAATAGATGAGTGCTATAAATTTAAAACAGACACATAGTGTGAGTTTGAGAATACTGGTTGACCCAGCAAAATCCCTTCTAGGATGATGTTGAACAGTAAGTACACTCAGCATCTGAAAGTCTATAAATTCTACTTCTTCTCACTAGTAACATTCTAAAGGGATAAATAGCATTCAATTCAAGAAGCACTTATTAAGTGCCTACAATGTGCCAGGAACTGTGTTAAGAGATGGGGATGCAAAAGAAGCACTCACCACCCCCCCACACACACACCCAAATACAACCCTTGCTTCACTTAGGGATCTCTAATGGAGAAGACAAGAAGGATATATGTATAAAGAAGATACGTACAGAATAAATTGGAGATAATCACAGAGGGAAGGCAATAGCATTAAGGGGACTGAAAAATGCTTCTTGCAGGGAACAGAATTTTAGCTGAGACTAGAAGGAAGTCAAGAAAGCAAGGAGGTAGAGATGAGGAGGGAGAGACGGTGAGAATGGCTGAAGTTGGGAGATGGGCTATATTGTGCCAGAAAACAAAAAGAAAGATAGTGTCACCTATGCTCAGAGCACTGGTAGGGGAATAAGGATTAAGAAACCTGGTAGGATGTGTGTGTGGGGGAGGGGGGGTGCAGCTTGTAAGGGGCTTTAAAAACCAAAGGATTTTTTATCTGATCCTAGAATTCTATTTATTATATATTATCTATACTAGTAACTAGAGGAAAGAAATATTTATATTTTTGTTATTTAGTCATTTTCCATTGTATATGACTCCATAATTCCACTGGGGGTTTTCTTAGCAAAGACACTAGAGTAGTTTGCCATTTCCTTTTCTGGCTCATTTTACCAATGAGAAACTGAGTTAAACAAGGTTAAGTGACTTACCTCGGATCACACAGCCAGCAAGCACCTGATGCTGGATTTGAGCACAGGTTTTCCTAACTCCAGGCTAGGCATTCTCTTTACTGCTCTACCTAGCTGTCCAAAAGCATTTCTATAGCACCTACTATGAGCCAGACACAGTGAACACTACAAATATTATTTCATTTGATCCTCACAACAGTCCTGAGAGGTAGAGAATATTCTATTATTATTATTAATTTTATGGTTGAGGAAATTGATGCAAACAGAAGTTATGTGACTTGCCCAGGGTCACAAAGCCAATAAGTATTTGAGACCATATTTTAACTCAGGTCCTTAACTCCAGGGACAGTGCCTTCCCCATCTACTATATTTGAAACTGGAATTTATTGATCTAGGAGTATGACATGGTTAGGTCTGTGCTTTAAGAAGGCCTATTTGACAGTTAGCTGGAGGATAGACTATTATGAAGAGAGACTTGAATTAGAGAGAAAGCAGAATGGCTCCAACTGCATTCCAGAAATGATTTTTGGTCTACTACAGGCTGCTAGTAGATGAGTCTGCATCAGAATTCCTTTCCACTAGCTTGACAAGCACAGACTCACAATGGGGGCTTGGATTGTCAAAGATATATATGACTTTGACTGCTAAGTGCCACACCAGAGAAATGTAACTCCTGCACTCTGAAGAAACAACCTATAATCAGATAGGGAAAACAAATGTGGGATTGGAAGAGCGGGTATTTCAGTCTCTTCAGAGATTTCAACTGGGGCCTGAAAACTGGCATATGAAAAGTATTACCTAGCCACTTTGAGCCCCAGAGTACAGTTTGTCGCCCAAGTTTCCAAATATTGATCAGACAAGAACCCACAAAGGAAAGATTAAGGCACAGAGTTAAGGAGACCGTTATTCTGTGTTGAGTACGGGGGAGGGGTGTGAAACTTTTGGAACTCAAGTTGGAGAAAACTGAAAAGGGAGATGATGGTTTTCTATTAGGGTCTGAAAGAGCAGCTCTGTAGCTGCTGCTTGTGTTAGGGAATCGCTTCTGATTGTTTGTGACAGCAGAAGTAGCTGATAAGTGCCAAAGACAGAAATCCACAGTCTCCCAGGCATTGTCCAGACCTTTGGAGCATAACACTGTACCCACCAGACTGGCATTTACAGGCTTTTAATCATGAATGCCCTGTCATCTCTGGCAGTGGTTTTGTTAACGAGCTGCTGAATGAGTCATCCTTGTGTCTGAATGTGTAGAAGGTCTGGGATTTGAATAAGGTCTGATGTCTGCCCCAAGCTTTAGGATCTTCTCTTTTTTTAATGTTGAAGCCTGTATTTTGTCTTTTCTGTCAATGCAGGAAAATACACTCTTGTATGACCAAGTGTCACCAAAGTATTTCTATTTTCTAGGGGCAGATAAAGATTCATGATTTGGGGTTCAGTGTCTCATAGTATATAAGGAATGAACTGATCTCAATAAATAAGCCCTTTTAAGAAATACCAAGATCATTGAATTAAGAACTGTCTTGGACCCCAGAGGTAATTTAAAGTCAATAAGCATTGATCAAGGGCTTATAATGTTTCAAGCACTGTGCTGAGCACTGGGGATAGAAATACATGCAAAAAGACAGTATCCACCCTCCAAGAGCTTAATGGGGAAAATCAAAGGTAAAAAGGAAATGAAAAGGTGGTTAGGAGGTACTCATGGCATCATGGTGGTAAAGTCTGCTCTAGAGAGTAAAGCATGGCTCATCCAGGGATTTTCTCAACATGGAAGTTTTGGGAGAAACTCCTAATGGGAGAAGGGGGCAGGGCTGGAGGGGTAGATGAAGGAAATTAGGACTACACATATTGTGACTCACCCCCTTCCCATTTTTTTTTTGTACCATGGGAATACAGTATAGAGACTAGATCTGTGATTTCATCAGTAGGGCAACTGTAGCATAAGGAAACTCCCCCTACCAATTTGGATAGATATTTTCTCTGCAACTTAAACTCTTAGAGACTGCCTAGAGACCTAAGAGGCTGAGTGACCTCAGAGTTAGACAGTCAGTATGTATCAGAGTTAAAACCTGAGGCCAACCACCCTATCACTACTTCTCCTTCCCCTCAAATTTTACACCTCCCATAATAGCTTAAATTTATACAATACAATGTATCCCCAAAGGCTTAGTGTAGGCTTTAAGCTTTAGTAAATTAAACCTGCACTAAGACTTTTGGGACATGCTCTTTAAAGTTTTTTTTTAAGTTTCTTTAAAGTTACTTTTCCAGTAATTGCCCTGTAGAGTCAAGTAGTATAATTATCTTTGCCCTCATGCATTCATTCAATAAACATTTATTACTCATGTACTATGTGCTAGGTACTTGGCTAGATGCTGGGAATGCAAAGACAAAAAATGAAATTATTCCTGACCTCCTATCACTCAAGGAGAATGCTTTCTACATTCTTTCCTTTTATAAATGAAGAAACATAGGCTCAGAGAGGTTGAGACTTGCTCATAGTCATGGATAATTAAATGACAAGATCAACAAAAATGTCAATCTCAGATTTTTGGAATGGAAGTTCAATATGCTTCCTACAGGGCTGCTAGGTGACACATTGGATACAACACAGGGCCTAGAGTCAGGGAGACCTGAATCCAAATCTACCCTCAGTCACTTATTAGCTGTATGATCCTGAGCAAGTCACTTAACCTTGTTTGCCTCAGTTTTCTCACGTGTAAAATTAGCTGGAGAAGAAAATAGCAAGCCACTGCAATATCTTTGCCAAGTAAACTCCAAATGGGGTCATGAAGAGTTGACCCAAGTGAAGTGACTCAACAACAATAATCAAGAAAGGCCTCTACATGAGAGGCCTTCCTTGAACACAATAGAGGCCTTTCTTGATCTCCAACTTTTTCTCTTCATGGTTTCTTGGGCCTCCTCTTCCTGCCAAATGACCTTGTATTAACTTTATTTCTACTTTGTTTATCCTTATATGTGCACACTTTTTTTCCTTGAGGACAGGACCTGTTTTATTTTTATCTTTGTACCTTTTGTGCCTGGCATAGTATCTGTCACATAGAAGGGACTTCATAAAAGCTTATTGCTTCCATGCTTGATTTTCACTAAAACTATGCCCTTGAATCATTAAAAAAGTTATTATTCAGAATGTTCAATTTAATAAGTCAGGGAAGTGTGTAATTGATTTTGGAAATGTTTTCATCCAAAATAAAAGGTTTGATGCTTAAGGAGTCAAATTTAGGAGGTTTTTTTTTTTATCTTGTTTGTTTTTAAATGTGCTTGCTTTTTGAGACTACATCTCCTTATTTCATCCAGACTGGAAGTTCAGGAGCTATAAATAGGCCTTATTTCTTTGCTGATCAGCATCAGAGCTTTGATGTGCTCTGTTTTGATCTTAGCTAATGTGCCCCTTTTTAGGAAGCCTGGTGTCCTCCCTCTCCACTCCCTGAGGTTCACTGAATTGGGGCTAGATTTAGTGCAATCACTAAATCTGCTTAGTGAACTGAAGATCTGAACTCCTGAGCTCAAGCAATCCACTAGCTTCAACTTCCTCACTAGCAAGAATGAGAAGTGTATACCACCACACTCAGTGGTAAACTTTAGTCTTCTGAAAAACACAATCTAATGACTTTTCCAAGTCATATAGTAATGAACATATATTAAATGAACATATAATAAACATATAGTAATAGAGTCAGTATTCAAACCTAGGGCTTCTGACTTCCAATAGATTATTCCATCTACACAGTGCTCTTCTTGGGGAGAGGGTTATTTTACACAGGCAGTAGATGGTAGAAAGGGGATAATGACATTTTTTTTAATTACCTATTTGTGCTTATGTTGCCTTCATTTGCAAATACATATTCTCTTCCTTCCCTACCTACAGAGCAATACACTGTAGGGAAAAAAAAATAAAGCAATGAAAAAGGAAAACAGTTCTACAAACTATCTACTACATCAAATTAATGATAGCAATTGCATTTTCTACACTAGAATGTCCCATCTCTGCAAAGATGGGAAGGAGTGTATTCTCTTCTTCAGGTGTAGTCTCTTCTTCATGTCAACTAAGGTCATTATAATTGCACAGTATTTATTTTCTATTTTTAATTTTTTCTGTTGATACAATTATACTTATTATGTATATTATTTTCCAGGTTCTAGTTTCTTTATTTGCATCTAGTCATTTGTCATTCTGTTTCTCCCTCTTTATATTTACTGTTTCTTATAGTAATATTCTGTTAATGTACGACAATTTGTTGGACCATTCCAAAACTGATGGACAGTTACTTTGTTTCTAGTTCTTTGCTACTATAAGGGGTGATGCCACTTATAAGATAAACATATTAGGTAGCATTGAGTTACTGTTACTTATTTCCACAGAATAGTATATGATGAAGCAAAATGACAACACATTAGGGAAAACTTCCTGACTCCTAAAGGTAAGGCAATATTGGTTGATACTGTCAAAGGGATTTTTGTTTGTTCATTTTTTCTGGAGATTTCAAGAACACAGTGGATTGTTATCTTTGTGCACTGATTAAGGTAGAGTGTTGCTTGCTAACAACTGAATAAACCCTCTCTACTTGTCCCTTTATACATCCATTGGGATATGGCCTCAGAGGCTGAGTGGCAGTTCTCAGCCATTCTCTGACCTTTTAGAGAGGATGAAGACTTTGGAGATTTCTCACACCATCACAAGGGAACCAAAATCTCCAAAGACCAACAAATATTTCACAAGTATATCTGTGTATCTAGAAATAGGTGTCTGAGAAAGAGAGTGTACAAAATCTTGTAGATGTAATTTTTCCTCTTTTCCCAATGAGGTTCCAAAGTGATCATGGAGAATATGGCAATAAGAGAGAGTTGGGATAGTTAGAGTATGACTTTTCCTGTGTCATGGGAGCAAAATTTTCCTCTCTTCTATAATCGAACAGGACCTGGGAGACTTTATAATTTCTATCTCAGAAGATGGAGGATGCTATCAGTTAGGAATACTTTAAGCATATTGCTTTCTTACAACACAGGGCTGCATTCGATAAAAAGTAAAAATTTCTTCAGTCTGCATACTCATTCATATGTGTACATGTTCTTTCTTTGAACTTTTTATCTGCAGTTATATTTCTTAAATTTAAAAAGGGAAAAGAGGGATGGGGAGAGGAGAGAAGTTTCAGGCTTTTCATATTTCAGTGGTATTGATGCCAGACCTGCTTTGGACAGAGCATGAAAATATTTCTGCTTCAGAGTCCCAAATAAAATTTCTAAGTAATTATTAAAATAGGAAATGAGTTTACAATAACTAAGAAAGCGCAAAGATAGTTTTCATAATTTGCAATTTTTTTCAAATCTAGAAAATTTTTAAAAAGCAGAAAAAGGAGGTACATTAAAACAGAGGAGGGGAGGGAGGTAAACAGTGATAGAGAATTTTCTATATAAAAGATCAGTGGGCCTCTCTCTAAATGCTCTAAAGAGTCTCACAGGAAAAAAGTGACTCATAGGTTATACATTATTTAAACAAAAACTCTCTAACCGAACCATTTCTTTATTGCACTTTTATTATCCATCATCTTCACTGTCCAGAGTCCTAGTAGGGCATGATCACAGAGCTGTAGCAAGTCTTTATGCAGTGTTTTATATTCTAGTTGTACCTTTACCAGAAGATGTAATTTTCTTCTAGATATGATGCGAGGGAGCTTGTCATTTCTGACATTTACTATGAGCCAAATGGCAGAGCTAACTTTGGACCTTATGGGGAGGGGAAGTGCAGAGAATCCTCTTAAGTTAGAAGGTGGCAATCCACCAGACACAAAATGATCCAGTCAAGAAACATTTGATTTGGAAAGGACAAAGGAAATATGACAGATGCTTCACTTTCCATATCTTCCTAGGTCTGGTTTAATTTCTTTTATTATTATAATAGGCCCTAAAGCAAAGAGTGGTGATTATAAAGCATGCTATTGATAACTAAAAACAACTGGCTGCTCTCTCATTGCTACAACAATGGAAGAAAGTTACTATAGCTACCACCTTTGCTTGTCTCTATTTGTTTACAAATGCATTAAGAAAACAATTTAATTTAGTTAAAACATACTGCTATTTTTATTTGTTAATACACTGTAACTTACACATTAAAAAAACAAACACGATACAGACATACAAAAAGATGCCATAGACAATAGGAATACACATTTTAGTAGCTCTCAGCTGAGAGCCATGGTTGTAATTATACCCAAATGTTTTCTATTCCTTCTTTCCAGTTGATACTCTAGAATTAAACTCCTTGAGGGCAAAGACAATTTCACTTTAAACTTTTTATCACTAGCATCTAGCAGTTAAGTCATTCAAGAAGTTAAGCACTTCTTGGGTCAGGCATAGTGCTAAATGCTGGGGATACAAACAGAGGCAAAAGATTGTCCCTGCCCTCAAGGAGCTTACAATTCAGTGGTGGCTTGGGGAGGCCACATAGAATAGGCAATATGAAAGGAGAGGCAGGATAGGAAGAAGTCTGGGGCCTTGGTGAGGAACCTACCCCCATGAGAAGGCAGTCTACTAGCATTTTTTAAGTGCCTACTATATGGCAAGAAGTGTGTTAAGCATTGAGGATACAAAGA
Organism: Pseudocheirus occidentalis; assembly: GCA_028646575.1. NCBI lineage: Eukaryota > Metazoa > Chordata > Mammalia > Diprotodontia > Pseudocheiridae > Pseudocheirus > Pseudocheirus occidentalis. Next base: position 287,130,650 of record CM053593.1, on the reverse strand, counting down.
ACAAAAACTCTGACTTCATCTAATAAACATTTGGGGATTAATTGATAAGAATGGGTGGGTAAAAAGAAAACCAAAAAAGAATAATCTCAGGTTGAGAGGCAGAGTCAAGTAAGGATATGACAGATAATAAGACCGTATTTGCATACTGAATGTGAAGAAGTACTTGGAGGAGTTTCTTTGGAACACACATATATGTAGAAAGGAATTACCCATAATCTTTTAGGAGGAAAGAGAGGTGTAAGTGTGTATCTATGGGTGTTGTGTCTCTGTAGTGAGTACTGAAGGCTAATTATGGGCTACCAAATCGATTGTGGTCCTCCTCCCCAACTAATTTTTGAAATGACAGGATATAAGTAAATGGAAGAAAACTGAGAGAATGAGATATAAACCTTGAGCAGCTTATTTGCATATGAAAAGATAAAATGAAATAAGACTTCATTATGTACCCGACATTGTGTTGAGTGCTTTACAAATATTACCTCATTTGATATTAATTTACAGTTAAGGAAACAGAGGCAGGCATAGGTTAAATAACATGCCCAGAGTCAAACTTTCCTCATCCTGGAGTACTTAGTTACATGGTGCAGGTTCCCCTGGCTTGCTCCAAGAGTCATCCACTCTCCTGTCTTCCACTCCAGAGCTGACCTTTTCTAGCTTTCCTGGACCTAGTGCTCAAAGATTCCTTACTGTCTGTCTCACAATCTGGACGTTAGAGAAAGAAATTGACTTACTCTACTTTCTCTTTGGATTTCTTGATCATTGTTTAGTCTCATTTTTTTTCTTTCCTTCTTGCTAGAGTAATCAATTGTGTGAGAGTTAGATCTGCTTCAATTCATGCATCTTCTTGAGGATCTAATGAAATAATTACAGAACATGTGAAGTAATATAAAGATTTTCCTGGGATTAGCAGAAAGCTGTCATAAATATGATTCAACCCTCAGTGAAGAAAACTTCAGGACCTTTAACTCCAAGGCATACCCAGAGAAGTCAAGGTTTTTAAAATCAAAACCATTAGAGAGGAGCCTGAGTGAACAGTAAGATTATCTTTTTAACTTGTAAATGAAAACTTATTGTTAAAGGAAGGCTACAGAAGATTTGATTCATGGTTGGGGCATTACAGTAAGAGCCAAAACCCAGGCAAGTCAAGAAAGATTTGAGGTAAAGTGTTTTTGCTTAAATTTCAAGGAAAAACAGAAGTTGTTCAGAACAAAGTTCAATGAAAGAATTATCTTACTGTACCTAGGTGTTTCTATTTATTTAACTCTTACTGCAGCTGCTGCTGTAGTGATTAGTAAATGATACATTTAAGCTATTTTAACAGGTGTTTTTTAAGTTGTTAAAAGTATATTATTTTCTTTGCCTAAGTTAACTCCACCCCCAACTACAATGCCATATATAAACAGTGTGGTTATTCACCTGGTGTCAAGAATCAGTGCTCATCACAGTGCCTGGCACATAGTAGGCACTTAATAAACATTCATTGTTTGATTATTGACTGATCAGTTTATATGAACTGCAGAAGTAATAAGTGGAAGGAAACAAAAATGTTAGCACAAGTGATGAGGTGTAGGCTCTGGGAACCCCCTTGGGCTCCTTGAATCTTTGAGGTACAGGCTCAGGAAAAGTAAGTCTTCCCAGGCAAGGCATTTGCCTCAGGTCATGGGCCTTAAGTTGTGGCTCTGCTCAAGTCTTTAGCCTTCTTTTGTTCCAATAGTTTCTCACCCTTGAACTGACCTGGCCCACCATTGTCTATGGTCTCCAGATAGCCTCCAGCAACTTCCCACCCTTGATCACTCATTACTGGAGTTTGACCCCTTCAGACACCTCCTGAAGACCCTCCCTAAACTCATTAATGGCATCTGACTTCATTGACTTCTCCTGAAGACCCTCCCCAAACTCCTCCTCTAGACCACTCCTAGATTCCTCCCACAACCTTTCTGTATATAGAATTCTATCTCCCTTCCATGTGTGTGAGAGCGCCATAGAATGACCTAGCATAGATGGCTCCTTAAGAGTCTACCCCATATGGTGAACTTTTAATGAACTTTCAATAAACTTTTCTTTGGCTGAGAAGACTTGAGTCGAATTCTTTTGGCAAGGCTTAGCATGTTGGTATTTTGGAGTCTCAGGCAACCCTAACCCTCTTTGTGGGTTAATCTCTTCATATGTATGGTTCCCTGATACCAAGAAACACTGCTAATCTCAAGCTCTTCTCCAGCTGGGACTGGAAGGTATATAAGCGTCTCTCTTTCCCTATTGCATTGCCTTCTTGTTCTCCAAGTACCTCGGAGGTATGGGTTTTGGTTTTTTTTTTTTGCGTGTTTTTGTGGGCCTGATCTCTCAGGCCCCATTAGTTCAGACAGCTAGGTACTCAGCCTGACCTCAGGTTCTCAGTCCTATTTGGTTATGTTGGAGAAAATGGACATGTGCACAGCTTCTGAAGAATGGAGGACAAGGGTGAATGCCTTCCCTGGAAAGACTCACTTTCCCAGATCCCGTACCTCAAAGATTCAAGGAGAGCTCAAGGTGCGGTCCCAGAGCTTGTACCTCAAAGATCCAAGGTGCTCAAGGGGGCTCCCAGAGCCTACACCTCATCACAAGGAATTGACTTTGCAAATAAGATCTGTGAAGTTCTCCACTAGTTACTCTTCTTTCAATTCCACAAATTTAAAATTAGGAGCTTCTGTGATTTCCAAAGACAAATTTTCTACTTAGTGACAATATATTGCTATGACATCAATACTATTGTCTTTTCTGGTGATTCTCAAATCTGTATCTCTATATTCTATCTCTTTACTTGAACCCCAAACACTGCAGTTCCATTTGTCTGATGGATATCTTCACCTGAATAGTCTGCTTGAAGATTAGACTGAATATACCTGAGTTAATAAACCTCTACCCACAGATTGGCTTTTCATTTTAGATTTCCTGTTTCTAATAGAATTGTTATTATTCTCGCAGTCACTCATGTTGTAAACCCTTGAAGTAGTGAGATACGAAGTTGTCCATGTAGCATAAAGAAAAAAGTGGAGGCACATTGGGCGGAGCCAAGATAGTGGCATAGAAGCAGCAAGGTCCCACAGCTCCCACACAGCCACCCTAAGCACCCATAAAATATGACTCTGCACAAATCCTAGGGCTCTCAAACTCAAAAAAAATACAGAAAACCACCTCTTATGGAAGGCAACTCGGCAGCAGGGGATCATTGCGGCAGGACATGGCAGGATGCAAGCCGAGGCCAGCACAGCCCAAAACTTTAACTGCAGCCAGGCCCCAGAGTGGTGAGGAGGAGCAGAGCCGCACCGCAGCCAGTCTACAAGAAAGAACATCTACAACGCCTCCAGCAACTCCACATCTACCAAGTTGTGAAAAATCTGCATTAGAGAAAGGCAGCTCAGCAGGAGGGGCTCATCAAGCAGACCTGCAGGCCGGGAGCCGAGACCAGCCCAACCTGAAACCACCATGTGGCCAGGCTCCAGGGCAGTTGGGAGGAACTGAGCCTCCCAAGCAGCAGCTTGAGTTTACTTCAGAGAAGATCCACTGCACCTTGAGCAATCTTAACATCTACTAAGCCAGGATTAGAGGTCAGTGAAAGTGAGTGAAGCTTTTAAGCTAAATTTGGGGGAGGAAAAGCAGTTCCAGCCAATCTACCCCCAGGGCAAGGAAGCAGTGGGGGAAGGGCAGGAACTGCTGTAACTGGTGGCTGCCCCCACTGGGCTGCTGCAGAGTCCCTGGTCTGTGGACCCTGCAGGGGGGCTGAGTCAATTGATCAGGGCCAAGTGCTCTTGCGTTGAGCGGCCTGGATTCTGATTGTGGTCTTGGGTGATGGTCCTGGGGAGTGCTTTCAGCAAGCCAAAGCTGTGGAGGGGGCTGCAACACCCCTCTAATAGCTCTGGAAGCTGGGAAAACCCCAACGATTTGGAACAGAGCTTTCCCCCCTGGAAGCAGAGTTTCACAAAGCTAAAAAAAAACAACCAATTAATTAACT
>CM053593.1:287106240-287126162 GCA_028646575.1 Pseudocheirus occidentalis | reverse complement strand
TGCTTTGATCTTTTTTGTCCCCCAAAAAGGAATTTAAAATTGTATTGCTGTGTTTGCTTTGCTTCCTTTTCCTAGTCATGTGGCCAGTCAATTACTTGACTTTTAGGTTCAATAGAACTCTGCTTTCTGAGGGAAGGGCTCTATCCCAAATTGCTGGGGTTTTTGCAGCTGCTGGAGCTATTAGGAGGCCACCATTTCTGCAGCCCCTACCAGCTTTGGCTCACTGAAAACGCACCTCAGGACTACCACCCAAGACCACAATCCTGATCCAGGCATCTCAAGGCAGGAACACTTAGCCTCTGAATGATTGCTTGGCCCCCCTGCAATGTGCAGGCCAGGAGCTTCTGAAGCAGCCAAGTGGAAGCGGCTGCAGTGCCACGGCTTTAGCTGCTTCTAGCCCTGGGCCAATCAGCCAGACCCTCTCCCCCAAATTTATTCAAGTTCTACTGACCTTTCACTTAGTCCTTATTTCTAATGGGATGGTACTTCTGGAAACTGCCACAGTTGCTGGTGATTTGCACTCTAGCTGTGGCTTGTTCTGGCAGCCCTAGGGCTCCAGTCACAGGTTCATGTGGTGCTGGTCTGGGGTCCCAGTGCTGTGATGAACACCTTCCTGTCTGCCTGCCAGGCTGCTTTCAGTGGGAGCTTTGTTACTCTGTCATTTTGTGTGTTCTGGATCTTTAAAATGTGTTTAGAATCATATTTTATAGGTATTTGAGGTGGTTATGGGGAGAGCTGTGGAGTTTTGCTGCTTCTAAGCCACCACCTTGACTCTGCCTCCTCTTCTTTTTTTTTAAGGTAAACAGCAGTTCATTGAGTTATCTGCTATGGCATAGAGGAGTTATTATCTGCACTTGTGGAAAGAATACTCACACTGATGAAATCTTGTATTCCCTAAATTTTTTACTAAGTTAAAAATTAATTTTGTTAATTGAAATGAAAACTTACTGGATTATATTTAAATCTGGTATAAACCCATTGTTGTTGCAATGTAACTCTTTTATTGACCTTTCTAAAAAGTTAGGAGCCCCTTTTAGTACAGACCTTTCCAGGTCTATAGAGGTCCTACAGCTGCTTGCAACTCTGGCAACAGAAGGTCCTAAACTCTTTTAGTTCTGATTCTCATGTTAACAACATTTCTGAACTTCTCTGCTAAAAAAATCCCTGTTCTTATCTGTTTCCCAAAGACAGCAAACCTAATTAGTTGTCCATCTTATCACCTCATATCTAGGGTTTTCTTTTGTTGGTCCCCAAAAGATCCAGGGAGAGTTACTTTGCTTGTAGATTCTCCTTACTAGCTGCTTTACTATAAACTGGCTTTCCTCTAGCCAGGAAAGAGAAGAAGGGTGGAAAAAGCATGCATGAGACTGCAGTTTCCTTCTCCTTTGTTTGCAGAAGTTCCTGAGATAGCTAGTTGCCTCTCAGTCCTATAGAGCTTATCTCCTTTTGGAGAGCCACTAGCAATTTTCTTCCCTCTCCTATTTTCCATGGGGAATATGCATTTTCTGACTCTTTTTTTTTTAGGTCAGGCTTTTAGCAAAAGCCTATCCTGGGTTGTTTTTTTTTCCTGACTGAAACTGTTGTTTTTAATGTAACCAAACTTTAAGATGATTTAAAACTCATGCTATACCTAAGACTATACTACATACAAACATAACAATTCTGTTTTCTTCATACCTGCCAAGACTGTTATATTTTTTACCTTGAGTGACCAGAATTTAGTCTACCCCTTTGTCAAACCTGTGTGAATAAGACCTAGTTGATAGGGATTAAAAATAAAAGAGGAGAAGAAACTGGGAAGTATGGTTTGTTATTGTAGTTGGAAAGAAATTTACTCTCATTTAGCTAAGAACATGAGACCACTCTAATCATAGATTTGACATTGTGACTATGTTGGATAAAAAAAAAGTGCCTGTTCAAACCAGCTGCATGTTATAATTGGTCCCAAATTCAAAAGTAGATTTCTCATTGTCTGTCTGACTACAGGAAATACGGTTAATAGAAGCACATGTCAGCCTGACTGTAGCTTTTCTATAAAAGTCCCAGCCAGGCCACTTTGAGAACATTTTATTTCCCATTATGAAACTGAAATCTTGAGCGATTGTTAAAAGGTAATCAGTCTTCTGTAGAGTAGCCCTGAAAGGAAAGCAGCCACTCTGTCTTGATTGGCAACATGGACTTTCTCATAGAATATTTAAAAAGAATGAGCTTTGCTTGGAAGACAATCAGGGGAAATGCATTCCAACACAAATTATGCATCGAATGCTGATAACTCCAGGTAGAAATGATTACCAACTCCTTTAATATCATTCTGAGATTGGAACCTATCTTAAAAGGACATCTGTGAGTGTGGGGGGGTGAGGTTTGTCATAATATCTATTCTAAGCTCCTTGTGTTTGAATAGGATGCTGTATAGGTCATGTGCCTAAAAGACATATGAATTTCAATCATGTTCTATGTATGTGTCAAGTTTTGAAGTTGATTTATTCCTTATGAGTGAAAGGTATCAAACACTATTATAAATAAATCACAAAAAGGGGCACTTATTATTTTTCTTTGTGTAGGAAAATGATGCTATTGTGTATCAACTTTAAGATGTGTGCTTTGAGCTGTTTTCTCAGAGAGCAGAGAAAGATTTGCATTGTACATATGGACATTCTTACTTGGTCCTCCTTTTGCCCAAAGCACAAATTTGTGAGATGATTGGCTTAGTTTAAAGGTGTATTCAGTGAGTATAGAAGCAGAAAAGATAGTCCTTTCTGGAAACACATCTATGACCATAGCTTTCTTAACACTAAGTGCCTATCAACTGATGCAGTAGGGAACTAGAAATCAATCTAGAATAGACTTTGGCATTGTCACTGTGTGAGTTTTAGAAAATTTAATACTTTATTGCAGTAGTAGAATTCATAGGGTCATGGATTTAGATCTAGAGGAGACCTTAGAGGTCATTTATTCCAAACGATCGGTTTTCAAAAGGAATGTAGGATTACATTGTTGGAAGGGGTCTCAGAGGCAATCTAACACAAAGGAAACCTAAGCAAGACAGGTGCTTTCCCCTAGATTATATGTCAACTACATAAGTGATTGTCAGGTAGTGGAAGTTTATCTCTTTACTTTGCTGAGCTATCATTTGGATGTAGACCACCCAGCACTGGGAGCATATACATAGCTTTAATCTTCTAGAGCTGATATTAGACTTGACTAACCTTTAACTCTTCAGCATCCCCAATGAGTGATCATCTAGACTTCATTTCAATTAGTGAAATTGAACTAGTGAGTAGAGCCGTTATCTCATGAAATAGTCCATTCAACTTTTGAGTTATCTAATTGGAACTAAGCTTTTTCTTATACTTAAATTATTTTTCCTACTTCAGTTCTGTGGGACCAAATGGAACAAGTTTAAATTCTCTTCTATTTGACAGTGGCAGCTTTAAAAATTTCATATTGTGACCACCTTACCCACCTGACTTGTCACTTTTTCAAGTCAAACATCTGTTCCTCATATGGCATGGTCTCCAGTCTCCAATTCATTAGAGTCAACTGGTACCACGGTGGGCACAATGGATAGAGTTCTAGGACTGGAAACAAGAAGATCTGAATGCAAATCCAGCCTCAGATACTGACTAATTGTGTGACTCTGGACAAGTCAATTAATTTTGGTTTGCCTCAGTTTCCTCAATTGTAAAAAGGGGATAATAATAACTTTTACTTCCTAGGGTTGTCATGAGGATCAAATGAGAATGATCTTTATTTTTATTATATTTGGAAAAAGCACTGAGCACAGTTTCTTTTCTATAATAGGTCCATAATATATAAATACTTATTCTCTTCCCTTCCCCCTTCATTCAGTTGATTCTCTCACTGGAGGAAATTATTTGTGATATATAGCTCTGAATCTTTTGAGAAGTCTGCAAGCCTTTAGTCTTATTAGCAACTGGATAAAGATATATTTAGTGAGTTGCTGTTTGTTTACGTTCAACTTTCATGACCCTAAGGACCATACAGGCCATGGGGTTTTCTTGGCAAAGATACTGGAGTGATTTGCCATTTCCCTCTCCCATGGATTAAGGCAAACAAAGGTTAACAGACAGATTTAGAGTACTAACAATTAAATCAATTTTAAGAGACAATGTAAAAAAAAACATTTTAGCATCATCTTCTCCCTTCTCTAATACACCTCCAGGTATCACTGTAGAAGCTTAAAGTAGACATTTTGCATTTTTCTTTCTTTCCTAGGTATCATGACTAAAGAATTAAGCTCCTCTACTAGTGACTGGGATCTCTCTACCAATCAGGAGTTGAATCCTTCCAAGAAAGCTTATATAATTCATTTTTTGTCATGGATTCCAACTTTAGCCAATAGGAGACACAATGACAGTGAGACAGAGAGAACTGAGACAGGTGCTTTCCCCTAGGTTATATGTCAACCATGTAAGTGATTGTCAGGTAGTGGAAGTTTATCTCTTTACTTTACTGAGCTATCATTTGGATGTAGACCACCCACCATAGGGAGCATATACATAGCTTAAATCTTCCTGAGCTGATATTAGACTTGCCTAACCTTTGAGAACTGTTTTATTTCCCCAACTTGAAGGGTTATAAGAATATTTCAGAGGGCATAACAGTATAAGAACTTCTATAGAAATTCTTTGTACCAGTAGTGGCAGTGTAGTATAGTAGATGGAAAGTTGACATAGGAAGACTTTGATTCAAGACTGACTTCCAACTCATACCAGCCACGAGACTCTGTTGCCACAAACAAATTGACACAACAGCCATTTTTTAAAAAGCACATTTTAAAAATTGATGTCATTGGCTAAATTGGTTTTGGCTTCACTCTTACATTTTACCCATTTTAATAGGACGATCTTGAGGTCAATTATGTTTGGTTGTATTTGGCAGATTTATTGGTAAGCATTTACTTTAATATCCTTTACTATTTGCTGGTGAACTGATGTCTTCTTGTCCAAGAAGTATTTCTCTACATATTTTTACTTTGTTGTGTATTCTAAGAACGTCTATGAATCATTTCCCTCCTTTTTGAGAAGGAAGTATTTACTTTCATATCGCTGCCTGAGGGTGATTCGGCCTTGTGTTTTGTTAATATTATACCGGTTTCTATTATGATACTTTACACGTTTTCTATGGTCTATTTTATGGTTTCAAAAGGACCCAAGAATGTTGTAGTTAGATAGGTGTTCGTTGCTGTAAAAGTTTTAGGTTGCTAGTAAGTCTCTTTTATGATTTTCATCATCATTACCATCATTATCATCATCATCATCCTCTTTATTATTCCTGCCATCTTTATCATGTTGTTGTATTTCTGCTAGAAATGTCCCCAGGATAGGCCACTATTGGTTGTTTTTTTTTAATATTTAGTGTTTGATAGAGTATTTTGCACAAGAGGATTAAATTAGGTCCTCTGTAGCTGAAGAGACTTATTAGGGTAAATGTCAATCCTCCATAGATTCAATAAAAGCCACAACAAGAAGGAAAACATGCGCCTTTCCCTCTTCCCTATTGATCTCTGCTGTTAATTATCAATATTTTGAAAGATTTTCATTCCTTGTGGCTTGGAAATTATGACAATTTAATAAGTTAATATTTCTTTAAAATCTTGTTCTTAACTTTTATTTTTATCAGTTTTACATCTGAGGAATTATGGGAAACAGGTCTATGATCATGATCTGGTTCTAGAACCATTTATTAGTTGAATTCTCCAGAATATTTTCAGGTCTGTATTTGTAGTTATGGGGATTTGTTAAGCTATGAAACACAACAAGCTTCTGAAGAATAATTCTAACTCCCAGGTCAAATCTTAATAGGTATTTGGAAAATGTTAAATTTTTTATAGCCTATAGTACTATGTTGTACTGTCTCTATTATTTACTTGCATATATCAAACTGGCTGAAAATCAAAGGAGAGAATACTAGTTAGGGCTTATGCACAATAGCATTAGAAACCACATCAACCTTCAAGGTTACCTCTAAAATGCTAAATAGGAGTAGCTGTTGCCCTCTAGGGAACTGGACCACAAGTGCAAGTGGGAGAAGGGGAAATATTTCTACATCTTTGTCAATATACTATTAGTTGGGTTCCTATGGATATTGTCCATGGAGGTGATTTTTTTAGCCTTCTTGGATCTTAATCATTTCATAGACTCTATCTAAAGGTAATTCACTTTTGCTTACATTAAGAAAATCCAATCCAGTAGCATTTTGCCACTTATCTGATGGTACATATAAAAGTTGAGATGAATTTTTCTTTGGGGGGCAGGGGCAGCCAATGATAAAATAGGATTTCAATGCCTACTGGAAAAAGAAATTCTTATGATTATGTCATATTTTAAGATGACATTCCATATAATGAACAGGATGAAACTTCACAATAGTCGGCATTTACTGTACTTTGAAAAATTAGAATGTCCTTTACTCATATTTGAAGGGTTCTCTTACTGCCAGAAAATGATTATGCTCTAAAGTTCAAGTAACTTAGACTGAAGCAAAGCCATCAAAATCATTGGACATTGGTTGAAATGCCATTTTTAATGGTGGAACAGCATTTTTTCCTGTCATTCTATAGAATAGCAAGGCGGCTTTTTGCTTTCCTTTTTTTTTTTTTTACTATGGCCTTACAAACATTGATTACCCACCAATAGGATGCTGGGGCTGAAAATAACACTACAGGGAAAATACAGTCTAACAAATATTGGAGAAGAGGAGGAGCAAGATTTTATGTGGCAAGGAATGAATTGCTATCATTTGAATTCAATAGCTCCTCTGGAGCAGACTCAGGGGAGAGACTTGTCTTTTGATGCTCACACAAAGCCTCTTGTTGATGAGGAGTCATCCAGCAGCCAAACATTAGGCCATGCAGACAGGTGCCAATGATACATAATATATGAATGAGCAATGCTGGCTACACAGGAAAACTCATGGGGATATGAAACATCTCCCTAAAAGTTCTTCTGTTACTCAAATATGACACATGTGCTAATGGCCATCGTGGACAAGCTGGTTTAGTTTGGTGAAATGAAAATGGGAGTTCATCCTTACTTCATTTTATTTTATTTTTAGTTTGTAAAGCACAAAGAAGGCCTCTGTTGGCATATTTTTTTCTGCCAAAACACTTCTGAGGAGTCAGAAAAATTTGTACAAATAGAGAAAGAGACATGAAATTAACTTTTTTGTAGATAGTAGCCCTGACATAGGTTTGAATATTCAGCCCATTTTTTTTTGTGATACATATACTCAAAAGACCATATGGAATAATATGACAAGAATATGGAAAGTACTTTACAATCCCCCAAACACCATATAATATTTGTTATCATCATCATCATCATCATCATCATCATCATCCCCCTTTTGGTTTAGAAAACATTTTGTTGAATGTTTGTTTCTAGGCTTTTGGTGTGTGGTTAAGCATAGGCATGGTGGCTAAAACTGATTTCACTGGTATAGGGTCTTCCTAGATGAAGAAGTTCTTCCTGCAAAGGTTGGCATCTTCTCTCCAACTTAAAATCACAGTTTCCTAGAGGATTTGTTAAATGATTTGTCCTCTCTCTCTCTCTCTCTCTCTCTCTCTCTCTCTCTCTCTCTCTCTCTCTCTCTTTCTCACACACACACACACACACACACACATACACACGCATATACACACAGAATGTATCAGAAACAGGATTTTAATCTAGGCCTTTTGCTTCTGAGCACAGCTAGGTGACTCAGTGAATAGAGTGCAGGGCCTGGAGTCAATCACACCTCAGACACTTCTATCTGTGCATCTAGGGGAGAGTCTCTTAACCCTGTTTGCCTCAGTTTTCTGATCTGTAAAATGAGCTGGAGAAGGAAATGGCAAACCACTCCAGTATCTTTGCTAAGAAACCCTGAATAAGGTAGATCATGAAGAACCGGACATGACTGTAAAAACAACTGATCTTTTGCTTCTAAGTTGTCTCCCTATCCATTCTACCTCTTGTGCTTAAACATAAGGCCTGCTCTTCTCGTCCACTTGCCCAGTCCCATCAACAAACACTCACTGAGTGCTTCCTGTATGCAAAGCCCTATTTTAGGAAGCTGCTCAAGAATCTTTCTTCTAGAGATTTAAAAAGGAGACTATGCCAAGAAGCAGTTTTGTAGCAAAATTACTACTCTGGGAGCACAACAACTAGAAATCTGTCTCCTAGGTTTGACAGTCACTTAAATTGTCTATGGCAAGTGGAGTTTATCAGGAACTCTGAATTCCCTAAGAGTAAGGTATTACATGGGGTTGAAGTTTTTTTCTTATTTTTATTGTTTTTTTCCCAAAGATATTAAACAACTATCAGATGTCAATCACATAGCACACATTTAAATGAGACAGACCATTTATGAGGCATGTATTTGAGAAGGAGGAAAGATAAATTTCCAGAGACTATAGTAACATTTTTGTTTTAGAGATTGCTTTGTTGAATATTTCTAAGCTTTCAGTGGGTTATTAAAAATGAGGCCTTTTTTATGGTGTTCTCATCTAGTCATTAACACTAACACAGTGAGTTCCTACTGTGTGCAAGGTCTATTTCTAGGAGACTATAAAGAAACATGAAGTCCATTTCCAAAAAGATCCTTGTGAGGGTACAAAAGACAGGGAAAAAATGATAAGGTTTTTTTCTCTCAGGGCTTCAGTATCATTTTCGAATGCGAAGGCTGATAATTCAACTGAATTCAGTTGAATGCCAACAGTTCCTTATAGTTCTAACACTGTACTTAAAGGTAAAATTTCTGGAGGGCAGCTAGGTGGCACAGTGAATACAGCACCGGCCCTGGAGTCAGGAGAACCTGAGTTCAAATCCGGCCTCAGACACTTGACACACTTACTAGCCGTGTGACCTTGAGCAAGTCACTTAACCCCAATTGGCCCCCCCCCCCAAAAAAAAAGATTTTTTAAAGGTAAAATTTTTGGTTCTATCTTCCAAATTGCCTCACCAAAATAGGTAGACTTCTTGATTAAATCATGAGGAGAGGAATGTTACCTGCCTCCAAGAATTATGCTTTTTCCAACCTGTAACACCTGAATTCTATAGGCCTCTTCCTCTGCTTGCTGAGTTCCTCTCTGAAATTCTCTTTGAGAAGGCATCCACAATAAGCTGTCTTCAAATCCACACCAGTCCATGATATTCTAGACCACACGTCTTCCTCAGATCCTCTCTGGTGCCTTCCCTGCTTCCAATGTAAATCCCACCTGTTCAGCACCCTTTTACGTGTTGTTTTTCTCCCACCAACTGGAATGTAAGCTTCTTGAGGGCAAGAATTGTCTTTCAAAGAAAAATTTTACTCGTATTTGTATTTCCAGTGCTTAGCACAATGCCTAGAACCTAGTAAGCACTTAATTAAACATGATCTATCAGTTATTTTATTGTTTTTAGTACACAGGGATTCTAGCCATAAATTCCTGAAGATTTGCAGAAAAGCAAATCATAATAAAAGATTATTATATCTAATATTCTTAAGAATATCATTCAATAATATATTTTCAAATATATTAAATTATCAAATTATTATTATTAAATAATGATTTATTAAATTTATTAAATAATGACAAATTATTATTAAATAATGATAAGTTATAATAAAATGATTGATTAATGACTAGGAAGATATCAAATAATAGTATTCTTTTACTCTTATAATTCAAGCTTGAAATCAGCTAAACTATCAGAGGCAATATGGAACAGGGGAAAAGGCAATAGAGCAGGAGTGAGCAGACCTAAGTTTTCATTCTTATGCTATTCATGAATTACTATGTGACCTTGGGAAATTTGCTTAGCCTGTCTGGGCCTCAGTTTCCTCATGTGTGAAATAGAGTTGAAATAGACAAGATTCTGATTCTGTAGGTGACACTGGAAATGAATTAATGCTAAAGGAAATACTGATTTGCCGAAAAGGAGGTTGGAAGGTTTGAAGCAGAAATCTCATCAAGGTGGTATAATGCCAAGGGCCCTAAACTGGGACTGAGTATTGTTGAATTCGTCTCTTTTTTTTTGGCTTTTTTTTTTTTTGGAGGGCAATTGGAGTTATGTGACTTGCCCAAAATCACACAGCTAGTTAAGTGCGTTAAGTGTCTGAGGCTGGATTTGAACTCAGGTCTTCCTGACTTCAGGACCAGTGCTCTATTCACTGCACCACCTAGTGGTCCCCGAATTCTAGTCTTAATCTCTCACTAATTGGTTTTGTGAAGTTGGTCAAGTCACATAATCTTCCTAGGAATTCTCCTTATCTATAACATGAAAAGGGTTGGGTTGGATGATCTCTAATGTCCATTTCACATCTAAAAAGAACTTGGATTAAAATGTTATAACTACAGGTAGGAAGCAAGCACTTATTAGGTATCTATGATGTGTCAGGGATTGGAATAAACACTATAAAAATATTGTCTCATTTGATTCTCATGATGCCCTGGGAGTTGGTGTTTTTATTATCTCCATTTTACTGTTGGGGAGACTAAGGCAAACAGAAGATAATCAACTTTCCCTGGGTCACACAACTAGTAAGAGCCTGAGGCTGAATTTGAACTCAGATCTTCCTGACTCTACATTCAGCATCTATCCACTGTGCCAACTACCTGACTTACAGATGATGGACATCATTTTGCAAAGCCTAAAGAGGGGTTAGTCCAGAAGAATAAATCTTTTTTTTAAAAGAAGAATAAATCTTTAATTATTTCTTAAAAATGACAAAATTAGAAGTAATTAAGAAAAAAACAGGGTAGGATGGGGGTGTAGTGATGACTAACTTTTTTGATTGATTGATTGATTGGTATTCACATATGCTTAGTTCTATTTTCTGGTTTCCTGCCCCATAAAAAATCATTTGCTTTGTTTGCACCTACCTCAGGGGAGAGAGAATTTTGTGACAGTCTATCACATCTCCTAGAATTTTATAAGATAAAGTGCCTCTAGAGTTTCTTTGTATTCAGGATTTCTAATTTGAATCCATAAGATGAAAATTCAGGCTCAATCAACATAATGGATGATTTCCTCTCCTTCTCCCTCCCCATTTTCTACATATCTTTTCATGCAGCAGCAAATACATGACTTTCAGGAATAGGTACTAGTAAACCTCTTAACTGGGCCTGGGTTGCATTGAGCTCAGTCATCTGTAATTTGCTAAAACTACAATATAAAATGGTACCCTAAAAATGTTCAACAATGCGTGAGGTCATGTAGTTATAATTTCTGTTTCAAGAGCTTATGCTTTATGGAGGACAGAAGGGCTACTGGCACAAGGTACTAATAACCTTTGAAAAATCTGACTTCTGTGTAAGGGATGGCAACTTGAGTTGTGCTGAACATATGAGAGAGATCTACAAAATTCACTTGACAAATATATTTTCTGAAACTGGTGGCAATGTCATCTGACAGGACAGATGTTCACTCATCGTGCATTCAATTTAGCCAAAAAGATTGGCCTACTCCTTTTTTTTTAATGACCAGCTTATTATTTCTAGAAGCAAATTAATCCACACATTTATTCTCTCTTCCATATTCTACAAGGAAGGTTATTAGAGAGGACCTTTTGTCTTGCTTTTCCTATTTGCTTCTGTTCATTAGACAATTCCAAACCATGCCCTTGCAAAGAACATTCTCTTTGGAGAGCAGGCTCTGAGCTACAGATTGCCATTTTACTTGCTCAACAATTCCTTGAGCCATTTACTGTGAATGCAATTTGAATCCCACGTTCTGTTTAGGCTGTTGCAGTCCAGACACTCCACTAGATTATGCATGTACTTAATTTTTTTTTTAATTGGAAAGCTACTCATGAGTGCTGTTTCATTTATGTCTTTGCCAAGTTTCAACCCTTGCAATAGTCACTGGGGCTGCATTCCTACAATCTTCATTTCACAATAGAGCTCTGGTTCTGGCAGCTTCTGTGTTTCAGAAGCTAGCTCCTCTTCAGAGAGATCTGTAAATCTTACAGATACTCAGGGTTTCAGCATGGGCTACTTCTAAGCAGAGAGTAGTGCTCAATGAGTCTCCAGGGAAAGTCTATTCAGTAGGTTGGGGGGTGGATTGAGGAGAGAGGGGGAGAGTGATTCCTTTTAATGCCAATAAATAGCAATGCCATTGACATAGAGAACATTTTCTACCTGAACATTGTCAGAATGAAAGAATTCAGAGATAACAAAATGCTGCTGAAGACTTTGAGCCTTCATGCTATCAGATCACTGAAAACCACATGGATAGCTGTTGTTCATCTGGTGAATAGCACTTGGCTTTTAGCACTCACAGCAGCATTGTGACTTCTTTGAAAAATGTTGCCACAGATTAAAAGCAATGATTAAGGTCCAATTTTCCCAAGAGCTAAAAACTGACTTTTGTTGTTTTGTAGTCTACTTCATAAGTACCTCTTCTTGTCTTTCTTTAAATGCTCCATTTTACCCACCCTCTATATAGCTTGCTTCATATATATTTGTTTGCGTGTTGCCTTCCCCATTAGAATGTGAGCTCCTTGAGGCAAAGGACTGTCTTTTGCCTCTTTTTGTATCTCCAGGCACAAAATAGATACTTAATAAATGTTATTGATTGATTGATAGGTTGCCTCCAGACAATTTTCTTGATGGAGAAAATGCAGATTCTATTTGATGAATTTTAAGTGTCAGAAATACTTCATGAAGATAATAAGTTTCCAATTATGGTGTCTTGGCATCAATTCTGAAGAAGGACAAACAAGTCACAAAATTTCATGACATTGGAAAACAAATAGAAATGCTTAGTGTTCTACTTTTCCAAGGCATAAAGGGTGGTGGAGATTTGGGAAAGAGGGAAGGATAGGTTTACTTTAAGTGACCATGAAATACTTATGAGATCCTCATAAACAAGGTCCTCTGTGTCCTTAAAAATGATGCTGGGAGAACCTTGTGAGCACCTTGAGATGTAGACAAATTAAATTGTTTCTACTTCATTTTCAGTGGTTAATACTCTCTGGTCTCATCAAAGCAGTTGGTGCTAACACTATAGTGTATTTGACATGCTATATTGCCCTCTATGGGCTATAAGTTGAGTTGAAATAGTGTAAGGTGATTTTAAACTACAAAATTATTAGTGAATGAATATTGGAGGCATGGGGTGTCATTTTAGAGATCTTGAGAAGGTCTCCCAGGCCCCTAAATCATCTTTACTTGCTTGCTAATATCTAAGATTCCTTGAAGGGGAAGCAATGCCTTTTATAAGGGAATTGGAAATAAGATCTGAAACACAAAACCACATATACACTTATATTCATGTTAAGATATGAAACATCAGTGGCTGAAAGTAAGTTTTGATGAGAGAGAGAAAAGAGAACAAGTATGTGGCTGTGTAGAGATGGAGAAAGAAAAATGGATGCCTCAAGGGGAAAGAATTCAAAATGGGAAAGGCAGGGGTTCTGGTGATTGAACTTCATCTGCTTCAGTTTTGCCTAATATTGGTACTGTTTGTGAGGTCTTGAAAATGACCAGGGCCGTGATGATAAAGCATTAAGCCACTGGCTGCTTTTGATTACTAAGAACTCCAAGTACTTGGTGTAGGAAAAAAATTGACAATGATTATGCAATCTATAAACTTTGAAATCATTTCCGTAAGTCTTTCATTTCATCCCAGCTCATCAAATGCTCTTTCATGTGCTAATGGTACTAATTAAGGCAGATGTCATTCTATAACCAAACAATTAACCTTAAGAATAAAAAGCAAAATGAAAGTCCTAATTCTTTACTTGGGACATTATCTAGTGTTCAATCTTAAGCCACGATATTCTTATAGATTTATACATATCATGTATAAAATTCTCTAACATGTAAAATGATTGATTGGCTTCCTCTTGAGACCTCCTACTACAAGTTAAGTAATAATTCTGGCTATTTATAAATACTTTTACAAAAAATTACTTCATTTATTATTTCAGTAGTCACCAATCTGTAAACATTTATTGAGTGCCTACTATGTGCCAGGCAGTATGCTAACCAATGGGAATATAAATATGAAAAGGGAGAGTACAAGGGATGGGGGAGAATGATAAGGAAGGTGGGGAAGGAGCAGGAAGGGACAGGAAAGGTACCTGAGGATATAGAGGTATGATAGAATAATCAGAGGAATCATATTAGAAGCAGAGTAGTGATATTAAAAAAAGGAAATAAACTAAAGAACAAAAAATATTTTCTGGAATTTTCTAGTTCTATATATTTGATACAGTTGTGTACTTCTTTTGGAAATGTTTATTATCAGAACTAGCTACACTAATTCTAATCTGCCTCATTTATCTTTCTCTATTGTAGAAGCCTCTATACTTCAGTACTTCTAAAGATCTGTAATTCCCAGCCTTATTGCATATTACTCTCCCTTCATACACAACATTCCATCTTCTATGTCTGTACTGATCCCCCTAGCTTGTAGAGCCTTTCCCTTAACATTACCTTGTAAATTATTAACACATATTTTGTATTTATCTATCATTATATGCATACAAATCTCCCCTGGCTGGCTATAAGTTCCTTGTAGGCAAAGCCTATATAATATTTGTCATTGTATTCCTATTACTGAGCACAGTGCCAAACATTCAGTAGGTCCTTAGTAAATGCTTGTTGCTAGACTAATATTGGGTATTCCTTCTACAAATACAGATCACAATCCTTTCATTCCTTAGATGGCTTCATGAATTGATGTGGATAAAAAAATGTCTCCTGATGATCAACTTTCTGGTGATGAGCCTATCTATACTTCTCTACATTGATGCTTGGACAATAGACATATAGGCGATAAACATTATTGGGTCTATACTTGAAGCTTTGGCAGCTTATTAGGATTGTGCAGGGCCTGTATTCTACTTTCCTAGATGATGAGAACTCAGGGTTGTCTTTGCACCATGATCAGGTAAGTATCAAAGCAGGACTTCAATTATGAACACTTTAATCTCTAAATAAAACTTTAGTAGAATCAGTAAATATTTTAAAAGGTCCTTTTTATTTATTTATTTCAGTACTAATAGTACTGAAATAATGCAAGCTTGATTTTCAAAGAAATCTTAGATCTTCAGATCAATTTGAAAACTTTCCAAACCTCCCCATTTTATAAAGTTATCCATAAATATTGATATGCTAAATAGAAAGAGAGACAGAGACAGACAGACAGGCAGACAGATATGGACACTGATTCCATCCTAATTAGACTAGCTGTCTGTCAGTTATTCCCAGTTAAATATGTAGCACATTCAGAGGAGCATTTTCTGGGGGTTCTTAACCTGAATTCTAAGGATGCCAAAATCTATTCTATGAATAGATTTCAATGGGTCTTTGAACTTGGACAGAGAAAATATTGCATCTTTTTTCACTAACCTCTAACTAAAAATTTAGTAATTCATTCAATTCTGAGTTAGAACTTCTTCCCTGCCCTATGACACCCACCCCCACCCTTACCACAAAAATAAAAACATTATACTGAGCAGATGTCCATAGGCTTCAAAAGGCTTCCATCAGTATACAAAAAGATTAAGAACCCATATCCCAGATCAATTACAACTTTGCAAGTAAGTTTTTAAAATTTATTTCATTGTTTCTCTCCTTTGTACAATGTACACAGAAAGCAAACCAGTAAGATTTGTAATTTACACTAATTCTCTGTTGTAACTATTTGTGGCCTAGCCAGATCTTGAAACACAAACCAGTCAGGTTGTTTGCTGTTGACTGTTGTTTGCCTTATGTTAGAAGTGCATTGAGGGATGTTTGTAAGGAGTGGGAGTTTTAGTTTGACTCTTAGTTGTTATCTCAGAGGCTTTTTTATTGGGTGCCATATTTCTATCTTTTCTTTTTGATGTAGTCTTCATTACAATAGATGTGACAAATTTAGTTTGTTTTAAGGTTTTTGAACTCTTAGAAAGTTATGCTGGAAATAGCTACTCTGCCTTCTGAATGATTATGTGATTCCACCTTAGGTTTTTTTTTTTAAAGATGTATACAGAAAATGGAAAAGAGGGCAGGGAACTGAAGGGCAGAATAAAAGTATGGCATGGTACTTTAAGAATACTGTGAGGAGTGCTCAAGATCAAAATGAGATGAGACTAGAAGGAAAATATAAGGGTTCCAAAGAACAATTTAAGAAATCTGTTTAGAGAGAAAGAAGGGGATCAAAGAAAAGGATAGGATCTTTGTGTGGTACGGGAGTGATGACAAATTGGTGAAAGAGAGAAAGCAGAACTACTCAACTTTATTTTTACTATTTTTTTCTCTTCCAAAGATTATGATATTTGGCCTGGAAAGGAAAGAACAAAAATGGTCATAAGGGAGTTAATACTCAAGATAAACATGCAGATTTTATTAGAGCACCTATCTGCCTCTGGGTACCTAGGTGTCGTAGTAGGCAGAGCACTGTGCTTGGAATCAAGAAGATTCATCTTCATGAGTTTAAATCTGTCCTCAACACACTAGCTGTGTGACCCTGTTGGGCAAGTCATTTAATCCTGTTTGCCACAATTCCTCATCTGTAAAATGAGGAGCTGGAGAAGGAAATGGTAAACTACTATAGTATCTTTGCCAAGAAAATTCCCCAAAACATGGTCAAGAAGAGAGCTGAACTGAAAAGACTGTATGACAACTGCCCCAGGTGAACTTTATTTCAGGATCTAGAAAGATCTGCTAGGTGGGTGGCTCAGTCACTATCAATGACCTTTGAAAAATTATGGAGAGTAGGAGAGACATCTTAGGACTGAAGAAAGACAATTGTTGATTTCAAAAAAGAAAAAATATCAGCTTATAAGCTATATACCAAATGTTTTTACTTTGATTCCTTAAAAAATTCTAGAAAATATTATCAAAGAGATGGTTGGTGGACATCAAGAAAAGGAAGTGGTATGCTCAAAGAATCATCATGGTTTCATGAGGAACAATTCAAACATTATCTTTTTTTCCTTTGGCAGGCTATTCTCCTGATAGGTCTGGGAAATACTATTGATATGGTTTGCATGTATTTTTGCAAAATATTTGCCAAAATCTCTCATGCTTATGCCCCTGCATACTCACATGAAAAAGCTGGAGAAAAATGAACCACATTATAGTTCCTTAAAGTGAATTCAGAACTGGCTGAATAGTAAGATTGAAAATGTAGTCACCAGAGTTCAATGTCTTTATAGGAGATTTCCAGTGGAGTGTCCCAGGGACAGAGGTTGAATCCTGTGTCATTTTAAGATTTTTATTAATGCCTTGGACAAAGAAACAGATGGTATACTTATCCAATTTCTAGATGCTATAACATTAGGAAGGATAGCTAGCATACTTAATGATATTGATGTTGAGTATCCTAAAAGATCTCAGTAGGGTAGAATGCTGTGCCAGATACAATAACAAAAAATAAAATGTGAATGAGATATAATGTTCTATAGTGGATATACAGTTGACATTGGAGCTAAGGAGACTTGTGTTCCAGTTTCATTTCTAATATATACTGACTGTGGGACCATGGATAATTTGCTGAGCTTCTCAATACTCTAGACCAGAGGAGTCAATCTTGTGGCCCTTGCCCACAACACTCCTAAGTGAACCAACTGGTTTCTATTTTAATTTGACACTAGTATTCTAAAAGATTCTCTAAGTTTCACAGAAGATACTAGCTTGAATTGGTAGAGGGGGATTCCTCATTTGGGATTTCCCTATACCAATGAAATGACTACTAGATTCAATCTTTATCCCTGTAATTTCCCATGTCTTATATTTGGGTGTTTTTAAAAAAATAGAATATTTTCATATATTATATATTTTATAATTTACATATTACATTTTATAATATATAACATATAATATTATATTTATATATTAAATATTTTATATATTTATATATTACTAAATAGAATCCTCTATTTAGTATTCAAAGTAATCCTAACCTAGCACGGCCTTCCCTCCCCCCCCAACTTATTCTGTGATCCATTGATTCTGGCCTTCTTGCCGTTCCAAGAAAAAGGTGCTCTCTCCTTCAACTCCAGGCATTTACTCTATCCCCCATGCTTGGAATGTTCTCCTTCCTTATCTCTGCCTCCTGCCTTCCTTCCAGTCCCAATCAAATTTGTGTCTTCTACAGGAGATCTTTCCCAAACCCTCATAATTCTAGCACCTTCTCTCAGTTAATTATTTCCTATTTATCTTGTAAATAGCTTGTTTGTACGTATTTAATTTTCATGTTGTGTCTCCCATTAGATTGTGAGCTCCTCCAAGGCTGAAACTAATTTTTTTTTGCCTCATTTTGAATCACCAGTAGTTACCACAGTGTCTGATTTATAGTAGACACTTAATAAATGCTTATTAGCTGACAGACATATAAAATGGGGATAAAATGCATACAGGACTTAACCTCATATGTGAGGAACAGAAGAGATACTGTAAACTTAAAATATCATATAAAGATTCTTTATTATTACTAATATAACTTAGTTTCACATGATGTAAATGACAGCTAGAAGAACAGGCCTCATCCTAATCAATGAAAGTGCATTTCTCCTGGCCAGCAGTGGGGAACCTATGACCTCATGGTCACATGTGAGCCTTTAGGTCCTCAAGTGTGACCCTTTGCCCTTGAGAACATAGATGACCACATGTGCCCTTGAGGCTGCAGGTTTCCCACCCCTGTCTAAGAATTTCCTAAGATTACACATTTATAGCTGCAAAAAAAAGTCAAGTGACTTGTCCAAGGATACTTAATACTAAGTGATGGAGTTGGGATTTACATTCAGGTTTTGTGACTCAAAATCTAGCTTGATTCCCATTACACTGAGTGACCTCTGAATTTCTTGAAGACTTTGTGAAATTTTGATTTTACATTGAATGAGCTATCCCTATAATGTTATTCTTATCTTTAGGAAAGAATTGGTATTTTAATAATTTTCATTTCAGAGTTTTGGAAAGAATAAATATGCTCATTAACATATATAAGGATTTATTTCATTTGTAGTGAAGAACTTTTAAAATACTGGCATTGTTTCCTGAGAAGCAAAAATCCTGCCTTTCAAACATGTCTGATGGCATTGGGGAGGAGGAGCAAATTGGGTGGCACTTACTTTTAAAGCAACAGAATTTTACTCCTGGAAATAAGCCAAGGGGCAAAATGTTTTCTGCTAGGGTAAAGGAATAAGGAAATGATCATTACGTGCCATTTGGCTGGAAGTCATACATTTAAAAATTGGGTTTAGATTAAAATAATAATTACAAAACATTATCCTTGAGTGAGAAAATTGTATAAAAGTTGGTAAAATTTAGAACATCAACTCCAGCAGGGCAGGGATTGGTTTAATCAATTTTTTTTCCACTTTTCACTAGCAGCCCTATGTACTCTATGTCTTAAAAAAATCTTTGCTTAATTAAATGAATTGATAGCTTTTTTAAGTATTTCAAAAGTTTTTATGTAGAAGAGGGATTAAATTTTCCTATTTGTAGGATGAGACTAGGATCAACAGATAAAATTGGCAAAAAGTCAGATTTCTGTCTAGTCTAAGTGATACTTAACCTATTCCCCCTCTCAAGAATTAGTCCATCAGAAAATCTGCCCTAGATTCAAAACACTCTCTGCATATGCTTCCTCTCAAGAATGGTTTTCATAGTTTACATCAATATGTTTACTTTTCTTAATCAAGTAGAACTAATTAATTAAAAACAAGCCTTTTTTTTTTGGTTAATGTTCACTTTAATTGGCCATTTCTTTTTTTTTTCTTTTTTTAAAATTTATTTTCTTGATTACATCATTCATTTCCACAAGGTTTTGAGTTACAGATTTTCTCCCCTTTTTGCCCCTACCCCCCAGCCCAGAACATTGATCCCACTGTAAGGCCCCTCCCACAATCTGTTCCCTTTTATGCCCTCCTCCAACACCCCTCTAGCTTTCTAGCAGGGCAGGGAGGGGCTCCCTGCCCCCATCCCTGAATGTATTATTTCC
>CM053593.1:287088975-287105740 GCA_028646575.1 Pseudocheirus occidentalis | reverse complement strand
TCATATTGTAAACAAGTCAGCACATATTCTTGAAGTATTTTCCACATACTGGACTTCCTGATAATGTATGATATGCTAGCCTGCCAACACTTGCTTGTTAAGACCTGTGGGCAGATTTGATCACTGATTGATTATAACTTGCATTTTGTGTGTTTATTTGGAAAATAAGGTAACTAATATAACTTTACCTCTGTTATACAACAAATGAAACATGTAAGAATGGTTTTTCAAAGTTTCTTTGCTTTTCTTCTCTCCTTATGCTTCCACCACCCCCTTACTATTATTCAATGTCCTCAAATTGCACCCGAGGCTACTACCATCCCTAGTTTGGTTCAGTGCCCCCCAGGGGGTAATATCAACCACTTTGGAAACCTATGGTCTAAGGCAACATGGCTTCCTTCAGTCTCCAAGATCTTCTGGGTCATTTATGAAAATGAGGGAGCCACAAAGAACTTATCATCTCCTACCTCAAATCTTTTGATCAGGACTTGTTTTTTACCTGCTTACTTGTAGATGGCAACAAATCTAGACTTTGAGCAGTCCTACCTTTCCTAAGAATGAGATTATTTTGAAAGTGAAATGGTCTGCTTTGGGGAAGTAGTGAGTTCCCCAACGTTGGCACTCTTTAAATGAAAGCTGGATAACCACTATACAAAGGGGATTCTGACTCAGGTATAGGTTGGACTAGATGAACTCTGAGGTCCATTTAAACTCTAAAGTTTTATGATTCTATTTATAGCAGACTAGATCTAATCTTAAGAATATTTAATTTGATATTATAGCAGACTAGATCTAATCTTAAGAATATTTAATTTGATATTTAGACTAAAGTGTTACCTGTAAACTTTGCAAATGCATAACATTGTATAAGGTATTCTGGAAAAAGAAATAAAACTCAAATCCAGTTTGATTCTGGGGTCATAGACTAGAACATGCTCTTTAAATTAATTTTAAATGAAAAAGAGAAAATGGTTTATGACCAAAGACTATTCCTTAAAGAGCTGCTGAGTTTTCAAATTATACAAATTTAGGCATTAAGTTATTGCTAGATATGATAATACTTAAAATCTCAGAAAGCCCCTTGAGGTTCAGAGGACTTACATTGCTTATCCATGGTCACACACGTAGTAAGTGTCACAGTTGAAATTCAAACACAGACCTTTCTGACTCCAAGTATAGCATACTATCCACTTCCTACTGCATCTATCCAATAATAATGGTAAAAATATTTAAAGTCACTTACAATTCTACTTTCCAACATGAAACTGATCATTTCTGAAGATTCCTAACATAATCTTTAAGGTCCTATGTCTAATAAGACAGAAATGAAACTTTCTTGACCAAAATAACCTAAGTTTATTTAGCCAATAGTGGCAACAATGCAGAGCAAGTCAAGCTATGTGCCCTCCTTCCTTGAGAATGAATCTCCTCCAATGAATGACTTGACAGGTTCCATATGCCACTGAAAAATGATGCTTGTTTTATTCCAATCTGTTTTCTCCTCATTGAGCTTCTTGTTTTTACTTTTACAATGTGTCTTTGAGAAATCTAATCCCCTTTTCAGATGTGATCAGTGTGACCACCCTCTTTTGGAATAAGATAGTCCATCCAGCAGAATTTAGAGAGTAACCAAAGTATATCCTGCACTGTAGGTGGAAATCATTTCCAGTTACTGCTGATGCATTGAAAATCAATTGCCTATTTTTATTCTACCAAATTGATTGAACATATATGTGGCCTGAGGTTGAAAGATCCTCCTATAAGGACTGCATAGAAGGAAGGAAGTATTACAGAAATTGGGACCAATACTGGCATAAGGAATGGAACCTGTTAGTGGTAAACTATGCCAATCTGATAAATAGAAAGCAAGCCTTCAGCATTTATCTTTGAACTGTCTCCAGATGGACTCTGCATAACTTGAGAATTTTTATATCAAAATATTTTTAATTTTTGGAACTGTTTAAATCATTGACCTGAATAATTTTCTGTTTATATAAATAGATGGTCCAACAGATAATTGTGTTATATGTTAATTAATATTCTAGATTTAGAAATTACAATCTCGTGCCTTTTAAGAAGTCTTTTTCTGAACAGGGTCTTTTTAATTCAGCAATAGTAAATTCCCTTGTTTTTTTCCCTCCCCCTATTCTATTGTTTTCATTGGAAAGTATGCTCTCTTTTTAGGTCGGCCAACTCCTCCCTTCAGATCTGCAGGCTACAAAATTGCTGATATAGCAAAAATGTTCACACTTTGAAGTTGGAACAACTTAGCGGGTTGAAAGAGGGAAGTGGAGAGAGAAGTGCCAAGAGTAGTTAACAGATCCAGAAACACAGCATGGCATTTCCCTGTTAGGAGGGACAGGAGGATGAGTCCCGGGAATACAAACAATATTATTTGACATTTTTAAAGCACTTGAAAGTATAACTGATACTTCTTCAAATACGTGAAAGTGTTGCTTCCTCTGAGCAGCACGTAATCCACTTATGAAAGAAAACTATAGGTGCAATTAAATTGTATAATTACATGTATATATGTGTATGCTGTGTGTGTGTGTGTGTGTGTGTTTATAGTTAGGCATAAGTTGTTTAGGGGAGAGAAGAACAACAGTGTACCAACAGCCAGGGGTGTGCTGCAGCCAGCTCATATCAACTTGGGAGAGCCAATTACTACACTTCCTTGGAAAATGGAAAACACTACAAATCAGGGCTTGATTGATTATTTTGTTGATTTTCTAGAGAAAATGTTAATAATGCAGATTAAAATAAAAAATGTGTCATTTTTACATCCCCCACCTTCCCTCCCCGAAAGTCAGTTGTTAATAGTAAACTTGAAATATATTATTGTTGATTTATACACCCACATATAATGAAAACACATTGTAGCTTCATGGAAAGATGTATTTACCACATAGGAAAGGAAGTTCTGATTTTGCTAAGACAGTGAAGGAACTGACTCTACTATAGAGCCCCTAGGTGGCACAGTAGATAGAGTGGCCAGCCCTGGAGCCAGGAGGATCTGAGTTCAAATCCAGCCCCAGACATTTACTAACTGTGTGACCCTGGACATCTCATTTAACCCTGTTTGCTTCAGTTATCTCATATGTAAAATGAGTTAGAGAAGAAATGTCAAACCACTCCAGTATCTTTGCTAAGAAAACCCTAAATGAGGCCACAGAGAGTCAGATGCAACAGAAACAACTCAACAACAAGAGAAGGAGCAACTCTGATATATTTCTTTTTTGTATCTTCTTTTCTTAATTAAAAATTTTTAATGTTACAATTCTAATTTATTTATTTTCTTGTTTACAACACCAAACAGATCATTTAGGCTGAAATGTAGTATATAGGAAGGGCAATAATGTATAATAAGGCTGGAAAGATAGGATGGAGACAGATTGCAAATGGTTTTGTTGTTGTGTTTGTCCTTCATTTCAAAGAGGACCATGGTATCAGGGAAGTGATGACATGACTTGAAGGTGACTTTGATTTGAGTGAGGGAGGGCTGTGCAAGGTCATCAGCCTCACTTTCTCTTCCAGAGCCATCTGGATGAGAAGTGACCAGATATTCAGCAGGATGATGAGAGATGGTGCAACAAAATAATAATGCAAATGGTCAAGCTGAGGAATTTTTATTTTATCCTAAAGATAATAAGGAGCCATTGAAGTTTCTCGAACAAGGTTATCATATACTTATATTTTAGGAAAATTTTCATGGAAGTTGTATAGAGGACTGGTTTGAAAAGGAAGAGATTAGACAATGGGACTCCAAGCAGAAGGCTTTGCTATGGTCCAGGTGAGATCCTGAAGGTCTGAAATAGGGATAATGACTTTGTGAGTGCAGAGAAGGGACAAGATTTTAGAAAAGTTGTGCAAGGAACCACAAGACTTAACAACTGATTAGGTACTGGGGAGGGAGGTGAGGGAAAGAACAACAATGACACTAAGGTTTCTAATTTGTGTTCCTGGAAAGATATTTAGTGGAACAGAAAGATGGAAGTTTTGAGGAGGGGGTGGACTTAAAAAAAGACATTCCATTTTGGACATGTTAAGTTTGATCAGGAAATCCAGGTGGAAATATCTAACAGGTAGTTTGGTGATGTAAGCTGAGAATTAGTACAGAGAATAGGGTTGGAAATACAGATTTTTGAAATCTTCTTTTTGGTGATCATAAATTAACCCATGAGAACTGGAGATCACTGAGAGAGTATGTTAGAGAGAAAAGAAGAGGCATGCTGAGAGACAAGGAGGACACTCATCAGGGTTCAAGATACTGATGGTGATCCAGCAAAGGAGACTGAGAGGGAATGATCTCATAGGTTAGAAGAAAACCAAGAGATGAATATCACAAACCTCAGGGAGGAGAGACAAGCTGGGACAAGGAGGAATCAAAAGCATCATATACTGTGGAGAGATTAAGAATGGAGAGAGGACTGACAGGCCATTGGATTTAACAATTAAAAACAATATTTGGTAATCTTAGAGAAAAGAGTTTCAGTTGAGTAGTTAAGTCAGAAACCTCATGAAATTGCAAGGAATCTCTGAGATTATGGAAAGACAGGAAATGTAAATAATTAGCATAGACATTTTCTGGAAGTTTGCTTATGAAAGGGACAAGAAATTATTGTGAAGATGTATGTAGCCTGGGAGCTTGTCCCTACCCACACATATCACTCAAGCCTGAGAATATGCCTGAGATATCAACCCAGAATAGAGACAGTACTCTAGAGCAATTTAAACTTAATCTTGAATCAAGTGCCCTCCACATAGTAGCCTTAGCTACCAACCTTTCGTGAAAGGATAGATTTTTCAGCTCAAAAAGAAATCTAGATGTGTGTTGAACAAACTTCTGATACTGCTCATGCTACTCCCAGGAGGATTCTAAGGCCAGCAGAACCATACAAAACAGCTGAGAGCATCTTTAAAATCATCTTGAGACAGCTAACTTCTCCATCTCCAACAATTCTCTTCAAATAAAGCTATGTGAGAAAACTGGGTATCTGCCATTTGTCAGACCATGAGAATCCATTGGACTCAGTATTTTACAGAGAAAGATGGCTTCAAAGCTCTACAAAGAGTCTAGAAAAAACTCATATCAAATATAAGGGGAACATCTTAAGGACTCCAGCAAAAAAATGTTCATGTGCTGTTAGTTACCCCTTTGTCACATGTGGTCTGTGAGTTTAGCCCAGCATCCTCTTGGACTCCATATGTGCCTGTGTAACAGTGTGTTCACAGAATTTACTGCTTATGTTTTTCAGTTGTCTCCATCATATAAAACTGTTTATTCCCCCATTTGGGTTTTTCTTGGCAGAGATACTGGAGTGGTTTGCCATTTCCTTTTTGAGCTCATTTTCACAGATGAGGTGAGAAAACGGAAAACAGGTTTAAATGACTTGCTCAGGGTCACACAGCTAGTAAGTATCTGTGGCTGATTTTTAACTCAAGTCTTTCTCATGTTTGGTCTGATACTCTGCCCACTGAGCCACCTAGCTGCCAGTTTAGTTTGTTTTTTTTTTGTTTTTTTTTTTTTTGGAGGGAGGAAGGCAAGGCAATTGGGGTTAAGCGACTTGCCCAAGGCCAGTTTTGAATTCAGGATCTTCAGACTCCAGGGCGGGATCTCTGTTCACTTTGTCACCTAGCTTCCTCAGTGCATAGACTTTGGGGAGGGGTTTTGCATCAATTGACTTTGATAAGTACTAGTTAAAAAAAATAGCAAACAACTAATTAATTAGTCTGACTGACCAATGGATATCAAATTGGCTATTATGGTAGGAAGGACTGTGGTGGGTACTCGTGAGCTATATCATGATTAAGACAGCTCTAACATTTCAGGGGTTAATTCTAGACCCCTGAGGGGATATATAATAGCCATGGTGTGGGGACCCTTGCTAGTGCAAAAGGGACTAAAAGATTAGCTTCAGAGCATATGCTGTGGTAGGTTTATAATGTATTAGAGATTACATGAAGCTCTTGTGTTCATAGTCAATATTGTATAATCCCTTTTGTGCCTCTGAAATAAAGCTAGAAGATAAAAATGACATTTGGAGATTTCAAATCACTAAAAAGGAAATGAAGAAGTAGATTTGGTGTACAAATTTATATAGTTATCTTAACCTTTAGAGCATGGTTCTCAGAACACTCAAGGGCATCTAGACAAATAAATATTTGAGTATAAAGTCTGAGTGGGGGAATGGAAAGGTTAGATATTGTGAACCAGAATTAAGCCAAATATCCCTACCAAAGTCAACAATATCTGCATCTCACTGGAGCATTATACCTCCTGAGCCCTTGACCATGTATATTAAAGAGTGGGACACAATTATCATCTTCAAAGGCTTAAGATCACTGACTAACTTGAATAAAGTCATTTTTATCCTCTTTCATCCCAATTTTCCCCCCAAATAGCTTAATAATTCCTTTGTCCATGTCCTCTTTCATCCATCTAGCAAGAGGGGAAACATGCTAACACTAAGTTTGAGAGAGCAGACCTAGGTCAGTCCTGTCATGGTTTGTATGATAGTGATATTCTTTATCTCTGTTTTTTTTTCCAATTCGAAAGAATACAGTTATTACTCAAAGGGCAAAGATTATTTATGGTTTTCCGTGTTCTTATGTGCTATGCCAATTGTCATGACCAATTTGAAAATTACAACACTAGAGATATTACCATCTCCAGTGGAATTTTCTCTCCTGATTTTTTCCACTCTAAACTAGGGGTGTGATTATTATGTGTGAGTATAGTGCTCTTATTGTTTCTACTGACATCCTCTATGCATTGGCAGAAAGGCCCTTATGTAGGCCCACAGTTGAAGAGGTCATAGTTCTCTCATCAGGAATCCTTGAAACAGGACAGAGTAAAGTGGCATTTTTTGTTAGCAGTTAGAAAAATGATCTGTAGAAACAGGCTCTGGGGGAGCTCAAAGTAACTTGATGGTCCCTGATTTAAAAAAAACACACTAAGAAATGAACAACTATGATTAAGATCACTTCTTGAATTCATTTGATGATTTTGTCAAAACACTACAAATTGCGCTGCTACTCAGTATTTTGTTCTTTTATTTCTTCAATTAAATAGAGCAGTTACCACAGAGGTGAATGCCTAATAATTAGCGATTAAACTGCAATACAGAAACTATTGAAAAAATATTAGCTGATGCTGTTGAATGTCAGTCAGAGGAAATTATAAGAAATAAATGTCAAGATTCTTATTTGAAGGGGAAAAAATTGCCAGAATATAGGGAAGGTAAAAGAAATGTTGTTTATCACAGCTTTTTGATATATATTACCACTTTCTAGAATGTTTTGTGCACTGATCATACTTCCCTCTTTATTTTTTATTATCATCTTGTCAGAATAGCCATCAGAAGCAAAGGGGGTGCAACCATGTTGAATGAAACTGAGTGTGCTCATGAAAAGTACTCTAGAGGAAAGAGGCATCAAGTACATTTTTATCTCCTATGTTGCTGCAAAACTAAAAATGATTCATAACTTCATAGGTATGTGCAATTTGCCTATGATTTTGCAGTTCCATTTCTGGCATTGATCTATGGCTTATTGAGATAATGCCCTTTCCCCACCTTTTTGATATACTAGGAGTGTTGTACCAATTGTACTTGTAAAGTCATTTATAATGAACAGATTTACCTGCTTGGAGATTTTAGAGATTTTAGCTAAACATCCTTTGAAAGGAACATTCTAGATTTTTTAAGAAGAATTATGACAGGGTTAGCTTAAAATAGGATACTATTTAGTGCCTTTTCTTGGGCTGATACTCTATATGATTTATCATTCCTAGATTGGTTAATGTTGAGTGCAGATGGCTATAATAGGAATTGCAGAATAAGAATGCTGCTGGTCCTTTACTGTTACTTTGATGGTAAGGATGTTTATGAAACACGCAATTAAACGTTACAGTAAGCTAGTAGCACAGTCAAGAACATAAATTTTTTTAAATGATAATTTGGATTACCAGATGGTTCCTTCTGTCCTTCTGTGCCTTTTCGAGGCACAAATGCACATTTTGGATCAAAATGTGAGGTGCTAAACACATTACTGAAACCATCACATCTCTTGCTAATTGGCACCCTTCATTGTCTCTCAGTAGGGGTCCAAAGAGTGCCATGTGGATGTGGAAAATAACCCATTAAGTCACTTCTTCCAAAATGACTTCACTTGAAAAGAGTTTGGTTTTCTAATTGAGAGGACTGGGGCCCAGTCTGGTCCCTTATGCCACATGAGTGTTCTACAAGTGTTGAGGCAAATGAGGATCCCAAAGAAACAAATACAGTTCCAGTGCATAGGAGCTGTTCAATTTGCCCAGGGTGCTGAAATTTCTTACTAATCCTTTTGGGGTCTTGTCAAATTCTTATCATTTGAATGTTGCAGTGACTTGATATCACTGGCCTAGAGGAATCTTGTAGTCTTTAACTTACTGATTTCAAATGATAATCTATGTACTATATAGTTATAATTCTTTGTCTGTTTTACTGCTACCACCAGGCAACACTTTTTCTGTTGGTGAGTATGTGATCCTTAAATGTTAAATGAAGGGAGTGGACTAGATGGCCTCTGAAGTCCCTTCTACCTCTAGGGCATAGATTTAAAATCTTGTGAAATTAAAAAAAACAAACCTATATAAGGTAAAGAATCTGAAGCAACTGGTGGTACAGTAGATTGAACCTAGGCCTGGAGTCAGGAAGGCCTTAGTTAAATTTGACTTCAAAAACTTTCTAACTATGTGATTCTGGGCAAATCACTTATGTTCTGATTGTCTCAGTTTCCTCGACTGTAAAATGGAGATAATAATAGGACCTAGTTACATGTACAGCATCTATTGTAAAATTGATTCCCTCTTCTCCTCCCCACCAGATACTAGTGCTCTCCATTTCCTTGTATTTGTTTTGTATATATCTAATATATGCTCATTTTCTATTTGTATGTTTGTTTATAGATGCTGTACATGTTATATCTCTATCTAGAGTATCAGCTCCTTGAGGGCAGGGATCATTTTATTTTTGTCCTCATCCCCTAGAGCCTACCACATGATATCTGCTATATAGTAAGCATTCAATGAATGAATATTGACCCGTTGGCCCATTGCAGCCCTCACAATCTAGCTGTCCTGGGCCACCAGGTTGTTAGCTTTTCTAGGATATTCCAGACACCTGACCATCTTTTCTAGCACTGGTGGCCATATAGTTACAACATCTATTTTATTCATTCCATCTTCTCTATTCCTTCTAGTGCTACTAGCCTAGTAAAAGCCACACACCTGAATTATTGCTGTTATTTCCAAAGGAAAATACACTATCAAATACAAATGACTAAATTAAAAGGAAGTTTATAGGACCCAACTTGTTACTAAGTTGGGGACAACTTATGTAGTCTGCCATATACAATGTGGTTAAATAAAATGTGAAACACTACTCTCCAATAGCCTTCAACGGCAGATTTAAAATTTAACTTTATACCTATTCACCTGGAACAATAGGAGGCTAAATTCTTAGAATCTGGAATATCCAGTCACTATTTAGACAAACATATTCTTAACCTTCATTATGGCAGCTTCTGAGTACATTTTTTACCCTGCCTTTATGAGACTCAGGTCCAGAAAGTCTAATAGAGGCCACTTGTCTTATGCTAATAGTACATCAACATATTTGTTTAGTGTTTGTAGTCAGAGGTTATACCCACACTCACTGATGATCAGTTTTGCTTTTTCTTTTCAACAGTGACTCTTCATATAGTGTGTATTTGTACCAGGATGAAAATAAAATGCATAAAAGAAAATCCTTCCTCCTCATGACTAGCAAATTAATGCAGAGTTAACAGTGCTACTCCACTGCTCAAAAGTCATCAGTGGTTTCTTATTGCTTCTAGAAAAAAAATACAGACTCACCAGCCTGACTTTTATAGTCTACCACAATCCTCAAGTGACTATAAACCATTCAATTAAAGGGTCAGATGGTTCTAACCTTTTTTTGATTATTTAAAAATTTTCTCAAGTGGGCAAATGCTCTCAGAAGCTGTTGGCTAAAGATAGACATTTCTTAAATACTTACTATATACCAGGCACTGTTCTAGGGAGACTCCTCTCGATTTCCCCTCTACCCTCAATGTCATTATGACAAAATAACTGAATATGTTGTCTTACCACACTTCACTTGACTTGTAGACAGTTCATTTGAGGAGGTCAGATGACCTATCTTGATCTTCCTGGAATCCTTACTCAGAAGCACTCCATACTATTTCTGTCTTTCCTTTGCATGGGCTCTTAGGATTCTGTGCCATGTCTCCAGATTGTTAGTCAACCATGACCTTCAACCATTGGACAACCAAGAGAGTAAATCTTTTATTGAAAAATTCAATCAAGGGGCAACTAGGTGGCACAGTGAATAGGGAACCAGCCCTGGAGTCAGGAGGACCTGAGTTCAAATCTGGCTTCAGACACTTAACACTTACTAGTTGTGTGAACTTGGGAAAGTCACTTAACCCCAATTCCCCTGCCTTCCCCCCTCCAAAAAAATTCAATCAACATTTATTAAGCACCTACTATGTGCCAGGCACTAATTCTTCCCTCCTGGTCTTTCTGTCATGGTGGTTTGGCATATACATACATATACATATAGATATACATATACACACACACAAACATACATACACACCAGACCACCATGACCAAAAGATATATGCACATATTTATGTATGCATGTATATAAATGCCATAAATGTATATATACCATAACTTGTCCCCTTCCTACCTTTTTAGTTGTCATATACCCTATTTCATTCTTTAAATATATATGCATATATATATACACATATATATATATTCATACATGCATGTATGTGTGTGTGCATGCATGTGTTTTAACAGAACTTTGATCAGGGCAACAATTCTCACTATTCCCATAATTTTCAGTTCTGGGTATTTCCTTTGATGCTTTTTATTTTGCTCCCCCAGAGTCCTTTGTATATGGGGGAAATCTTAAGAATGCCCACAAAACAAATGGCCTTTATTTGTCAGTTTTTGTATTGTAGAATATATATACATACATATTTATATATCTATACACACATATACACAATATACTTATACATACATATATATCACACACAGCGACATATATATATGTTATAATATATACATATGTATCCTTGCTCTTCATAACAATCTCTTACAATCACTTGCTTTCTTTAAAGCTTACCTCATGTGCCCTCTCCTATTGGAAGACTCTCCTAATTAACCCAGTTGTTATTCTTCCTTCTCAAGTTACATTATATTTGCTTAAGTGTGGTAGTGCAGTGCAGTGGATAGAGTGCTCATCCTAGAGTCAGGAAGACTCACTTCCCTGAGTTCAAATCTGGCCTCAGACATTTACTAACTGTGACTCTGGGCAAGTCACTTAACCCTGTTTGCTTCAGTTTCCTCATTTTAAAATAAGATGGAGAAGGAAATGGCAAATCATTCCTGTATCTTTGCTGAGAAAACCCCAAGGGGGTTCACAAAGAATTGGACACAACTGAATAACAAGACCATGTTGTACTCCCCTCCCCAGGCAGAATGTAAGTTTCTTGAGGGCAGGGACTTTCATTTTTGATTTTGTATTGCCAGTGCCTAGTAGTATAGTGCCTTTCACTGCACTATTGTAATACCCTTTTTATTGGTCTCCTTACCTCATACCTCTGCCCATTCAAATCCATCCTCTACTCAGCTGTCAAAATAATTTTCTTAAAGCATAGGTCTGACCACATCTCTGCCTGTCTCTCACTGTCTCTCTGTCTCTGTCTCTCTCTGTCTCTCTCTCTCTCTTTTCCCCTCACACACACACACACACACACACACTCACACCCACAAATACACACATGTAAACTCCACTCAATAAAACTCCCATGGTCCGCAATCAGTTCTATGATCAAATATAAAAGTCTCTGGCATTTAAAACATTTTAAAACCTGTCCCCTTCCTACCTTTTCAATTGTCGTATACCTTATTTCGTTTTTTGAATTTTACAGTGCAGCAAGCAAGGGGCTGGTTTGCTATTCCTAACACACAATATCCCATCTCCTTTCACCAAACCTTTGCACTGACTGTTCCCTAGTCCTGGAAAGCTCCCTCTCCTCACTTCTGTCTCTTGGCTTTTCTGGCTTCTTTGAAGACTCAGAACAAATCCCATGTTCTGCAGGAGACCTTTCCCAGTACCCCCTAACTGGTAATGCCTTCCCATATGAGAATACCTTCTGTCTACACTGTTAATATTATGTAAATACCTAAATATTTATTGTCCCTACCATTAGAATGTGAGGTTCTCAAAGGCAGGAATTTTTTTTTGCCTTCATTGGATCCTCAGTGCTTACTTAACATAGTGTCCTACACATAGTAAGCTCTTAATGAATGCCTGTTGACTGATTATGATGAGGACATTTATGAAGCCATTAGCTTCTTGTATTTCTATAACATTCCTGCCAAGCCACTCCAAGTGCTTCAAGGGGCAGCACCTACTTTACAAACCCAAGAAGACGTTAGAAATAGCTCTTGCCATTCATGTCCCAAAACAAGGAGAAATGTGCCTTCTTTTGAATACTACAGTCTTCTCCAAACTCCATTTCTCTTGCTTGCATTCAATGCAAACATGTGACATGGTGTTATTGTGGTCAATGGAGCCAGCAGTCATTTCCCATGATGTATTATGCTCTAATAAACTTTCAGTTCAACTACGTATCCAGGGGATAATGCCTATTTTATTACTTATTTTTCATCTGCAGCCTAGTAAGGGCTTGGAACATTTCACCCTGTGGCCCCGGTTATTCTCTCTGCTGGGGGCTTGTAGTATAAGTTTGTTTAATTGGAGTCTTAACCTTTGTTCACAGAGGTGCTAAAAATATTTCCAGCTCTCTCTACTTTTCTGTTTTGGATTTCTGGTTATATAGTTTTGCTGCCACAGCTAGAGTTCCAAGGAGCAAACTTTCTCTTCTCTTCAGGAATTTGGCAAAGGCAGATTAAAAACCTAAGGTGAAATTGAAAATTTACTAGAGATATTTATGTGCATTAATCATAATGCTCTCTCTGGAACCCTCTTTTGGAGCAGCTGCTGATGAGAATGCCTCCTGTCAAGCTTAGTGAAGACTTTTCTTGTCCCTTAACTTGACATCAAGATACAGTTTTGGGTTTTGAATAAATACTAAGTATGGTTGCTTTGTTTACAGTTGATTTATAATGACTACATGGCCTTATTTTATCATCAGATTTTCCCAGAGACTATTAAAACTCACCCCCTGAAGAGAGGCAGAACCTTCATATTTCTCTGTTTCTCCAAACCATAGCTAGAGATCTTTGTTCTGTTAGCACAAAGCTTTTCTAAGACAATTTCCTTTGAGTTCAGTTAGAGTTTTGTCATCACTGGAAAAAGTCTATCACATATTATTAAAAGTATGTTTAGAGAACACCTCAAAAAGAAAGTGATCACAAAGAGCCAGTATAACTTCCATTAAGAATAGATTAAGCAGGGGTGGCTACCTGGCGTAGTGAATAGAGCACCAGCCCTGGAATCAGGAGTACCTGAATTCAAATCCGGCCTCAG
The DNA here is from genome assembly GCA_028646575.1 of Pseudocheirus occidentalis. Classification (NCBI taxonomy): domain Eukaryota; kingdom Metazoa; phylum Chordata; class Mammalia; order Diprotodontia; family Pseudocheiridae; genus Pseudocheirus; species Pseudocheirus occidentalis. The sequence goes on along the minus strand of CM053593.1, from coordinate 287,092,160 downwards.
ACACTTAACACAAAAAAACTAGCCGTGTGACCTTGGGCAAGTCACTTAACCCCAACTGCCCTCCAAAAAGCAAAAAAAAAAAAAAAGGAAGAATAGATTAAGCTTATCTCTTTTTTTTGATAGAGTAATTACAATAGTAGATCAAGGCTGTATATATTATTTACCTGGATTTTTAAGAAAGCAATTGAAAAATTTCTTATACTATAGAAAAGATGGAGATGTAAACTAGGCAATAGAATAATTAGATGACTATGGGACTGGTTAGATGTCTAGACATAAAAACAGCCAGTGATTTAACATAGCAAGGCATAGCTAATACCCTTAATGATGGATTAAGAATCCCAAAAGTTTTTGACCAACTCTGGAGAAATGGGATGAAGTTAATAAAATGAAATGTGAAGTCTTACATTTGGTTTAAAAGAAATTAAATTTATTAGTAAAAGACATATGCTACATGATTAAATAGCCATTTGTTTGAAACCAGATAAAAAGTAAGAGGGGCCAGTGGGAAGAGAGCAGTATTTGGAGTCACTGGACCTTGGTTTCCATTGCATCTCTGCTACTTGCTACCCAGGTGACCTTGACCAATCAGTCAGTGGATAAATGAGCATTTATAAATATCTACTATGTACTTGTCACTGAGCTAGGTATTGTGACTAAAAATACAAAGAATGAAAAGGATCACTATTTAAAAGGAACTTATAGCCTAAGACACTTAGCCTTTCTGTTTATTCCTCTGTAAAATGAAGATGTTAGATCAGAGGGGTTTCTTTGATGTTAAAAGAAAGGAAAAAATTTAGAAGGTGTAGGCATGTAGGGGAAACTGGCTCCTCGATGCCCATAGCTTTCAAAGTCTTTCTCAATCTCTCCATCTAGCTATCAGTCTTGAAGACTCTCCTATCACACATATCCTCTTAAAGGAAAAAAAAATCCCCCTCTCGTCCAAAGTTCTCCCAACAATTCTGTAACTCACATAGGTACATATCATTGTTTCAGTATTCTATCTGCTAAAATGGAGCCACAGGGATGAAGTAGCATGCAAAATACCCAGGTACCTATGTACATGTAGAACATTCAGCAGTAAAAGATTTATAAATCATTTTCCCCCCCAAACCACTCAATTTTCTGGATGAGGAAAGTAGGTTTCAAATGACTAAAATGACTTGTCTAAGGTCATGCAGCCTACTAAGACTCAGTTTTCTCACTTATGAAATGATGAATTTAACCTTAGAATTTCCATTATTCTATCCATATTCATTTGTCCATTTCCCTGTTTGACGGAAAATTTAGATTTAAAAGATACATAACTGAGGTTTGGGATGCTGTTTATGGAACCAAAGCTGAGTGGACTGATATGTAGGAGGATTAAATCTCTGACCCTGCTCTAAATATCAGCAGGTGCTAACCTGTATTTATTTGTGTGGGGTAAGAGAGCAGTAGTAGTTATCTATAGAGTTTGAGTTGAGAAACTCTGGAAGCCTCCTCCCTATATGAATTCTGTTATTTAGGTGATTTAAAGTATCTTCCCTTTCTTGGTTTTAACAGTGTTTAAAAAATCCATTAATATGGGAATTCATTAATCAAGTCCCTACTAACAGAAGTATGAAGACTCTAGATGTCTGGGGAAGTGGGAGAAATTCTTCCAGGAGATATAGGGTCTAGTGGTAAATGTCTAGAGTTATGTGTTTTGAGTGAGAAAGACTGAAATTTCAAATCCCACCCCTGAAATTTACTTGCTGCGTAACCATGGGGAAATCACTTAAACACTGAGCCTCAGTTTACTCATGTGTAAAGTAGGATAATAATATCCGTAGTACCTACATCATAGGATTGTTTGTACAAGTTAATTCCCATAGTATGAGGAAAATACTTTGTAAGCTTTAAAGGACTATGTAAATATGATAGCAATGTATAGAAGGCAGCGAAGCAAATTTTGCCTACTTCTCATTTTCACCAGTGACTCTACCTTTTCTTATTGACTTGGTTCCCTGGTGGTAGGGCCTCTATTGAAGGCACAGGGTTTCTTTCAGTGAAATCTCCAAATGCAAGTACCCTAGTAGAGTTAATGGAGCAGTCACCGAAGCCATTGTCCACATTATCTTATTCTTCCATCAGATGTCTGAAAGCTGACCATTTTCGTTTTTGTTTTTGTTTTTGGAGGGCAGTTGGGGTTAAGTGACTTGCCCAAGGTCACACGGCTAGTTTTTTGTGTTAAGCGTCTGAGGCCAGATTTGAACTCCCATGGTCCGCAATCAGTTCTATCATCAAACATAAAAGTCTCTGGCATTTAAAACATTTTAAAACCTGTCCCCTTCCTACCTTTTCAATTGTCTTCAGATTTGAACTCAGGTCCTCCTGACTCCAGGGCCGGTGCTCTATTCACTGCGCCACCTAGCCACCCCAAGCTGACCATTTTCAATGATTCCTTAGAACATTTCCCTCCCCATTCCCCTACTCCCTTCCATGTATTTGTCTTCACTATGTACTCTGTTGGTGGCAAAAAAAAGCACTTTCCAGTTCCAAATGATAGCATGTAAAATTGTCAGAAATAAAGTGGAATGAGCTACTGCTCTTTTGCCTCAGGAAGCATCTCTAGGCCCCATGCCAGGAATGACTGGGCTACTGTTAAGTAACCACCATCTATTCAATATTTGCACATTGTTTTTACCTGAACTTCAAATACTGAAAGGCCTGGTTTTGTGATCCACTGTGCAAATTTTGGGTCAAAATTATGGAATTAACTGCCTTCATCCCTCCAAAGAGATGTCATCATCATCTCCATTCATCTCATCACTCACGGTTTCTCATTCACATCGCATAGCACTCATGCATCTCTAAATAGATGCTGAGGACCCTGGCTGTGATGGCATAATTCTTCCCTCATGTTTACTAGATGTTTGACCTTGGACAAGTCATTTAATCTCTAGTGCCTCAGTTTCCTTATCTGTAAAGTGAAGGGATTGGACTAGATGAACTCATTTCTTCTAGTTATAGCTCTGCAGTGCTTTGAGATCATCTATCTGTCTATCTATCTATCTATCACCTATCATCTATCTATCTATCTATCACCTATCTATCTATCTATCACCTATCTATCATCTATTTATCTATCTATCATCTATCTATCTATCTATCACCTATCTATCTATCTGTCTATCACCTTTCATCTATCTATCTATCTATCT
>CM053593.1:287063551-287088475 GCA_028646575.1 Pseudocheirus occidentalis | reverse complement strand
ATCTATCTATCTATCTATCTATCTATCTATCATCTATCTATTTACATACATATCTATCTATCTATCTAATCTATCTCTGCATGAATGTGTGTGTGTAGATTTCTGGTCATATAAATCCTGCTCTTCAAAAGAATAAATAATAACAGAAAAACCTATCCATCTGCCTAAAGCAGTGGTTCTCAACCTTCCTAATGCTGTGACTCTTTAATACTCATATGTGATCATATCTGCATGTGGGCAGACCCACCTGAAGAAGGATAGAGGAGCGGTGTCTCTGTTCCTAAGACCGCTGGAAATATGTGTTTTCCAATGGTCTTAGGTGACCCCTGTTACCCCTGTGAAAGGATCATTCGACCCCCAAAGGGGTCTCAACCTACAGATTAAGAACTGCTGGCCTAAAGAGATACATATCCTAAGGAGTTTTTTATCCTCTGTCTTTGTTAACTTTAAGACAATGATAATGTCTCCTCCAAACATCATAACAGTGCCTCACTTTTCCAAGCAAAAGCAAAACAAAATTTAAAAAACTCCTGTTTTCAATTTCTCTTAAACAACAGGCCTGTTTCTTACTGGTGAACTTCTTTCCTCCTTTCCATTCATTCACCTCTTAATTTTCAAACGCCATGGTAACTTCATTTTCCTGGAGTTTTGATGGGAGAAAAAATGAGGGGAAAAATAGGATGTCCTTCATGATCTGAGGTATCACATCCTCATTTTTGGCCACATGGTATGGTTGCAAGCAAGTTATAAACTTTTGAAATCAAGGGGCTACAATGAAAACTCATAACCAGAGCAGGGAGTTCGTTATTTTTAACATAGAGAAGACAGCCATCTAGTGGTTCTTTCACCTTTAAACTACACTCTGGACTACTGGTTTATTAGCATGCTTCTCTTCCTGACCAAAAAGAAAAAAATTGCTTTGAAAAAAACTTTAAATGAATGACCTTTTCTTATGCTGTATATTATTTCTAAGATAATTTGTACTTTTCCAGGTCGGCTTGTTTAATAAATGACACTTTGTAAAACGCAGGAAGAAATGTTCTTCATATTCCTTTTTTCTATATTTAATGTACTCCTCTTTGCTACCCTGCAATGAGCTTGTCTAGCTCATCTTCCTTCACTTTATTCTGTGGCAACTGCCTTTTTTGTCCATTTCTCTTGCTAGTGGTTGGTGATTATTTATTCTAGGATCAACTGTCAGATTATCTATTCTAGGATCAACCTGACAGAAAAAAATTTTGAGCTTTGATAAATTGTTCATCTCCTTCCTTCTCCCCCAATTCCATCCGTAACAATCTCATATGACCTTAACTCTTAATTTGACCAATCACTTATTGCTAATCTCCATTTTGCTGATCAAGAACAAATTAGTGATAGTAGCCTAGGTACTTTAAAATGGCCACTAAACAGACTGGGTAAAAGCTGACTGTGTCAGTTTGGCACAAGGTCCTGAGGTTCCAGGCATTGCTTGGTATAAAGCCAGACACTCAGATGAACCCTGGGACTGGAGAGTCTACAGTTTTTACTTCTAAAGCTCAGGTGAGTTCTTATGTGAGATCAGCCAAGAACAAGTCCAAGAAAATTTGCTCAGAACCATAGAAAATAGCAGGCAGGGGTCCTTAAGCTGTTTTGTGTGCCATGGCAATCTGGCCAAAACCTAGAGACCCCTTCTTAGAATATCTTTAAATGTACAGAATAAAATGCATATGGCTATTAAAAAAACAAGCAATTACATTGACATAAAGATATACTTTTTCCATCCAACTTCACAGACTGAAATCCTACGTTAAGAAACTCTGATCTAGTCTAGTAAAATCTAGATTTTACAAAGGAGAAAACTGGAGCTTAGAGGTTAATTCCATCATAGATATAGAGCTATAAGCGGTCACAGAGGCCATGTAGTCCAACTCTCTCCTTTTACAAATGAAGAAAGGGAGATCCAGAGAAATTAAGTGACATGTCCAGAGTCACAGAGTGAGTAAATGACAAGAGTTGGTCCTTGAACCAAGGTCTTCTCACTGCAAATGCAATGCCCTTTCTTTTCAACCACATTGAATTGTTCGAGGTCACTTTCAGTATTGGGGTCTTATTTAGAATCTTTGTCAGAGGCTGGACTTAAAGATCATTGTTCCTAACTTCCTGGTTCTCCATTACCACTACTAGACTGCCTTTCTATTCCATTCTATTATTAATTATTATTAATATCTCATCCTATCCTATCCTATCCTATCCTCTCCTCCCTGTCCTGTCCTGTCCTGTCTCCTCTCCTCTCCTCTCCTCTCCTCTCCTTTGCTTTCCTCTCCTCTCCTCTCCTCTCCTTTCCTCTCCTTTCCTCCCTATCCTGTCCTGTCCTGTCCTGTCCTGTCCTATCCTATCCTGTCCTATCCTATCCTATCCTATCCTATCCTATCCTATCCTATCCTATCCCATTCTATTTACATGAATTAGCTACTGTGTGTCAGTCACTGTAGAAGGCATTGGGAAAACTACAACAATAAAACAGCTCAGTCCATAACTTCAATTAGGATGCATTCTAATAGGAGTTATCTGACAGAGATGAAATAATGCAAAATATATTCAAAGTAAGGTAAATGACAGGGCTAGGAACTGAGAGACGACTCCAGATCCCGTACATCCCACCTATCCTTTACTATCATCCCTTCTCTCCCCAACCCCATTTTCTTTGTAAAGGACTTGGAAATATGGCTTAATATAAGATTAATTGCTTTAATGCTGGCTAGTTTGGCAATAGAAGAGGTGGGGAGGGCTGGGGAGGGGGAAGCTTGAAAAATAATAGCTATGGAGGCATTACCCAAGGTGACTCAAGTAATCACTGAAGCTTGTGGGTAGGGTGGGGTTTGGGGAGCAAGATTTCTAAATTTGGAAGGGATTATATGTACTGTATTCTTCAGTTCTAAAATAAGTACTATATTCCTCACACTACATCTTCCAGAATTCTTTGGGAGCTCTCAGCATTAAGGATGCATTCTGGTTACTGTTGTGTTTCCATATTTGGCCCATTCTTCTTGTATATCCCATTTTATATCTTTATGTGGTTGCACAGCACAACACATAATATGCCTGGTGGCTTCTTCCTCTACGCCTCTAAGTCTTTAATGTTGCAAATGAAATTTGATGGGTGACATCAAACAATGCTATTCTCTGAGCTATTTTCTAGCTCATAAAAAAGGCACTGAATGAAATAAAAATGACAGGCTCAGATTTCAGTGAGGTAGTGGTCATTATTTGATGAGAGAAAGAGAGAGAGAGAGAAAGAGAGAGAAAGAGAAAGAGAGAGAGAGAGAGAGAGAGAGAGAGAGAGAGAGAGAGAGAGAGAGAGAGAGAGAGAGAGAAAGAACCACACATACACGCATGCACACACACAGAAAGCTCACCAGGAAATGAAATAAAAAGACAAGTGTGAAGGAAACCTTAAGCTGACCCGTATGTTTACCACTTATCTTATAGTGGCTTATATTTTGGTGCTTCTGTGTCTATAAACCACAGTTTCTATTTGGAGATCGCAAGGTGTGATGTATTCTTGGGGGTTGTAATAGCATTTCCTCATGGAGCTGTCTTATTTGTTCTTTTTATTTATGTATGTTTGTACATGTGGAAGATATAGAAATCTTAAGGACTCTTCACCCATCAGTAGTAGGCACATATATGAATATATATGTATATTTAGATTCAAAAATGTACAAAAGGTAAAGGAGTATCTTTTCTGTTTTAATAAGAGCACTGGCAGGTAATGCAAAGTGTTATTCTTGTGTTGTGAGTGTGTGTATGTATGTTTTTAAGATTGTAATAAATAGTTTATGGCTTGTATCTCATAGCCCTAGTGGCTCATAAATGCACTCTGGAGGTGGAATGCTATGTCCATCACAGATTGCTTCAATAAATAAGTCATCTCCTTCTCTAAAGTCATTTGTAACCCCACAGCAGCTTTACTTTCAGCCAGTGAGAAAATAAAGAATTTGATCTAGTACTTTACACTGTCATTCCTCCTGGAGGAACTCAGGAGGCTGGATCTGTATCTAGTCACTTTAATCAACCAACACTTTTTTTTTTGGCAAAGTTGTTGTTGTTTTTAGCCATTCTTTATGGCCAATTTCTACAGAATCAATTGGATTGGCTGTGCTCTTGAATTTCTTCATTATGATGGTTAAGAGGACCAGATGGACCATTTTTTGATTTGGTGATTTCATCATACAGCTGTGGCCTAAGAGACAATTTCATTTTCACATGTCCATCATCTGCTGTGATAACTATTTGTCCTCATGGGGTGAAAAGGAATGGGGGGAGTGGTGTTCCAACATAAATTAGAGAAACTCTAATAGAAAAGACCCACCAACACCAGCCAGGGCAACATCCCAGCATGATTCCTGTTGCTATTCCTTCTAATGAGTTTCCTTTATCATATGAGAAAAGAGAACAGGATTTTACACTAGAAACAGTGCCAGCTTTGGGGTTAGAGGAAGTGGATTCAAATCACAGATTTATGGGTCTAGAGGCAGAAGGAACTTCAGTGATCACCTAATTTAACCCCTCATTTTATGAGAATTTGAGACCAGAGAGATCATGAAATCTCCTCAGTTATGAATGTAGTACCAGGAGCAGAATTTGAACACAAGTCTTTTGACTGTATAGTCAGTGGTTTTTCACACTGCCTCACTCTTCATGTCTCATTATTTGTGTGACTTTGGGCTGTTATATAACTTCACTTGGCCTCAATTTAGTCATCTGTAAAATAAGAGGAATGGGGCAGCTAAGAGGTACAGCTGGTAGAGTGCTGGGCCTATAGTCAGGAAGACTCATCTTTTTGAGTTCTAATGTGGCCTCAGACTTTTATTGGCTGAATGACCCTGGGTAAGTCACTCAACCCTGTTTGCCTCAGTTTCCTTATTTGTAAAACAAGCTGAAGAAGTAAATGGCAAACCACTCCAGCATCGTTGCCAAGAAAACCCCAAATGGGATCTCAGAGAGTCAGATGCCAGTGAAACCACTGAATAACAACAAAATGAGAGTGTGTCCTAGTTCCCCTGTGCGATCCCTTTCAGTTGTAATTTGAAGGTCCACTGAGTCTATTATCTATGATTCTTTGATTTCTGTCTTTAAAACAGACCCAAGAGTGTCACTATCTTTTTATTTCTCTTGTGATTCCCTTCTTCCATCCTGTCTGCCGCAACACAGGAAATGTGATCAGCCATCTTCCTATATGTCCCAATGAAATTTCCATGATTTTACCTCATACCTCACACAGCCTCTGAGCACTCCTGGGTCTACTGCTTAATTTGGTCTTAGTAACAACAAGTATCCAGTGCTTAAAGTCTATGCTTTTCAGCCTTAAAGCTTTCTCTTTAAGGTATCTTAAACCTTATTGTTTCTAATTAATGACTTTGTACTGTTAGAGCTAATAAAGACAAACTGTTGGGTGCCCTCCCTATGCTTAGTTCAGATAGATGGGGTAAACATGGCATCAGCAGGATGAAATCACACTAATAACTTAAAAAAAAAAGAGTTTTAGGAGGGAAAGGAGTTTGCAGTGACATCCAGGATACTCATATAGTAATGCAAATCTCCTTAATGATAGAAGGGAATTTATAGCCAGATTGGGAATAAGTGGGAATAAGAGAAATATATTTTCCTTGTCAAAATTTTATTAATTCAAAATTAACAAATATAACTAAATTAAAATTTTGTTAAAGTAGTTCATATTTATATAGCATTTTATAGTTTAATTTTTTTTCATTAAAAGAGAGTGGTACAAATATTTTTCCCAGTTTTAAAAAGAAGAAACTGAGGCTGAGAAATTACTTGTCCAAGATCACACAGCTGATAAGTGGCCAAATCAGGGCTAAAACTAGGTTTTGCTGACAAAAGTTCACTATGCTCAAGCCCTAAGTACATTTTTCTTTTTCTTTTGCTTTTTGGAGGGGGTAGGGAAGGGCAATTGGGATTAAGTAACTTGCCCAAGGTCACACAGCTAGTAAGTGTTAAGTGTCTGAGGTTGGATTTGAACTCAGGTCTGCCTGATTCCAAGACCTGTGCTCTATTCACTGTGCCACCTAGCCGCCCGCCCTAAGTACGTTTTCTACATACAGATGACTACAGAAGGATTGAAATGTTTAGGGTTGCCTTAAGCACTAACATTCATCTTTATAGAGTGCTGGGCCTGGAGTCAGGAAGACCTGAGTCCAAGTCTAGCTTCAGACACTTAGTAGATGTATGACTTAGGGAAAGCCATTTAAATTCTCTCTTCCTCAGTTTCCTCTACTTTGAAAGTGGGTTACTGATACACCTAATTCCTGGCATTGTTGTGAGGATTATTGTGAGGATCAAATGAGCTAATATATTTCTTTCTTTTTTTAATTTTTTTTTTTTGCTTTTTTTTTGGGGGGGGGGAAGCAATTGGAGTTAAGTGACTTGTCCAAGGTCACACAGCTAGGTTTGTGTGTGTGTGTGTGTGTGAAGTGTCTGCAGTCACATTTGAACTCGGGTCCTCCTGACTTCAGGGCCTGTACTCTATTCACTGCACCACCTAGCCGCCCCAAGCTAATATATTTCTAAAGCACTTATTGCAATGTCTGGCACATAGTAGGTGCTTGATAAATGCTTCCTTCTCATCTTCCTTCTCTCCTTCTCTCCCTCCTTTCTTCCTTCCTTCCCTCTTTTCCTCCCCCTTCCCTTCCACCTAGTTTAATAATAATAACCACAACTACAATAATAACTAAAATTTCTAGAGTGTTTTGAGGTTTGCAAAGCACTTTACTCATTTGATGCTCACAACAGCCCTGAGAGGTAGTTGCAGTTATTACTGCTTCTTTTATACCTAAGCAAACTGACAGTGAGAGGTATTAATTGCCCAAAGTCACAGGGCTAGTTAGTATTTGAGATGGAATTCAAATTCAGATCTTCTTGATTCCAAATCATTATCTATTATGCCTCACAGTCTCTCTAATGTAAAAGTACTGTAAGTACTCATACACACTTCTTGGTAAACAAGAGCATCATAGCTTCATGAGGGCCATGTTCTAGATATCCCTTACAGCATTTGGCATTCATTGACCTAGACCTCTACAGCAGGGCTCTCTTCCTCTTTGTGCCTAAACTCTTTCAGAAAGCTTTGTCCTCTTCCTCTTGTGTGAGGTGAAAGAGTTCAGAGTCTGAATCTAAGATCAGAAAAGGTCTTTATTCTTTCTCATGAGAAAGGACCCTTCTCCTGTTGCCCACATGGCAGCAGGGAGAGAGCAACAGGTAGAAGCCAGCCCATGGTTATATAATCTTCCAATGCGGAAAAGCCAATCCCCCCAACTGGCCTTCTCTCTTATTGGCAGAGGGGCTGACCCACAACCTAAGCGCAGGAATCTATGTGAGACAAAGGACCAGGAAACATGTGGGTGTCCAGTGAAAGCAGTCTTAACCTTATTTGGCTTATCTTGCACTGAGGTGCCTCTGGGGGAGGGTCTCCATTGCTCTAAGCCCCAGATTGCTTGAAGGTCAGGTGACCTAAACCTAGGCCTAGTGAATACTGAAGCCATTCTAGATTTGATTTTTCAAAATGGGGAAACTTCACTAAAAATTATCCCTCACTCTCTCCTTTCACTGTCTCCCAAACCTTCTACATCTAACTCAACAACAACAAACTTTTCATACAGCTTCATACTCTACCCTTCTTGATATTCTTTTCTATCTAGATTTTCAGGCCAAACTCCCTCCTGCTTCTCCGTCTACCTATCTGACTGCTCCTTCTCTGTCTCTTTTGCTGTCTCCTCTTCCAAATCATATCTTCTAATCATAAGTCTCCCTCCAGATTCTTTCTGGGCCCTCTTCTCTCTTATCTGTTTCACTTAGTGATCTCTATTATACTTAATTATCCTCTCTGCTGATTGTTCTCAAACCTACTTTTCCAGTTCTAATCTCTTTGTTGATCTGCAATCTCGTATTTTCAACTGTCTATTAGACATCTAGAACTGGACGTCCTGTATATGACTTAATCTCAGCACATCTACCACTAAACTCTTATCTTTCCTCCCCAAACCATCTCTACTTTCAAGCTTCTGTATTTTTTTGAGGGCATCTCCATACTCTCAGTTCCCCAGTTGGCAACCTAGGAATCATCTTCAATTTATCACTCCCTTTCAACCCTCCCCTCCCCCATATCCAACAGATTGTAGAGACCTATCAACTCTGTCTTCATAATATCTCTTGTATATAGGATCCCCATCTCCTCCTCTTATTACTGCAACCACCCTGAGGCAGGCCCTCATCTCTTGGGATGGTATTCATGAAAGCCAATATCCAAACCCTACCTTATACATCTATTAGCTGCATGACCTTGGGCAAGTCACTGAATCTTTTGCTACACTAGTTTCCTCATCTATAAAATGAAGAAGTTGGACTTTCTGGCTCCTAAAGTCCCTTCTACCTAGAAACGTGTGCTTCTAATGAGCTGGCCTACCGGAAACAAGTTATTTCATCTTTTGTGTATTACCTATCAAGAGTTGAGGGAGCACCCTGCTAATCCTAAACCACATGAATTTATGAATTTAAGGAAAAATGACTCTAGAAACTCATTAAGGTTCCCTGTGGCAATATAGTAACTCACTGAATTTTCAGTTCCCTTTCTTGCATGCAAATGTTACTGATCATTGAAAGAGGCCTTTGGTACTTCGGCTTTTGTTTGTGATTTGCTTACATCTAGGCAGTTACTCAGTGTACTTCTCCCAGCCAGCACATCTGTCAAGCTATTTTGTGCTTGGCCATGCACATATGTATTTATAATAGGGTAAATTGCATTTACGGTATAGGGTGGTATTTTTTGTGCAGTCTGGAAGCATTGTTAAGTTATTAGGCAGTTTAGAAGATTGGATCTGATAAAAAAAATACTCACAGAAGTGAGTATTTGGATTTGACGTCTGGTCCATTTGACTCTTTTTGTTTTTTTGCTTTTGTTTTTTAAAAAGCAAACGATATACTGAAATGTCCTCAGAGGCATTTCCCAGCCTCTCTGACTTCTGCATATCAACAAGAGGTGCCAAACTGAGATCCTGAGAGGGCTGTCTGGCTTAAGCCTTCAATTTTATGTAAATAGCCTTTGTTGTTTAGATGTATGTATGGACTGAAACTCTGCTCATAGAAGCCTCTTTTGAAATGAGAGAAATCCAATCTTGGAGCCACAGAGGGCTGGCAGATATCACATATTTGAACACAGTAAATAGATCTAATAGAATTGCTTTGTCAGCTGTTATTACCTGGCTTTGAATTATCTAGAAAGAGAGATAGGAAAGACTGCCATCTGGTGGGTATGTCAAATTACTACAGAAATAATTCTATTTTTCTCCAAGTCTTGTTTTTCAGTAGATTTATTTACATTGTAAGTTTTAAAGCAAACACTAGGGATATTTTTTTGTTTGTCACAATACAATTAAAATATGCATCCAAAAGCACTAGACACTAAAGGCATTTTTAAGCATTATCTGTTATATTTGATAATTCTTTTTAATAATCATATTTATGAATTTTAAAACTTAATACAACAAACACCTTCTGTGTATCAGACATTGTTCTGGATATTGGAGATGCAAAGAAAACAAAATAAAAAATTCCTGCCCTCAAGAAGCCTACTTTTGGGGGCACTGTAATTATAAGTTTTACTGGTTAGCAAAAGGAAAATGCATGTTGAATGAAAAGTCCCTGTCTTTTTTTTTCTTTTGTCCCTTTTTTGATGACACTGAAGAAGAAAGAAAGAAAAAACTCTACTTGTAAAAGATCTTTCCTTAGGTTGTAGGCTCTTGGGCTTGCTTCCTGGGTATCAGCTTCTTCTCTGAATCAGTTCCTTCTCTAACATACCTGGGGAACCCTTATTCTTTGACCTAGCGCTTTCTTTTTTACTTCATGTGGGCATTGTTGTCTCCAGTTCTGGCTTGGTATAGCTCAGCCATCTAAAGTAAAGCTCAATTTTCTCCTTTCTGTGGTTGTGTACTGGAACCTCTCAGCATCGGTAACAATACTGTATGTGGACGTCCCTGGCTCTGGTACCTAAACTCCTCCTCCCCTCCTTTTCCCCAAACCATACTCTCTAGACCACAAGGGCACTTTTCTTAAGGCATTTGTTTACCAGGGAAAGAGTACTGACAGAAATAAAGTCATCTATGAGAATCCTACTCGGCAATCAGAATGGAAAGCTTGTGTGATCCCTAAGCTATCTAAAGCAAGTAACATTTCCCTGGAGCAATGCATTATGATTCTCCAGAACTCTCTATTTCCTACCTGAGCACCAAAAGGGAATGGCAGCTTCCTTCCCATTTAGTCTCTGTATCCCACAAATAATTTAAGTTGCACCCAATTAGTCATTCTAAACAAATTTGATCAGGGTCACAATCCCAGGATAACTTTTAGCTTATCAGAAAGCATCTTGATCCGTGATAGCACTAGTGGTACTCCAGTCACTGAGCTCCTATTTAATCAACTGCCATGTTCTTTCCCCATGGGAGAACATTATAGGAGTCAGGCTACAAAGACAGAACAAAAATACCCAAAGAAACCAACATTCATTCATTCATCCAACTAACCAGCAATTTCTAAGATAACAAAGTATCATATTCATTGTAAATGCAAAGGAATGTCAATAGTTTCTGGTGTTTAAATTTTTTTTACTTTAAATTGTTCAAAGGATGTCCTCAAGGGATGCACCCCCACCCCACCTCCACTTTCCCCTACTGAAAAAAGAAGTTACAAAGACCTTCCTGTTTTGCCACACACCTTTCTTTATGAATCCCTCTATTTGTTCATTCATGGCTTTTGGTTTTATCTATGTCTGTAGTTCCCAGATCCTTGGATAAGGATAGTAGCCAGAAGAAGGAAATATAATCTCTTTTCCCACTGCTTCAGACCATGCTGGGAATGGGTTTGTAGGGGTCAAGATGGTGAATATTGAGCAATAAAGCAAATCATTCCAGGTATTTGATTGAACATGGACCTGAAAACTAATGAATCTAATATCGAACCTACTTCTGATTGAGAGTTGAACAAACTGCCGAATCTCTGTAAATTTAAGTTTCATGTGTCAGAATGAGTTATTATGCTTTGTCAATTGTGGGTCCTCTGTCAGCCGTGTTCCAGTGTCCAGATAATCAGAGTAACATCTTACATTTGTATGGAGCTTCTTACTTTTCAAAAGTGCTTTCTCTTATCTCGGGTCTACACTTAAGAATTTGTGAGCCACTGTTAACCTCAGAACTCCTACTTCTCTCCTGTCAATGAGCTTTCCTTAGTCAAAAGTATAGCCCTATGGAGGATGGGCTAAAGCAATTTTCCTCAAATTAAAAAAAAAGAAATATGATATATTAATAACATGTACTTTAGTTTTTCATTATTTTTATTTGAGTTTCAAGTAATGAATAATTGTTTACACTAGACTGTTTTTTTCTCCCTCTGCGATAGTGTTATTGGAACCCAAAATGTCACAATTTTTTTAATGCAGCATCTAGCATATGAGAAATGAAAAAATAATAATAAAAATTGTTGAATGCCAGAATAAGAAAGACTATTGGAGGCTGTTACAAGTTAATGTGATTGGGTGGATAAAACATTTGACTTAGTGTCAAGAATACCTGGGTCAAAATCTAGCTAACTTTGACAACTTCCTAACTTTGACTTAACTTTTCTGAACTCTAGGTTTTTCATCTATAAAATGGGGAAAATAATAAATTTTGTAAGACCCGCCTTACAGTATTACTGGGAGGCTAAAGTAAAATCATGTATATAACATGTATAAATTCACATGGGATATCTAAAGACATAGACTGGGACTTGAGGTGAAGTTTGAATGGATATTTCTAGAATCTTGCCTACCCTTTTCCCCTCCTGGTTATTTTCCTGGTTCCTGAATTTCCAAACTGTGCTCTTATTCTGGATCTTCCCTCTGAACCTCCTCACACTGGAACATCACTCTGTGAGACTGTTCTCTTCTCTCACTGTCTAGTTCCTTCCAGAGTCTCTGTTTTGTGGAAAGGCCCAGGGGTGAGGAATCTGTAGCCTCAAGGCCACATGTGGTCCTCTAGGTCTTTAAATGCAGTCCTTTGACTGAATCCAGTTTGGACTGGATTCAAAGGGCCACACTTGAGGACCTAGAGGGCCACATATGGCCTCAGTGCTGCAAGTTCCCCACCCCTGGCCCAAGCAAGTCTTCATCCACTTCCTGGGCCTGTTCCTGACTTTTGAACTTTAAAATCATGTGCCTTTGATAGGTACCCCTATCTCTCTCAATCCTTCCTTTTCTATTCTCTTTTGTGGGCTGTTTTCCCTCATTAAAATTTAAACTCCAGGAGGGTAGAGACTATATTTTTGGCTTCTATTTGTATCCGTAGTACTTAGAACAGTGCCCTGGCAAGTACTTAATAAAGACTCCTTTTCTTCCTTCCTTCCTTCCTTCCTTCCTTCCTTCCTTCCTTCCTTCCTTCCTTCCTTCCTTCCTTCCTTCCTTCCTTCCTTCCTTCTTTCCTTCCTTCCTTCCTTCCTTCCTTCCTTCCTTCCTTCCTTCCTTCCTTCCTTCCTTCCTTCCTTATTTCTTTCCTTCCTTCCTTCTCCAAGGAAGACCATGTTTCCTGCCCTGAGGAAGCAGAAGCGTTCATGACACTGACTATTCAGGTCTCTTCTGAGAGACAGGAATATTGGATTAGATTTATATCTTATCTGCCTCCCTAAAATATTGTGGGTCTGCTTGTATGATATTTTTGGATTCATAGATGCTAGCTTCTCTGGTTTCTGACTCTTAAAGAGGAAGGACACCCCAAGCTTTAACCTACAAACTTGGTCCCTTTCCACACTAGTTATAAAAATAACATCACAAATAGTAAATAGCATGTAAATGCATTTATCCAAGTAGACAGTAAGCAGGAATCACAGAAGTTCTTCAGATCAGAATATATCAGCTGATCAATCAGTAAACATTTATTAAACACCAACTATATGCCAGGAATTGTGTTAACCTTTGAAGATACGAAAAGAGACAAAAGACAGTCCTTGCCCTGGAGAAGCTTCAATTTGATGGAGGAGAAAACATGAAAATAAATAATATACAAAGCAAGCTAAATATACAATAGAATAATAGAAAATAATTAAAAGAGAGAAGGCACTGGAATTAAGGGGGTTAAGGAAACTTTCTTGTAGAAAGAGGAATTTTAGTTGGTACTTAGAGGAAACCAGGGAGAGTATTCCAGGAATGCTGGACAGCAAGAGAAAAAGGCTGCAGCCAAGGGGTGTCTAAGAGGTGCAGTGAATAGAGCACCGAGCCTGGAGTCAGGAGGACCTGAGTTCTAATCTGATCTCAGACACTTAACTCGAAGACTAGCTGTGTGACCTTGGGCAAGTCACTTCACCCCAACTGTCCTGCCTTCCCCCTTCCAAAAAGCAAAAAAACCCTCCAAAAAACAAAAAACAAAAAAACAAAAAAGGCTGGAGCCAAGAGACAGTGTTGTTCAGGAAAGAGCCAGGAGACCAGTGCCTCAGATGGAAGTATGAGTATTTTTCATATTGGATTAAGGTGTAAGAAAACTAGAAAGGTAGGAGGAGCTTTGAATACCAACAGAGTATTTTGTATTTTCTCCTGGTAGCACTAAAATAGGAAACCATTGGAATGTATTGATTTAGGAGAGTGACACAATCAGACTTGCATTTTAGGAAAATCACTGAATGGAGAATGAATTGGAGTTGGGAGGGACTTTAGGCCAGCAAATGCACCAGCAGGCTATTGCAATGCAGAAGGTGATGAAGATCTGTGGCAGTGTCAGAGGAGAGAAAGGGGGCATATCTGAGAGATGTTGGAAAGGTAAAATTCGCAGGCCTTGGCAACAGCTTGGATATGAGGGGTAAGAGAGTGAGGAGTTCAAGATGAGTACCTGAGGAACTGGGAGGATGTTGTTGACCTTTACTGTAATAGGGAAGATAGGGTGGGGGTGGGGTTAGGGGAAAAGAGGATGGATTTTGTTTTGGATTTATTGGATTTAAGATGTCTACCAGACCTCTAGTTGTTGAGATGAGGAAATTGAGGTGAACAAAATTGTGACTTGCCCAGAGTCACACAGCTAATAAGTGTTTGAGGCTGGATTTGAAGTCGGATCTTCCTTATTATCTCACAAGATCACATCAGTTTTGGTATACTCCCTCATTCCTACTCTCTGGTCCTTTGAATGAAAGAGGCAGCCATGAACTCCAAAACTTCCATTTAAGAATGGCATTTGGCTCAGAACATCTCATTTCTCACCTGGCTGCACTACTCTGGACCATCTCAGCCTTCTCTGTGTAGGAGATGAACCAAACTTCCCTTTCCACAGAAAATAAGTAATATACCAGAAGTCTTGTATTTGCTGAGGAAGGGAAGAAAAAGAATGGATTAGAGAGAGTCTTGGGAATGTTGATTAACACTTTACTCAAGGGAGTGTGTGTGCCTGCTTATCAGCATATCTAAAGGTGACCAACTCTTTCCTGCTACTTTGGATAAAATCCACAACTCCAAAAACTGGAGGAGAAATCCATTCCACAACACTATTTTTAATATTGGAATTCTTCTTGTGTTAATGGTGAAGGAAACTCAAACACCCAGGGTACTTATCAGTTGAGGAAATTCCTTTGAAAGAATTTATGATGTTCTTTTACTAAGAAAAGTATAAAGAAAATGAATGAGAAATATAAGCAAGGATGGAGACCCATATGGGGGTGGGTGTTTTTCAAATAGTCCGTGAAACCTGAAATGCTGACCAATAAGAGGAAGGAGGGAAATTCAAATTGGGAACAGAGCATAAATAGCTTTGCATTTGTCTGAGCAAGTGACCTCCTATAGAGAGCTACCTATTCACGATGAATTTAAAAATAAATAAAACCTTTCCTGGCTTCATAACTAGTATTGCTCTTTTTAGAGTGAGCATGTTTTTCAGATCTGTCAGAGACCTGGGAAAGATCTTAACTTAAAAAAAGTCAAGGTCTCCCACTGCATCTGGGGCCATCACCAATCCTCTTGACATCACCAGTCCTCCAGTCTTGCCACTGGACTTCCTTGACTCTGGAGGACAGTGAGGCTGTTGACTTTGGACCACTGCCTCACTTAAATGAAATTCACTTGCAAGTCAAGACATCACTCATTCTTTCACTCTTCTGATGTCATTGATCCTTTTTGAGAACTAAGGACAAACAACAAGAGTTTAATCCCACCACACTTTCCTTAATCCTTTGAAACTTCTTTTTTTGTGTTGCCTTCCTCCATTAGACTGTAAGTTCTTTGAAGGGAGAGACTGCCTTTCTTTTTTTATATTTGTACCCCCAGCACTTAGCACAGGGCCTGACAAATAGGAGATATTTAATAAGTATTTCTTGACTACTGACTGTGTGTACAGCTTAGCGCAGTGTCTATGCATAACAATGAAGTCATTGGACACTCTTCCTCCCGCCACCTTCCACATTCATCCCAAGTTGTCTCACCAGCCATACTCACAAGAAAGCCTTTTTTTTTTTTAATCAAGGTTCAACTAGATGGTGGAACAAATCAAGTGCTAGACTTGGAGTCAGAAACATCTCAGTATGAATCCTGCTTCAGACACTGATTAACTCTATGACCTTGGGCAAAAATCACTTAACTTCTGTCAGTCTTGATATTTCTTATCTGTAAAAAGGGGATAATAATAGCATTTATTTTACCTGATGTTGTGAGGGTTCATTGAGATATTTGTAAAACACTTTGCAAATTTTAAAGCATTATATATGATAATAATTATTAATATTATTCAACATACATAAGTAGAGACAGATAAAAGGCATGATTAGGGAGATTTAGTAGTGAAAATATCAATATTAATGGAAAATTATGTTTATTCATCTGGGAAAAATTATTGAGGAACTATTATCAGCACACTACTCTGGTTGGTACTCAGTCATGCTGATATGTAAAGCCAGAGAGAATGTTAGAGATGCATTTAAGTTATTAGAGGTAGTACCTGATAATGTTTTCTTCCCAGAAAAGCAAACATAATTCGAACAGGTTTGGCAGAAAGTCCTTTTTCCATCCTATTTCTCTCAAAATTTTCTGAAGCCTAGAAATCAAGAGGATAGCCCTCATTTGCAGAGCTTTACTGCCTTGCAAATCTATTCCTAACAACAGCTGGCTAAATGATACCCACCTGCATAGCCCCTACAGCAGCAGAGGCTGCTGATGTTGAGTCTAAAATAGACTCATTCCCATTTGTATGCATTAATTGCCATGTGCCTCCTGTGTGCTTGTGTAAATTTCATCCAGGTAGTGGGGGTGGGGGGAAAGGAAGGAGTAAGGCAGTAGTGCAGAGAAATGTTAGTTAAGTAGTTAAGAGATTTTAATCCTTGGAGATGTCTGTCATGGGGATAGTAGAGAGCTTAATGAAAATACATAATTTTTCACCAATACATTTTAAGCAAAGTTTGAAATTTGTAGCAACAATACTATATAGCACCACTCAGTTACTTTAAAATAGGATCTTTAACTATTTTGAAACATTTCAAGAGAGCATGTGAATGTAACTTTATCTGTGCTCTGGTACAGGTTCTCTCTTTATTGACAGCAAACAGAACTTCTCAATGTCTTAGTACATGGACTTGGTGAGTAGTTCTGGCTGAAAAGTTCACCACCTTGAGGCCAAACTGAAGGAGGCCAAACTGAGGAGCATTGCTGGAATTTGGCTAGCATGTTCTTTGGGAGTATGACATGTAGGTGATCACTAGACATCACTGCACACACACACACACACACACACACACACACCTTATATCTTGGTCCCACCTATGAGAACATACCATTCCATTCACTAGTATATCCTTCAAGATTTTAGGGCTTCAACTTCCTGAGTTCGAATCTAGCTTCAGACGCTTACTAACTTTGTGACCTTGGTCAAATTACTTAACCCTGTTTGCCTCAGTTTCCCTATGTATAAAATGAGCTGGAGAAAAAAATTGGCAAACCACTACAGTGTCTTTGCCAAGAAAATTCCAAACAGGGTCATGAAGAGTTGGACATGACTGAACAAACAACTGAACAAAAGAGTGGGCAGAGGCAGAGTGGGCTAAAAGCAGAGGATATAAAACTTAGATAAACTTTGACTCCTGACTTCATGAAGCTTCTAGTCTAATCGTGCTAGACCTAAGTATAGATAATGATAATAAACATGGAAAGGGATAAAGCGTTTTAAATTGGACACTGTATATACTGGTTTCTGCTGTTCCTCAGCCTTAACTTCAGTGTTCAGAATCTCTTCTAATTCGCTTTCTCTTTCTTATTGATTTCCTTTCAAGTAGGCTGTGTCACAAATTGCTGCTCTTTCTAGCTGAATCTGTTCTCTCCCAAACCACGTACACATGCACATATACTCACACACGCACACACACATCCACATACACACACACATGCACACACACTCACACTACTTCCATCCTCAGAGGATTGGTCCTGTGTATATCCTCTCAATTTTGCCTACTATAGATTACTCATAAAAATGAATGGGAACAGCCTGACCATTAGAGAAAGGGAAAATCAAATGTATTAGATGATCGTAATAATAATCACTAACAATATATAGTCCTTACTGTGTGCCAGGCACTGTGCTAAGCACTTTACAATTATTATCTCATTTGATTATCACACCATTGGGAGTTAGGTGCTATTATTATCCCCCCCTTCACAGATGAGGAAACAGGGGTTAAGTGACTTGCCTAGGGTCACACAGTAAATGTCTAAAGTCAGATCTGAGCTCAGGTCTTCCTGACTCCAAGCCCAGTTTCCTTTCCACTGAAAGATGGGGAGTAAAGGAGGACAAGTGATTGTGCATGAGGAAGGACTTTTCAATTGAACCAACATTTACTAAACACCCACTCTGTGGAAGTCACCTTGCTGATCACTAGAAATATAAATATGAAAAAGATTTGTTCCCTGTTGCTTAAGGAACTAATAACCTAGTGGAATAGAGAAGACATGAGACAATAATACAAAATTAGATATAAAGAAAAGGAGTTTATGTATTGTATGTTATGGAAGTCCATATAGGGAAGGTCACATTTTCCCAGGCCTGCAAGAAGAGGAAGAAGTACATTCCCCATATAGGCAGTAGCATGAGTAAATTTGGGGGGGTGGTAAAGAAGGTCATGGTGATTTTAGAGAATTATGAATTACCGAGTTTGGGTTGCAGCTTAACACTTGGATAGGGAAATTAAACTAAAAGTATATTTGGAGCCAGACCAGATTAAGAGGATTAGACTTTATATTGCAGGCAGTGGGGAACTATTGATTTTTAAGTGTTTACTCCTTCATTTTATGATTTATCTTCATTTTCCATTTTTTTCATTCTTTCATATGTCTAAAAATCCCATTTCCATTGAACACCTATAAAGATATTAGGATTACATTAGCATTAACATATATAAGTACAAAATAAAAATGACAACATTTAAAATTCACTCAATGTATATATACAGCAGGCTTTTAAGACTAATATTTTTATGACATTGTAAAGCCAAGCAATAGTACATTCCCAAAAGAATGCTACTGTGAACAGCTTTTAAGAGTCGGATTATGCAGTAGTAGTGAACACTCTGTTTATTCCATTACAAATCAAGATTCAGTACAATATTCACAGCATAATATTCTCAATATTATATCACAATATGTCGAACAAGGAACAAAAGAAGAATCACCTGGTGTTCCTAAGAGGGAAACCAGCTTAACACTTAAAGATTCAATCAATCAATTAGCAAAAGAAAGATTCAATCAACCAAAAAAGAATCACCTAGTTTCCCTAAGGGGAAACCCTTCTCACTTAAAGATTCAATCAACAATTCACAATATGCTGATCTTCCACTCATGGGGCAACCATTAACTTTAGTTTCCAATACAATCCTTAGAAAACCACAGAAACTTTCCACCCCTTGATTTCCAATAAACCTCAGTTTAATCCAAGGGGAGGCCTTTTTTTCATTTTGACTCTGGGTGGTCTCTCTGATTCCCTGGATCCTCTTCCCTGGTCCCAGCTCCTTCCTGAATCTGCCAAACAATCACCTAGATTCAGGAGCTGCCAGCTGCCAGGCTCTCTTCCAGTCCTCAGAGATAAACAGCTTCCAGGTCCTTGTCCTCAGCAAACATCAGTTTAGTCCAAGGGGAGGCCTCTTATTCATTTTGACTCTGGGTGTTCTCTCTGATTCCCTGGATCCTCTTCCCTGGTCCTGGCTCGCTTCTCAATCTGCCAAACAATCACCTAGATTCAGGAGCTGCCAGCTGCCAGGCTCTCTTCCAGTCCTCAGAGATAAACAGCTCCCAGGTCCTTGTTCAGTCCTCAGGGCAATCCCCAGCACACAATGAAGTTCAATGGGTTCAGCACACCTCAAACCCTTCACTACTTCTCTTGCCTGGAACTCAAGGATCAGACAGGCCACGAACAAACAAAATCCCATCCCGTTCATGTCTCAGTCAGCTTCTAGATACTGGGAGAGGAACTCTCTCTCTCTCCCTCTCTTTCTCAGCTGACTTCAGTCTCCATGAATCTTCCTTCACTGAGGAGCCAATTCCAATTCTCTCCTCTCTCTCTAAAATTCTTCTTTGTATATAGCACTGGCCTCCTGTCTCAGCCAATAGCCTTCTTCCAAATCAACAGAGGAATTCATACCTTCTCAACAATGGACAGAGTTCATACCTTCTATACTTAGCCCTAAGTTACTAGGTGCTACTTAGCCCTAAGTATCTGATAAACTGATTACTATTACAGACATCAAATGTAAATTTAAAAATACAGTATCTTTCAAAGTACCATTAAAATGCACAAATGCAGTTTTTTGCTGTAGAAGATCCAAAAAATCCATAGCACAGTAGGTCATATAGGTTCTGAAATAATTTGAAGTTCTAACTTTGATGCTTGCTACCTGTGTAATTTTGCTTTTGGGGTATGTTGGAGCCCACTCATACAGATTGTTGATTTTTGCATTTTGAAAATAGTCAAATGCTATAAATCAGAGCTTGACTTATGATTTTGTTGATTTCTAGACTTAATAAAAATTATGAAGAAACTCTTAATAATTCTAATTAAACTGAAAATTGTGTGATTCATAGCTTTTTTTTGGACATCTGGTTATTTTGGGTGAGACATAACTTCTCTGGTCTTCATTTTCCTCATCTACAAAATGAGGGAATTAGACTCAAGGGCCTCTAGCTGGGATCCCTCTAGCTCTTAATGTATGATCCTATAATTCCTATCTAGAAAGGAAGGTTGTTTCTTTGGGGGGCGGTATGTATGTAGAAGGGCTCCTAGAGACAGTTGAGCCCAATTTCTGAATTTTATAGATGAGGAAACTAAGACCCAGAGAGGTCATAAAGGGGGTCAGCATGGATCCAATTCCATTACAAGTGGGTATTGGAATCCAGGCGATATTATTTTCCAGTATACTACAACTACTACTATTGAAACTGAACATATAAACAACCGAAACAGTTTTTACTGGCAGAGACAACTCAGTTTAATTTTTTTAAAAAGTGATGTGGGGGGCACAGAAATTTAAACAGAAGAATACCTACAGTATATTAAAAGTCAAGATTCATAGAATGTTAGAGCTAAAAAAAAAAGTGTTATACCTTCCTAATTTTTCCAATAAAGTTATTGAAGCCAAAATACTTTTTTTTGCTTTTTTTTTTTTGGAGGGCAGTTGGGGTTAAGTGACTTGCCCAAGGTCACACAGCTAGCTTTTTTGTGTTAAGTGTCTGAGGCCGGATTTGAACTCAGGTACTCCTGACTGCAGGGCCGGTGCTCTACTCACTGTGCCACCTAGCTGCCCAAAGCCAAAATATTTAAATTAAATTGTTCAAGATTGTACAGCATGGGTACAGAGCAGGCACAATGGCCATCATCTCCTGGAATGACAGAATAGAATCATGATACATCTTGTACATGCAATATACATGCATATACAGTAATGATATTTTAGTTAAAGGTAGCATTAAATAATCTAGATATATATCACTAGATGCCCTTTATTGGGAAACTGTGCAACAACAACAATCCCATCTATGTGCCAAGTACTGTGCAAAGTACTTTGCAAATATTATCTCATTTGATCCTTACAACAATCCTGGGAGGCAGGTGCTATGATTATAATTCCAATCTTATGCTGGAGGACCTGAGGCAAACAGAGGTTAAGTAACTCACCTATGATCACCCAGCTCATAAATATCTGAGGCTAGATTTGAACTCAGGTCTTCCTGATTCAAGACCCAACGTCCTTTCCAATAGACCACCTTGCTGCCAAGGAAGGAGTTCCATTAGTACCATTTAGAAAGGCAGATCTGTGATGGGTTTTCTCACACCTTTCATCATCACTTATTTCTCCTCTTCTGGTATTTTATTCTATCTGTTTTTTCTTCCTTTACTTATTTTTAATTTGTTTTCCATTTGTCACAGCTTACTGAAGACTGCATGGTAAAGTCAAAGGAGTCAAGACTTGGAGTTAACTCATAGTAATCCACTTTTTCCTAGCAGAAATATGGACCTCCAGGGAAGGGAAGTCACTTCTTTATAAAACTGACCCTAGCAAAGCCTCTAACACTGACAAACTATGGACTTTGGGTAAATCAATTAATTTCTCTCAGCCTCAGTTTCCTTATCCACAAAATGCGGTTTAAAAACTCTTTTTGGCCAATTTCATATTTATTTTGGGAAACCAATGAGATGCTATGCATCAAGGAGGTTGTAAACTATATAGTGCTCCATATCTACAATTGTCATTGTCTCCAGAAGTCAGTTGTTGGAGGATCAATGAAGTGACTTGAAGGCTTCCACAATTTCCTCACAATTCCCAATTTCTTTCCTGTTGGTCTGACATAGGATGTGAAATTCTTCCTTTTTCCATTGCTACTTAATTTCTTGCTGAAGAAATTTCATTTTTAGGAGACTGAAGTATTTAGGAATACAAAGAAAAACATGTTAGTTAAAATGTTAACTTTGGCCAATAGTAGAGTTTAGATTAGTTTATTTGACTTCAGTCTTTTGTAACCACTGTCCCCTAGCTCAGAGGGAATCAAACATGGGTCAGATAAGCTTATTAAATGGGATAGGGTTGGTAAGGGAAGAACAGAAGTTGGGAAGAGAGCAGAGCATTTGTGGGCTGGCAGGTAGAGAGGATTAGAAACATAACAGCATTACAACAAAGGCAAATTGTGGTTAAATTAAAAGTTTTCCCCAGAACTGGCTCTGACTTTATGGAAGGTTAGTAGGAGTAAGAATTTTCAGTCCATATAATTTCTCTGCATCAATAGTGATTGCTTGCTTACTACATAGAAATGGGCAAGATTTGAGACCCTTTTGCTTAACTTTCAATCACATAAACAAACTCTTAGTTCAAATACATTGAATACTCTAGAATTTACAAATTACTTTTCATCTGTTGCCTCTGATGTTACCTTCTCATACGGAAACTGGTGCTCAGAGATTAAGTGACTGTTCCAAGATATCAGAGACAGTCAAGCAAAACTAGGGCTTGAATTCAGGTCTTCTTCTTTGACTTTAAAACCAGATCTAATATTACTTCATATATGGCAAGTAGGGAAAGGGAAAGAAAAAAAGATACAGAGGCTACTATACTAAAGTAAATTAGGTGGCAACATTTTTCATTTACACAGTTTCACCTAAAAAGACTCTATTTTAGTGCTAGATGGTTGGGAGAACTATAACCCACAATTTTTCAGAAATGAATTTAGAATATTTGTCCTACAGTCTGCCCTATTATACTATACCATGGTTCTCAACTGCCATCTGCAGCAGGCTTTACTCTGCTGGACGCTCTTCAAATGAGATTCCACTTCACATGTTTTCTAATTCAAAACTAATTTCACTGAGAGCTAATCTGACCATAAATGTGGTGTGTATTTTATTCCGTTGTGGTTTTGATTTGCATAATTCAAAAGAAGATGAATTTTTCCTCCCCTTTGGCCACAAATTAACCTCTCAGAGTGCAATAGGCATGATTTCCCAATTAAAAAGAGAGCCACTGGAAGGGGGCAACAATAACAACATGAATGAGGAATAACCACATTTGCAGGGAAACAGCGAAGCAAAAGAGGGTAGGGTTGGAACAAGTGGAGGATTTGTTTGTACACAAAAGATCCACTGTAGTGTTTCTATCACAGACACTTTAGGTGATCAACGCTTCTCCTTCCAATGGGATGCATATTACCACAGTTGTTGGGAAAGGAGCAAATGTTTCTCTGTGTCAGCCTAATAAGGCAAGCAATCTAGCCAAATAGTAGGAAATAGAATGGAACAGGTGCAGGCTTGGCCTTGTGAAACACATTGGTGCTTCCATTTCGTTTGGGGCCACCATTAACCAGTATATTTAAGCAGTGGGGAGTAGTGGATGTTACTGGTGTTTGAGCCTTATTCCAGCTTCCATAATTCTGTCTTTTGAGACTGCAAGGGGAAAGAAAGAAGAAATAAGGCAGGAGCTTCAGCTCAGGGACAGCAAGATCACAGTGTCCTGGACTCACAGGTACCTTTGTTTGGAATGAAAAATACCCTTCATCCTTAATTTAGTGGAAAAAAAATAAACACAGAGATCTCTTAGGATAAGAACAGGAGTTTATTCTCTTCCCCCAGGAGAAGAAGGTAGTCTTCCCCATGACTCATCATGGAGAAGAGGCAAGTTACAAAAAAAAGTGCAAGAATTTATAACAACTTAGTCAAGCCCCCTCTCCAACTGTCTCCTCTCTCATTGGTGGAGAGGCATACTTCACCAAATTCTTCCCCCACTGGGACAGCAAGAAAAGAGGGGAGTAGGGTCCCACCAAGGCAGGAAAACAGACAAAGGAAGATAAAAGTGATTGACATCAGCAATGGAAGAGGAGAGAGGAAGGGAAAGTTAACAACCTCAAATGGAGAAGTTTTCACTCATCCCATATGCCTTCTTGTCCCAGTCATCTTTGAGCTCTGCTCTCATACTGCCTATTTGGCTAAGGTCCTTAGTGAGATCTGTCTCATGTGTGTCTTCTTGACAACATTTAATATATCTGAAGCCATATTGGAAAGTGACTTGAATGTCTTAGCACATAGCCTACAAATGGAAAACTGCCTTAAACGTAGCTTTGCTGGGTGTCTGAGCTGATAGTCTTGAGACTATTTCTTTTCCCCTTATATATTCCCTATACAAAAGTCAGGGACCCTATTACTCTCAGGACTTTCACAACAACCCATTTTCAACTTAACTCTACAGTAACTGAGTGACCAGCATCACAGATTTTAGAGTTGGAAAGGTCCTTCATGCCCATCTAATTCAACCTGTATCCCTAAAAGAATTCTCACTATAAGAAACTCAATAAAGCATCAAGCAGACTCTGTTTAAAATTCTATAATAAGGCAGAGACCTCCACTTCCTGAGTTCACCCATTCCACTTTGGAACAGCTCTGCTCATTAGAGAGCTTGTCTTTTTTTTCCTCATTGATTTGTTTATTTACTTTTAGTTTACAAGATTCAGTTCTACAATCCCTTGAGTTTCACATTTTCTCCCATCCTTCCACCCCCTCCCCCATGGCGGCATGCAATCATGTGTAGAATCTGCAAATACTTTCACATTGTACAATAGTCTGGTTGTATAGAAGGTTGTAACCAATGGAGTGAAAAATGGGGAAAAAAAGAAACAAAACCAAATATGAAAAAGAACGATAATATGCATTGCTTCAGTCTCCATTCAAACTCTGGTCCCTCTAGATCTTTCTCTGAATGTAGATATCTCCTTCCATCCTGAGACTTGTAGAGTTGTCTTTTAACTGTGCGTTGCTGAGAAGAATCCAGTTTATCAAGGTTGGTCGACACACATACGATGTGTTTGTGTACAAATTTTTCCTGGTTCTGCTCTTCTCACTTAGCATCAATTTGTAT
>CM053593.1:287045652-287063051 GCA_028646575.1 Pseudocheirus occidentalis | reverse complement strand
AAAGATATCTTTAAGCATATGGAAAAATGCTCTAAATCACTATTGATTCAAGAAAGGCATATCAAAATAACGTTGAGGTACCACATCCCACAGTCAGATTGGCTAAGATGACAAAACAGGAAAATGACAAGTCCTGGAGAGGATGTGGAAAAATTGGAACTCTAATGCATTGTTGGTGGAGCTGTGAACTGATACAACCATTCTTGAGGGCAATCTGGAACTATGCCCAAAGGGCTATAAATAATTGCATACCTTTTGACCCAGTAATACCACTTTTGGGGCTGTATCCCAAAGAGATCATAGAAGTGGGAAAAGGACCCATATATACAAAAATATTTGTTGCAGCTCTCTTTGTGGTGGCAAAGAACTGGCAACTTAGGGGATGCCCATCAATTGGGGAAAGGCTGAACAAGTTATGGTATATGAACGTGATGGAATAATATTGTGCTATAAGAAATGGGAAGGAGATGGACTTCATATTCACCTGGAGAGGCTTACACAAACTGATGGTAAGTGAGAAGAGCAGAACCAGGAAAAATTTGTACAGTCACAGATACATCATATGTGTGATGACCAACCATGGTAAACTGGACTCTTCTCAGCAACACACAGTTAAAAGACAACTCTACAAGTCTCAGAATGGAAGGAGATATCTACACTCAGAGAAAGAGCTAGAAAGACCAGAATTTAAATGGAGACTGAAGCAACACATGCTTTCCCATGTTTGGTTTGGTTTCTTTTCTTTCTGTTTTCCTTTTTTTCCATTAGGTTACAATGCTTCTATACAACCAGCCTATTGTATAATATGAAAGTGTTGGCAGATTCTATACATGATTGTATGCCACCATAGTGGGGGAGGGGAGAAGGGAGGAGAGAAACTCTGAAACTCAAAGTGATATTGTAACTGAATCTTGTAAACTAAAAGTAAGTAAATAAGTCAAGCAATTTTTTAAAAAATGAAGGACTAACAACAATAGACTCCATTTAAGAACTGAAGAAACAGAGGCACAAAGAATAAAGTGCCTTGTTTCAGATTGGAAAACAGTACAAAGGTACAGATGGAATTTGTCCAGACCCAAAGTTCTGGGTTTACATAGATTGGGTTCGATATTGAGAGAGCCTCACACAAATCATAAAATGTATTCCCGGGGAATATTAAAATTTGGTCTATATTCAAGGCCTTGTAACCCAAAAGAAAAAGTATCCAACTCCCATAAAAATACTCAGAACAATACATCAAATATTGGATAGATTTTATTTAATCTAAGAAAAATCACAGATTCAGTTTGAGCACATAAATATGCAAGCCAACTCTCCATCTCTTTTTGGTTGACTTCTACAGTTTCAAAATCACGTCTTGGCATAGGAAGGGCCTTCAGAGGCAATTTACTCTAAACTTCATCTGAATAAGAATCCCTTCTACACAAGGAATTGAAACAAAGCATATGCTCATCGAATGGACAATGTCTAAGCCAACTGTGATACATGAATATAACGGAATATTACTGTGTCATAAAAAAAATGAAAATGAAGAATTCAGAGAAGTTTGGAAGGAAAAGTGATATGATACAGAAAGAGTAAAGCAGAACCCCCAAAAGCAGCATACCCAATGATTAGAATAATGCAAATAAAGTAAAACTGAACACTTATTGTAACCCTTATGTAATACCTCGTTTCATTTTTCTGAATAGGTACCAAGGAACACAGGCACGAAAAGAAATACTCTTCATATTCCATGCTACTGCAAATTAGTAGCAAACAGCCTGCAAATCATTTCTTCTACCACCACCACACATGCTGATGAGGGACAGGGAGAAAGTGAGAGAAAGGGAGAGGGAAAGGGAGAGGGAGAGGGAGAAGGAGAGGTTGCAGTTAGTGGGGACAAGGTGCCTGGACCCGTAGCTCATTCTGCCTGCTTCAAACTTGAAGAATTGCCAATCATCTCCCATTTCCTTGGCTCTGGCTCCTACTATTTATTACATTTTAAAAGAGGGAAGGTACTCAGGCATACCAAGACCAAAATCATTGATATTATCTCATGTAAACCTTTCTATCTTCCTTTCCTTTCCTTTCTACATTTCATTCTTTCCTTTCTTTAATTTTCTTTCTTTTTTCTTCTTTCTTTCCTTCTTCCCTTTAATCTATTTTCTTTCAATCTTTCTTTCAAACTGAATCTCCTTATCTCATCTCAATTCCATTAATAACAGGCATGGAAACTTTGACCGGTTCCACTTAAAAAAAAATAATTGCTGTCTTTTTATTTACTTTGAATTTACAACATTCAGTCCCACAGTCTCTTAAGTTTCAAATTTTCCCCCCGTCCTTTTCCTTCCCCCCCCATAGTTGCATGTAATCAAATATAGGTTCTACAAATAGCTTCACATTAAATGTTAGTCATGTTGTAAAGGATTATAACCACAGGCTGAACAATTTGAAAGAAGGTATAAAAACAACCACAAAAAAACACACACAAACAAGAGAGCAAATAGTTTGCTTCAATCTGCAGACTCTGTAGTTCTTTCTTCAGTTATAGATATCTGTTTCCCTTATGAGTCTTTTGTAGTTGTCTTCTAACCTTGTATTGCTGAGAGGAGTCCATTCTATCAAAGTCGGTTTTCACACATATGATGTGTATGAAATTGTGTACAAAGTTCTCCTGGTTCTGCTCTCCTCACTCAGCACCAGTTTATATAAGTCTCTCCAGGTTATTATAAAGTCCATCTGCTCCTCATTTCTTATAGCACAGTACTATTCCCTTACATTCATGTACGACAACCTGTTTAGCTATTCCCCAATTGACAGGCATCCCTTTGACTTCCAGTTCTTTGCCACCACAGAAAGAGCTGCTATAAATATTATTGTACATACAGATCTTCTTCCCACTCCTATGATCTCTTTGGGATACAACCCTAGAAGTGATATTGCTGGGTCAAAGGGTATGCACTTATTTATAGCCCTTTAGGCATACTTTATCCTCTGGTTCAAGAACCTCAGGGCATTAAAGATATCTATAAGGATTTGAAAAAATTCTCTAACTCACTATTGATTCAAAAATGCAAATCAAAACAACTTTGAGGTACCATATCTCACCAGTCAGATTGGCTAAGATGACAAAATGGGAAAATAACAAATGCTGGAGAGGATGTGGAAAAATTGGAACACTAATGCATTGTTGCTGGAGTTGTGCACTGATTAAAGAATTCTGGAGAGCAATATGGAACTATGCCTAAAGGGCTATAAATAATTGCACACCCTTTGACCCAGTAATACCGCTACTATGGTTGTATTCCAAAGAGATCATAGAAGTGGGAGGAAGACCCATATGTACAAAAATGTTTTCTTGGAGGGATGTTGTCCAGGCTCTTTTTTTCATCATGACTTTCTGGTAGACAAATAACTCTTAGATTGTCTCTTCTGGATCTGTTCTCCAGGTAAGTTATTTTTCCATTGAGATATTTTACCTCTTTTTCTAATTTTTTTATTCTTGAGGTTTTGTTTGACTGATTCTTGATGCATCGTAGAGTCATTAGCTTCAATTTGGCTAATTCTAATTTTTACAAAATTATTTTCCTCAGCTAATTTTGGGGCTCCTTTTCCATATGTTCAGATTTCATTTTTAGGGATTTATTTTCTCCAGTTAGATTTTGAAGCTCTTTTTCCATTTCACACATTTTACCTCTTTGGGGGGGAGGGGACTCTTTTTTATTTAATTGATTTGTTTATTTACTTTTACTTTTCAAGCTTCAGTTCCACAATCCCTTGAGTTTAAAATTTTCTCCACCTCCCTCCTCTCCCCCTTCCTCCATGATGGCACACAATCAAGTATAGGATCTGCAAGTACTTTCACATTAGAAATTAGTCTGGTTGTATAGAAGGGTTGTAAGTGATGGAATGAACAATGGGAAAGAGGAAACAAAACCAAATAAGGAAATGAAAGAGAGCATGTAGTTTACTTCAGTCTCTATTTAAACTCTATTCTTTCTAAATCTTTCTCTGAATGTAGATATCCCCTTCCATCTTGAGTCTTTTAGAGTTGCCTTATAACCTTGCATTACTGAGAAGAGTCCAGTTTATCAAAGTTGGTCATCACACATGTATTGTGTCTGTCATTGTGTACAAATTTCTCCTGGTTCTGCTCTTCTCACTTAGCATTACTTTGTATAAGCCTCTCCAGGTAAATATAAAGTCCATCTGCTCCGCATTTCTTATAACATTCATTATATTCATATACCACAATTTATTTAGCCATTCCCCAATCGATGGCCAGCCCCTTAATTTCCAATTTTTTGCCACCACAGAGAGTTGCAATAAATATATTTGTATATATGGGTCTTCCTCCCACTTCTATGATCTCTTTGGAATACAACCATAGTAGTGGTATTACTGGGTTAAAGGGTGTGCAATTATTTATAGCCCTTTAGGCATAGTTCCATATTGCTCTCCAGAATTCTTTAATCAGTGCACAACTCCAGCAACAATGCATTAGTGTTCCAATTTTTCCACATCCTCTCCAGCATTTGTTATTTTCCTGTTTTATCATCTTAGCCAATCTGACTGGTGAGATATGGTACCTCAAAGTTGTTTTGACTTGCATTTTTGAATCAATAGTGAGTTAGAGCATTTTTTCCAAATCCTTATAGATATCTTTAATTTCTTCCTCTGGAAATTCCCTGTTCATATCTTCTGACCACACATTTTACTTTTTAAGGAGCTACTTTCTTCACTGAACTGTTTTTCTATTTTTGCAATTGTAATTTTTAAAGAATTGGTCAGTTCATCTATTACCTCCCTAATTTGGTTTTTAAAGTCCTTTCTGAGCTCTTCCAAGAATGTTTTCTGTATTTGAGACCAGTTTCATTCCCTTTTGAGGCTTCAGCTGTACATGTAGAGTCACTGCAGTCTGCTTCTGAATTTGGTTCTTCACACTCACAATAATGGATTCTAGAGTCTTTGTCTTTGCAATCTGGTTTTGTGTGTGTGTGTGTGTGTGTGTGTGTGTGTGTGTGTGTGCATTTTGAGGCACAGCCTTAGCCAGGCCATTCCCAAGCCTTTAGTTGGTTGTATTATTTTAGGATTTTATTCTGGGTTTTCAGGATCAGAGGGGGGATTAGAACAGTTGGGGTTTACACCACCATCCTGGTTCCTGGAAGTTCAGGTAGGTGATCTTAAAATTTTCAGGCTGTGGGTTGGTAGTCCCAGGATAAGCTGCTGTCCCTGCCACAGGCCCGCATTATCTCTTATTCAGCTCCAACAGATCCCCAGTCCTGCAGTGATAGGCCTGGTAATAGTCCCTGGGTTTGGTGAATCAGCTTTCCCCAGCATCTCTTGTCGTGCTAATCTGTCCTGTTGCACATGACCTACCCCACTTTCAACCTGGGCCAGATTGCCTCTCTCTCCTTAGGCAACCTAATAATCCCCCCACTCCCAAAGTTTGACTGTATTGGTACAGGAATTAGTGTGGACACCTAATTACCTTAGGCCACTTGCTCAAGACTCCCAAACTCAAACAATCCACCAGCTCCAGCTTCCCAGAGGCTGGGATTACAGCCATATACTACAAAGTCCTTATATAATGTATTATACATGATATATTATCATAATATTGTGCTTTATTGTTTAATCTGTCATCCCAATAATTCCCAGTTTCATTAACCTTTGCTTCTGATTTGATTTAAGAAAATAAATACAAAAAGTTAATAGGATTTCAAGCCTGAAGGGACTTTGAAGAGTGTCTAATCCAACCCCCTCATTTTAGAAGAAGAGAAGTTAAGTGATTTGCCAAGGGTCACACACACAACAAAGCTGTCCTGGTAGCCTAATAACTGGAATACTAAAGGGGGAAAAGTATGCACAATATTTTAAATTTTAATCTGAATCATTAACTTTTTTTCATCTCTTTCTTAAGTCTAGAGGAGTCAATAGCATAGTCAGAGGAAGCATGAGTGTCAAACTCTTTTCTTATACCTCTTCAATAAAGATCTAGAGAATGTACCTGACATAATTATAATCAAGAAAGCCAAGAGGTTTCCTTTTGTCATTTTTCTAGCCCAGTTTGGCTTATTGTAATACCAGCATGATATTCACAGCACCCACAGTGACTATGAATATGCTGGTGTAGTTGTGACTCACAAAATGTAACAGGCTCTCCACATGGAGGACAGAACCAAAGCATTTATTCAAACACCAGAAAACTGACTCCCCAAACCAGACAGCCAAATTCATCATAGTGACCACAAAGTTGGTACACATAACCAATGCAGTTAACACCAACATTCCCACCCCTTCCCAAACCTTCCCTCCATCAGGTCTTCAAAACAAAACAGGCTCCATTAAGCAAGAATATCCCTCTCTCACTTAGGCTAGCTGCTCAGCCTCCACACTGCTTGCTTCCAACAGTTCTGACTCTGTCTCAGCTTGTGCTTCTCCTTATATATGGTCATCAGCTCCTCCCTGTTCCTGTCTTTGGCAAGTTCCTCCCACTGAGGGTTTCACAAGGTCTGTTTTTTAACAAAGACTTGATATAATAATGCTATAATACTGTGCAAGGCTCAAGTGAAATGAGGTGCTAAATAGTTGTTTGCTTGCCATTGAAAGGGGCAGGGAAGATTTTCAATCCCCATTACCATTAAACTTAGGGAATTGAAGAGAGAGGTCAGGATATAGGCTGGCAAAAACTTCCAGAGGCTCTAACAAAGAGCATTCTAGCACCTAGATACTGGGTGGGTCCACTGAGAGAGGGTCAATATAGGAAAGCATCCAGAGGGTCCTTGAGTAAGTGCTGAGAGTAGGAAGAAGTTTTATCTGGGAGTTCTGTTGCCTACCACTCAAAGCCATGTCACAGATTCAGAGCGGAGAGGAATGGTTGTGAGTGCTGGCCCTACTTGTGTTAAGCTCAGAACAAGTTCTAGTAAGCAAATGGTAGCAGTGTGGAACTTATCCTAGAAGCAGAGAGCAGTATCTGAGAACAAAAGGGGGCTAGAAGAAATCATTCTCAACCTTAAGAGCTTCCCAGTGGTGGATGGGGGTAGCTGAGTCAATCTGTAGTTTCAGTAGTTTGCTAAAACCCATAATAAGAAAACAGATGATAAACTCAAACCTGGATTAAGAACTTGCATAACTCAAACCACAGGGCAGTGAACAGATCACTCCTTGGATCACACTACTTTGGGAGCACTGAAAACTTGCAAGCCACCAGTCAGAGCTATGAAAACAGCAGAGAGATATAAAAGGATGGCAACAAAGGACATTCACCTCAGATTTGTGCTGTGCCCAAAATTAACATAAAGTCCTAAGTCAAGAAGTAAGCTGGAAGAATGGGCAAACAAACAAACACTGGAGAACCTAACTCTAAAAATAAGAGTTGCCCATTGGAAGCTAATGACTATATGAGACATGATGAAATAATAAAACAAACAACTAAAAAACATAGAAATGTGAAGTATAGGAAAAACAACTGACCAGGAAAATAGATCAAGAAGAGATCATTTAAGAGTCTGTGGACTACCTAAAAGCTATGAAAAAAGTAACAACAAGCCTAGACATATATTTCAAGAAATTATTAAAGAATGCTGGTCAGATATCTTAGAAGTAGAGGACAAAGCAGAAATTAAAAGAATTCACTGGTCACTTCCTGAAAGAAATTCTAAAATGAAAAATCCTATGAATATTACAGCCAGGACTATAATGTAATACAAGCAATGTAATACTAATAAAAGCACCTTTTTCCTTTCTCAGTAAGTTCCTAAAATAAGAAACCTGACTGATCTATGATTAACTTTTGTTCAAGTATTTAATTAGTAATGAAAAAAGATGTTTGTAGTTTCTAATTGAGCAAGAATAAAGAATTTTTTTCTAAAATATTCCTTTCTAAGAAATTCACAGAGATGGGACTAGATCAAGCAAAAACTATAAATAATATAAATACAAATACTTTTGTAACATCCTGCTGTTTTACTCTACAGTATGTTATTAATGTTTCCTTGGACCTACTTTCTCTATCAGTTCATAAGATCACTCACCTAAGCCCCTGTAATCCACTACATAAAGGCTATCTAGACTTGGGATCAATGAAATGCACAATAGTGATCACTGATCAAAACATAGATTGTGCTCTACTAGAGGTTCCTGTGGCCTGCCTAGAAATCTGGAGGTAGATTACTATGGAAGTAGTCTCCTACTAGGCTAGGAGACAGTATAGCTTTTCTAAGCTTTCATATATAAGACTAGAAACACGTCTACTTTGGGGACTAAGGTTCAGAAAATACTTTGTTGCTACACATATACATACATGTACATATGTGTGTATGTTTGTACATGCATTCATGTGTGTACATGCATGGTTGTGGATCTGTGTGTACATATATTTATACATGCATGAATCTGTACATATGCACATACATATTTACATGCATGCATGCATACATTACAGTCACCATCCACCAACTAGAGCAATTTAAGTTTGAGTAAAGTCCATTTGAAACATGATTCCTGATCTAGAGTCCTATTGAACATCAGATCGATACAGAAGGGTGCATCCTTCCCCTTTAACAAAACTCCTATTCTGGTAGGAACAGGAGCAGACATCAGGATGACAGTCAATTAATTGCTGGCACTTAGCACATACTGGGACAAAGGGGCTATGTATGTAGACTAGTTGATCTACTTAATGTACTCTAAGGATTGCTCATTTCTATCTTTGTGTATTTTCCAATAAATAATAATAATAATAATAAAACTCATGAAAGCAAATCAACCATGAGTATCCTCCTATATCAGAGCTTAAAAATCTTTTGAGTCCAGTAACTTGGAAGATGACAGGCATTTTATTTTTTTTCCCCAGAAAGGAGTTATGAGCAATATAATGAGAAAACTCACCAAAGTGTGAGTTTTTCTAAGAAAAGAGTCTTCCAGGATTATTTGAAGATTTGATTGCAGTAGCATGAATTGATTTTGTACTTTTTAACTTAGATTCTCTTGCTTTTCATGAATTTATCTTTTTAAGTACCATTAGAACTTCCTCACGTTTTGGTAGCTGAGTACCAATATCATGGTTCTACTGTCATAAATAATGAAAACAAGCCTATAATGTCATGTCAGCAGAACTAGATAATTTGGTGCCTATTGTCTTCATTTCAGGTGCATGTGTTTACAAATGCTCTCAGTATAATTTGACTTAACTGGATCTCATGCCAAGATCTCTGAAGGTTTATTTTCCCCTAACTGCCTTTAACACTTTTATAAGATAATACCATTCATTGTTTTCCCATTATTTATCTTTCATAATGTTTTGCCAGTGGCCCTTTTGTACTTTTCTTTTAAAGGTTTCATTTATGTCCTTTTTATACACCACAATAATTTCTCAGTGGACCACTCATCATAATTTAATATAACAATCTTTTTAAGACTTCTTCAAGATTATTCAACATAGTGACTATGTCTGATATCAAAGTTCCATGCCTACAATCCCCCATATTTTTTTATCATGAGGAAAAAAAATGTGACCCTTCAGGACCAAGACTGATATTGCATTTATTGAGGATTCAAATTACATTTAGCATTGCTGGCATTTGTATTATTGTGATCATTGCCTATGCTGTTCTGGTTCTTTCTTTATTCTATAAGGGTTCACATCAGAGTTCCTGCATTTATCTGAATTCCTCATATTCATTACTACTTATAATACAATAATATTCATTAAATTGATATGTTATATTTTATTCAGCCAGTTCTCAATTTATGGAATCCATTTTGTTTCCTTTTTTGTTACCAAGAAAAGGATTATTTTATTTCTTGTTTGGATCATTTATTTAATATCTTACTTTCCCCAATTGCATGTAAAAATAATTTTTATTTGTTTCTTAAAATTTTGAATTCCAAATTATCTCCCTTCCCCTCACCCCACATTGAGAAGACAAGCAACTTGACACAGGTTATTCATGTAGAAAAATATTTATCCATATTAGTTATGTTTTGAAAGGAAACACAAACCAAAAAGAAAAAAACAACAAGAAAAATAAAGAAAGTCTAAAAAAGTATACTTCAGTTTGTACTCAGAGTTCATCAGGTCTGCTTCTGGAGGTGTATAGTATCTATCATCATAGGCTCTTTAGAACTGCCTTGGATCATTGTCTTGATCAGAGTAACTAAGTCTTTCACAATCAATCACTGATACAGTAATAGCATTACTGTCTCTACTGTTCTCCTGGTTTTGCTCACTTCACTTTGCAACAATTTATATTTTTCCAGGATTTTCTGAGAGCATTTTGGTAATCATTTCTTAAAGCACAATAATATACCATCACATTCATATACCACAACTTGTTCAGTCTTTTCCTAATTGATGGGCATCCCCTCAATTTCCAATTCTTTTATACCACAAAAAGAGCTTTTACAATTTTTTTTTGTACATATAGGTCCTTTCTTTGATTGTTTGCTTTTTATCTCTTTGGGATATGGACCTAGTAGTGGTATTGCTAGGTCGAAGGTATGGTCCCAAATTGCTCTCCAGTATGGTTGAATCAGTTCACCATTCTACCAACAGTGTATTAGTCTCCCAGTTTCATGAAAAGTATTATTATTAATATTTTTACTACATTTGGGACCTTTGTTTTTGGCACTTCAACTCAAAAGATGACTCTCCTTGGCTGCCACCACTAGTCACTTTCTTGCCACATAAACTTTCAGGCTGTTTTGGTTTCCATGCTCCAATGATTATCTGACAACAGTTAAACTTCTCCAGGAAGTGGTCATAGTGAGAGTCAATGCCATTAGTTTCATTCAATTCCTCTTTTTTTCAATGTTGAAAACTTTTTTAAACAGGATGGGCTAATCTCCTAGTTGTTGATCTGATAATAGGGAGGTCTATTGTTTTCCCAAGATACATATCTAAGATATTTTAACAAAGAACTTCCCAAGATTTATCAAAATAACTGATAACTGCATATATATATATATATATATATATATATGATAATTCCCTAGGGCACAAATGACACTTCCAGAAGGAATGTAAAAAGTAATGCAGTAATTAAAAGTCTGAGGCAAGCAACTGAAAATGATGGAAATACAGGCTGTATTTTCCTCATTACTACTCATGGAAGGCAAGGGGTATGGAAGAGAAACGTTAATTTGGGAAGAGAACAGCTGGCTAAGAAGGTGGTATATGAGCCTGTGATCTGGATTCCCCAACCACCACTTAAAACATAGATGTGACTGATTTCCAGCCAGAGACTGAGTACAATACCAAGCAAAGGTTAGTAAGAATGTACTTGCTGAGTATTTTGCCAAAATAATCAAAAGGAACTTTAGGGCAAAAGAAAAAAAAAGAGAGGGAAGGAGAAGACTATATATAACTGTTGAGCCTGATACTACTGAAAGTTAACTGAGATGCACAGAAATTCAAGGGAGACAAATCCAACAAAGGAGTCAGTTACTGTCATGTGTATTCTGTCTATTCACTCACTAGCTTGTAGACAAACCTTGGACATTAAGAATACAGTAAGAATAGTTAACATTTGTATATAGCTTAAGTATGTGCTTCTTAGTATCCTCTGATTCCTTATCTGCCATTTGCCTGAAAACCAGATAATATCAAATACTATTTCATGCTTTTGAGGGGCAGGGAGGTTTTGTTTTGTTTTCCATTTTATGACTTAGTGTAGGTGAAAAAATAGATGATTACCTAGTGGTCAGCTTTTTAGTGATGAGTCTCTTTACTAGTTCTCAGACAACAGACAAAGACCACAGATGCACTATCTGTACTCAAATGCATGAATTTTCCAGATTTATAGGAGGAGCTTCAAGCTTCTATATGGAGTCCAGTATAGAAGCTACACCATTCCTAAAGGGGAACTTTAAGAGAACGCCAGGAAGTATAGGAAAGAACTTTTCCAACTAGGAGTTGTGAGCTATTCTTTTGTAACAAGCAATTTCTATCAAAGCCCACTTTCCCTTGGAAATCAAAAGTTTTGGTGTATATGTCACAGATTTTAGGGGAGGATGTTTTCTACCAAGTGTTCTTACTGAGTCACCTTAGTAAATACTGCTTTCTAAAAGCTAATTAAGTCTGGCTAGCTAGTTAGTATCAACTGATAATTATGGCTAGAAGCATACTCATGGGACCTACTGAGCTCTAGCACTAGAAAACCACTTTCAGGAACTATGGCTCCTTTAAACCCAGAGGAAAAACATAGCAACCATGTACTGAGGACCCAACCTGCCAGTGCAAGTGGGGTTTGGGATAGTAACCTCGGAGCATTTGCTACTCTACTAATAAACAGAAGAGTTGGAATCTGAATCCTGATCCTGTAACTCCAGATCAATACCACCTCTGGGTTCTACCTTCTTGGACTAATAAAAAGTCTAATCCTTCTTCCAAATAAATTTTTTTCAAAGACTTCAAGATATATCTCATGTTCCCCTGAGTTTTCTCTTCTCCATGCTAAAAGTCTCCATTTCCTTCAAATGATCCTAACATTCAAGCACTTTTACCATCCTAGATGCCCTCTTTTGGACCCCCTGCTTATTGATATCCTTATTAGAATGTAGCTTCTCTCACTTTGGTCTGAGATAGCTATCAGTTGAAGGTTGGGGGAATTTCTAGGAAACAAAATTTGCTATCCCATTCTCAGTAACAAGCTAAGGAAACTTTTTTGGTGTTTGTATATTATGCACTAGATTAGACCTACCTGTGTGGATCAAGGCTGAGTCTGTGGTATATGAATTGACTCATTTAGAAATATGTATTGAAGAAAAGCATTAATTCCTACCTTTCCAATCTTTTTTCATTTTATTCTCCTCCATTTCCTCTAAAACTCATTGCCAATGACTTTCTGTTTTTCATAAAAGAAATTTCATCACTCTATGCATTTTCTCCAGCTGCTCTTCATGTTTTAAATATTCTTTTCCTTATTTCAGCCTCTAGGCTTCCTTAACTATCTTGAGGAATCAACTCAAGCCCCACCTTCTGCAGGAAGCCTTTCCCAGTCCCAACTGAAATTTCTAGTGCCTTCCCTCTGAGATTAGCATTTACTCTCTAGGTACATTGTTGTTGTTCATTCATTCTATTCTATCCTTCTCTGTTAACCCATAGCATGCCCAATACCGTTCATGAGATTTTCTCAGTAAAGCATGAATGGTTTTCCATTTCCTTCTCCAGCAGATTAAAACAGAGGTTAAGTGACATAGCTAGTAAGTGTCTATGGCCAAATGTGAACTCAGGACTTTCTGACTCTATCCTGGCACTCTATCTGCTGAACCATCTAGTTCCCTCATGTACCATATATAGATGCTTATTTGAAATGTGTCTCTCCTCTCAGAATGTGAGCTCTTTGAGGGCAGAGACATGTTTTTCCTTTCCTTCTATCTCCAGTGCTTATCAGAGTACTTTGCAAATAGTCAATACTTAAAAGATGTTTGCTTACTGACTGACCTCATTTGATTTTGCCATTGAGTTATTCAGTCAACTAAATTGACTACAAGCA
This sequence comes from Pseudocheirus occidentalis, assembly GCA_028646575.1. NCBI lineage: Eukaryota > Metazoa > Chordata > Mammalia > Diprotodontia > Pseudocheiridae > Pseudocheirus > Pseudocheirus occidentalis. The sequence continues at coordinate 287,049,570 of CM053593.1, read as the reverse complement.
AGTGATTGATTTCACTTCATATAGACATGGCCTCAGCTGAGACAAGACATAATTAACCTTTGCTAACATAACCTTCTGTCATGTAGTTCCAAGCCCCCACAAAAAGTGAAGCCTCAAGAAGACTATCCTTAATCAGAATCCACAATATAGTAAAATTAAGTTTTGTTTGTCATCCAGGAGTATACTAGAGCCAGCTGGTACTGGCACATAAGAGCTGATTGTTCAATTTGCAGAGTGAGCATTTCCACCTTAGAAATTGCAAAATGTTACAAATCAAGGCTTGATTTATTGTTTTGTTGATCTTCTAGACTTAAGAAAGTGATGGAGAAATGTCAGTAATGCAGATTAAGCTTAAAAGTATATTGTGGGAGTGGCTAGGTGGCGCAGTGAATAGAGCACCAGCCCTGGAGTCAGGAGGACCTGAGTTCAAATCCAGCCTCAGACACCTGACACACTTACTAGCTGTGTGACCTTGGGCAAGTCACTTAACCCCAATTGCCCTCCAAACAGCAATAAATAAATAAATAAATGTTATTTTTAAAAAGTATATTGTGGTGTTGTTGTTTTGTTTTGCTTTGGAGAGCAGGCTGATAAACATTTAACCAGCACATTGCTGATACCTCCTATCAGACAAGCAGATGGGGGATTAAAATGGAAAGGAGGAGTCTCCATTGTTTGGGGATAATTATTTTTTACTTTTCTCTTTGTTATAAGAGATATGCTTTCTAAGTATCCATTTGAACTGCATCTATTTCTGTCATGTTGCTCTTCTTGCTAAAAAGCTCAAAGTACAAACCTAAGAAAATTAGCTTTCTAAAGAGTGAGTATCTATAGATTAAAAACAAACCATTGGGTATAAATATGGAAGTTTGCAATGCACACTTACCATCTGCAAGAGTGGGCTTTACTGTGGAAGGTCCTCTCTTATAATTTTTGCTTTACATTCTCAACTAAATTTTCATTGATGTGTTTATGATCATGCTCATCCTTTAGCTTCCTTTCCAGATCATCTTTTATGAGCACAGTTTTTGCTGAGGCTAAACAAATGAATAAAACATATGGGTAAAGAAATGAAAGATCATCTACTTGGCAATATTTATAACCACCTTAGTCTCCTCTCACTAGCAAGAACTAAGTGGAAAACATTTGAGGTTTTTTTCAGAGGTAGCCCTGACATTTGTAACTTGGGGTACTTTCCCCAGGCATCCATCAGCATACTAGTCTATGTTAATTATGTCACAGAAAAGCAAAATCACTAACAGATGGTCCTTTATTGGTATATATGATCCAGCTTGACCTCTCTCAGGCAAACTTGGGGTGACAATATGTTGAATTAAACACAGAATTGATCTTGGAGTCAGAAAAACTCAGGTTCAAGTCCTATCTTTGACATGTACTGTCTTTATGACCCTGGGAAACTCATTTAAACTCAGTATTATAAAGCAGTATTGTCCAACTAAAACATAATAAATGGGGGCCACTAATCCATACATAAAGATTCATGCAGATCACATTTTAAGTTAGTTTGAAAACATAAAATGTAGTGTAATATTATCTAAGTATTTCTAAATTTTTATTTTTTTAAATATTTCCCAAATACATTTTTAGATTTTGTGTTTATTTATTTTTAGTTTTCAACATTCACCTCCGTAAGATTTTGAGTTCTACCTACCCCAAGACAGCATGCAATCTGAAATAGGCTCTATGTATACATTCATATTAAATGTATTTTAACATTAGTCATGTTGTAAATAAGAATTAGAACCAATGAGAGGAACCATGAGAAAGAATAAACAAATAAAGAGAGAAAACATATAGTATGCTTCTATCTGCATTCAGACTGCATAGTTCTTTTTCTGGATATAGGTAGCATTTTCTGACATGAGTCCATTGGAGTTGTTTTAGGTCCTTGATGTACTAAGAGGGAAGTCTATCAAAGTTAGTCATTGCACAATGTTGCTTTTGTACATAGTTATGCAATGTTTTCCTGGTTCTGTTCACTTCACTCAGCATTGGTTCAGATTTTTCTGAAACCCTCCCACTCATCATTTCTTATAGCATTATAGTATTCCATTACATTCACATACCACATCTTGTTCAGTCATTCCCCAATTTATGGACATCCCCTCAGTTTCCAATTTTGGACACCACAAAAAGAGGTGCTATAAATATTTTTGTACACTTGGGTCCTTTTCTGATGTTTATGATCTTTCTGGGATACAGATCTAGAATTGGTATTGCTGATTCAATGCTATCCCCCTTCCAGCACAGTTCAAATTGTTCTCTAGAATGGCTGGATCAGTTAATAATTCTACCAACAATGCATTAGTGTCTATTGTCTCCAACACTTACCATTTTCCTTTTTTTGTCATGTTAGCCAATCTGATAGGTGTGTTGTGGTACCTCGGAGTTGTTTTGATTTGCATTTCTCTAATCAATAGCAATTTAGAGCTTTTTTTCATGACACTATAGATGGTTCCAATTTCTTCATCTGAAAACTGCCTGTTCATATCCTTTGACCATTTATCAATTGGAGAATGACTTGTATTCTTATAAATTTAACTCAGTTCTTTATTTGTTCTAGAAATGAGACCTTTATCAGAGATAGTGACTGTAAAAATTGTTTTTCATCTTTCTGTTTCCATTCTAATCTTGACTGCAAAGGGTTTGTACAAAAACTTTTCAATTTAATGTAATCAAAATCATCCATTTTGCATTTCATCCATTTCTCTATCTCTCGTTTGGTCATAAATTCTTCCCTTCACCATAAATTTGACAGATAAAGTATTCCTTGCTCTCCTGGTTTACTCACACCATCAGCCTTTACAGCTAAATTGTGTACCTATTTTGACTTTACCTTGGTATACAGTGAAAGATGTTGGTTCCTGCCTAGTTTCTGCCATACTGTTTTCCAGTTTTTTTCCCGAAGATTTTGTTAAACAGTGAGTTCTTATCCCAGAAGTTCAAGTCTTTGGGTTTACCAAACAGCAATTTACTATGGTCATTGAGTGTTGTGTCTTATGTACCTAACCCATAGATCCACCACTCTATTTCTTAGCCAGTACCAAGCAATTTTCATGATTGTTGCTTAGTAATACAATTTAAGACCCAGTATGGCTTGGTTACCTTCCCTTGCATTTTTTTTTTCATTAATTCCCTTGGTATTTGGACCTTTTATTCTTCCAGATGAATATCATTATTATTTTTTCTAGCTCTATAAAGTAAATTTTTGGTAGTTGGATTGGTATGGTACTGAATAAGTAAAGTATTTAGGTAGAATTGTCATTCTTGTTATATTAGCTTGGCGTACCCATGAGCAACTTATGATTTTCCAATTATTTACATCTGACTTCGAGTGAAAAGTGTTTTGTAATTCTGTTTGTCTTGGTAGGCAAACTCCCAAATATTTTGTAATGTCTACAGTAACTTTAAACGGAATTTCTCTTTCTATGTCTTGCTGTTGGGCTTTGTTAGTAATATATAGAAATGCCAATGATTTATGTGGGTTTCCCAATCATATTTTAATCTGGTTCTGGCTACGCTCCTGCAGGCCATATGTTTGATAGTTGTACTAGAGACAACTCTCAAAGAGTTTAAGTTTCAGAAATGATACCTACCTGAATTAGTAGAAACTTTCCTAATCTAGGGGTTCCTTACACCAATGAAATCACAGTACCAAATTAATTTTTTTCTTTTTTAAAAAATTAATTTATTTTGTAGTTTACATGATTCATTTTCATGAGATTTTGAGTTATAAATTTTCTCCCCATCTTTCCCCACCCACAACCCCAAAACAGCCCTGTCCCCCTATAGAAGCCCTCCCCCAATCTGCTTTCTCCCACATCCTCCCGCATCACCCCCCTGACTCTCCCATAGGGCAAGATGGATCTCGCTACTCCAGTGCCTGTATATCTTAAT
>CM053593.1:287023753-287045152 GCA_028646575.1 Pseudocheirus occidentalis | reverse complement strand
CAAGTCTGGGGTGCCAGAGTGTTAAGCTTCTCAGGTTGGGAGGTAGGGGCTTGGTAGCTATAAGCTCTGAGTGTGCAGCCTAAGGCCAATACCAAGACTCTCAATGATTCCCCTGAGTTACCCTGAGGCTTACAGAGTACCTTGTTGTCGGGTGGTCCAGCTCCTTCAGGTTTCTGATCCTGTGTCCCTGAGCTATGGTTCAAGCAGGTCCAGAGTCAGCTACAGCTGAAGGCCTGAGGCAGAGCTATTGTTTGCTGATTGGGCGGGTGGTGCTAAATTGGCTTTTCTTGGTAGGGCTTGCTGGCTCCACCCTACTGGGCTTAGACTCTGTATTGTCTTCTTTCCCTTTTCCTCAGCTGTCCCTCGGGCTGTTTCCACAGATTGAAGATTTTGCTCTGATTATCACATTTGATTCTGGACTTTTCTTGGTCTAGGAGGTATTTAGAGGAGCCACTAAACTTTATTCCTTCATCTTGGCTTCTGGCAGTATGGGTGGGTGTATAAGTTTAAACTTCCAGATTGCCCCCACAGAAACTGCTGCCCCTGCTGTGGGCCCCAAGTTTTTTCCTACCCAGTTTGATGATCCTCTGTCCTCTGGTGAGATGGCTGCAAACCTCTCAGGGTGGGTGAGTCTGCTGGATGCCTGGCTGGGGCTTTTTCTTGGTCCGCTCTTCTATGCTCTCTGCCCCACTTTGTTGTAACTTCCTTCTGACCCTCTTTTTCTTGACATGAGTTTTGCTACCATGCCTCCCACAAACCTCCCATATATAAAAGATGAAAGGGGAAAAATAACTTTTAACAAGTAGGTATGGTCAAGTAAAATGAATTTACACCATGGCCATATTAAAAAAAATTTTTTTCTCTATCAGGAGATAGATAATATGCTTCATCATAGGTCCTTCAGAGATATGGATGATTATTGACTTGAAAAGAGTTCTTAAATCATTTAAAGTTGCTTTTCTTTATGATATTGTTGTCTTTTTGTCATTGTTATTCTGGTTTTGCTCATTTCACTCTGCGTCAGTTCATATTACCTAGGATTCTCTTAAATAATATCTTTTGTAATTTCTTAAAATGTAATGATATTCCATTTCATTCACATGCCACAATTTGTTGAGTACTTCCCCAGTTGACAGACATCACTTTAGATTCTAGTTCTTTTAAAATTTTCTTTGAACTTCCCTCCACCTCCACTTTAGTATCAGAAAGCTTGTTTAGCTTGTGACCTCTCTTCCCCAGTATTATCTTTCCTCAACACTATTCGTCATATCCTTGCTTGCTTCTTATGTGAATTGAATATATTTCTATAGCAAACTATGTATGTATGTATGTGTTCAACTTTTTTTCTGTTTCTGAGGAGGACTCAATTGAAACCTACTCCCTTTATCCCTTCTATCATGTTTATTTGCTCTCCTCTTAACTTGTTTCAATTATGAGAAATAACAAATTCCACCTCTTTCTCCCTCATTTCTACACCAGTGGATTCCTTTTACTCTCCCTTCTCTTTTGTCTCTTAAAACTCTCAAAACAGATACAATCCAACCTTATATCCTCCGTTTTTAATTTTCTTTTTACTAGATCCATTATATATATTCTTGTTATATTCTGTTGATGTTCTTTGAAGACACTAAAGTGTTTTGTTTTGTTGCTTTTGGGGGGGCGGACAATTGGGGTTAAATGACTTAGCCAAAGTCATATAGCTAGCAAATATGTCAAGTGTCTGAGGCCAGATTTGAACTCAGGTCCTCCTGACTCCAGGGCCGGTGCTCTATTCACTGTGCCACCTAGCCACCCCAAGACAATAATGTTTTGATGAGATGGTTTTTTCTTACCCCTGGTGAAACTTTAGCACTACATCATTACATGGCCTCTTACCACTGCTCAAATAATGTAAGTTTGCAGATATCTCTTGAGTCCTGTCTTTGCATTTGGAAGTTCCTATTTATCTCTGGTTTTTTCATCAGAAATGTTTAAAAGCCCTCTCTCCCATTAAAGGTCCTTTTCCTCCTATGTATGATTATGTTCAACTTTGCTAGTTAATTTATTTTGTGGTTGACTTTCTGAATATTGTACTACAAAATTTTTTCTTGTTTGTAGTGGAAGCTCAAGTGAGATAATATTTCAAAGAGAAAATGTGAAAATATCTATAAAACACTTAGAATAGTGTATGGCACAGAGCAGCCACTTAATAACTCCTCCCAACCCTTCCCACCTTTCCCTATAGGCTGATAGGTTTTATATTATCTATACAAGATTCTTGGTACTTGAATGGTTTCTTTCTATATGTTTGTAATATTTTTTCTTTGATGTGGAAGTTTTAGATTTGGGCTTCCATATTCTTAGGACATTTCTTTTTGGAGTTACTTTCAGGGGGTGGTCAGTATATTATTTTATGTTTGCTTTGCCTTCTGCTTCTAATAGAGCTAGATTGTTTCTATTCATAATTTCTTGAAATAGTGGTCAGTTTTTTTTAAATCATGGTTTTCATGCAGTGTAATAGTTGTTAAATTATGTTGACCTATTTTCCAGGAAAGAGCTATTTTTTGTATCTGATAGCTTATATCTTCTATTTTTAAAAATCTTTTATTCTGTTCTATTTTAACTTGTGGTCTCATGGTGGAGATATTGGTTTCTATTTGTTCTATTCCAATTTATAGGTCACCATTACTTCCTTAAGACTTACCACTTTGTCTTCTTAGCTGTTTATTCTCCTTCCAATTTTTCCTTTGAGTCTCTACTTGTGACTTTCATGTAGTTATTTCCTCCTTTTGGGAGAGATTGAGGTTTCCAGTGAATTTTTATATTAGTTTGTATTTTCTCTTATCTATTCCTCTCTCTATCTTTAGTTCCAGAATTGGGGATTTGTGCCAGAGATAGACATGACCAATGGTTAAACTTTTGGGTGGTATAATCCATTCTTCTTGCTCTCACCATTCATCCTTTGGTTCCTGTGATGACCTCAATCTGCTGGCATTATACCTCCTTAGATATTTGAAGTTCAGAGAGTTTACTTTTTAAGGTCCTGTATAGCATCTCAGGACAGAATGCTAGAAACATAGGAGCCTTGGGTATCTGTGCTATTCCCAATGTGAGTGCTTCAGGACTCTGATTGATACTGCTCCTACATGGCATACAGACTACCCACGTCTCTGGTCTTTATCTAGGTAGCTAGGTAGTGTAGGACCAGACCACTGAGTCTGCAGTCAGGAAGACATAGGTTCCAATCTAATTTGTCAATTACTAGTTGTGTGACCTTGGGCAAGTTCTTAACATCTGTTTTCCTCAGTTTTCTCAACCGTAAAATAGGGACAAATTGCTCCTACCTCTCAGGGTTATTGGGAAAATCAAACAACATGATGTTTGTAAAGCCCTTAGCCCATGACCCAATGATCATGGTCATTTCACCTCCTTTAACAGTCAAATTCACAGTCTTTTTTAACCAGCAAAGGAGAGTCTCATAGGTCAAGTATGGTGTTTTTATTCTTTTTTCCCCCTCAACAGGAATTTCCCTAGACCTTCTTCATAATGGGACAGCTAGAGGATGGATAAAATGCTGGTCCTGGAATCAGGATAAATCTGAGTTCCCTTAACCTCTCAGCTTCAGTCTGTAAGATGTTGATAATAGCAACTACCAAACAGTAAATTAAATAATATGTATGGTGCTTTGTAAACCTTAGCATTTTATAAAAATGCTATTTTCATTGTTGTTGTTATTAATACTTTTATCAATAGCAGCAACAGCATTATCTTCATCATTATTCATATTATATATGGGATGGATAAGTAAATCCATTTCAGCTCCTTTCATAATCTTGGCAGCTGGTGCCAATGCCATGCTTTACCTAGCAGCACTGGAAGGATGTGGTGGAATTTGCAATCTTTGCTCTCTGTCACTGTAGTGATCCCCAAAGGGCTGTCCTCCTGATGTTCATACTACTTAGCTTACAGGGTTGTTGCAATGAGAATACTTTGCTATACTTAAAGGAACATATGGCTTATTATCTGGATCTATGCCAAGTTTAGCAAGTGGATCAATATGAGTGGAGGGGAGAAAGTAGATCTCATTTAAACCACTGTAATTCCTTTTCCCCTTTTTTCTATTTAGCTCAAACATTGATGTCAAATGCCAAGACTTTTATACAGTAAGTATTTAAACAAAAATCCACCAAATAAATGTCAACATTATTGTCAGTTAAACTGGATTCTGACTTTTAACACCCTATGACATAGATTTGAATTTTTGGTTCCATTTTAGAGTAATCTGTTTTTATGTTTTTATACTACATGATAAATTTCAAAGGTTAAAAAAACAAAGTATAAGAAATGTAGAAGCTCTTACCTTAATTACTCAGTTCATAGATCAGAGTAATTATATTTCCTTAGATTCCATGTTAATCGTAAAAAGTAATTACTGCTACTGCCAGCTGTTAAAATATTGGACTAATTATACTCAGGATATGGAAAATAAGATTTTGACCTTTTCTTTGTTTTACTGAGTTTAAACTCTTCAATTACTTTAAGGGAAATAAACATGGATCAGGAAGAATGATGGTTACAGTACCAGACAGGTTGACATGAAATGTAGTTTTCATTTTATTGTTAGAATTTTTTGTTTAAAGAACTGAGAAAATAATCTGAACACTCCTGAACAACTGGCAATGAATAATTACAGTATTGGGCAAATAATATTTTTAAAAAGATATTTCAGTGAATTTATTTTGGGTGCAAATCCTGGAAAACCTTTACCTAGTAACAGATCTTTGCCTTCAAAGTGCCAACTAGTAAAAAAAAATGCTACACAATAATCAATAAATTAATGGACAATTATTTAATACCTATTTTGCTCTAGGAGCTGCAAAGGCAAAAATGAACTTGTTCTTGCCCGTCGGGGGCTTACATTTTGTTAGACAAAGAACATTGTATCATAACTTAGAGTGACCCTAAAGAACAATCGAACTACTTCATTTAACAAATGAGGGAACTGAGCCACAGAAAGTTTAAGTAATTTGTCCAGGGCCCCACAACTAATAAGTGTATGAGACATAATTTGAACTCAAATCTTCTTGACTCCAAGTCCAACACATTAATCCATCCATCTATCCATCCATTCATCTATCCATTATGTCATCAAGCTGACTCCCATAAGTATTTGGATGGATGGATGGATGAATGGATGGATGGATGGAGGATGAATGGATGGATGGATGGATGGATGGATGGATAAGCATTTATCAAATGCTTACTCTGTGCCAAGCATGGAGCTAAGAACTTTACAAATAGTATCTCATTTAAGGCATATGGGCATACATACCAAATTAATGAAAGGCAATTTGGGAGAGAAGCCTGAGAAGCCTGAGAGTTCAAGAAAGGTCCCATGTAGGAGATGGTGTGTAAGCTGAGTTTTGAAGGAAATTAAGCATTCTAGGAGGTAGAAATGAGAAGGAAGTTATTCCTAGTATGAGGGACAGGCTGTGCAAAGATTTATACCACACACTCAGTCAAATCCATCACTCCCTCACACATGAAGTACTAATTCAAATAGGAAACAGTTAGTTTTAACTGTGCAGAAAAGTCATGATCAATAATTTCCAACTGAAATCTATGCCAAACATGGAGTACATAATAGAATTAGCATTAGAGTCAGGGATCTTGGATTCAGATTTGACTTTCCTATGTCCTACTGCTATGATCTTAGACAAATCACTTCACCTCTCTCTATGATTCAGTTTCTTCCTTTGTAAAATGAAGCTGCTGAAGTAGATGATTTTCAAAATATCTTTCATTTATAAAGACTAGGATCATTTCTTCTAGTGGAATTTCCTATAAATCATCCAAGCAGACAACAATAGGTAGAAAATATTAATTATATATTTTTCATTATGCCACCCAAACCAGAAAGAAAAGCTATTTCCCACACTTTCCCCTCCCTATCACAAATACTTCCTTCTATATCCCCTCCTAGATGGGGCAGTGTCTCATCTTCAAAATAAACTCTAATTGCTACTGCCCACATCTTGCATACAAGGGACAATATGAATGGCTAGACAACATAGAAACAGCAAATAGAATAGGTTGGGTTTTTTTGGTGGAGGGGCAGATAAGGAGTAGTATAGACCTATGGTTTCATCCTTTCATGGAAACTCATTCCAATAAAGTAAATTGGCAGCTCATGTGCATTTTATAAAGTCAAATTACTTGCTCATGGTTGAATAACTATTACCAGTCAGAGATGGAGCATGAAACTAGGTCCTCTTGACTCAAAGACTAATCTGTTCTCTACAACACCATTCTGTCTCTCAAAATAAATTTTATTTTTTTTACTATGAGCTTAACAAGAATCAAATAAAATGAATATTCCTCCATATACATTGTAGGAGAAATGGAGAAGATTATACATGAAACTATGCACCTCTGTTAGGTAGAGCTTGCCTTTCTCCTTTAGTTCAACATGCAAATTTCTTCTTTATATAAATTTTTTATTGATGTATTCTGTTTCTTATAACATCATAGTTACTTGTAGTATCCTTTTTCCTTTCCCTCTCAGACAGCCTTCAAATCTGACAAATATTATTTCTTAAATAAGAAAAAAATCAGCATAAGCAATTGGTACATTGAAGATGTTAAAAAGAGGGGGGCAATGTGTAATACCTGTGGACCTCCCACTTCCATGAAGGCAGAGGTTGGGAATGTGTTCTCATATCTCTTCATTTGAGTTATGATTTATCTTTATCATTGTGTTGCATTCATTTTTGGTTTTTTGGTGTGTAGTTCTTTCCATTCACATTGTTGTAGTTACTGTGTACATTGTTTTCTTGGCTTTTCTTGCTTTGCTCTGCATCAGTTCATATACATTTTTCCATGCTTCTCTGTATTCATTGTATGCATCATTTTTTACACTATAGTAACTTTCCATTATATTCATGTACCACAATTTATTTAGCCATTCCCTGTTGATGTGCAACTACTTTGTTTCCAATTCTTTGCTATCACAAAAAAAGTGGTGCCATAAGTACTTTGATTTTATTTCTTTTTATTGATAGTTGTTAATTCTGTTCAGATCATAAGAGATTCTTAAACTTCTCTTATTAATAGGGAAGCCCAGGAAAAGCTTTGGATGCTCTGAGTACTCTTCCCAAGAGAAAGTCCCATATGAAGAAATAGCAGAAGACAACTTAGTTGACACTACCAGCAGTATCTAAATGGCAGGGAAAAAATTGATCAACCTGGAAGGAAGCAATGTAACCACCTCCATGGAAATGGCTCAGGAAGGATACTAAAATGAAGAAATTCTTCACAGAAGGACAATCTCACTGGGCATATAACTAATAGAGAAGAGATTATTTGAAAGTAGAATAAGAAAGTATAAAAATAATGAAATCATGGAATCTCAGAGTTGGAAAGAATGTCAGAAATCACTTAATACATTTCATTCCAGAGACATGAGTCTCTCTCAGAAAGAAACCAGCATGAAAACTTTGTCTTCCCTCCTGTCCCCCCCCCAATACTTTAAAAATCATTTGTGTCAAGCCCCTTCCATGTTAGACTTTGGGAGTGTTGATTGCAAATCAGGATGTGGCCTTCTTAGGAAACTTGACCCACTGATTCCTTGTGGTTGGCACTTGTATCGCTTGGTGTTCTGAGTTATTCCAGTTCTACTCCTAACCATGGATGTAGATAATGGTTTCAGGTAGGCCACCCTCACCTTAGTTTGCTCAGGAGAGCATGCTTCCATTACATGGTCCCACTGGTTTGTATGAATGAGAGACTAAAAGTAATTATGGCTTGGGTCTAAGCAGAAGTTCCAAGGACTGGCTCCATCAATGCAAATCTCAAATCCTCTTTAACTTAGCAGATGGTTTTTGAGAGCAATTGTAAAGACTGATAATCAATACATAATACTGATTTTGTTTAATATAATATAAGTCCAGCACTTCTTGATGGAGCCTATGAAAAAGCTATGATCCAAGACTGGAATCAAAGAGCATACATGAGCAGCAATGCACATGAACTCAACCAACATGCCCACAAAGAAGAATTGAATGATGCTGTCTGGATTTGTTTGTAGAAATGGATAAATTAATGATAACAATTCAGTCTCAGGTCATTGCCATCAGAAATTAAGGAAAAATATCTTTAAGAACATTGGATTTATTGATCAATGCAGATATTGTAAAGATATGATAGAAACTGTGCCACACTTTATTACAAGTTACAGAAATTTAGCACCTAGCAAATATCTGGTAAGGCATGACCACATAGCCAGAATTATACATCAAAAGCTTGTGGTCTTTTACATACTAATAGACAACAAATCTACATACCACAAACCTAGACCTCAAAGCATCCTTGAAAATGTAGCAAATAAACTGTCTTAGAAATGGAACATTATTGCAAACACAACTGTTACCTGTGATTTCCAGATATAAAATTAATCCAAAAAAATTTAAATGGAATTTTAATAGATGTTGCTATACTGAATATTTAATCTCCAAACTACAGGAAATGAAAAACTTTCATGATAGGAGTACCTAGTGGAAGAAAGCAAAACCATGTGGCAACATAATGACATGTATCCCATCTCCGTCATCCTTTCTTCTACTAGAATTGTCAAAGATGCTTTTAATGAGAGTAAAGAAAATAAGCTTATGTCCCAGTAGTTTTTTTAATTGTAAAAAAGCAGTTATTTATCTACTTGCACAATAGTCCAGACTGCATTAAAGACAAAAAACATAATTGCAGATTAATCACCTGTCTCAGGTATGTTGATGAACTCCATTGAACTAAGTTGAGAAAAAATGAACAGCAACAATCATCACAATAACAGCTGAATTTTATATACCATTTTAAATATACCTTATGGAATTTTATTAGGATTTCCTGAAATCCCTTTGAAATCCAATAATTAACTCCTCATAGTTTTCCAACAGGGGCTCCACAGCTCAAACAGATGGGGTAGATCAGGGAACATCATTCACTTTCATGAGACTACTCATATTAACACAATATAGCTGACAAAGTGCTTTCCTAGAAACGACCCTGGGACATAGGTAGAAACTACCATACAAGTGAGGAAACAGAATCAGATAGAGTTAAGTGACTTGTCTACCACTAGAATGGTAGTACGTGATCAAGTTAGGACTGGACCCTCCATCTGCCTCCAAGTCTAATTTTTTTCCCGTTATTCTACTCTACCTCTTATGAAATATATTCAAATTTGGTCCATATGGAAGTATGTAACATACATCTCAAAACATGGCAAAGACCTAAGTTAAGGGGTAAAGTTCAGAAATGTTTAAAAACATTTTCTGCCTAAAATAACTAACATATTGTCCTTATTATATGCCGAATATTGTACTTAGTGCTTTACAATTACTGTCTGTTTTATCCTCCCAACAGTCCTCTGAAGTAGATACTATTATTATCCTCACTTTGCAGATGAAAAAAACTGAGGCTGAAAGAGGATGAGTGACTTACTCAGGGTCACCCTGCTAGTCAGTGTCTGAACCTGAATTTGAACTCATGTTTTTTCTGACTCTAGGCTGGATGCTCTATCCACTGTACCAACTACCTTCCTAACAAAAGACTACTATATGTTTGATCCTATAACATAGAATTTTAGAGGTAAAAGTTATTAAAGACTATTTAATTCACCTCTCCCATTTTACTGATGAGTAAAGTAAGATACAAAGATGTTAAATGACATATCCAAAGTTGCGACAGTTAGTGGTAAAGCTCTGGGTTTAGAACCCAACCCTCCTGATTTCCAACCTTGCTGGAATCATTTCCAAAACACATGTGATCTTCTTAGATTTCAGAATGAAAATCTTGCTTGCCAGTCTCTGAAAATTAATGTGATTATAAATATTCATTGCATGTGCCAGACTAATGTTGTTTAACAGAGAGATAGCATGATCCAATAGATACAGGGCTGGGTTTGGAATCAGGAAAAACAAGATTCTAATCTGAAGTTTAGTAGCTGTGTTTTTGTAGGCAAGTAACTTAACCTCTGTGATTGAGTCCACTACAAATTTTTTGGTGACAATATTACCAGTTACCATAGTGCTTGAGACAAAGCACCTGATCACAGCAAAGCATTTGACAAAACTTGACAATATTACCTCATGACAGCATATGACAGCATCTACCTCATATAGTTATTATAAAGACCAAAGGAAATAATGTGTATATAGTGTAATTAGTAAAGATCTATTATTATTTATAGTCTCATTGTAACTATATATGTTCATTTACATATGTCGAAAGCTATAAAAGTGAACATAAAGCAAAATGCATATAAATGTGTATGTAAATATATGTGTGATATGCTTTTTAAGTGCTAGCAAATTGGAACAAAATCTAGCAAGATACATTTAAATTCAGCCTGAAAAAAAATCTGCGCATGAAAAATAATTGTTGAAACCTTTCAAATAGTAATGCTTGCAACATCCTTGAACATGTTACAAATAGAATTGGTTGCTCACAATCATTTTTAGATAATGGAAAGGAGGAACATAACTAGTCAAGTCTGTCATTCATATGGCACATTATTTGTCTGATCAAGGAGATGAGAACCTTAGGAACATTTCTGCTCTCATCCTCCCTCCTTTCTTCATGCTCTTCTTCTTTGTCTCTTCCCCAGCCCTCCCCTAGCATCACCAGAAAACAAGGACTCTCCATTTATCTTTTTAAAGATTGGAGTTATTCATCCTAAAACACTAAGCTTTCTGGAGAGAAAAGCATCAAAGCAAAAAATTAAAATAACACTTGAATAGCCATAAGAAAGGATAAATATACTATCACAAACATTAAGTATTTAGGAAACATTGACTTTTTAGAGTTGGTCTTATCTTATAGACTACTATAGATAAGAAGTAGACACAAAATACAAAGCATGTTGTGTTTTTGACAAGAGTTTGGGGATGTCTTACGAAACATATGGGGGGTGAGTGTCTTTTTTTCTTTGTCTTCTATTAGCTAACAAAATAAATATAGGAAACAGTAACTGTTGATTATCCCAAAAGAAAATACATTTCCAGTCAGAAGGCAATAGATCATTAAATAGCATAATAAGTATTTAGGATCATAGGATTATAGACTTAGAACTTGACAGGACGTTAGTGGCCTTTAATCATCTCATTTTCCACTGATCAAAACTAAAGATCAGAAAGGTGAAGTAATTTGTCCAAGGTCACACAAGTAGTGAAGAACCAAAACTGGAACCCAGGTGCTCTGGGTTCAAATTCAGGTCTCCTTATACCACTTTCATGACAAATAAGGTATAATCCAAATACACACTTTTTCCCTTTTTTTTGGAGAGAGGAAGGCAAGGCAATTGGGGTTAAGTGACTTACCCACAGTCACACAGCTCATTAAGTGTCAAGTGTCCAGGGCTGCATTTGAACTCAGGTCCTCCTGAATCCAGGGTTGATGCTCTATTCACTGCACCACCTAGCTGCCCCTAAATATATACTTTTTGTTTAAAGGTTTTAGAGCATGATGTTTTAGATATTATATAATTCCATCCTCTTGTTTTACAATAACAAAACTCATATCCAATGAGTGACTTGACTAAATTCATGAAGGTAGTAACTAGCAGAGATAGGTATTGAACTCAGGTCTTCTCATTCCAAATATAGCACTATACTATTGCTTTCTTGTGGTGCATGGGTTGTTCAAGGAGTATTAGCTAGTATCTCTGGTGTGAGGGCTTGCCAAGCCTTCTTCAGGGCTGTTCATCTATTCTGTTACCCAACTCTCACCTGTACCTCCAAGAAGCTGTTGTGTACACAGAGGCCATATCCCAGTAAACTATCTCAGCAGACAGGCTAAACCAAGGAAGGGATAACTGAAGGGGTTCAGATCTGTTGGTGAGTTAGGGGATGTTTACCCCAAGCATATGAAGACTACCCCCAGCAGAATGGTAGATGAGAACAATTTGTTCTAACAGTCATGAAAATGGCTGATGCAGGAACTGTGGATCACTTAAAGCTTGGTCAAACATCAAAGACACCGAGGTCATCCACTGCATTCTGGGCTATCACCAGTTATTGTGACCTTTTTCTAGCAACTGGAATTTGATGACTCTGGAAGAGAGAGTGAGGCTGATGACTTTGTGCAACTCTTCCTCACTTAAATACAATTCACATTCAAGTTAAGACATCACCCTATGATGTCACTGGTTCTCTTCAAAAGGAAGAGCATAAAACATATTGCTCTCCACAAATATATTGTGCATCTCCTGTTCTTGAAACAACATTTTGGTGTTTACTGAGACCTCTTTGTCTCAGTAAACAAAAATTTACAATTTACAATTAGATTGATGTCTTCCTTTCTTTCTTGTGAGTATCTTTTTCAGTCGACTTCTGGATCAATATAGCAGAGATAATGGAGCTGAGATAGCATACCATTTTTTAAATTGACTTGTTTGCTTACTTTTAGTTTATAAGATTCAGTTCCAGAATCACTTGAGTTTCAGAATTTCTCCCCTTCCTCCCCTCCCCTCCCATGGTGGCATACAATCATGTATAGGATCTATTAACCAGACCATTTACCTAGTACATTTTGATTGTATTAATAGATAGGAATTAGTGTTGGGTAAGGGCCTTAGAAACTGAATACAACCTTCTGATTTTATAGATGTTGAAACTGAGACACAGAGAAAACACATGATAACCAGCATCAAATAGGTAATACGACACAGGATTCAAACCCAAGACTTTTGGCTCTGAATCTAGGGCTTCTACTAAATTGCAAAATATTTATAAGGACGAGAAAATAAAATATTCCCAATCTTTAGGCTGTTTTCAAAGTTTTAAAATATTTAGGTAGTAGAACCTAGCTGCAAAAGTGAAATGTATGCAATGTTAGGATTGAAAGGTTTTGTCACGAATATCTACTGAAAAGTTAAGCTGGAGGCTTTCAGATTCATTTTTATCAATGACTAAGGTCTATTACTCTAATATCATATACATTCGTGTCTGTTATAAAGGAGCTTAAAATATATGAGTGGTTTCATGCAATCTCTCCCTACAACTGGGAAAATAATTTAACATATAAAATATAATGATAGGGAAGCAGTAACTCTATCTTTCCTTAGAAAAAGGCACCATTATAATTAGTTCTATTGAATTACAGAGTGAGGTGTGAAAAATGTAATCACATCTTTAAATAACTTCTGATCATGTAACGAATTTCATCTAAATCTGTTAAAATAGGGGGCGGAAAAGGGGGAATTGAGCTGATTTGAAAACCTTTATTTTGTTGGCTGCCTTCTCTTTAAAAAAAAATAAAACAAGCTGAATTGTAAGTCACCTTTCAGGCATATCTCAAATCAGTCACACCCTTCAAAAGTTATTGGATAAGAATTGAACAGTGAAAAACTCGTGAGTCAGATTTAAAACAGAGACTTTATTTTATTAACTCTGTAAAGGAGAGGATACTCTTAACTTATAAACTCTGTCACAAGTGGGAATAGTAATAGACATAGGAGTTGTCTCCCTCAACATTGGGCTCTAGGGGACTGCCCCAAGGATTAATGATTGGGATTATACTTTTATCCTTTAACATTTTTACCAGTGACTTTTATAAGGCCTAGATGGGAGGCTTATCAAATATGCAAACAAACCTGGGAGAAAAAAAATATTAAATGACAGTCAAGATTAAAAAATATCTTGACAGTCTACAATACCTGACCCCATAGCTGGTTAGTTTAAAGGGAATTCTTTAGATATAGGTTGAACTAGAGGGCTTCTGAGGTCTCCGCCAATTCTGAAATTTGTGATTATATGCATTTGAATAAAGAAAATTATTGATTTCACTTACTATATATATAGTTTCAAAGTTCCAAATGTTGTTTCAAAAAGCAAAAACAAAAATCAACCTCAACAAATTTATACTACTACAAGCAAAAGTACCACTATTCATCAACCATGGCATGAAATTCTTTTTCCCATTGTAGGAATGGGTTTCACTCACTCACCTGGTTTCCTTGTGACCAGTGATATATGTCCCTATGAAAAAGCTGACTTTATTACAAGCGAGTGAATGGTTCAATACAATCTATCTCTACCAGGAAAAAACAACAACCTAATCAAGACAATAACAAAAATAGAAATAAACAATTTTAGGTACAAAATCCAATGGGAAGCAGTAATTTTTTAGAAAGGGTACTATTATAACTAGTTTTGTGGACTATACATAGAAGTGTGAATAATGTCATCCCATCTTTAAGTAACTTCTGACCTTCTTGTCAAAAGAATTGTGCTGTTGTCTAAGTTCAATGGGTTATATTGGAATCAAACCCATTACCTTGTTTGTGTTCTCATCATGTTCTAACTGTTACAGTTGACAGTCTTAACAAATAAGCCCCTAAAGTAGCTAAGGCTCAAAACCACTAATGGTTGTACCCTAATTCCTGTTAACCATACTTTGATTCCCACTGTGATAAATGTTCTTAGTCCTTCACTTGAAGAACAGCAAAAACATCACAGAGTTATGTCTTACACATAGATTGGATTTAAGTGAGCTGAAGTTGCTCAGAGCTGTCAGCTTCACTCTCTCTTCCTTAGTCATTAAAGTCCAGTGGCAGGAAAAAAGTCTAAATGACTGACCATGGTGTAGAAGATGCAGTAGATGAACTTAATATCTTCAGTCTCTAACCAAATTCTAAGTGCTCCACAGTGCCCACTTTGGTCACCTTCATGGCTGTTTGGACAGATTGTTTGCTGTTTCTTCCACTGGGGAAAGTCTTCACACACTTGGGTGGACATTCCCCTAACTGATTAACAAGTTGGAGGTTTGTGCATTATAGGAAGCTGATGAAGGATGGGAGACACCAGTGGTGTAGACAAAGCAATAGAGAAGAAGATAAAATCCAAAAAAGATGAAGTCATCTGATTCATTGGGACAGATTTGGTGAATAGGAAACTAACTTCACACATGAATGAATGAATCGCTCAATCAATGGAAAGCATGTGTGTGCTGATTATATACAAAGCTTTGTGTTAAGTATGAGGTATGCAAATAGAAAAGCAAGTCAGTTCATGTTCTCAAGGATCTCATTCTAACAAAAGAAAATAACTCATAAAAGAGGGTTCAGCTGCAGGGCAGATCAAAAAGACAGGATGCAGCAGCAAAGCAGATGGTAATCCATCTTCTTTAGTGTCATTGACATTAATAAAACACTTGACTATTATTAAGTATTTGTATTACCAAAGTATAGTAAAGATCATTTATAAGTTTCAATCCTTATTGACCTTAAAATAAACCTGTAACACAATACTATGGTTAAACATCCAAATGATTTATTAATATTGGTTCATGGCATGTAAAAATCAAAGCAAAAGCTTTATAATGTGAAAATAATTTGACTTTTCTCTGTCCTCTGAGCACAGTATAACAACAAATGAGAACAGTGATCTTTTTTTCCATCTCAACTAACTACATGGTCTACTGAATCTAGAGGAAGTAGTCCAGTGATACACACACAGCTGGTGGTTTGACATTTATCAGTATATAGCTAAACCATAGCCTCTTTCAGGGTAATATAACTTGGTCTATGCAGTGCTTTAATGGCCATAAGACAATGCTGAGCAGTCCCTGTGTCCAAAAGAAGTCACTCCTGTCTTCCTTCTCCTTTACTATAATCAACTCCTTTCATATACAGGAGAAAATACAATTCATTTTGGTTTTGCCAGGTCTAGAGGCCTTACTTTTAAATGACCATGAGAAAATACTTATTAAATTCCCTGAAAATAAATGTGTGTAAAAATCAGGTCAAAGTAGCCACATGTGGAGCTAGGAAATTTATTTTCAACAAGAAACAATCTCATAAAGGTATGTCTGAAATAGCAAATCCTCTAGTACCAAGCTTGTGTTTTAATAAAAGT
This sequence comes from Pseudocheirus occidentalis, assembly GCA_028646575.1. Classification (NCBI taxonomy): domain Eukaryota; kingdom Metazoa; phylum Chordata; class Mammalia; order Diprotodontia; family Pseudocheiridae; genus Pseudocheirus; species Pseudocheirus occidentalis. Next base: position 287,029,265 of record CM053593.1, on the reverse strand, counting down.
CAGTGTAAGAGATAATATAAAATGAAACCTTGTTAAGAAAGCTGACATGCATTATAAACGCATTTCAGTTTCTCATTGATATCATACTCTATTAGCAAGATTTAGCAATGATCTAAGGCTTTTTTTATTTTATTATCTTTTGGTCCTTGCTGAAAGAAGAAATGGAACTTTTTCCATGTACTTAAAAAAAAGAATTATTGATCATTAACACAATTTTACCAAGAATGGATCAGTATTTACATATGTGTATAATACAGTGTTTCAAGGTTGAAAAAAAGGAAGTATTTCATATGCACTAATGGTAACTCAGATTTATTGCCATGAACTCAACAACCACAAATTTATTTTGTGCTATTGAAAGTTACACTGTTGTTGTTGTTGTTGTTGTTTTAACACGGAAGAGAAGGAAAGGGAGAAAAAATGAGAAAGAGATGAATAAAGAAAGAAGTCAGGAAAGCAGTAAGGAAGGATGGAAGGAAGGAAGGAAAGAAGGAAGGAAGGAAGGAAGGAAGGAAGGAAGGAAGGAAGGAAGGAAGGAAAGAAGGAAGGAAGGAAGGAAGGAAAGAAGGAAGGAAGGAAGGAAGGAAGGAAGGAAATAGAATATGATTACAGAAATGGAATAAATTTAGATAGTATTATTAGGAAGGAATATCCTTTGTATAAGGAGAAATATTTTGTATTATTCTGAACTCTATTTGGTGATAAATTTATGAATGATTACATACAGAATACATAAGTATGATATGGTAGGTTGGGGGTCAAGCAGTTATTATATAACACTATGAGAAGTTGCTAGAGTCAGAAGACCTCAGTTATAATTATGTATCTTGCATGAAATGCTTGTATGCCATTAAGTACGTAACTTAACAGTAATAATAATTATAATTAACATTTATATAGCGCTTTAAAGTCAACAAAGCATTATTGTCATAGCAAACAAACAGTAGTGCAATTGCCATCACCCCCATTTACAGAGGAGGAAACTGAGGATCAGAGGATTAAATGGCAAGGCACACAACTAGAAAAAAGTCAGATCTGGGATTTGAACCTAATCCTTCTAATTATAAATACAGTGCTTTCCCCATTGCTCTTTATGAAAATCCTCTGTGCCTCAGTTTATAAGATGGGATAAATACACTTACCCCAGGTAGTCATTAAAAAGATCAACTGAAATCATTGTAAAAACATTTTAAAGTGCTACATAAATGTAAGGGTATCATAAATTAAAAATTAGGATCAATATGACATACAATAAAAAACTTGCTTTGGTGATAGCTACAAATTCTTTTTAAAAAATCTTACTGGCAATGAAATGGATTTCCTATGGAACTCAATACATGCTCTTCTGAAGGAGATATCTAGCTCTGGTGGTTTTAACAAAGGATAATTAGAAGGAAAAAATGTGGCTAAATTGTAGCTAGATTGGTCAGCAGATGTTGATCACATCCTTGGATCTGAGCCTGGGGAAGGCCTATGACATAGAAAAGTTTTAGCTGGTAATCCTAATAGTTTATTGTAACTTATTAAAGAAAAGGAAAAACATAATCAAATCAATTCCTACAATTCTAAAGATTGAAAATAGAATTGCTATAAATTTCAAATGCCTCCCATATATAACCATGCTTTATAAAAGTTATAAATTCTCTATTTTTCCTGTTTAGCAAAAGTAAAGAGAAAACGAGAAATAGGGAAATGAATTTTTTAACAATTATAAAATTTAGGATGAAGGGTTTGACGGATTTGTGCCTGATTGTGTTCCATTTCAGGGTGATTTTATGAAGGCTCTAAAAAGTTGGGAAATATAATTACTTTTAAAATTTACTGATAGTATTATGAAATACATGAAGGAAGAAATGTGTGTGTGAATTTCATAAATTAGTTCCTAAATTACAATGAAATTTTTAAAGGGATAGAATATAAATTTCTGGGCACAGGTTTCTCTTTTAAAGTCATAACATCAAACTTGTTATATCTCCTGGGTTTTTAATACTTGATGTAGGTCAGTCAAGTTACTCTGAGTGACCATTGTAATGACAGTTGATTTGAACTTTAGATGATTCTCAGAAGACAAAAGTAAAGTATTTTTTTCAAGTAATGTTTCCATTCAATTTTCAAGTCATTTCAGTTACTTCTCATTACTGCAGGTATTAGTGATTTTGGAAGGTTTCTGTAAGAAAACATAAACATAAGGTAGAGGTGAAACAAAAAAATTAATGGTAGAAAAATTTAATCTACTCTTAAAATTATTCTCAAGAGGAATATTTGGAGAGTGCATTATCAGAAATGGGTAAGGAAATATTCACAAACAAACTTAGTACCTCTATATTTTTGCATAAAAGGTTCCCTTTGTCTGGAATACACTTCTTATCATCACCTCATATCATCCCTAGCTTCCTTCAAAGCATAATTCAGGTACCTTCTTCTATACAGGCCTTTTTTTTTCATCTCTAAGTTATTATAATCTCTCCCTCTTGTGACATTGCATGATCACAGAATACTATTTTACAAAGGATTTAAGGATCATCCAGAAGCAATGGAGTGGCATATTGTGAACATCAGTAGATTGTGACACATTATAAATGAGGAATTACCCAAGGGAAATGGTATGCCATAAAAGTAAAATAAAAGATGCCAGGGGAGGCTAGGTGGCACAGTGAATATACAGCACCAGCCCTAGAGTAAGGAGGACCTGAGTTCAAATGTGACCTCAGACACTTGACACACTTACTAGCCATGTGACTTTGGGCAAGTCACTTAATCCCAATTGCCCTCCAAAAAGCAATAAAAACAAAATAAAATAAAATATGCCATCAAAGGAATGTTTAACCAGAGGGGAAAAATGGGTCAATCATATAAAGAAAACGATAGACAACCAAAGGATAGCTCAAATCCTCCATTGATATCCATGCAATGTCAAGAGAATAATTAATAATAATAATAATAATCTAGGGCCTCATGTTTAAGGAGACCCCAGCGGCGGCTTTCCGGCCTCTTTCCGTCAATTCGTCCGAGAGAACAGGAGCCGGAGGCGAACGAAGCTGCGGCATGGCGGACATCCAGACGGAGCATGCCTACCAGAAGCAGCCGACCATCTTCCAGAACAAGAAACGGGTGCTGCTCGGGGACACGGCCAAGGAGAAGCTGCCCCGCTACTACAAGAACATCGGGCTGGGCTTCAAGACCCCCAAGGAGGCCATCGAGGGCACCTACATTGACAAGAAGTGCCCCTTCACAGGCAATGTCTCCATCAGAGGCAGGATCCTGTCTGGTGTCATGACCAAGATGAAGATGCAGAGGACCATCGTCATCCCACGGGACTACCTGCATTACATCCGCAAATACAACAGGTTTGAGAAGTGCCACAAGAACATGTCTGTGCACCTGTTGCCCTGCTTCAGAGACGTCCAGATTGGGGACATTGTGACAGTGGGTGAATGCAGACCCCTCAGCAAGACCGTGAGGTTCAACGTGCTGAAGGTCACCGAGGCAGCCGGCACCAAGAAGCAGTTCCAAAAGTTCTGAGTGGTGGCCCCTGCCGCATGCCAGTGGGAGGCAGGTGCTGACGCTAGCACTGCCATGTCTGCAAGGCCAGGCCAGGTCACTCTGCTAATAAAGGCATCCTCCCCCCCCCCCAAAAATAATAAGCTAGTAAAGAAATGATTGGTAACTTCCTATCAAAGGAATTGGTCATCACAAAGAATCAGCATGATTTTATGAAGAAAAAAAAATTTTCTTCCTTTTTTGGCATCCTACTTTCCTTTTTTGATATCATTAGTAAGCTGGAATATCAATGGAAGGTGGTCTCTCACGCTCTATTTGTGGATAATATGGAGAAATGTAGAGTAAATGACAGTGGACTCTAAAGAATTTGGAAGCACATAGTTGAATTAATATATCCAAAAATTCATCATTAATGGCTCAATGTCATTGGGTTGGGAGGATCATCTGAGGTTCCCCAGTAAAGTGCCCAAAACATCTGTACTGGGCGAGTACTTTGTGATATTTTTATCAGTGACAAAGGTGTAAATGCTATGTTTATCAAATTTGCGGATGACAAAAGCTGTAAAGGATAGAATCAGGATTGCATAGTTAGGATTCTAAAAGATCTTGACATGCTTTAGAGCCCTGAGCCAAATAGAATAAAATAAAATTTAATAGTAATAAATATAAGATATTACACTTTGGTTCATAAAATCATATTCGTAACTATAAGATGAAACAGACATGTTTAGAAAGCAGTATGTCTGAAAAAGGTAAGTGGATGTTATCAAGCCATAAGCTCCACAGGAATCAAGTTTGTTATGCCAATCCAGAAAGTAAATACCATCTTAGTCTGCAATAGGAAAAGTATAGTGTCCAGGACTGGGAAGGTTGTCATCTACCTACACTCTGCTGGTCTGACCACATATAGCAAATTTTGTCACATTTAGGAAATATTTTGATAATCCGGAGGGCATCAAAAGAAAAAGCGACCATAAGTTTCTGAAAGTCTTAAATTCCAAGCCATAAGAGGATCACACTGAAAGGAACTGGGATGCGCTTAGCCTTAGACTTACATATGACAGCCATCTTCAAGTATTTGAAAGATTGCTATCTGGAAGAGTCTTTAGACTTTTAGGTGTGCCTGATCCCACAGGACAGAACTAAGAAGGTAGCCTTTGCAGTGAGGCAGATTTGGACTAGATATTAGAAAGAACTTACCAATTAGAGCTCTCCAGAGTGAAATATAATAATGATAACAATAATGATAATAAAAACATGAGGACAATTTGCTCCAATGGCCAAGAAGGAGGCTGAAATGGGCACTGTGAAGGGCCTAGAGCTTGGTCAGACATTGAAGATGCCAAGATCATCTACTGCATCCCAGGTCACCCCAGTTATCTTGACTTTTGTCTTGCCATTAGATTTTGAAAACTCCAAAAGAGAGAGACCAATGACTTTCTGCAACTCCACCTCACTTAAATCCGATTTGTGCATGAATCAAGACATCACCCATGATGTCATCTGACGTCTTCAAAAATGAAGGACAAATAGTGAATTCTTAACCCTGAAACTGGGGTCTTTGGGCTTATCAAATAGTATGTTACTATAGTTCATTGACTATTGAGTCTTTTGTACCCAGTCTATTCCATTGATCCACTACTCTATTCCTTAGCAAGTACCAGGCAGTTTTGAGGACTGCTGCTTTATAATAGAGATCAAAATCTGGTATGGCTAGGCCACCTTCCCTAACATTTCTTTTCATTAATTGCCTTGATATTCTGGACTTTTTGTTCTTCCAAATGAATTTTGTAACTATTATTTCTAGTTGTATAAAGTAATTTTTTGGTAGATTGATTGGTATGGCACTAAATATGTAATTTAATTTCAATAAAATTATAATTTTTATTATATTAGCTCTACCCAGCCATGAGCAACTGATGTTTTTCCATTTAGTAAGATCTTATTTTATTTGTGTGAAAAGTGTTTTGTAGTTGTGTTCATAAAGGTACTGGGTTTGTTTTGGCAGGTA
>CM053593.1:286959667-287023253 GCA_028646575.1 Pseudocheirus occidentalis | reverse complement strand
CTGGGCATAGACCATTACCTAACGCCATACACCAAAGTCAAGTCTAAATGGATGCATGATCTAGATATAAAGGCTGATAATCTGGAGAAGCAAGGAATAGTTTGCCTATCAGATTTATGGAGCAGAGAAAACTTTATGACCAAAGAAGAGTTGGAGAGCATTATAAAATGCAAAATAGATCATCTTGATTACATCAAGTTGTAAAGTTTCTGTACAAACAAAGCTAATGTAACCAAGATTAAAAGGGAAGTGGGAAATTGGGAAAGAATATTTATAACTAGTGTCTCTGATAAAGGCCTCATTTCTAAAATATACAGGGAATTAAATAAAATTTACAAGAATGCCAGTCATTCCCCAATTGATAAGTGGTCAAAGGATATGAACAGGCAATTTACAGAGGTAGAAATTAAAGATATATTCATGCACATGGAAAAATGCTCCAAATCACTATTGATTTGTTAAATGCAAATCAAAACAACGTTGAGGTACCACATCTCACCAGTCAGACTGGCTAAGATGACAAAACAGGAAAATGACAAGTGCTGGAGAGGACATGGAAAAATTGGAACTCTAATGCATTGTTGGTGGATCTGTGGACTGATACAACCATTCTGGAGGGCAATCTGGGACTATGCCCAAAGGACTGCAAATAATTGCATACTCTTTTGACCCAGTAATACCACTTTTGGAGTTGTATCCCAAAGAGATGATAGAAGTGGGAAAGGGTCCCACATGTACGAAAGTATTTATTGCGGCTCTCTTTGTGGTAGCAAAAAACTGGAAATTCAGGGGATGGCCATCAACTGGGGAATGGCTGAACAAGTTATGGTATATGAATGTGATGGAATATTATTGTGTTATAAAAGATGTGAAGGAGATTGACTTCATGATTACCTGGAGAGGCTTATGTGAATTGATGCTGAGTGAGAAGAGTAGAACCAGGAAAAAATTTGTACACAGTCACAGATACATCATATGTGTGACAACCAATTTTGAAAAACTGGACTCTTCTCAGCATTGCATAGTTAAAAGACAACTCTACAAGTCTCCAGATGGAAGGAGATGTCTACATTCAGAGAAAGATCCAGAAAGATCACAGTTTAAAAGGAGACTGAAGCAATGCATGCTATCATTCTTTTCAATGTTTGGCTTTTGTTTCTCTTTTCTCATTGCTCGCTCCATTGGCTACAACTAGAGTATTGTACAATGTGAAAGAGTTTGCAGATCCTATACATGATTGTATGCCACCATGGCGGGGGTGTAGGGTGGGGAGGAAGGGGAGAAAAATCTGAAACTCAAGTGACTCTGGAACTGAATCTTCTAATCTAAAAGTAAACAAACAAGTCAATAAAATAAATTTTTTAAAAAAGAAAAAGACAGTCATTCTATTATTTGTAAAAAGCCTAGGAAGAAGTAGAAGGAAGTTTAGATGAAGCACAGAAAAATAGAAGAGTTTTGAAAGCAATATGTGAAATTTACTTTAAGAAATCAAGTGTTATAAAATGGAGATTCATTGTTTCATATCCAATCTTTTTGTTTGTTTGTTCTGTGTATTTTTGAAATACATTTTTTATGATGTTTAGGTTTCAAATAAAAATTAAATTAATAAGTGAAGTCAGTAATGGGGGTGGCAGTGGGTTCAAAATATTTCCTGCTCCTAATGATAACTAACATTCAAATTCCTGCTTTTTAAAGATTCAATTATAGGTGAGAATTGAAATATGAGGAAAACATGTTCAAATGTTATTTTAATCACATTTTAAGAGTGATTTTAGTCCAATATATCCTACACATTTGTCACATAAAAAATGTGTATAATTTGGTCATCTCAAATATACACAATTCTAAATTCCTGTGGTAAATTTCTTTGTAACAAGGAAAAAGGGGGAAAAAAGACTGGATCCAGGAAAGATTTGATTTATTACTTTTGAATTACACCATAAGTAATAAATAAGACAGAATCTAATTTGTATTTTAGACATTTTAATTAGCTAGAAATGAGAAAATAAGAATTACTAATTGGTATAATTAGGCAGGGAAGCATTAATTCAGTTAAAAAGGCACAAACATCATTAACCAAATTATACAAAGAAAGTCTAAGCCCAAATCACCAGATGACACAAGAATTATAATATGATGTCAAAATCCATTGTAGGAATGACTTTTTCCTCATAAATTCAAATTTGAATAATCACATATATTCTGAAAAAATAATATCCAATTCCTGAGGTGATATATTATAATTGTAAATAATTAGTTCCAACAGATTATTTGCTATCTTCCTTAGAAGTTTAGACTTCATCAAATTTCTGAAGACAGGCAAAAGTTGATTTCCTAGGAAAGAAAGAGATGGAGAGGGTATTGGTCAAAATGTCAAATTGTCATTTCACTAAAACTGTACAGTTTAAATTAAATAAATTTTAGTACCAAGACATTAAAGGTTCAGATACTCTACTCTGATATTAGAAGTAAGTTACTCTTTTTTGGTAAGCCAATCTCTAAAACTTTCTGGAAGGTTGTTCTTTCAGTGAAGAAATATCGAGTATTCATTATGGAAAGGAAATGGAAAAGCACATAAGAGAAGTGAGCACATTGTAACATATAACTAAGGAAGGACTTTGAAGGATAGGAGTGTGCTAGAGCCAGCATCCCTTATTTCCCCACAACAGAGGTTAGTTTTCATTAAAGGGGGAGGTGGGGATCTGCCTGTGACCTGATTAGCCCTTGCCTCTTGGCACTGCTGCTTGAAAGGGAAGTTACAAACTGATATGGGTATATAAATAGTCCCACCCACTATATCCATAGTTCCCCTATTGCTTGGTGGATGTCTGAGTCACCATATCCAGCTCTGCTGAAAAAATACATTTCTATATGAGAATGAAGATGACTGTCTGGAGAAGCTAAGTACCACTTTATTACTATTTCATATCCTTTCTACATTAGGACAAAACAATTTTTTTTGCAAACCATTCAATTACTTGCAAGTTTTAAGTTTCATCATTGAATCTGAATTAACAGAGCACTACATTAAGTATACCCCTAACAAAGAGTAAAACAAAATGTTATTCAGGAAAGAAAATGGAATAGTCAAGTGGCAAGGGTGAGGGATGTCAGGAAGGCAGACAGAATGCCCTGTTAGGATCTTTGTTAATGTCAGGAGAAAATTAGTAAGACCTTTAGCCCATTCAGTGGACTCCCTCTGTTAAATTTTTGAGAAGATTTGGGTAGCAGTAAAAGAAAAATGAATAGAGATGTGTGGATTTTGATCAACAGGAAAGGGAACTTCCAAATTGATTAGATCACAGACCCACTTAAGTACATAAACATGTCTATGATACTTTTCCAAGCACTAAAGATGACAAAAAGATGAATAACATACAGTTTCAGCCATTAAGGATCTTACTCTCTAGTTGAGGAATAAGACAAATGTACAAAATCTTGGTGGAGGAATACTGGAAGTCAGGAGGCCTAGTAAATTTATTACATAAGAAATTAAGTAATCACCATTCATCTATCTGTAGGTTAGGCTATCATGTGGCCTCCAGGCTGGAGGTATCCAACCCCTGGTACTGCTAAGGGATATTTTAGGACAAAGATTCTATAAATTACTCAATGAAAAGGGCATATATTGTGACCAAAGATACAAAATTGATTAATTTGAAGTTGACTTCCCTGTCCAGGAGCCTACAGTTTATTATAGAGATAAGACCCAAATAGAGATAATCATAATACTAGAAATTACATTATTGGCCTTTACTATATCACTAACAAGCTATGTGATTTTGCATAATTAATATTTTAAAACAATTATTTAGGTCTTTATTTGTATAAAGAGTGGTTTGTAGTTGTATTTATAGTTATTTTCTGTTTATTATTACGTAAACTCCAAAATCTTTTACACATTGTATAGTTATTTTAAGTGGAATTCCTCCTTTTATCTCCTCCTGCTGGGGTTTAGTGATATAATATAGAAATGTGGATGATTTGTATGGATTTATTTTATATCCTGAAACTTTATTGAAGCTATTGTTTCAATTCATTTTTAATTGATTCTTGAGGGCTCTTTAATCACATTATCCATAAAAAGTGACAATTGTACTTCTTTACCTCTGTTTATTCACTCAATTTCTTTTTCTCATGTTACTTCTAGAGGTAATACTTCTAGTACCATGTCAAACAGAAATGGTGACAATGGATGTTTTTGTTTCATTCCTGATTTCATGGGGAGTGATTCTACTTTATCTTCATTACATATAATGGTAATCATGGTGTCAGATAAATACTATTTTATCATTTTAAGGAAAGGACCATTTATTCCTTGTGCTTTCTAGTGTTTAACAATAATGAATACTATATTTTGTCAAAAGCTTTTTCTGTATTTGTTGATATAATCACATTATTTTTGCTCATTTTGTTATTAATGTAGTTAATTATATTTTTCCCCTGATAAAAGTCCAATTTGATTGCAGTATATATTCTGTGTGATATGTTGTTTTGTCTTCTTTCCTAAAGTAAGTATCCTAGCATCCTAGCATTCAAACACTCCAACAATTGGGATAAGTTCTCGCTATTTGACAAATAGCAAAATCTGAACAGAAATATGGAGGGAAATTAGATTTAACACAGCATCTCAAACCTTATACCAAGATGAGGTCCAAAGGAATATATATACACATATACATATACATATCTATGAATATAAAAGGTCACTTCATAAAGAAATTAGACAAAAGTTTAAAAAAATCTGTCAAATCTATAGATAGAAGAAAATTCATAAAGAAATATGGGATAGAGAGGATCATAGAAGATAAAATTAATAATTTTGATTACACAAAATTAGAAAATTTTTGCACAAACAAATTCAATGAAGTTAAGATTAAAAGGGAACTATCTGAGGAAAAAAATCTTTGCACCAAGTTTTCTGATAAAGGTATCACTTCCAATATATGTATGAAATTGATTCAAATCTGTAAGAATAAAAGTCATTTCCCGACTGTTAAATGTTCTAAAAGTATGAACACACAGTTCTCAATGGAAGAAAATCGGGCTGTCTGGTGTCATATGGAAAAATACTCCCTATCACTACTGCTTAGAGAAATGAAGATGCAAGTAATTTTGAGATTCTGCCTCACAACCATAAAATTAACAAACATGATAGAAAAGGAAATTTACAAATTTTGGACAGGTTGTTGGAAAATAGGTTCATTGATGCACTGGTTGGTCTCTGAATGGATACAATTATTATGGAAAGCTATTTGGAATTATACATCTAATGTTACTAAATGATGCATGCCCTTTGACCCAACTATACCATTGCTAGCTGTATATGCCCCAAAGATCAAAGAAATAAAGTCCTATATTAAGTAAGATGATATAGTAGATAGAGTCCTGGATGTGGAATCAGGAAGACCTGAGAACAAAACCATTTGACCCTGGCCAGATCACTTAACTTTTGCCTGCCTTAGTTTGCTCGTATGTAAATGAAGATAATAATAGCCTCAAACACTTACTAGATATGTGGCCCTGGGCAAGTCATTTAACCTCTCTTTGCTTCAGTTTCCACAATTGTGAAATAGGGATAATAGCAGCACATCCCTCAAAGGGTTGCTGTGAGATTCAAATGAGATAATATTTGTAAAATGCTTCGAACAGTGCTTAGCATGTAGTGGTTGCTATATACATGCTAAGCCAGAGGAACCAGAAGAACAAATTATACTATGACATCAATGTTACAAAAATGAACAATTCTGAGGACTTCTACAAGCTGATGTAAAAGGCAATGAATAGAATCAGAAGAATTATTTATACAGTAATAACACTGCAAAGACAAACAACTTTGAAAGCTCTAGAAACAATGACCAATTCAATTTACCATCCATGACTCTAGAGTACCTGTGATGAAACACTTTATCTACCTCCTAACAGAGAGTTAATAGACTTAGGGTGCAGTATCACACACACACACACACACACATACAGTCAATTATTAAGAAACTCGTTTTACTTGACTGTATATTTGCTATAAGGATTTTTTTCTTTTCTTTTTTTTTAAATGGGGTGGGAGAGAAAATGTATTTATGCTCATTAAAAATTGTTTTTCTTTTCTGAGCACCTTAAGGATGTTAAAAAGACTTGCTTAGTCCTATCCATACCAGATTTTAATCTGTATTATTAAGCAGCAGTCATCAAAACTACTTGGTATTGGCTGAGAAATAGAGTAGTGGATCAAAGGAATAGACTAGGAACGCAAGACTCAGCAGTCAACAACTACAGCAATCTACTGTTTGATAAACCCAAAGACCCCAGGTTTGGGGACATGAATTAACTATTTGATAAAAACTGCTGGGAAAACCAGAATATAGTATAGCAGAAACTGGCCATAGACCATTATCTAACACCATATACCAAAATCAAGTCTAAGTGGTGCACTATCTAGGTATAAAGGCTGATACTGGAAAAGCAAGGAATAGTTTACCTGTCAGATTTGTGGAGAAGGGAAGACATTATGACCAAACAAGTGTTACAGAGCATTATAAAATGCAAAATGTATAATCTTGATTACATTAAATCGAAAAGTTTCTGTACAAACAAAGCCAATGTAACCAAAATTAAGAGGGAGGTCGAAAATTGGGAAAGAATTTTGACAACCAGGGTCTCTGATAAAGGCTTCATTTCTAAAATATGCATAAAATTGAGTCAAATCTATCAGAATATGAGTCATTCCCCAATTGATAAATGGTCAAAGATATGAACAGGTAGTTTTCAGAGGAAGAAATTAAAGATATCCATAAGCATATGAAAAAATGCTCTAAATCACTATTGATTAAAGAAATGCAAATCAAAGCCACTCTGAGGTACTCCATCTCACTAGCCAGATTGGCTAAGATGACAAAACAGGAAAATGATAAATGCTGGAAAGGATGTGGAAAAATTGGAATACTAATGCATTGTTGGTGTAGTTTGAATGAATCCAACCATTCTGGAGAGGAATTTGGAATTATTCCCAAAGGGCTATGAATAATTTCATACTCTTTGACCCAGCAATACCACTTCTAGGGTTGTATCCCAAAGTGATCATAGAAGTGGGAGAAAGACCCATATGCACAGAAATATTTATAGCAGCTCTTTTGTGGTGGGAAAGAATTGGAAATTAAGGGAATGCCCATCAATTGGGGAATGGCTAAACAAGTTTTGGTATATGAATGTAATGGAATACATTTATGTGTATATGTGCTATAAGAAGTGAAGAGCAGATGGGCTTCATATTTACCTGGGGAGACTTATACAAACTGATGCTGAGTGAGAAGAGCAGAACCAGGAGAAATTTGTACACAATTACAGACACAACATATGTGTGATGACTAGCTTTGATAGACTGGACTCTTCTCAGCATTGCAAGATTATAAGACAACTCCAAAAAACTCATGGTGGAAAGAGATGTCTACATGCAGAGAAAGAACTAGAAAGAACAGAGTTTGAATGCAGATTGAAGCAAATGACTTGCACCCTTTCTTTTTCTCGTTTGGTTTTGTTTCCTCTTTCCCATTGTTCATTCCATTGGTTACAATCCTTCTTTATTATCTGACTAATGTCTAATGTGAAAATATTTGTAGTTACTATACTTGATTGTATGCTGCCATGGTGGGGGGAGGGGGAAGGATGGGAGAGGGAGGTGGAGAAAATGTGTAACTCAAGGGATTGTGGAACTGAATCTTGCAAACTAAAAGTAAACAAACAAATTAATAAAGACAAAAAAAAAGACTTGCTCATGCAGACTCAGGGCATACTTGGCAGATGTCCCAAGGCTTCAAGTCACCACATCATGCCTTGCTAGCCAGATTGTGATTTTCATCTATCAGAATTATGTGCTGTGTCCTTCTTGAGTATCCTTCTTATGGTATGGTTAAGTATACCTACTGTTGTTAACCACTGAAAACCTAGCATCTCTCATATCATTCTACTATTGGATATAAATTATCAAGAAATTAACATGAGTCAGGCCCAGCCTATGACATTGAACTTTGTTCAGGAGGCAGCTGGGAGTCACAGATGATTTTTTTTAGAAGAGTAGAGAGGACAGGCAGGTAGGTTGCTCAGTGAATAGAGCATCGACCTTGGAGTAAGGAGGACCTGAGTTCAAATATCGTCTCAGACACTTGACACACTTACTAGCTGTGTGACCTTGGGTAAGTCACTTAACCCCAATTGCCTCATCTTCCCCTCTCCAAAAAAAAGTTAAAAAAAAGAAGAATAGAGAGGTGGTTAAATATATATGCATAAAAGTTAGTAAGGTAGCCATATTAATCAAAGATGGTTAATTAAGGGAGTGTCATTAGCGGGGGGGGGGATTTACTAGTTTGATTGGAAAAAATATAAAAGGCTATTTTAATGTTGTAGGTAGGTGCCAATGAAGGCTAGTATTAATATCCAATCATTGTGGAGCTCACTTAACAATTTTAAATATTATAGGCCTCCATGTGAATTAAAAATCAATTCCTGACACTCAGTCTTGTAGATTATTCAAAATTTAAATCTCAAGCTAGCTTACTTTTAAGACTCCTTGAGATCAGGGACCTCCTAAGTGTCTTTGTAACATCAGACTGCAAACAAGCATTTCTATCACAAAGTATAGACTTACAAACTGTTGGTGGGTTGCATGATCACCCGAGCCTACCATTTCCATTAGTTATCTTCTAATCTCTTCTTCCTCCTTTACCCCACCTTTCAGTCAGTTTTAAATATTCAGAGATCCTAAAGCATAGACCTGGCAGATGAGATAGCATTATACTTTGCTTTCCTGACATTCACAGTCTTGGAATCCTTAGGATGTGAGGAAAACTGGTAGAATGCCATTAAATACATTTGATAGGAACCTTTCCTATATAATAATGGAAAGCTGAAATGCCATCTTAAGAGATGCCACCCCTGAGCTGATGCCATAGGTGGTGGCCCTTATAGCTAATTGAGACCCAACTCAAGACACAAAATCAGACACTCATGGCATCCTCATATCTACAAGAATAAAAGGGAACGACCTTTTATTAACCACCTACCATATGACAGGTAGTATGTTAAATGCTTTACGAATACATGCTTTTGTCCTCACAATATCTCTGCTAGGTGCAATTTTCTGTGCATTTTATAGTTGAGGAAACTGAGGCAGACAGAGTTTAAGTGACTTGCTTAAGATCATACTCTTAGTAAATGTTTGAAGTTCTATTTGAACTTAGATCTTCCTGACTCTAGGCTTAGTGTTCTAACCACTGGGTCACCTATCTTTATTTGTCCAGAGCATTCTAAAGCCTGTCTTTCAACAAATCTCCTTAGGAATGCCTAAGTTTTTGGTACAGGTTGTCTTTGATTTCCTGGTATGGCTACTAATTTACAATAAAAATACTCATTTAGAATAGGTTTTTCTGTTAAGTGGCAAAAAACTAAACTAAAAAGAGTAAGAAAGAATGATCAGTCCTCTTTTTCATTTTAAGAAAATGTTTGTAGACCTAGTATAGAACAAATTTTAAGTTATAGGCTTTCCTTTCCTGGAAGTCTTTAAAATAGAAATGATTTGTCTGTCTTTAATAGCTTCTATCTATAACTAACAGAATATCACAGAATCAGAGATAGAAATGATTTCATATTACAGATATAAAATCTCAGGCTCAGAGAGGTTAATTGACATATCCAAGGTCCCACCACTTAGAAGAAAGAAGAGCCAGGAATTGAAACCAGATTCTATGATTCAAAATCTCATTCTCTTGCCCCTGTTCAAGTTGTTTTTTGATGAACCCTACATGTGTGAACTTTATACTTCAATAATTTAAAAGATCTGTGATTTTATTGATGTGGGCACTTCCTTCATCTGTACAGATCACCTCCCCATCCTACCTGTATGATTTAGTAGATAGCCTTCATTAGTTGTCAACACAAGAAATACCAACATTTGCTTATCAAACTATTGGTGGTTTCCAAATCATACCTGAAACCTTTCCAGTATGTTAGAACCTTGCTAGTCAGAGCTAGGGGACCACTGGCATAAGTTTGGACATTCTACTATCACATTCAAGACATGATGAGAAATCTGAGTGAGATTTAAGTGGAAGAACACAAAATAAAAAAGCACTGACATTTTAGCTACTGACCTGAATCTTCATCCATTTTTTTAAGATAATTAAGCAAAACCAAGACTCTGTTCTGGGAATCAGTGAAATCCTTAATGAAGAAGGGATGGTCATCAGATTTGAGCAGTCTTGGGGGCAGAGCCTGCTGGAATTCAACAGTTTTCTTCAAAGATGTTTTGAAGCGAATTGCAGCAATATAATTCACAGCAATTAACCAACTTTTTGCAAAATCTTTCTCTGGTTCGGGGAAATACAGATTTCTAAAAGAAAAACAGTAAAAAGTTAATATTAAGAGTTAGGGACTCAAATATGTATCATCTCTAATTTTCCAAAACTGTGATTTGTTTTTCCTCTCATTATATTAAGTATTTATTGTGATTTCAGTGCTTCCCCTTCTTAAATGTTATTAAGAAAGTGTTCCTGACTTTTAGCTGTCATTTTTTAAAAACTACTTCAAATATGAGCATCCTTGCCAACAGCCTTCTCCCCAGGAAATTCACATTACTAAAACATTGTTACAAACCTATGAAAACCAGGCCAAATACAAATTCATGCTATTCTTTATAACATTACCTGGGTCTTCATCTTAACAATGAATACTTTTTATTAATTTGTTGATTTCTAAGCACACTTCTCATGGTAACTTTCTCAAACCTACTTATGCCCCAGATTCCATCCTCAGTCCCAGTTTACTTTTGGCACATTTCATTTCTTAGTAATGCAGCCCCCTTTGTTCAAGGAGTTTCAGGTAATAAATCACAAACTCCCTCCTTTTCCAACCTTAAAATTTCCCCATTATCTTTACTCATTCTCTCATATTTATTTTCTCATGCAAAGAGGAGTCCTTAGGGGCTCTCTGTGTCCTAGATTCTATTTCCTTTTACCTTCTCCAGTAACTTCCTAAGTGCAGCAGCATCACTTCCTGCCTAACCTCTGAGTGTATCCCTATTAATTCAAATATAAGATTACTCCTATTATCAAAGGCATCATAGTGTAGAGGACAGAAGAGGAGATGTAGATTCAGTAAGACCTGGTTGAAATCTGATCTCTAACACGTACTGACTGACTATGTGACTCTGGGTGTCCCAGGCAACTCAGCATAAGTTACAAAGCATGCATTCAAACTGGATTTGTAGAGGGAATTTCCTATTACAAGGAAACTTCAGGTCTGGTACTTTAAAAAAAATCCTATTTTAAGAGTAAGTTGATACTCACTGGCAGAGTAAGCCTGGGTGGGCAGTACACATTTGAAAATGTATCCTTTATCTCCTTTACTGTTATGGTCACTTCCTCACATAGACTATCAGGTATTCAGATGCCAGAGTCTAAATGTGGTATTTCTGCTTATTGTTAGTGATGTTATTTTGTTGTATAAGTGCTAACAAATATGTTCCCCAAGTGGTGATACATTAATAAATTCATGGGTGAGACCAAAACTTTTCTTAGGCATGAAATATAAAGCATGGCACTCAGTAAAAATGGATGAATTCTTACCTTTTGTCAAAAATGTTTTTGACTGTGTCAAGAGTTGCTATATGTCCATCCCATAAGTAGTTCAGTAAGTCATCCAAGCTTTTAGAAGGTTCCTTTGCTTGCTAAGCCAAGGAGGGAAAACTGTTTTAATAGTTAAGCAAAAATGAAGAAGCAAGAAAGATCATGGGAACACAGGATTTAAAAGGAGAGGAGGACATAGTTTCTAGAGTGAATACATCTGGAAGAAATTAACTAGGAACATTTTTCAAAGTCCAAATTCCAACATTTTTATATTTCTAGAGGCAGTTAAATGGCATTGTGGATAGAATCATGGGCATGGAATCAGGGAAAAGTCCCTGAATTCAAATCTGACACTTGCTAGCTCTGTGACCTTGGGGAAGTCACTTAACTTCTGTTTGCCATAGTTTGATCAACTGTAAAATGGATATAATAATAGCATCTACCTTAAATGAGAGATTTATAAAGCACTTAGCACAGTGCCTGGCATATAGTAATGACAGGGAGATTAATTAATTCTTATTTCCTTACCTTCCTTTCTCCTCATATTATCCAGGATTAAATAACAATTTTAAAAATTAGTAAGTTTTGAACTTCCTTTAAAAAATTCATGAAGATCAAAATAGAAAGGAACAAATAGTATCATTTTAATAACATCAAAATCCAAAGAAGTAGACTAGGTATCTAGAAGTATAAACTTATCATGTCATTATCAAATACAAACCATGTCTACCTTCTATTCATGTCTTCTTGTGGACATTTCATGACTGATTTGGATTGCCACATATTAATTTAACCAGCTACTACAAGATCTTTGATGAAAATAACTGGAATGAGTAGCTCCACTATTCTAGGGAAGATTACCTGGTCCTACATTCTCAGTAATTGGCCCCTAAACTTAGCACAATGTTGAGTTAACCAGAACATCCCATTACTCAACCACACTTGTTAACTGAAGTGTGCATTTAGTGTGTTTGGGGGGTGAGGATCATCATAGTTGTCTGTTTCCTTAGAGATGGAAGAGGAAAATGCTTCACAAATGTGCTAGGAATTCAAAAGAGCTATTGAGTTGTTCAAGAGCCCAAGAAAAGCATGTGCCAATACAATATTACAGAAAAAAGAGATGCTGTACTCCTTTTTCAAAAGGTGCATTCTATTCCTGCAGAATTTCAAAGCAGAAAGTAAACTATTCCCAGTACAAGAAAGAGATAGGAGACCTTACATCAAGAGTAGCATAAATGTTTTTAAACCTGAAAAAATGTCTTCCATTTTGTCATAGCCTCTGGGAAGGTTGAACGACAAGCAGTAACACTATAACAGAAAAGTGTCTGGTCCTTTGGTGGTGGCAAAAGTTTCACTTGGTCTGATGAGATCCCTAATACTCCAGCCTCAATTGCACCAAAGAAGGGTAGTACACATAGATAGTAATTCATGCCTGTGGAAATAATATTGACTGTTATTAGAACTAATATACATTGTTATTGATACAAGATCAAAGAGTTAACCGTATAGTGAAAGTGATTATACATGACTTAAGTAAACACAACTATGCAGGAGTGAAGCTGTATGCTTCACTTATTGGATTATTACTAATAATAACAGTGCAAATGATAAAATATTCCAAACCAGGAAACTGACGATAGCCAAATTTTAATTTCTGAAACAAAGGGGCTAGGTTATATAAAATCTATAAAATCCCAGTACAATATTTCTAGTTATTTATCTTTACACTTGGATCTGAATTGCCACCAAAGAGCTATGGAAATAATATGTATTGTATTTCCCCCTTCAAAAATTTCTCTTTCTTACAGACATCCTATTGCATTTCTAGTCTTTAAAGGATTCAATCTTTGGATCATTTCTCACGAACTTCACTTGGTCTTCCCTCATTTTGATCCTTTACCAGGTCCAACCAATTTTTTCTTTATATTTATTGGGCTCAACTTTTCTTCTTCATACATATAGTCTCCAGACTATTGGATCATCACCATGATTAGCAGCTGAAAAACTAGAACCTGAGGCAGCAACTGCAAAGAATTAGTATTGTCCTGACTGAACCTTTCAAACACAAGACTGAATGCCCAAATAGACCAAAGTCTCAAAATCCAGGCCTGATACAGAACTAAGTATGTTATGTGTACCTATATATGTTCCAAGTGTGAGATATATTTTGCATACACCTCATCCCCATTTGTCTTAGGGATATAAATAAAACATATAGTTAATGTGATATGTGAGTTCAGTCTGGTCTCTGGGGAACTAGACCTCTGAATCAAATTTCTACTTTTGACTACCTGGTGTTTGAAGAACAATGTCATCCTACATCATCATCATCAAAGTTCTCCATGGCAAAGAGACCTAAAACTCTTCTTTCTCAGTTTTATGGCTGGCAAACTGGTGTCTCCTGCTCCCCTAAACCCAGTGATTCAAAGTTTCTGCCTTCCTCTGTTACTTCAGCACTAGTTCCCCTGTTCCTTTTATTTTTTTTTGCTGTCCCTCTCTTCTGTACCCTTTGGAATCCTTGCTTGATCTCTAAGAAATAAACTTTTACTTTTCAGTCTCTTTTCATATTCTTCCTACCTTGTGCTTACAGAAACCTGAGTCTCCTAGAAAGATGCCCTGTCCAGTGTTGGCTGCCCTCTCTTTATCCTCACAGACTAGGCCAAGAGGAAAAGTGGTTATACTCCTTGTTTCCCACCAGGTCTTACAGATAACCCCTCTGACATCATATTTATGCAACTTCTCTTGATTGGGGGTTCAATTCCTTCATCAGTGGTTCTCAACCTTCCTAATGCCGCAACCCTTTAATACTTGTATGTGGGAGTGTCTGCATGTGGGCAGATTCTCCTGGAGATCGATAGAGGAGGTTCCTAAGGTCATTGGAAATGTTTTTTCTTATGGTCTTAGGTGACCCCTGTGACTCCTGTGAAAGGGTCAGTCGACTCCCAATGAGATCATGACCCACAGGTTGAGAACCACTGATTTAGCTAATTCAATCCTAGTTGCTGTGAACTATTGGCCTTCAAGGCAGTAGTTTCCTTCCTTTCTTAAGGGATTCAGCACCTGATTCAGAATCTCTAACAAAACCTCCAACTAAAGACTTGAGTACATATACACACACACACATTATCACCTCTGACATCCTTGATTCCCAAATCATCAGCCTTTTCAATTCTCATGACATATAACTTTAAGTACAGCAACTCACAAGAAGCATCCTGTTTTAGATTTCATCACTCATAATTGAACCACTTCCAAGATTATGAATTCTACAATTTCGTTTTAAGTTAAATTTTATTTTAAATTAACATAGATCTATTTTTTCTCTTTCCCATCATCTACCATATTGAGCATAAAATAAAAAATAAAACAAATTCTTTATAACAAAGATGCATAGTCAAGGAAAACAAATTTCTTCACGGATCCCCTGTACTTCCCTATCTTTCTCTGTTTCACTCTTCTTAACTATTCTCTATCCTAATCATGACCCAGTCTCACTCTTCTCACTTCAGTGTCTTTAACCAGTTACTAATCATTTCAGTTATACATTGTTTTCTCACCTTCAATCTCCTGCCTCCTTGTCCTACCACTAGGATTCCCATCTACCAAGCCAAATTATACCAAAGTCTGTCTTTTTCTATATACTTCTAAGCTTTTGAATAGGACAAAGTCATATCACTATGCTTACTGGGCCTATGAGAACTGAACTTTATCCAATATCAACTATGAAGTCACTGTTATCAAGCAAAACAGTATTTCACAGAAAATATTGAAGCCATTCACCATAAGGTGCCTCTTTTCCCCTCTTCCTCATATCACTTGGATACCTTTGGCCACTAGCTCCTCCTTCACCCATCTCACATGAAGGGGTGGCCTTCCTCCTTACTAGGGTTAATCTCTTTACCTGCACAAGTGATCCCATTCCATCCCATATCCTCCAATAGATTAATCCCTCTGTCATCTCCCACTCTATCATTTATTTTCAAACTCTCCTTATCTTCTGTCTCCTTCCCTATTACCTGGAAACATGCCCATGTCACCCCCATTCTCAAAAAGCTCTCACTTGATCCTTCCATCCCTGATAATTCTTGTCCTCCTGCCTACAACCTCATATCTCCCAGTGCCTTTCAGATGTCAGCATAGGTACCATCCTTGACTCCTATTCACCCCTCCCTCCTATATCTAACCTGTTGCTAAGTCTACTTGTTTCATCTTGGTAATCTCTTTCAAATGTGCCTCCTTCTGTCCTCTGACATTGCCCTCACTCAGGTACATCAGTTCATTTGGGCTATTGAATGAGCCTGCTCATTGTTGAGGCAGATGCCTGCCTTAAGTCTCCCCACTACAATCAATCTTCCATTCAGCCACCAAAATTTTTCCTAAAGCAGAAGTCTGACCATGCCATCCCCCACTCAATACATTCCAGTGACTGCTCATGACCCTCAGGATCAAATACAAAATTCTCTGTTTGACAATCAAAGCCCTTTGTAACCTAACTACATCCTCCTACCTTTCCAGTCTTTTTACACCTTACTCTTCAGCATGTACTCTCTGATCCAGTAACATTGACTTCCTAGGTGTTCCACAAACAAGACATTCCATCTCTCAGCTCTGGGCATTTTCTCAGGCTCTCCTCCATAGCTGGAATGCTCTACCTCTTCATCTGCATTCACTGACTTCCCTGCCTTCTTTTAAGTCCTCATTAAAATTTCATCTTCTACAAGAATCCTTTTCCAAACTTTATTAATTCTAGTTGTTTTCTTCCTTTATTTTATTTTATTATCTTATGTATTTTATTTTGCTTTTTGGAGAGAGGAAGGTAGGGCAATTGGGGTTAAGAGACTTGCCCAAGCTCACACAGCTAGTTTTTGTATTAAGTGTCTGATGCCAGATTTGAACTCAGGTCCTCTTTACTCCAAGGCTGGTGCTCTATTCATTGTACCACCTAGCCTCCCTCTTCCTTTATTTTTCTTATTTATCCTATATATGCTTTGTTTGTACATATGTATTTACATACTGTTTCCCCATTAGATTGTAATGTTCCTTGAAAGAAGGAACTTTCTTTTGCCTCTTTTCGTATCCCCAGTCCATACTGTCTGGTATGCAGTAGGTGCTTAATAAATGTTTTTGACTATTTCCCCCTAATGAATTCTCCATTTTAATCCCTAAAGCAATTGTTCCGAACCTTCTCTTCCTTGGTCAAGCCCCTAGTACCAACCATTCCATGTGGTGGGAAAATTAAGGCTTTATTTTTCAAGGTCCCTTATCTCTTCTACAGATAAGGGATAAGAACCAGACCTGTAATTTCAATGAAATAAGAAATTTCCAAATGAAGAAACTCTCTGCAGTGCAGGCCTAAGAGAGTTATCTAGAACACTGAGAGGTTGAGCAACTTACTTAGATTCACATAACAGGTGTGTGTAGGTCTTCCTAGATTCTAGAATTGTTTTCTATTCATTATGCCGTGCTGCCTCATTTCCACTAGAACAGACCTCAGCACTCCCCTTTATCTTTACTTATCCTCTAGTCTTTAACACTTGTATCTAAGGAAAACACGGACTTCCTTTTTTCATTGCAAGGTCAACTCCTCTACTTGTGCCCTGAATCTCATCACCTCCTATGTCCCACAACATTGAATCTTTTGTTTCCTGTCCTATCACTATTCTCAGTCTTGAAGATCACTTGACTAGATCCTTCCCTACTGCCTACAAACAAGCTCATCTCTATTACTCACTTGATGTTTTCCATGCCCTCAAATTATGATTCTATTTCTCTTTCTCTTAACTATTAAATTCCTCCAAATAACATATATCCTATATTCATTGCCTTCATTTCTTCCTTACCATTCTTTAACTCCTTATAATTAAGGTTCTGACTCCTGAAATCTTTTAGAACTACTTTCTTAATGATAACCAAGAATTTCATGATTCCTAAAATCGTATGCCTCAGCACAGTTATAAGACAACTCTAAAAGTCTCAGGATGGAAGGAGTTGTCTACATTCAGAGAAAGATCTAGAAAAAACAGAGTTTAAATGGAGAATGAAGCAAACTACATGCTCTCTTTCTTTTCCATGTTTGGTTTTGTTTCTTCTTTCCCATTGTTCACTCCATTGGTTACAATCCTTCTATACAACCAGAATAATGTCCAATGTGAAAGTATTTGCAGATCCTATACTTAGTTGTATGCCGACATGATGGGGGGAAAGGGGAGGGGAGAAAATTTGAAACTCGAGGGACTGTGGAACTGAATCTTGTAAACTAGAAGCAAATAAACAAATTAATTTAAATTAAAAAAATAAAATCATATGGCTCTTTTTCACTCCTTATGCTCCTTGATATTTGTACAGATTTTTGTCACTCTACTCTTAGAATGTACTTGTTTCTTTCTGCTTTTCAGAATCCTTATCTTTCTTCAAGGTGCCATTTTTCTTAAAGAAAAGTACATCTCTAAGCTGTAGGAGCCATCTCCTCTTTCCTTTTCCACAGATGAAAACATTCTCTCATTCAAAATTCCCTAGTACACTTTTCTCACTTTCTCTTTCCCCCTCATTACTCTCAACCTTGTATAATATTTATTACCTGTGACACCCTATGTCCGCATCCCTAAACCATAGATTATAAGATTCCTGAGGTCAGAGACTGTTAGTTTGTTTCCTTTTAAAATCCTAAATATTGTTTCTCTTTCAACAGATAAAGCAGTGCCTTGTACATAGTAGGTGCTTAATATGAGATTTTATATATATATATATATATATATATATACACACATATAAAATTCCTTGCTAACCTTAAAGAACTATATATGTATATCCTATTGTTCTTTATAAATAATTGTTGAATAGCTTTAAATTGAAAAGCCAGAGTACACTTCTTCAAGTTGCACACACCTCTTCTCTCACTTCATTTACAATCCAGCCAAGCTTGGAAATATGCCATACCATCCTAAGAAGTTTTTTAGCCCTATTGGTCAAGAAAAAGGGAAAATTCCCAAGTTAATTAATTTCACTTGTACTCATTGTCATTGTCATAGCCGAGAATGTGGTGTGATGTCCACAAGATGGTGCTACAATACAGTCTTATGTGCCCAGAAAATTTTTTTTTTAAATGATAACTTGGCCACTAAGACACTGGAGAGAATGGATACTTTTTAAAAAGGCTCTAGTTCACTCTTTGAATATTCAAATGTACTTACAGGCCCACCAACTCTCCACAGAAATGCATGTATGGTTTCCGGTTTCCTGGCCACAGTTTGTCCCACTGGTAGGATCAGCTAATCTGTCTGGAAGAGAATCAATTATACCTAGGTCATAAGTTTGGGTGACATGGAAGATAGATGGTGACATTAAATGATACCTAGGTTATAAGCTTGGATGACTCAGAATATAGCTGGTGACATTTTTTTGAGCACTACCTCCAATAGTACCCTTTGGGTTACTTTTAGGGATGTTAGGAAAGGGAAGAATTTTGGGGGGGAAATAACGATTTGTTGTTTGGACAGGTTGTGTTTAAGATGTCAAAGTGACAAGCAATTTAAGATGTCTAATAGACAGTTGGAGATGTGAGCCTGGACAAATAACTCTGACAGTCATTTGTACAGAGATGATAATTGAAATTGGGTAAATCAATGAGACCACCAAGTGAAATACTTTAGAGGGAAGAGAGAAGAAGGGCCCAGGACAGAGCCTTGGAGTGTCCACACATTTAGTGGGTATGACATGGATGAAAATCCAGCAAAAGAAAGGGAAAAGAAATGGCCAGAAAGAAGGAACTGCAAAGAGTTATGAAGAGAATTAGATGTAAAGAAGCAGAGGCACTTAATGGATATGGCCCATTCAAAGAGTTTAGCCACAAAAAAGAGAAGTAAGGGACATTAGCTAGTAGGGATGGCTGCATCCAGTGAAAGGGTTTTTTTTGATAATAGAGGAAAAAAGGCCATGTTTGTAGTGAGTAAGAAAGAAGCCTGTGGAGAAGGTACAGTTAAGGATTATGAGGGTATGGAATTGGTAAGAAATGGCAGGGACTGGAACTACGTTAATTTGTCATATTGGTGGAGAGAAATGGAAAAGACAAGTATGAAGAATTTAGAGAAGGCTTGTTAAACTTATATGAATGGATATAGAGTTAAGTAAATAACTAGAAAATACCAATAAAGATAATATCCATAATGTTTTAAACAGAAAGAAAAAAATGCCCAAATGTGTTGCTATAATGCTCAAGTATTGCCCCCAGAAAAGATATGATAAAATACAACTCATTTCATTGGAGAAGTAAGAGACTATAACTGTTGAAGTTTGTCTTCTAATACAGATGCCCCAGAAGGCACTAGGTCTTCCAGAGAATCTACCTTTGGCATCATGATTCAGGATAAGCAGCTAAGGAAGAAGGGTACACTACAGAACCTCAGTTACTTACCTCTCCCATCTCAAGGAAAGTTTAGACATTTTGGGAAATGAAAGCATTCAAGGAAAGATAAATCCTAAAGAGGCATTCCCAGGAAGTCAATGCTCTGTCCTCTTCTCTGCCCTGTTTCTTCTCCCCCCTCCCCATCTTCTCCCAAGGAATTAATCTGTCACATAAAAAAATAACAATAACGAGAGAACTGAAGTGACTTTGTCCAAGTTCACAAAAGTAGTAAATGGCAGAGACACGCTTTGAAATCCAGTTACCTGTCTACATTTCAAATATTAAAAGATCTTTGGAAGCACCAGAATTCCTATTCATAAAGTTTAGGGTTCTTTGCATTGAACTCCCTATTCATCCTTTAAGGACACTAGGTGGTGCAGTGGATAGAGTGCTGATCTCCGAGTCAGGAAGGCTCATCTTCCTGGATTCAAATCTGACCTCAGATGCTCATTAGCTGTGTGATGCTAGTTAAGTCACTTAACCCTGTTTGCCTCAGTTCCTCATCTGTAAAAGTGAGCTGGAGAAAGAAATGGCAATCTCTCTAATATCTTTGCCAAGAAAACCACGAAAGGGGTCGGGGAGAGTTGGACTAA
The DNA here is from genome assembly GCA_028646575.1 of Pseudocheirus occidentalis. Taxonomy (NCBI): domain Eukaryota; kingdom Metazoa; phylum Chordata; class Mammalia; order Diprotodontia; family Pseudocheiridae; genus Pseudocheirus; species Pseudocheirus occidentalis. Next base: position 287,002,647 of record CM053593.1, on the reverse strand, counting down.
CTGAAATGATTGTACAACAAACTGATCCTTCAAATTTTCCTTCCTTGGAGCAAATCTCCCACCCTAGCACAATAACCTTCCCTGGGACAAAATAGAGATTATAATGACAGACAAGAATTTGTAAAATAGTAAACCTTAAAGTGCTCTTCCAGCCTAAGCTAGTATTTTTGTCTTTTTAAAATACTGCTATAGCACATACACAATAATAGCAATGATTGGTTAATAGATTTCTTTTTCTTGTAGTTGGTGTTCTCAGTAATTGTTGTTGTTTTTGTCATTGCTGTTGTATGTCCTTCATTCTTGAAAAGGACCATGACATCAGGAAGGTGATGCCATGACTCACAAGTGAATTGGACTTAAATGAGGGAGAGCTGTACAAAGTCACCAGCCTTACTTTCTCCTCCAGAGCCACCTGGGTCCAGTGGTAAGATATAAATCAGGATGACTGGAGATGGCCCCCTGTGCTCAATAATGCTAACTGAAATAATGAAAAGATGGGAATTGTTCATTGTTAAAGACTGAAAATCAATAGAGAATTGCCAGTGTTTCAGTAATTAAACTTGTGCACCATTTGGTTCATTAATCTATCAATAGCTTATTTCTGGCTACAATCTAAAACGTATATGGGTAAATATTGTAAAATACCTCGTTAAGTCAATGAACACACATAAAATATTCCCAAGTAGTTGAAAGAATTACCTAGAAAGGAGTATCTTTTTATTTTGACAAAATAAATGTAAGTCAAAAGTAATTCTGATTTGGCTAATGTATGGTAGATGCAGAAGATAGTAGGGATGGCTTTGCATTTAGATTAGAGTTATTTTATTTTAAGTTATTTTAATTTAATACGATCATAATGACTCTTCTCTTTGATGTCTGTGTTTGATAGGATATTGATTTATGAATAATACAGGTCAAATTATAGACTAATTTGGTTATTCTCACCCGTTGAGAAGTGGATAGCCACATTTCCTGCAAATTTAGGAAAATGAGTTCTAGAAAAGAATTATACCTGGGTATTCTTTAGCATTGTTTGCGCTAAATTCTTTTATGATGCCACATCACTGCATGCTAATACGGTAGATATGTGTTGTAAGTTGTGGGGAGAACGAAAAAAGAAGTTGGAGAGAGATCTCTGCTCATGTCAATTTGCAGGTTATTAGGGCTGATAAAGACCTTTGAGATCATCCAGGTCAATTGTTTCATTTTGTAGAGGAGGAAATTGAGTTTCAGAGAGCTTTTATGACTTAAGATAATCCAGGAAGGAGATAGGAGTGATGGATTAAAGAAAAAATGGATCTTCTGAAACCAAATCCATTCCATAACACTCTAATACTGAGTCACTCTCCTTTGCCGAATATTTGAGAGCCTTCATGAGAGCCAGACCAACAACAACAACAACAACAACAACAACAACAACAACAAGAATCTCCAGAATTTCCTCCTTAACATCTATAAATTCAACTCCTATTGCCATCCTTACATAAATCTGATGCCCTGACAAACTGACATGCTGTTTCCTGAAAATGCCATCTCCATTTCTGTTCCTTACTCCTGCCTGGGATCCTTTACACTATTTCTTTTCACTTATCCAAGGCCCTCTTCCTTCAAGGCCTAACTCCTTGGCAATTTCTGTGGCATCTTCTTTGAATCCCCTAGTGTTGCACTGTTGTTCCATTTTCTGAAATCCGTAAGTACTTGTTTTGGCACAGCAGATAGCGCCTTCAATTTTTGTATTTTTATTTTGTTGTTGTTCAGTAGTTTCAGTTATGTCTGACTCTTCATGACCTCATATAGAATTTTCCTGGCAAAGATCCTGGAGGGGTTTGCCATTTCCTTCTCTAACTCATTTTACAGATGAGGAAACTGAGGCAAACAAGGTTGAGAGACTTGCCAAAGATCACACGGCTAGTAAGTGTCTGAGGCTAGATTTGAACTCATGAATATGAGTCTTCCCAATTTCACGCCTGGTGCTTCATCCACTGAGCCACCTAATTGCCCTTCATTTTGGTATATTCACTTAATTTTGCATTGTATGACCATTTCTTGTCTCACCAGTTGGACTGAAATACTCTGGCAGGTAATGTGCTATAGACAGGAGTGCAAGGGATGTGGAATCATAGGACCTGGTTTTAAGTACTTACTCTTTTGACATTGAAGTACTGTGGGTAAAGCACTTTGTAAACCATATAAACCGTAAATGAAAGTTAGCATTTCACTTTCTACACAATAAATCTATAGCTGGAATGTCAAGAAGTTATCTTGTATAACCTCTCACTTTATAGATAAAGATATAAATGACCTGTGGCTTTACATTTAGATTAGAGGGTATCACGGAGGTCATCTCTCCAAGCCCTTCATTTGATAGATGATGAACCTGAGATCCAGAAAGATCACACGGCAAAAGTCACATAGATAATGCGTGACTGAGTCAGTGTTTCAACCAGCTGTACTGTTCCCAAATCCAGAACTTTTTGTATACTCAACAACTGCCAGTGTCTCACATATGGTAAGCATTCAGTTTTTAAAAGTCATCCGTGTTGATGACGATGAATCAGTTTCATATCACATTAAGTTTTGATCCCCTTGCAGTTTCTTGGCTGCATTAGAAGTGTCCTTCTACTAAACAAGCTTATTCTTACCTGTTTGATATTGCCATCCATGCTGCAGAGGTAGTCCCCATAAAATGTTTTCTTCGTTGTTTGGTGCAAATCTTTTAAAATATTCAGCTGTAAATGTAATTAAGATTTTGTACATCCCCATTCTTTCAGGATATAGCCATGGATTAATGGTGTATACACCATCCTCTACTCTGTAATCACTGAACTGGCCAGGACATTCCTTCCAAAGTGGAGGATAGAGATCTGTGGGATCTGAAGTTTCTACTGAAAAAGCAGAAACATAGCCAGCTAAGGCACAAAGCAGAGAACACAGCAAAAGCACCATCTCTGGAGCTGTGATTTTTAGAGTGTGCTACAAGGTTTATATAAGAATGGATGAGGAAGTGTTGGTACACTTTTCCAATCAGCCACTCAGAGTCTGTCCATTTACATGCTGATGATACTAGGGTGGAGAGAAAGAGTACAAAATTATGCTCCAGAGACTGTCTTAAAAAGCCAGGCTATTTAATATGTAGTAGTTATAACCAAATCATTCAGAACACACTTGTATATGTAACTTGACCTTTCACTGGCCTGGGAAAGAGAACATGTGGGAATCATGCAGTATTTTCTTATCACAGAAAATTGCATGTTTGCAGCAGGTTTTTTGATCAAATTAATGCTTTAAAATTTTCCTTAAACTATTTTTAAAAATTTTAAACCCACTTATTTTCTCTTCAAAAGAATTAGAAAAACTAATTTATTTACTATATACCTATATTCAGCGCACAGAGGGTTGTAGCCTACCACCAAAGGATGAAGTCACAAAACTTGGCAGCTGTGACCATGAACAGAATCAATATTTCACGTGATTTTTTCCCAGAAGTAACTGGACTATTCTGGGCTTTGAAAATAGATTATTATTATTATTTTACTTTTTGGAGGGCAACTGGGGTGAAGTGACATGCCCAAAGTCACACAGCTAGTAAATGTGTCAAGTGTCTGAGGCTGGATTTGAAACCAGGTCCTCCTGACTCTTGGGCTGGTGCTCTATTAACTCGCCACCTAGCCACCCCTAACAATCTATTTTCAAGGGGTGGCCAGGTGGTGCAGTGTATAGAGCCCCAGCCCTGAAGTAGGGAAGATCTGAGTTCAAATCCAGCCTCCTACACTTGACACATTTACTAGCCAGGTGATTTTGGGCAAGTTGCTTAACCCCAATTGCCCTCCAAAAAGAAAAAAAGAGAGAAAATAGATTATTAGTTAAAGGATCTCATTTATTCTTTGAGTAAACCTTATACCAGCAATACTTGTATTCAAGGTATTGTGGTAGGTGTTAGAGATACCAGTAATGAAAAGCTATGCACTTATATTATTTTCCCTTTCACTCTCTTTCATAAATTGTACATTACAACTAATGTAGGCCACTAGAGGGCAGCCTTGAGGACTCTTCAAGGAGGTTACAAAGTTACTGTGGTGAATTATTGTTCATAGAAGGATACAATTTGTTGATATGCAGGTAAATAAATATAATAAGAGAGAATGGAATAGATAAAAAGAGGAGTCTGGGCAAAGTGGTGTAGGAGAATTTAAAGAAGGAAAAATCATACTTGGCTAGAAGATCCGGGAAGATTTAACACAGGTGACCCCAGAACTGGGGTCTTGATGGAAGGTGTGGATTTCAACAGGAAGAGAGGAAGAGGTGGTGCCTTGCACACATGGAATAGAGTCTGCTCAAAAACATGGAAGCAAGAAAGCCTAGAATGAGATTAAAGAACAGTTGAGTTTGACTGGAATGGTTATGACACAAAAATGAGAGAATGAAAAAAAAAAGACTAGAAAAATGGGTTGAAATCAATTTGTGGAAAATCTTAAATTCCAGGCTAAAGAGGAGGGATTTTTATCTTGCAGACAATAGGAAACAACTGGAAGTTTTTGAGTTATCAAGTAATGTACCTCTAACTGTAGGAGTCAGCTAGGTGCATAGTAGATGGAGTGTTGGTCTGGGAATTCAGAAAAATCTAAATTTAAATTCTACCTCAGACATTTGTTTACACTGTAATGCTGAGCACCACTTAAATTCTATTGGCTTCTGGTTTCCCTTATGTCAGTTGGAGCTAATAATACCTGGAAGGATTGTTATGAGCATTAAATAAACGTTAAAGTATTAAACAAATGTTAGCTTGTATTATATAAGGTAGAGTATTTAGGCAAGGGTTGACTTGGAATGAGGAGACAACAGAGACAGAGGGATACATCAGGAAGCTATTATAATAGTTCAAGCAAGATGCTTTGAGGTTCTGAACTGGTTTGAGAGGAAAGGATGGAAAAAGATAATGGAATTTGATTTGGCAATATTAATTGTTTTAGGGAGGGGAGAGAGGCAAAAGTGACTCTAAAGAGTGGGCAAAAGTGACTGGTGCCAATAGTAACAAAGAAATTACAAGGAAAAGGGTATTTAAGAGAATGATGAATTCAATTTTTAACACGGTGAGTTTGAAATGTTCATGGTCTTGCCCAGGTAATTGGAGATATGAGAATGGAGCTTCGGAGAGAAGACTAGTAACTGTAGGACTTAGAGTTATGTCGATTTTCATTTATCAATAATTTGAAGCATCTTTTTTCACAACTGAATATTCTGCAGATCTTTTAGAAAATTATTTGCTCATATCCTTTGATCACTTCTTAATTACAGAATGGCCATTAATCATACATACTTATATACAGTAGGGGAGGAGGGAAAGTTTATCTATCTTGAATACCAAGTCATAATTAGAGAAATTTACAAGGTTTTTTTCCCATTTGACTACATCTTTTCTTGTCCTCTATACATTAATTTTGTCCATGCAAAAGCTTTTCAGTTTCAAATAATCAAAGTTAAATATTTTATCTTTTCCAGTTGCCTTATTTGTTTAAGGCAATTGTCTTAAATTGTTTTATGTCTTATTTATTTAAGAATATATCGCCTACTCATATTTGTAATTAAACATATGGCTTGTTATTGCTGTTCAGTTGTTTTTCAGTCATGTTCAACTCTTTTTGACCCCATCTGGAGGTTCTCTTGGCAAAGATACAGAGATGATTTGCCATTTCCTTCTCCAGGTATTTTATAGATGAGGAAACTGAGACAAACAGGGTTAAATGATTTGACTAGTGTCACATTGCTAGTAAGTGACTAAGGCCAGATTTAAACTCAGGTCTTCCTGACTCTATCCACTATATCACTGAGCTTCCCTGATACATGGTCTACTCTGTTTGTCATTCTTAATAATCTGATCATTAATGTTACATATTCATTTACAATATATTAAGCAATACGGTGTAAAGTGTTAGTCTAAGCCTAATTTTTGCCAGACTGCTTTCTAGTTTCCCTAGCAGTTTCTTATCAAATAAGGATTTGTTTTCCTGGTAATTTATTTCCCCCATAATTTTATCAAGAACTGGATTATTGAGTTCCACTTTCTCTGATTTTTCCTTGTCTAATCTGTTCCATCGATCTCTATTTTTAAACAACTCAAAATGAACGACTACTGCTTTATAATATAGTTCGACGCCTGAAAATACTGTTCCCCCCCATCCTGATTTCTTTTCATCATTTACTCTAGATCTTTTTCATTTTTACAAATAAAATTTCTCATTATTTTATCAATTTCTACAAAGAATCCCCTGCGGTAATTTGATTTGTATAGCATTAAAAGTATAAATTAACTTTAGAAGTATTGACATTTTTATCATAGTGGCATGGTCAAGTCAAGAGGACTGAATATTCCTCCAGCTATTTAAACTGTTCTTTATTTCCTTAAGAAACACTTTATAATTGAATCTATACAAGTGTTTTGCTGCTTTGACAAATCTCTCGATATTTTATTCATTTCGCTTATTCAGAATGGGATTTCCCTTTCTATTTTTGCTTCTTGGACTTTTTTATTATCATAATATAGAAATGTTGTTGAGTTTTAAGGGTTTCTTTTGTAGCATTTAATTTTGCTGAAGCTATTAACGATCTCAAATGGCATCTCCTCTCTCTAGGATTTTCCAAGTATGCCATCAGATCATCAACAAATAGGGATAGTTTTCATTTCTCTTTATCTTTATGCCTTCTATTATAATCTATTAGACTATAAACTCCTGGAGGTTAGGGACTAACCTCTTTTTGTATCCCTATTACTTAGCACAGTGCTTGACACACACATTTAATAAAGATTTAGTTATTATTTTTTCTCTTGTCTTAATATTGTTGCTAGCATTTCCAGAACTATATCAAATAATAGTGAAGAAACATCTTTTCTTCACCCCCATATTCATTAGAAAATGTTCTAGTATATCTCCATTGCATATGATGCTTGATTTTAAAAAATAGATTTTAAAATGTTCTTCGATGCCTATACTTTCTGAGTTTTTTCTTTGCTTGCTTTAGTATAAAAGAGTGCTGCATATTGTCAAAGGCTTTTTCTACATCTATTGAAATGATCATGTGGTTCTGGATGTTTAGGTTTTTAATATTTTCAATTACATTAATTATTTTCCTAAATTGAATTATCATTGCATCCCAGGTATAAAATGATACTTTTTTTTAAAAAGAGTAGCAAAAATTATCTCCCTACAAAAAATAAAACAAAACATTTTTGTGACCACAGACACTCAGGTGGTCAGATTGAGGATCCATTATACAATAGGATTAATGTTTGTCTCCTTGGGTTTAGGTCCATTTTTAAAATTGTGCTAATATGGAGTATTCTTCCCTTACCATCACTCAAACTATAAGCCAGGTTTGTACTTCTGCCTACATGAATCGCATTATCTTTCTGGGGAAAGGGCACTAATTTTTACCAGACTTCCTTCATCTTCCCAGATTAGGGCTGGCCAATAGGTATCCAAACTTTCCCTTTCATCCTAGGAGTTAATTTCTTTGGTTTTGTATCACACTATGTAAAGTGGTCTCCATCTTTTGGCTGACCATGTTAACTCTCCCTAATTCTATCTCCCATTTCTATTCTGCTTGTTCCTTCAAATCCTTGATTCCTTGAATTCATGGATGACCTCCAAAACCAATAGACTCTGCTCCTCTTGTCCTTGCCTGTACTTTCAAGGATTGAGAAATTCTACATAGGCAACAATAGCTTGTTCTCTAGGATTATATGCCTGCATTCTTATAGACCACTGCAAGTGACCAGAATTTATATATTACCCAAATATTTTGTTCCCAAACCGATCACTTCTGTTCCTAGAAACTTGAGCCTTCAATGAATATAGGTACTGATCAGAAATCCTCACAAGTATACCAAAATGCTGTTCCCTGACTCTCCTTTCTATCCATGAGAAAAGCTGTATTTTTCTAAGTATGTCACTGGACTCAATAGCTCCAGAAAGTAGTTAAGAGGTACAAGTTTGTTGCATATACAGAGCACAAGTTCAATTTTCCGTAACAATACAGAATCTCATAGTTAATAAGTACAGTATAATGGAATGACTGCTGAATTAGCAATATGAAGACCTGGGTTTAAATCCCAAGTCTCTCAGTTGTTAGCTACATGATGTTGGGCCACTAACAAAACCTCATGGGCCCTTGGTTTCCTTGTCTATAAAATGAAGGCATTTGCCTAGATGACAATCAATCCTAAAGGATCAACTCCGAAGCTATAATCTACTCTTAAGCTATGATCCATCACTCACAGGTATCATTTTTCCCTTACCCTCCCCAAATGATATCCAAGAACCATTCTTGTTTTTCTTCCTGGATTATACTTAAGGCTTACATACTTAGAAATTATACTTTGATAAATTATATCCTAAGTTTTAGGGTACAGACTAGAACTTTAAGAATAATTACAAAATTGTTGTAAACACATGTTTGTACATCTATTGCCTTGAATAAATGTAAAGAATCATTAGAAAATGGTGGGAAAGTGTTAAGTATTGTCTGAGTTTTCAATTATGTTTAAATTAAAGTCAAGAAAAAATATTTCGAAGTTCAAAGCCTGTGGGAGTTTTTCTTTATTGTAACTTACAAAAAATACAAACAACTAAAATATACATTATATATATATATATATAAATACATGTATATATGCACAAATATGACATATATGTATGTATGTATATACATATATATATCTATATATATATATATATATATATATATTTCCATACTGATTTATCACCATACTGAATCCTCACCAGGGTAATTATACCTGCACTTGAAATAGGAGTATTGATGAAAATGTCCTTTTGAAGATATGTTCTATTTTTCCCATAGTCTGTATTACTCATAACTCCTAGACCAGGACATGATTGTTGAAGAAGTTATTTTGACAATACTGTTACGTATTATGATTGGGAATGAATAGGATTTGTACCCACTCAGTAGTATTGTTCAAGATAAATACAGAATGGCCTCTGCTAGAATGAAAGGAAGGGTCATAGCTTATGATCTGTGACATAGTGTGTTATTGTATAATCAATGACAACAATGTAACTTTGAGAGGAAGAATGTTGTGGAGGCAAGGTGCCCTTCAATACCTAAGTATCATTCTTACAAAAAATCCGCTTAACTTTCAGGAAGGAACTGACTAATTTGTATCTCTATAGAACAAGACCAGAGATGTCTGCCAACACTATGAGATAGCAGAAAAAGATACTGGACAGAAAATTGACTAGGGCTAAAGGTTGGAACTGAGACTTCATTTCAATCCCAAAGTTAGAACCATAGTTTCTGAACTTGTTCTTTGCTCAATATACAGTCTATGGTCCACAACCTGGAATACCACCAACTTTATAGGTCATCTCCTCAGTTAGCCCTGGATTTGTGACACACAACTGGGTTGTATGTAACAGTGCAGCCACTTGAGACACTTCATCTTACAAAAATTTAAGTCCTTCCATAATGGATTCAGGACCCTTACTTAGCCTAGTACACAGCTTCTCCCTGAATTGAAATGCTATGTGTGGCTATTTGGGACTAATAACAGTCCTCCAAGTCTAAAGATCTCTGTCTGTCTTCCTATGCTTTATGGACTGGAAAAATTACTCAGTGATTTTTTTTCTTGGATTTCCCTATCAGAAGTCAGCCTAGTATACTTTCTAATTCTGTTTGAAATATTGTTGGGGTAGATTTCAGCCGTACTTCTTTCTGTTACTCTACAATCTTCATGCAATAATACTTTCTTAAAATCCAATATTATGTTGTTAATTTATTTTGAGAGCCTATCATATTTACACAAGATGGAATTGGGGGGCCTATAGACAAGAACAACTAGAATTACTGATGAATGCATTTAGCCCAGCTCCTATCATTAAAGGGATTATGCCAACCCCTGTGATTTACTTAAGATTGGCACATTCAAAGCTAAGTGGTGTCTGCTTGATTCACTTCTAAAAGATGTATTCTCTCTTGTCTAAAACCCTGTAAACCTTATCTTCACCAGCCATCCAGAATTTCAAAATTCTAGAAAAAGCTATTTCCTTGCTATGTGTCCTGCAATATCCCACAAAAGCAGAAAATATATTGCAACCAGGAATGCAACCAGGACATATCCAAGCTACATAATCCTCAAGGTTTATACACCATCAACAAAAGCTCAATAGATATAATTCATTGAGAGACTGTCTCCATACTTAGAAATCCAGATTGATGGACACGGTTGCTCCACATCCTTAAAAATATCTAACCTTATCTTCGGAATCAAGTATATCCTTCCACAGTAATATTCCAGTCATGATTCCCACCACCTCATTCTTTATGAGAATTTTCATATCAAAGGAATAAGAAGGTTTTCACAGATTATTTTCTATAATATACAGTATTTTTGTAGTCACTCAAAAAATAGAAAAAAAAATGAAAAACAATTATTGTTAATGAACCAAGAAGAACCACGGGGGAGAAAACAGCACAAGGATGGCCATGGAATGGCCTTTATAGCCTCAGTTCAGGCAATCAACAAAGCTGTGCAAATACTCATTTATATAATACTGTCATACCTGGCATCTCACTAATTCACAGGTACTCTGAAAATAAGTATAAGCAGAACAGGTGGCATGATTCACATGGAATGTGTGAAAAAATATTCACACAGGAAGTTTGTAACTTGCTCAAGTAAACAACTAAATAGTGAAAAAGCTAAAGCTAGATTCTCAGTCTATGACTCTGAACTCAGTGTTATTTTTCTTAGAAAGTTTTCTTCCCTACACCTTATGAGTTCTTATGAGGTCAGGGAAATGGGAATGGAAGAGAAAGGTCAGAGTTCCAGTCTAGATATCAGTCAGAGAAAAATGATTTACATTGCCAACACTTGCTTGTGAAGCACTTTAGGAAGAATTTGGGGGTAAATGTGGATTTGGGGAGTTTTAGACCCCTTGTTAAGGGTTTTTTTATACTAAGGCACCCTGTCATTGAGCAAGAAGTCAGATATTTCAAGAGAAATTTCCATGAGATGTTTAGAACATTACAAGAACTGAGGAGTCAGGAGCTGCAGAAGTCAAGCAGGTTTTTCAGTGCACATGCTCGGAAAAAGCTGGGATAGGGGAAGGGACCCAGATAGGTGGGTCATCCTGAGGTGGACAGTAGCACCAGAGACTTGACCATACTTTTAGACAGACTTACAACAAGGTCAGGATTATCCCTTTCCCCCCTTATTCTTACTTTAAGAGGTTTAGATATTACCAGGGTCTATCAGGTATAAGTAATGTCAGGCCAGGCCTGACTTGGACTAGTCTGATGCTTCAAGGATGGCATTAGAATGAAAGGAGACACATATAGATGGTCCAGCAGTTAACAAAAAGAAGTTTACTTGGCTATAGAAGGAAAAGAATATTTAGAAAGAAATCAGTGTTGATCCAGTTGGACACAGTTTCCTGACCTCAGCATTGGATGAACTGTCTCATGTCAGAAAAGTATGTGAAGCCCGAAGGATAAACCCCCACTTCTCATGGACTGGATTTTGTACTTAGGTCATCAAAAGGCTATATCAAATGTTTGAACCTTAATCCAATGGACCACTCACGTCTGAGGAATGATCTCAGTAGGATTTAAGGAAAAACTTGTCTAGCCTAAATGAGGTACATGCTATTCATACCACAAGTAGGCCCTGCAAGCAGTGTTTTCTACCTGTTGCAGATAAGAAAACTGAGGTTTTCCCTAAGTCCACAACAAAAAACATCTATGAAAGTGTGCAGGTACTGTTTTGCCCTGGACATACATACAAATGCAAATAGAAGAACAAGACCCCCTTCCTTCAAGCAGATTATTTGTTAATGGTAGAAGTCAACACATAATACAATATCAAGATAGGGAAGGATGTGAAGGCACTCAGAAAGAGAGCATAGTAGAGAAAGACATGGTTAGTCTAGGATTCTTCCTTAAAATGGAGGTTCTGGGAGAAACCAGGCAGTCAGAGGGAGAGGTACAAAAGGGCACTTCCAATATGATAAATAGTCCAGGGGTAGAATGATCTTCCAGGGTAGAGAAGTTTCTAAGACATCGCTGAGAAAGTCTTGTGGAGAAGAGTCAGCAATAAATTCTGAAGAAGAATGAAATAAACTGAGGCTCCAAGAGATTAAAAGATTTTCCCAAGGCCCCACAGCTCACACAGTTAGAATCAGAAGGTAATTCCTGCCAGGATTTCTGACTCAAAATCTAGCTTTTGTTTGACTACACCACCTTTGAGTGCAGCTAGGCAGCATAGTAGATAGAGAGAATGCTGGACCTGAAGTCAGGAAGACTCATCTTCCCAAGCTCAAATCTGGCCTCAGATGCATACTAGGCCAGTCATTTAACTCTGTTTGCCTCAGTTTCTTCATCAGTAAAATGAAGTGAAGAAGAAAATGACAAACCCCTCCAGTATCTTTGCCAAGAAAACTTCAAACTGGATCATGAAGAGTCAGACACAACTGACAATGACCGAACAAGAGTTGAACACCACCCATCGTTCCAAGGATAACAATCTAAGACTGGCATAAGTTTGGGTTTGAGGAAGACATTATATACTGAGAAAGTCAAAATAATTCTACTTTATAATTGATCATATGCTCTATTGATTTCATATTGTAGTTGATAAATGTAAGTATATATGATACAACATATATATATATATGATTAACAATCTTTCTATGTATATTAGCTAAGCTTTCCCTCTCTAAGCCAGTTAAAATTCAACCCATCCAGAAGTCACTGTAATTAAAGGGGAAAAAACTTATCTACCATAACCTTTAGCTCCTGGCAAAATTCCAGGAATTTTTTTAAATCTTTAAAGACCTACATATTGATCCAATACATTTCTATAAGATATATTGTCTGTCCTTGTCCATTCTTAATTGATTAAGAAGAGTGTCATCTCCCTAACAAATCTTTCAACCAGGGTGTTGGTTAACTCAGGTTCACTAATAAGGTCTTCAATATGCAGACAGATCCCACAAATCAGTCAAACATTCCTTAATGATAGAGAGGGATGGTTACTAGCTCCATGTAGGTGTCAGTCAGCTCTGCTTGATACAACCAACCATATTGTCTTCACCCTGTAATGCTGTCTACACTGTAACCAATAACATTGACTTCCCCATCTATTCAACTCTGTTCTTTGTTCCATGCTTCCTTAAAATCTATTTTAAAAACATTGTTAACCCTATAACAGGGTCTTAGCTCTTCTGGGAAAGCTAAGAACCTATTTACTGATAAATTCGCACCTTACCAATAAATTGAATGTGCTTAGAACTTAGTGCCTCAGTTTACCTCAAAATTTAAATGCAACAGTACATATGTAACATGAGCCCATTTCTAATAAAAATAACAATGAATACTTCATGCCATAATTTAAAATGAAGCATTCCTTTTCATAACAATCATCAATAAATAACACTATGGATACTTTAGGATCAGAAAAGCCAAAACCCCTCATTCAAATAGAAATTCAAAAAGAACTTTAAAAGAAAAAAAAATATTTTACTAACAGATTTCTATCTTACACAGATTATCTTCCACTTAGCCATCAAACTGATCTTCCTAAAGCACAGGTCTGACCATAGCTTCTCTCCTTTCAATAAAAACATCAACTTTTATTATGACATTCAGGGTCACATATAAAATCTTCTGTTGGACTTTTAAAGCCTTCCTAACCTGGCCCAACCCATCCTTTCTAGTCTCCTTATGCCTTACTCCCCTCTATGGACTCTCTGATTCAGTGATAAGGAACTCTGCTGTTACTCCCACCTCACAATTTTGGCAATACCCTATGCCTGGATCACTCCTCGTCTTTATTCCCTAACTTTCCTGGCTTCCTTCCAGTCTCAGTCAAAGTCCTACCTTCTGCCAGTAACCTTTCTCAATCCTCTTTGATCTTAATTCCTTTCATCTGAGATTAACTCTAATTCAACCTGTATATGTTTTGTTTGTACATATTTGCTTTCATATAGTTTCTCCCATTAGGCTTCAGTTAGTTCCCTGAGAGCAAGGGCTATTTTTTTTCTCTTTTTTTCCCCCTTTCTTTGTCTCCCAAGTGCTTAGTTCAGTGTGTGGCATGTAATGGGCATTCTATAAATGCCTGTTGACTTCACTTGGTATGGTAGAGAAGATATTGTAGCTATTCCATGGAGAGTTCAAATGACAGTCAAAACTCATTTTTCTCTTCTTTTTATTTTTTCTTTAAATACTATTTATGTAGTATGATTCTCTAGGTGAAGGGAAGGGAAGCTACTGGGAGAAATTCTTTGGATATAAAAAAATCAAGAAAATTTAATTTAAAAATTTTTCTCCTTCCAACTCTGTCCTGCATAGTTTTTGTTTCTTTTATAACTCCTTCCTCTAGTATTTACAGTCTAATGGGAAGAACACAATATATAAAAGAGAAACTGAAAAGCTCAGGGAGAGGAGTTTACTCAGTCCTGGAAGTGCCGGCACATGATAAAGTCTTGCATCTACTGTGGGAAATGATTTGAGGAGTGTTGTTAGTTTCCAAGTTGATTTCATCCTGAAGAATGATGACCTTCTCTTCAGGAGTCCTTAATTGTTCCCTTAGTTTTTAAAGCAGCGGTTCTCAACCTGTGGGTTATGTTCAATTTGTAACAATGAAAATACATCCTGAACATCAGACATTTACATTATGATTCATAACGGCAGCAAAATTACAGTCATGAAGTAGCAATGAAGATCATTTTATGGTTGGGGGTCACCACAACATGAGGAATTGTATTAAAGGGTCACGGCATTAGGAAGGTTGAGAACCACTGTTTTAATGTTTTCTCCAAGGTTACCTTGTAACTGCTCTATATGTATCTTGAATGGACTTACTTATGTATATCTTGTTTCCATAGAATGTAAGATATTTTAGTGCAGGCACTCTTTTGAGGTTTTCTTTGTTGACCTGTTACTTAGCACAATACCTGTCGCATGATAATTACTGAATAAATGCTTTTTAATTGTTTTGTTCTGCAGTGTCCAATCTGAAGATCATTCTCTTTGTTGAGGAAAGGATGGGTCAAAATATGAATTGAATAGTTCTTGATTTTCCTCTCCAACCAATAACTATATTTCTTCCTTCTTTCTCATGTTCCAAATATGCCTTCGAAAAGTTTTTTTTCATCTTCTCCTTAGCATTTCTCTAAAGCCTAAGAAATTTTCACCATTTTTCTTTAAGGCACTGTTCTTAGAGTTTCACATCATGCATCAATAAAAAACATCATACTGGGCAATTTTCAGACCATATCTGTAGAATAGTGCTCAGTTTCAGCTGCTCCATTTTAAGAAGGACAATGATAAACTCAAGAACATCCTAAGAATGATGACCTGGATCATAAGGAATCATATAATTAATTATTTCCTGTGTGGAGCATTGAAGGAGCTAGCAATGTTGTGTGTGTGTGTGTGTGTGTGTGTGTGTGTGTGTGTGTGTGTGTGTGAGAGAGAGAGAGAGAGAGAGAGAGAGAGAAAGGATGTGACAGCAGTTTTCAAATCTTTGAATGATCATGATATAGAAGAGAAAGAAGAAGAGATATACATTTTATACAACTTTAGGCTGAAGGAGGCAGATTTCGGTCCAACATAAAGAAGTTCTTATAATTAGAGAGCTACCTGTAATGGAGCAACTGAAGAGGATAAAATGAGTTCCCCATCTTTGGATACAACCAGAGATTAGATGATTACTTATCATTGGTATTTTAGACTTTTTATGTAAAGAAGATTCACAGATTTACTAGATGACCTCTAAAGTCTCTGAGGAGTCTGCTCCTGAGTGTTTATTTGTAAAATTTTATTGGGATGTGTGGAGCTCACTCTAAGTGGTTTTTTATGCCAGCTCTCAAATCATACGCTAGACCGTGGAAGTTGCAGAAATAATCGTGGCCCAGGCAACATCATCAATGCAATCGTTTATTGATACCATAAGCAAGGTTTTTACAGAGTAATAGAATAAAGAAGGTAATTATAGGTCACTAAGTTTTCTAATACTGCTTTATTCAGTTTCAAGATGCCAGACAGTGATGTCCTTGATGATTCCAAGATAATATGTAAATAGTATCTAAAATGTATGAATGAGCTAACACCTTCTGGCTAGAATCCCAGAACAGGGCATAGCCCTAGATCTCAGACTATCAGGCAGGCTCTGATTTACAGCTGCATCACAGAGAAAGCCAGGACATATATATATATATATATTTGTGTGTATGTGTGTGTGTGTGTGTGTGTGTGTGATAAATGTTGTCTCCTCCTACAGAATGTCAGCCCCTTGAAATGCCTTGATTGGTTGTTCTTTATCTTTTAGTCCCAAGTGCCTAGAACAAATTTAATAAATGTTTATTGATTGATTAAAACTTCCTACATTATACGTTCCTTGAGAGTATAGACCATGCCATATTTACCTTCACGTTTTTTCTCAGCACTTTAATACTTTTTTTGATTCTTCATTTTGTGTAAATCAGTTGGTTTAAAAATGTTGCCATTTCAAGCACCTGGTAGAGTCCTGAGATTGTGTGTAGCTCTGGGTTCTCATGATCTTACATGGAGGAATATCAGTAGTTTGAGGAATGTGATAAATTCCTTGTATAAATAAGTAGCTGATTGACTTAATTTTGAATGCTTTTAGTCCCCATGAAAAGGAAGTAGTGGGCAAGAATAGGAATGATATGTAGAAAGTCTAAAAACACCCAGAGATTAGTAAACTATTGAGCTTGAAAGTGTTTACAAGTAGGTCT
This sequence comes from Pseudocheirus occidentalis, assembly GCA_028646575.1. Lineage (NCBI taxonomy): Eukaryota > Metazoa > Chordata > Mammalia > Diprotodontia > Pseudocheiridae > Pseudocheirus > Pseudocheirus occidentalis. The sequence continues at coordinate 286,985,872 of CM053593.1, read as the reverse complement.
ATGTCAGGTCATTACACTCTATAAACTTAATTTGCAAACTATTTTTAAAAATTTTATGGATGTGTGAAAGCCTTAAAAAATGTGACCAAATTTAAACTGTGACTGTACAGGACCTACAGAACTGAGCTGAAAGGTAACTGTTAATCTCCTCAGTTTCTTTTCCTACTAATCTATATATTATTTGAAACATTTTCACCAATTACTTGAACCTCTTGTGCCATCCTTACTGCTTATACTATGACAATTTTTGCATACCTTTATTATACTAAGAGAGAATAGATACAACATAACTTTGTGGTTGTGTGATGGAATCATCCTTCTCCAGCAAAGTGCTAGATGTCCCAATTACATTTGGAAAATATGAACAGTTTGTATAACCTTGTTTTCTTTTCATTATTGGTACCATAATTCTGACTATCAAAAGACTAATATTATGCAGTTTAACCGAGCTAAAATTTTAAATAAAAAAAATGAGGACACAGTCTAAAAGAGGGACAAATCCATTATAAAAGGGTACAATCACAGGATTCTAAAGAAATGTGAAATTGAAATTTTATGTCTCTTGTACCCATATGGCTTAAATGTATCACCATTAAAAAAATAAAAACAAAACATTCAGACTTGAGTCACACTGAAAGATTCTTTGTCCTTAAGTTATCTCAAACTTACGTCTCTAAAGATTTTCCTCTCTCTCTCTCTCTCTCTCTCTCTCTCTCTCTCTCTCTCTCTCTCACTCTTTCTCTGTGTATGTGTGTGTGTGTCTCTTTTTATCTCTCTCCCTTACTTCTCCCATTCTCTTGTATTTCTAATAACTTTGACCCAATTGTGCAGTATTTCTCAGTTAATATTGCCTTTACATATCTTTACACTTTGATCTACCTAGAACAATTTCCCCCCCATTATTTAATCCTCCAGGAAAGTCTTGCTAAGTGTTCATGTCTTCTAGTCTGCCTGAAAATTTGTCATCCAGAAATAGGTATTAGGTTTCCATGAAACGCATGGGATTTAGCTCTCTACTTCCTGATTATTTATCTTGCTGAAGTATACTCAGGGATGTCCTAGAACCAGCTCTATCAGGCATGCAACAGGACATTTTAAAATGTTCAGTCTGGGTATTTATACTTCAGAAGTTGGTAATTGCTACAAATAAACAGATTATTTTGTTGATTGTCTAGATTTAAGGAGTTAATAATGCAGATCAAACTTAAATTTATATGTGCATATATTCTTTTTGCCCCAGAGAGTCATGCTGCAAATATTGCTCTATAAACATTGCTTGGATTTGACAGAAATGGAGAAGAAAGCTCAGGGAATGGTCATCACCATCACCATTACTGTAGGCCTGGTGATTGGATGATAGCAGCAACCAGAGTACTAAGCATTTATATTACACTTTAAGGTTTCAAGTGCTTTATCTCCACCTCTCATTTGAGCCTCATGATACTCCTTATTATATCTCAAACTTTCTTTAGGCAATGTATCTTTTAGATATATAATTCTAAGATTCAAGACCATGTATATGCTTTAGAACAATGGTGTCAAACTCAAATAGAAATGGGGTCATTAAACCATACAATAATAACACAAACAATAAACTTCAAATGACATCAATTGCATTTTCAAATTATCACATATAAAATCATTGATCTTATCACATTTGACATTTTAAAAACCACTTGGAATTATCAAGTATGGAAAAGCTTTGGCTAGAAAGAGATTGACTTCAACCTGATGTATGTGGTCAATGTCATTTACGGATGACAGTCTGTTGAAAAGTGTTCAGTCTATTTCTCCAGGATCATGTCTTTATGACTGATCAATGTGGTTCCACAGACACTGAGTAGCTGAGATGCCCCATTGGTCTTTGGCCCATAAATAGCCTTCAAGTCATCATTAAGGGTTTTTTGATTATTGTTACAATCAGTGTAAAACTGAATTTCATCTATTTTCTTACTGAACCAAGAATCCTGCATCTTTCTAAGCTTTACTTTTGATAGAGTTAAATCTGTCTTTTTAGAGACTTATGAACTATCCTGCTGGTACACTGCTCCAATGCTGCCAACAATGAATTGCCTCAGCTTTCCCTCTAAATTATCAATAAACTGTTCCACTCAGAGAAGCACTCTAATCTGACAACATTAAGTCTCTTCTGGTAGTCATCTTGCCTTGGGGCTGAAGCATTTGTTCACTGCAACTGTTCACCTTAGAGAGACTAAGTGTGCAATGGTTTCAGTGCTCTGTACCACACAATGCCTTTGTTAATCTCATATCCTGTCTGGTTCTTCTCCTTTCAATGTTATAAACTATTACATGCTAATGTTTGCTGGCATGGTGGACCTATAAAGTTTTATTGCATTTAGATAAACAGAATAAGACAGTGTCGGTGAAGAGAAGGTCAATGAGACACACAAGTCAATAGTAGGTAACTATTGCTATTTGTATTTCTGACTCCATTCCTCCCAAGCACTCCTTGCTATCTCTAACAGTCTGTGACTACTTTGGCATGAAAGTTATCAAGAATTATAAGCTCATCCTCTTTCAGTACATTGATGATGAGAATCTCCTAGTCTTAATGAGATTTTTCTTTGTCCTCATCAGGGTTCTTCATGGTGGTAGCATACACACCAATCATGGTGGCACAGTACTTTCCTGTAAATGGCAATCACATTGTCATAAGCCTGTCATTCATTCCCTTTGGGAGCCATACAAACTTGCTGACTAGATTAGCTTTGATTGCAAAACCTATGCCAGATTCATTGTGTTCCCCCATCACTGTGGTCACTCTAGAAAAACATTTCCAGCTCCTACTTCCATAAGCTGGCCTTCATTTTCCAGCCTTGTGTATCAGCAAGCACCCTAGCATACCCAAGATAGCTGCTAGCACAGGTTCTTAGATCTGTTTTTCTAAAGGAGAGTAACTCAAAATGGGTTAACAATATTAATTTAATCAATCAAACATGTATCATTTATTTAGTTGAGGGGGAAAAGTCAACACCCTGAACTTCAGAGAATACAAACAGAAGTTACAGGCAGAAGTTACAAGCAGACAAAGTAACAGATCAGCAGATGGGCTTCCAGCCATTTGACCATTACATCCATACATAGTTAGTTACCAAAGAGGGAAGCACCAACATCAGAATTTTCAAAGCCCAGGAAGGGGGTGGAGGGGAGGAGTGGGGGACTCAACAGCTGCCCAGAGCCTCATCTGGCCAAATCACACAACTCTTTCTAAAGTAAGCCCCAAAGTAAAAAACTCATTTTTTTGATCATGGCTTTCAGGTAGCTCAATAATTTTAAAATTATCTCTCCTGGATCTATTTTCCAGGTCAGTGATTTTTCCAATGAGATATTTCATTCACATTGCCTTCTATTTTTTCATTTGTTTGGATCTGTTTAATAGTATCTTGATGTCTCATAAAGTCATTAGCTTCCATTTGCTCCAATGTAATTCTGAAGGAATTATTATCTACAGTGAGCTTTTGAAATTCTTTTTCCATCTGGCAAATTTGGCTTTTTAAGGCATTCTTCTCCTCATTGCCTTTTTGGGCCTCTTTTGACATTTGGATTAGTCTATTTTTTAAGGTGTTATTTTCTTCAGTCAAGTTGTTGACTCCCTTTTCATGCTTTTCTTGCATCATTCTCATTTCTTTTCCCAATTTTTCCTCTAGTTCTCTTACTTAATTTTCAAAATCCTTCTTGAGCTTCTCCATGGCCTATAACCAATTCATATTTTTGGAAGCTTTTGGTGCAGGAGTTCTGACTGTGTTTTCTTTCTCCTGTTCCATGCTTTGATCTTTTTTGTCTCCAAAAAAGGAATCTAAGGTTTGATTGCTGTGTTTACTTTGCTTCCTTTGCTTGCTCATGTTACCACTCAATTGCTTGACTTCTGAGCTCTTTGCCACAGTAGAACTGTGCTTCCAGAAAGGAGAGCTTTGACTCAAATTGCTGAGGTTTTCACAGCTATCAAAGATATTAGTCGGGTACCCTTTCTGCTGCCCCCACAAGCTCTGGCTTACTGGTCACACACCTTAGGACCACCATCCAAGACCATGATCAAGATCCAGGCAGGTTAAAGGAAAGGCAATTAACCTCTGAATAGTTGCTTGGTCCCCCTACAATCTACAGGCTAGGAGCCCTGAAGCAGACACATGGATGTGGCTGCACAGATGCAGGCCATAGCACCTCCACTGCTTCTCACTCTGGTGGCAGAGGCCAAACCCCATTCCTAGCCCCCTCAGTTCCAACAGAGTTCCACTGACCTTTTACTTTGTCTTTGGCATTTATGGGTTGATATTTCTGGAAACCAGCACAGATGCTGGTAATCCACTCTTCTGATGTATCCTCCAGCTGCTGCTGGTCAGGGCCACCCTGGGGCTAAAACCTACAGGCTCACATGGGGCTGGGCTCATCTTGGCTCCTAGCATGCTGTGATGGACCCTTTCTGTCCACCTGCTGGGCTGTTTTCAGAGGGAGATTTGTTTCTCTCTGTCACTTTGTGAGCTCTGTAGCTCTAAAATTTATTTAGAGTCATATTTTATAGGTATTTTAGGTGGTTATGGGGAGAGCTCATGGAGTTTTCCTGCTTCTCTGTCGTCAAATTGGCTCCTCCCCTGAACAAGCAATTTTTCTAATATCATGGGCTCACATAGCAATTCTGTGTCATATTTTGGTAATTCTTAACAATATTTCAAACTTTTTCATTATTATTATTATTATTATTATTATTATTATATCTATTATACTGACTGTGACCAGTGATCTTTGATGTAACTATTGTCATTATTTTGGAGTGTCACAGACAATGCACATATAACACAATGAACTTAAATGATAAATGCTGTTTGCATTCTGACTGCTCTACTGACTAGCTGTTCTCCATCTCTCTCCCTTTTCTCAAGCTACCAAATTCCCTGAGACACAATGATATTGGAATTAAGTCATTTAATAAACCTACAATAACCTCTAAGAGTTCAAGTGAAAGAAGGAGTCAATTGATATGGCAAATTTATTGTTATTTTATTTTAAGAAATTGCCAGAGTCATCCCTAACTTCAGCAACTATAACCCTGATCAGCCATTATCAACATCAAGTTAAGACTCCCTATTAGCTAAAAGATTATGACTTGTTGAAGGCTTAGATAATGGGTAGCATTAAGCAATAAAGTATTTTTAAATTAGGGCATATGCATTTTGGACATAATACTATAGTACACTTAATAGACTACAGCAGTTTTTTAAACATAACTTTTATATGCAGTGGGAAACAAAAAAATTCTTGTAAGTTATTTTAGTGAGATATTTGCCTTATTGCAGTGTCCTGGAACCAAACCCGTAACATCCCCAATGTATGCCTGTATTCTGATTATTCTATCCTGCAAAAATGGATCACACTACTTCATAGAATACTGTTCACAGATTTAGCATCACCCAACTGATAAAAAGTGGTCATGCATCAACAAAGTAGTTTCCTTCTGTCACTTTAAAATTGTTCTGCTCATCTGCAAAAGAAAACAAACAAAATTGGAAGTAAATAGAAGTGGTCTCCTTTGACAGTTTTACTATCAAAATATCAAAAACTGTGTTACTGTGTTTCTTTCCTGCTAGGTCAGTCACAAGTTCAGCTGTCTACAGATGGAAATAATGACTACGCTCATCTTTGGGACCAGGTTTGTGGAAGTATAGAAGATTTCCCAGTCAAGGATAATAAAGTTATCAAGGACCCTTTGGATTAATAAAGACAGAATGAGTATATGTAAAACAATAATGAATCATTCAACAAAAAGTCTGGTTTTTTTTAACCAACTTTGGGCCAAATAATGGCAATAATGAATTCTGAGGACTTCCCTTAATTTTGGGAAGAGTTGACATATCAGGTATGACTATTTTAACTAAAACCTTTTTCTCTTTCTTGTAAACCATGGTAGTCATTAAAATAAAATTCTAGTGAATCATTGACATACTTTCAGACTTTTTCAATGTATTGATCAGTTGTGCTGACTTTCTTCCATCTCTAAAAATACTATTTGTCAAGTGGGATGGCTCTTTGGGACGGGGGCGAAGGGCATGTAGGATACTATGGGGATGAAAAAAACCAGAAAATATCAATAAAAATTTATATAAAAATCTAGTGAATACTCCGAGTAAATTTGTCTGAATGTCCCTGAGGTCATACCATAGAAGCTGGTTTCTGTTGTTCACATCCTAAGCTTTTGAAATGCTACATTAAAAATCTTTTCCCATATTTCTTACCACAGAGACAGATTAGCTGTGCCTTCAAATATTTAAGACTCTGCCAGTGATGTTGATAAACAGATTTTACTCTCAATCAAAAGTATATGAAGTGGTGAGTATTTTGCAGTACTATGTCTTTTGCTCCTTAGTTCACTAGCCTAAGAAATCTTGCTCTAATCTCGTGAAGAATGGGTCAAACTGGACTTTTCCTTCTAAAAAATTCTGTGTCTTAAGGAACCTTTTTAGTTTCAAAGAATTCAAGAGTATTATGAAGAATCAAATGGCCCTGTGTCCCAAGTTTTCTATGTAGATAAACAATATATATGCATGTAAGTTTAGATAAAATGATAAACAGATTATATATATCTTGGAATCATTCCTAAACTAGTCCCTGTAAATGATTCATTCAGTCCTACTGAGTCTATGTCACTCAATGTCTCTGCTTTTCCATGAAGGTCACTTTCTCAGTGGGATTCTATATCTCCAGGTATGAGGGTTACTTTAAGATGAAATGGTTAGGCCCGCAAAATCTAACTCTTTTCAGAGACAGGGATGACCAGAGCTACCTCAGTTGACTATATCATATTTAATGAGGGAATATATGGCAGGGGAGTCAATTAGACATTCATATTCAAGGATAAACCATTTTTCTAAATTAAGGAATGGTTTCCGTAAGCACACATTTTAATGAAGGGATAAACATATATAGTGAATCTCTGAATTTACTTTTGACAACCCAAGTATACACTAGCATATCTTGTTCTCAGACCTCAGCCAACTCTCTCTCTCTCTCTCTCTCTCTCTCTCTCTCTCTCTCTCTCTCTCTCTCTCTCTCTATATATATATATATATATATATATATATATATATATATATATATATATATATGTCCTTAATATTCTAAAATATCTATTTACCTGGGGATAGTGGCAGGGTTTCTAATGTTACTGGCTTAAGTTCCTACATTGGTGCATTCCTTTATCCCCCACTGTTAGCCACAGTAATAAGACCATTTACATCAATCAGTCTTTAAAAGAGATATTTACTTTGAAATTATAGCAAGAATGAATGTAGCCAACATTTTCCTCTGAACATCTGGAGGCACACAGTCCTCTAAAAAATCTTGGTCCCTGGGGTGAGTGAGCTTAAATTTAGAGCAATGTCTACTTGACATTCACTGTCACTAAATTCATCTCCTTGATTTCACTGTAGCTCCCTCTTGACTATCCTCCATCTCTACTTCATCAAACAAAACTTCATTCTTCACTATCCAGGATGGTCATTAAACTTGGCGTGTACTCCAGTGCCTGGACTTTTAGTAGCTTGATATTCTGACCTTTCAAAGGTCACAAGTTCGTAGCTATGTCTAATATTCCTTTTCATATAAAAGTCAAAAACAAAGACTTATTTTCATTGGCTAAACATCAGCATCAAATGGGAAAATACAGAGGCCTTTCTTTATGGAGAGGCTCATTTCATTCAAGAGTTGTGCTTTGATAACTTTTGAATGCCCCTTTTGGCTCTAATCTTAATCAAAAAGTCTTATCTTTACCATGTGGTTAGTGCATTAGAGTCAGTTACCAAATGTATTTAATTGGCTACAAACTGATGAGTAGGACTTTCTGTTACAGGGCATCATGACTTCCTAGAAACAACCTTGCTAACCAATTCTACTTAGTGACCTCATATATATGTATGTATGTATGTATGTATGTGTGTGTATAAATGACTAGAGGCAATTAATATTTATGCCCAACAGCAATGGCTTATTATCCAGAGATTTTTGCCTTTGTGAATAATCACTTCAGAAATCAAGTTAAATTTACCAAAATAACCACATCAAGCTCATGAGGCTTAGAAACATATAGGTATCTTTTAGAATTATAGGAATAAAAGTTAGAAGTCATTTAGTACACCCCTTATCTTAAGGATAACTAACCTGAGGCCCAGAGACCTCAGTGATTAATCCAAGGTCACACAGGTATGGAGCATCAGAGTAAAGGTTTGTAAAATACTCACCACCCTGTCCACTTTTGATTGAGATTGAGGCCTATCAAAGTCACTGTTATAGTCTAAAATATTTGAAGGTATAGCTAATTTGCCTATACAGTAAGAAAACTTTAATGTTTTATTCATAGTAATTTTTATTTTACTTCAACCTTTACTTTGGAGAAGGAAATGGCAAACCACTCCAGTATTTATTTTTTTCAAGAAAGCCCCAAATGGGGTCACAAAGAGTTAGACAGGACTGAAACAACTCAACCACAAAATCACCCTTTACTAAGAAGCGTTTCTTTGCCTTGGCCTCTTTGTTATTCCAATTTTTTTTTGCTTTTTTGGAGGGCAATTGGGGTTAAGTGACTTGCCCAAAGTCACACAGCTAGTAAGTGTGTCAAGTGTCTGATGTCACATTTGAACTCAGGTCCTCCTGACTTCAGGGCTGGTGCTTTACTCACTGTGCCACCTAGCTGCCCCCTCTTCATTATTTCTATTCATTTTTAGTATAGCTTGAATTTTATTTTATGATCTGTGGGATATGCCCTTATTTATTTCTTATTTATTCTCTGTAACCTTTGTGAGGTTAAAGCTGCTGAAGTATCACATTTAAGCTCCCCTTCTAACCAATTCTTATTATTGTTTCTGTATATCCTGTCCCATCTGTGCTTTTATTCTAATATGACTCACCTTTTAAAGTATCAGTTTGTGAGGGAAATAGTGTTGGACAGAAACAAGACCACACAATAAAAGTTAACCTTGTGTCTTAAATTGTGACATCTTATGCTCACTATGATCAGTTTTCTTTCCAAAGGCTCTGTCACTTCATCTCTGGTTCTGTGTATCTTTACAGCATTCTGGGAGCAAGATGCCCCTAAACTTGTGCATATCTTCTCCTATGTCGGAATCCTTCCCTGCAAGGAAAAATATTCTTGGAAACTAGCCTTCCCCTAAGATGACACCATTATGTTTGTATCTCTTACTATAAGTACTACTTCCTCCCTAAGGGGATACCCTTCTGCAGGACTCTATTTTCTCATCTCCTTTCCCCCAATTCAGCACCTTCTAGTTTCCTGGTTCTAGTTCCTCTGCCTGACTACCTCCCTCATTCTCATACAGTCTATTCTCCACTTGCCTGGAGACCCCAGAAGTTACCATCCCTTTATTATTCACCCAGAAATTATCACCTATTACCCTCCTTCTCTCATTTATCAGACCTAATTCATGTCTATATCATACTCCTGATCTGCAGTTTTGACCATAATCATTCAATTCTACTCTTCTACCTATTGTTCTCCTGATTCCTTAAGTTGCTCTTAACTCTTTGCATTAATTGTATCTTCTTCTGGTCTCCCTAACCACCCACTTCCCTTCTAGTTAATATAGTAATCACCATTACTATACGTGTATGTGTATATATATATATATATATATATATAAATATATTAATAATAGTAGGGAGTAAGTTTGCAAAAGAAAAACTAGAAGTCAAGTACCAACCATTCCCCAAATCAAAAGTGATTAACTTGCAAACTATATAGTATATTAACCAAATATCCCATTCTGAAAATATATGCTAATTTAGGGGAAGTCATCCAAGCCTTTTTGTCAAGACCTTTTGGTTCTCTGGTGTGAAATCTCAGATAAGTTCCAAACATCTTCAGTAAGGTCAACAGGACACCAAATGGTGCTAATAATTTTGAGATCATGTGGACATGTCAACTTTACAATTTTAGTGACAACTTTGAGATGATTTGGATGTGCTAATGAACGAACTAACCACAAGGTGGCATGGATAAGAGTCTGTTTTCCACCAAAACCCTATAAAAATGAGACCTCAGGCTCCTGAACCTTTCCTCTCCACTCCCATTCACTCAACACTCTTCTATTTCTATCTAGATCCATGAGGCTGAATGCTCCCAATCCTATGGTTACACTATTCATGTAGTGAGAGTAACTTTCCCCCTCCCAGTTCTCTGTCCCTTTTGCCTGCTTTATTCCACTATCCCATCCCCATGCCATAAAGTGTGTGTGTTTAAGTGGATCTGGGCTATTCAGCCTCCAATCATATTCCTTTATATATATTAAAGAATTTGGCAAATGGGTATTTGGCCTAGTCATCTGCCTGTCACTAGATATTTGTCTGTATGGAATAGTCCTTAAATGTTTCAAAATGATGTTAGAGTAATTGAGTATTGGTACAACTGATTGAGGAACCTAGCTATTATTCTATTAATTACTGAAACTAGATCAGAAATGTCTTCTATGTAAGGAAAATAGTTTCAATGCAAATTTCTTAAAGGGAGGTACATTATAGAATACTTTTGTATTAATGGAAAAGTATCAATTACTTATGAATCCTCCCAAGTCTTGTATGATAACTGGAGTAGAAGTCAGTCTCCCCTATAAGTAAATTCATTTGTATGACTATTGAACTCAAGGATAGGAAACTTCTACCTGCAAATTGTTGATAGAGCCAAAAGTTTCTATCTGCAAAGCATAGATCAGAGGGGAAATTTCTGAGGGAATAACAAGATCAGATAATTCTGTGTGTCAGATATATCAGTTTGTGAGGTTTAGCCATAACCTCTTCGCTTTGCTTAAGCAGAATATTTATATTAGTAAAAGGATAACTTATGAGCTATCTTGTTTTATGGTTAAAAATGTAAAGGAGTGCTGAATAATTTGAATAATGGGTTTGAGAAATTTGGAAGGATAAATAAAGGTTTGATTGGGAATATGGAAGGAAGATAAGAAGTTTTGGGACAAATGTGGATTTATCCAAGCCCTGCTGTCTCTGGATGGTGGTACCTGTTTTAAAGGGTGTTAAGTAAGTTGAGAAAGAGTTTGAGAAAGTGTCCAGGAAGACAGAAAGATTTGTAATTTGATTTTATAATTAATAGGTCAATCAAATTTGAGAAGGAGAGGAAATAAGGATACAAGTGCAACTTTGAATCATTATTCCATGGACTGAGGTTGGGATTATAAAGTTGCTGTAGAGAAGGTATATCTGTGTATATGAGTGAAATGGGGTCCCAGTGTATTTCAAAGTGATGAAAGAGCAATTGGGTATTAATACAACTGACTAACTTAGTTGTTGAGATTAAACCAGAGACATCTTCAGGTGAGAGAAGAGAAATTTTAGTATGAGCTCAGATTAAGCATAATTATAAGAAGGTAGAGAAGTTTGGAAGTAGATGCAGTATATGCTAAGTATATGCTCTAATGAGCAATAATTTATAATCCCAATGGGAGATTTGGCTTTTTTTTATGAACAAGAATTAATATAGGAATGAATGTAGGATATTTGAGGCTCACGTCAAAGATGTTCCTTAACCAATGTGAGATTATAATCACATTTTAAGCTGATTGTTGGTGCTTGTTATTTAGGACTTGATGGGACTGTTAACTGACTGTTTCTTTGAGTTCAACTCCAGACAGGAGTGTTAAGAGAGGCTGCCCAAGTTACCCAAGCCACCAATTGATGGTACCAGATCCTATAAGGTATGAAGACTGGAGGTATGACTGCTCAGTATGAGCTGAGGTAGGAGTCTTCTGACTGGAGTCTACCCACAAGCCCCTGGCAGACTTTAAGCTTGGCTCAATGGAGATTGCAGCATGGTATACATTGTGCCTGGAAGTTCTGAAGTTTGGGAAATATATTTCCCTCATTATAATTTTGTCCCTATTCTTGGTGGCAAGTTTCAATAATTAAAAGTTTTTAAATAAAACAACAACAAATCTACTTGATTCTGGAACATCTTACGTTACTATAAGATAAAACTGCTAGGCTTAGAGTTTAGTATAGGTATCCTGTATGAGTCAGGGCCCTTCAGTTTTTGTAATAATATGACAAGTAGGTCAAGGATTTGTGGGAATATTATTCAATTATTCAGTTAGTGTCACATTTGTCTCAACTTTGTTATAATTAGTCAATGTTGAAAAGAGGATAATTTCTGGACTACTTGGAAACATTTTTAATTGTTTTAATTGTGAACTTAATGTAAGTCCCTTTGTGAAATCCCATCCTCCTGGTGGAGGACTTAATGGATTAATGCAAAATGTAAGAAACTGGTCCTAATGTGTGTTCATGACAATTGACTAAGACTCCAATTTTAACTTTGTAAGAATGATAAGGGTTATGGAGTTGTCATTTACACTGGTTCCAAGGTTCCTCTTGTAGGTAAATGAATGAAAGAAGGCAGAAGGAAGAGAAGCTGGGATGCAGGGCTGAAGATGGATGACCTTACATGACCAGAGGACTTCCTTACACATCCGGACAACAGTGTGAAAAGAGACTTTTGGACTTTGAGAAGACAATTGTTATTCTTTTCTTTTGAATATCTGTGTCTGTACTCATAAAGGGGACTGCCTCCTTGTATGTTGTCACTGCAACAAGGGCTACAAGGGTAATTAGAGTTAAGAAAAGTGGGGAAACTTCAAAAGGTATGAAAAAAGAAAGAGGGGAGTTGTGAGGGATAATTTATAATGAAGTCTCCCCATTCTGAAAATTCAAATCTAGAATGGCTTCAATATTCACTAGGCCTAGGTTTAGGACACCTGACCTTCAAGCAATCTGGGGCTTACAGCAATGGAGACCCTCCCCCAGAGCCAGGTCAGCAGAAGACATATCAAATAAGGTTAAGACTGCTTTCATTAGATACCCACATGTTTCCGGGTCCTTTGTCTCAGAAAGATTCCCTCTCTTAGGCTGTGGGTCATCCCCCCCTACTAATAAGAGTGAAGACCAGTTGGGGGAGGGAAATGAACAATTAGCAATCATGACCATAAATGTTTATCATAAGAACTCATTCATAAAACGTAAGAGTATGAGAAGCAAATCCAACAATAAATTGTTTGCAAGATATAACAAACAAAAATAATTGAACAAAATTAATTCCCTCATTTTCCATGTTCAACGAAAATGTGTCTGTCATTCTGCTTATTTTTTCTCATCACCTCTCCATCAAGAGATGGGCAGCATTCTTCAACCCTGGTCTTCTGGCATGATGGTTTATCATGCTTTGACTGTAGACTTTCATTTTTTAAAATATACTAACAAGCATTTATTAAGCAAAACAAATGACAGCTTCATGGGATTGATTATAAAGACAAGGGTGTGAAAAGGAAACAAAAAAGATAAGAACCACAGGTTAGGGCCTCATCAAGGGATGAAGAAGGCACACAAAGGAGTAGAAGATGATTGATTCAAGTTTGATCACTAGGGTTAATCACACTTCTTCACCCTAACCACCCTCTTCTTCTGAGAAAGGAGGAAGAAAGCAAACAGAGTGGAAAAGTATAATAGAACAAGGAGGGAAATGAACAATTAGCAATCATGACCGTAAATGTTTATCATAAGAACTCATTCATAAAACGTAAGAGTATGAGAAGCAAATCCAACAATAAATTGTTTGCAAGAAACACACTTGAAGATTTGCACAGGTGAACTCAGAAAAGTCATAGTTAGTAATCCTGATCTCAGATAGGACAAAAGTCAAAACAGACATCAACCAATGTGGATAACAAAGCCTCTACTTCCTATACAGGTTCTAAACATACTAAAAGTATATCAGGTATGGGACAGTCTTTAACCCTCCACACTTCAGAAAATTCATAATATGTTAAGGGATCTCATGAACAAATACAAAATTCAGAAAATACAGTCCTCAAATAGCCCATGAAGTCCTCTACAAAGGAAATTGGACTTGGGGTTGCTATCATGTATCACTGTCATATAAATGAGTCTTTATCAGAAAATTCAATAATCTTCCCAAGACTCATAGTATCTCACTGTCATTCAGACTTGCCCAAGGAGGAAAACATACTGGGAGGAGGGAGGATGATGATTTCTTAAAAAAAACAAAAAACTTTTTTGGCCTTATCCTGTCTAAATGATTTGATCAAATGCCTCTGTTCTTTGAATCAAATGCTGCATCAGGAAAAATATGAACTAAATTGTCTTTCTCCAAGAAGCATTAGGGAATCATCTTCTCTCTAGACCTTCTGGTACCTGAACTTTTGAATTCAAGAAATGAACAGGAAAAAAGAATGAAAAAGGAAAAAGTTGGAAAAGGGTAGGGTTCACATAGTAGATGGAAGGACTCAGCTACAGTGGAAATCTGTTACAGCAAAATTCTTAGAACTTTCCTCAGTGCTATGATTATCTTTATTTGAGTCTTCCTAACCCATCTCTAATTTATTTAATCAGAGAAAAACACAGTCTTACAACTTGAAGGAGCCTATGAGATCATTTTGTCCAACTCTTACTTGTTAAGATGAGAAAACTGGCTTCTCAAATACTGTAATCTACAAAGCCCTACTCTGTTAATATAACTAGTGCTGACCTGAATGTCTGTAACTGTCTCTCTGAACCTGAAGTCTGCCAAGATTCATGCAAATTTTGCTTCTATTCATGCTAAGAACACGAGTCAAGGCTACCTACTGCCTACCCCTAGATTCCTACTCCAAACCTCTCTGGCTGTAGCATAATGAATTTCAATTCAGATTAAGTGGGTTTTTTTTCATCTTTTATACTTATAAATCAGTCCCATTCGAGTCAGGACTTGTATGACACCCTAGAACAAATATAATCTAACTAGACATGATCTATAATTATAGTTGTTCTTGTCTGCAAGTTTGTTGTCTTTTAAAAAGACTAACCAAAAAAGTATTGTCTTTTATTACTTCAGCTATGGGTATAATTTATTGATTGGGTCAAATAAATTAAAAATCTTTAGTAGAACTGGCAAGAACCTGAGCTAAGCAGAGGGATGATATACTTGAGGGAGAGATTGTTTTACTTCTTAATGTCAGGGGATTTGCCAGAGCCCTGGAAGAAACCTGGGTATTAGTTTTATTCTTGTGACTAACTAGCTGTGTGATCTCAGGAACATCACTTCATCTCTCTGACTTTTAGTTTCTTCATGCAAGGTTAAGAAATAAACTATAATTCAGTAGGGTTCTTAATCAGTGGTCCATAAACTTGTTTTAATTTTTTTTATAATTGTGTGCCAATATAATTGATTTCCTTTATAAATCATGTGGTTTATTTTGGGTTTTAAAACTCTACTCTGAGAAGGGGTTCATGAGTTTAATCAGACGGCCAAGGAGTCCATGGCAAAAAAAAAATGATGAATAAGAACTCATAGAGTATCTCTAAAATGAAAAGTATTAAAATTCTTTGTATATTTTGTCCCTCAAATACTAAAGTTGATAATCAAAAGTACAGAGCATATGCAACCATTTACACATCAAATTTCATATTGTAGCTATTTATTATGGATATTATAAAACGTTTATTGTAGATATTATAAGAGATCCCTAAGTCAAGAGAGATTCCATAAACAAAATATTTTGTCATACCCAGTTTCCTGTTGTGCTTGACTGTACTGAAGAAATGTTTCTCCTTTTTAGCCTCCTGTGATCACTCGAGTTTAGCCTGGCAAGGTAAATATTTTTCTTTCTCTATTGTGATTGTGTAACTCCTCCTTGGTTCGGAGACTCTGTTCCGAGAGTTATCATCAACCAGATGATGAATAGGGATATGCATCAACAAAATTTTTTCCTTTCAGTCCTATAAAAACACACCAGTCCTGTGCAAAAATTGAAGAAAAGCAAAATGGGCACTCAAAGTGTCTGGTCTTTGATCACTTTACTTTCAGTATTTCTGTGTTTCTTTCCTACCAGGTCAGCCACAGTGGAGACTTATAACTACTCCTACACTTGGGACCAGGTACCTGAAAGTATAGAAACTCTTCCAGTCAAGGATAACAAAATCATCATGGATTCTTGGGACTATAGAGACAGATTAAGCAAGTATAAATTGATACTAAACTATTCAGCGAATCATTTCACTCAGTTTGGAATAAATAATACTGGGAGTGTATTCTGGGCACTCACCATACTTTGTGGAAAACTGTACTAAATAGGTATGAATATTTTAACTATTTTCAAAAAATTCTCACTCTTTCATATAAGCCATAGTAATCATGAAAGCACAATTCCAGGAAATGCTTTTTGCGAGCTATGATCTGAATGCCCCTAGGATTATTCCAGAAGAATGATAATTTTATCCACACGCATTCGCAGTGCAGGGAGTCTGTTTACAAACCAGTACTTTTTTTTAAAGAAAAAACAAATATAACATGGAACTTTTGAAAATTATCACAATAATTATGAGAATAACATCACAGATGTTTGAGAATTGCAAGGAAGCTTAGTGGCTATTCAGTCCAAACTATATATATGAAAGAATGCCCACTAGCCAAGATTTTGTATCTCTATGCTACAATCAGATGGTTCTGCTCCTTATTTTCCAGAGTATTAGTCATTCTTTTAAGCTAGATATCCCTTACTTTCAAACAGCTAGGTATGCATTTGTATGTATGCATGTGTGTGTGTGTGTGTGCGCAGAGGTCTGTTTGTAGTAGAGAGAAAGGACAAGAACCTAGAAATGTCCAAAGGCACTTGCATGAGAAAGGATTAGAGATTTGACATGTAATTTCATTAGTACAAGGAATTTCCAGGTGAGGAAATATTTTCTACCAATGTAGGTCAGCATCTTCTTTGCAGCTTAAAGCCTTAGCATCCTATGACATTGAGCAATTTGCCTGGGATCACACCAACAGTATGTGTCAAAGGCAGAACTTGAATTAAGATCTCAGGTTTGAGGACAGCTCTCTATCCATTATGCCATTTCTCTCTTATGAGTTTCAAACCCCTCTGAGAAATTGGGTTCTTTCTTTCTTCTAATAACAAGGTTTTATGAGAACAATCTGATGCAGGGATGCAAAAGAAAATGATTCAAATTCATAAGATCATAGGATCAGGATAATCAGTATGATATACGGTGCCTGCTTCTGTGTCTGTAATTTAAACCAGAGAAACAATCAGTATTTCTCTAGGCTCTCGAGGAATTCTGTTTCTATCTCTCTTCTAGGATTTAATTTCCTTCCTCTTTCATTATTTTCTCAAAAGTCTTTCAATTTCTTTTCCTACTTCTAAGGTTCATTTACTTTGCAGTTTCCTTCCTGCAGGAAACTCTTGAAAAGATTCTAGATTTTAGATAAGTCCATGTAGACTGCAGAGAATGAGGGGATAAAATCTTGGTTCTAACTCTGTCTTGGGATATCTTCTAACACTAACTTGACAATCCTAACTGAGGAGATCCACCCTCATTCTCAGCACCATACCCCCCATACCAAGAGGAAGAAATACTAGGTGCCTGTGTACTCTGGTGCCTTAGATGGCTCTGTTGATTGAACAAGGGATATTCTATAGAGTGTTACAGAGAGCCAAAGTTTTCTAAAACTCTGCACTTACTAACAACACCCAACTTCCCCTAAATCCCCTAATCTTATCAGTAGAACTTAGTAATTAGAGTGTTCAAGAGTGACCAGGCTTTGAGGAACTTTCCAGTGATCAGTGGTACATTCCTCTGCACAGATGATCAGGAGCTAATAGGGAGCTGTCTGGCAAAACCAAATCAAAGTTGAAAAAATTTGGTTGTCATCTCACTTTCTGTTTAAATCAGTTCTCCTAAGCCAGAGTCTAAAGCATACTAGGTTCATAGAAGTAGTTAATATTCATGAAATTTTTTTGAGTACTACATATTTTATATCTATGAGATAGCTAACAGGTAGACTTTGTAAGAGGTACAAATGAATACTGAGTGTATTCCAGACCTGGGGAACATCCTATTCAAAGGTACAGATGTGAGATATGGAATATAGTACATGTAAAAGAGCAAGTGGGTCAATTTGGTTGGAACATAAGAGTTAATACTGGGGAATCACATGAAATTAATATGTAAAGACAGCTTGGAACCAGACTGGTATGGTTATTAAATGCCAAATACTTTTTGATTGGCTTTTTTTAAATCCAAGGAATCATTGAATTTTCTTGTACAGAAGAGTGATAGTCAGACATACTTTAGGACCAACAATCTGCGTGTTGCACAGAGGATGGATTAGAGAGAGAAAATACTGGAGGCAGCCCTGAATTCTCTCTTAACCTCACTACTTCTTGCTTTGTAATTTTGAGAAAATCACTAGCCACTCTAGGTCTTCCCAGTTTTCTCAAAAATAAGGGTTGGATTAAGCAATATTAAGACCCTTGCTTCTGTAAAAATGTAAGATAGAAAAGGAAACAAAAAAACAAACAAAAAAGATAATCTCATTACCAACTGGACTATAAGTTTCTGTGTTTTATTCTACATTTGTTTTCTTACATAGCAGCCAATTTCTGTTGCCAACATTCTAAGCATTTGAAATCCTAAATATTATTTTCCTTCTCTTTATCCCTTGTAGGAAAATGTAATGATCCTTTGAATTATTTAGCTAATAACAGTCCAGAAAAAAAGAACTTCATCTCGACCAAAAGTGGATGGAGTCTTAAGTATTTTACAATGACATGATCTCTCTTTTGGAATTGTCTTATTCCTGTTAAGAGAGGTTCATAATGGGCTATCTGTCCCTATATAATTTCAAGTCTTATTGTGGCTCTTTAGTTTCAGAGAACTGGAGATTTTATGTGAGAAAAACAAGTGGCCCCTTATTACAAGTTATATATGTTGATAAACAGTGTATATGTACATAAGTTTAGTCTAAATGATTAAGGGAAACTATATTTTCAATAATTCTTGAATACTTCCCTTTAAACAAATCATTCAATCTTGCCAAGTCTCCTTCTGTCACCTCCAGCTGTACAACAGTCACCTGAAGGTTATAGTAGATTAAAGGTTTAGGAATTCTGTAGGAATCAGTCCTGCTGAATCCCCTTCTGTCACCTTCACCTGCTCAGCAGTCATCAAAAGGTCAAAGTCACCTTAGGATTTAATGATTTAGCCCAGCAGCTGGGCCCCAGTCAATTTGATTGACTCTTTTTCAGAGATAGGGGCCAATTAGCAACTTTTCAACTGACAACACCTAGATTTAGCACTTAGCGTATTTCCTGGCAAAAAGTAAATATATATATATATATATTTGTTGATTTGATTGATGAGCAACATGTGAATAAACCCATCCAGTCATACAAAAGGACAAATCAACTGTCAAAAGGAAGGGATGGGTTGCATAACTACAAATGTTCCTATACAAAGTAAACATATAAGAAACTGGAGAGAATTAACTTTGAATCTCAACAATGCTGGGCTGTGAATTTTGCCTATATAGGTAGACAATTGTGGTAGTTCTAGATGTCTACAGAACAAATGATCTGTATCAATAATGACAGTAAAAATGTAGGCATCTTTTAGAATCATAAGAACAAGAGCTGAAATGAGATTTAGAAGGCATTCAATAGAATCCAACTCTCTCATTTAACAAATGAGGAATTTGAGACTCAAAGACATTAAATGATTGGCCCAAGGACAAGGAGATAGCAAGTAGGAAAGCAAAGATTTGTACCAAGGTCCACTGTCTCCAAATCCCATAGTTAGCATATCACCAACCTCTAGTTCTTAATTCTTTTATCACTCACACACACACACACACACACACACACACACAGAGTTTCTGTATCACCTTCATTTCCCCAAACATTCTTCTCACACTCTTTGAGGGACATCCATTACAATAAAGATTCTTTTTAAAGAGATAAAATACTTTATCAAAATTAACACACACAAAAATTAAGCTCATCATTACATGCTATTTTTCATATACATAGTTCCTCACCTCTGCAAAGAAAAGAGGGAAGTATGTTCTCATAGCTCTTTTTGGTACTAATTTTGCAGTATTATAATTATGCAATATTCAGGGTTTTTATTTTTCCAGTTTACACTGTTGTAGTCATTGTGTATATTGTTTTCCCAGTTCTGCATACTTTCTTTTTGTACAATTCAGATAGATTTTCCCATAGGCAGTGTAGTACAGTGGAAAGAGCCCTGGATTTGAACCTTGGTTCAAATCATGTCTGAAATCATGTATTCCTTACATGACTTTGGATAAGTTTCCTAAATCCTCTCGGCCTCAGTTTATACATACGATAAAAGAAAGTTGGACTGGATGACTTCTAAGGTCTCTCTCATCTTTAAAACCTATAATTTATGATCCATGTTTCTCTGCATTTCTTATTTCATCATTTCTTACAACATGGTAATGTTCCATTATAAGGAATAACTAATAGGTAGCATTAATATAGGGTTTTATTTAAAATATTATCTCATTTTTTCCTCAAAACAACTATGGGAGGCAGGTGCTGTTATTATCCTAATTTTATAGTTGAGAAAACTAAGATAAGCAGAGGTTAAATGACATGTCTAGGGTCACACAGCTAGGAAGTGTCTGAAGAAGGATTTGAACTCAGGTTTTATTGGCTCCAAGTCCAGCACTATAATTACTGTATTACCTAGTTGCCTCCTAATATGCACTGTAAAATTTTTTTATCCATTCTCCAATTCATGAGTTTATTCTTAGTGCCTAGCCCTTTGCTTCTAAAAAAATCATTATAAATATGTTAGTGCATACGGGACCTTCTTTTTTTTCTTCTTTACTTCCACAGTGAGATCGCTGAATCAAAGGATATGTAAAATATAGTTACTTTGATCCTATAGTTATGTATTGTTTTTCAAAATGATTGGAGCAATTAATTCACAATGCTACTAACATTCTTCCAGTATGCCTTTTTTTCCTACAACCTCCAACTTTGACTATTCTAATATTTTTGTCATTTTTGACTATTTCATGGGTATGAGGTGAAACTTCACGTTTGTTTTAAAACATATTTCTCTTGTTAACACAGATGGAGCAATTTTTCTTATCAGTTAAGACTTTCCATTATTATTTTGGATTTGGATCTTCCATAGTTGTTTTAATTTTTCTATATATCTTGAGTCTCAGACCCTCATCAGAGATGTTTAATACACAAATTTTCCCTCCTTGAATAACACTCTCCCTTTTTATTCCAGTTACATTGATTTCTATTCCAGGCAACTGACATTGCCTGTCTTATCTTCTGTGACATCATTTATCCTTTTCTGGAGCAGAGCCTTCACTCCCTAGCTATAGCTTTAAAAGACCCCTATTTATTCCATTATATATTTATATATGATGACCTTTAATAATCAAGTCTTGCATCTATTTTAGTTCATTTTGTAATATATTGTAAGATCTTCATATGATATAAATCTCATTTCTATTATCTTGCTTTATAGTTTTATCAGCAGTTCTTAACAAATAAGGAGCTTTCCCAAAATAATTTGTGATCTCGGGGTTATTGAACACTCGATTTTTTAGTTCAATAGTTACTGATTGTGCCATATGCAGCAGGTCCATTAACCAAGTTTTTAATTTTTAGCCAATATTAAATGATTTTGATGATTATTACTTTATATTACTATTTTATTCTATGACAAGTAACCTATTATCTATATTTTCTTTTCTATGATTTTAACAATGCAGCAAATAAGTACCCATTTTCCATTTGCTCACAGAATGTTTTCCTGAGATTTTCACTAGTAAATTAGTGAAAAAGAAATTAGTAAAAAAAAAAGTATTAGTAAAATTAGCAAAATTACCATGTAAATTAATAAAATTAGTAAATTAGTAAAAAAAAAGAAAATTTGATCAATGATTAATAAATGATTTTTTTAAAGTAGAAGTTTTAGAGACTACAGGACCATGTTTTATGTCAGTGTAATTGTTAGGAAACAAATCCATTTTTTTCTCAAGTGTCAGTGCTCATACTCAAAATTAAATAATTACCCCTCAAGAGCTTTTCAAATTGGTTCCCTGCCTATGTCTCTTATCATCTTTGTCTCCATCCCCTTTCTTTCTGTTTATACTTTTCTCTACATCTCCCAGCATAGCTAGGGAGCACCATAAGGCTCCAGGACTTGGAAGTGTCTGATACAACCTCTTGCTTTATATCAGTTTTTCTTGTGGTCATCTTTATAACCAAGAAGTTCTTCCTTGTGGCTATGTAGCACCAATGCAATATTCACAGCACCAACAGTCACTGTAAATTTGCCAATATAGTGCTCAGATGCAAAATATAACAGACTCTCCATATAGTAGACAGAAGCAAAACATATTCAGACACCAGAAAACTGAATCCAAAAACCAGAAAGCTGATTCCATTATAGTAGCAAAGAAGTTAATAAGCCATAATGGCACAGAAAGCCACAGCATCCTTTAGCCTTCTCACAAACCAGCATTTACTCACAAGCCTAACTGTCTCCTTGGGATGTGTCCTCTCTCCCCCACCATCTAACTGCTCTGACTCCCAACTTCTTGTGGGCTATGCTCCATCCTTCAGCAAACTTGTCCCATCACAGATTCCATGTGATTACATATATCTTCAAAGCAGGGACAATCTTCAAATTCCTATTACCATTACAGGCTATCCAACCTCCCTCTTGCTTCATTTTAGTTACTTTTCTTTCATTTTTTACTTTCCTGTTTATATAGAGTTGCCAAATTATTGAGGAACAGACTCTTCCTCACTTCCCTAAATTGAGAACATATCTTCCCAGAATCATTACTAGATCTACTTATGGAGTTCTAGTGATAAATTTTGGTAGGAGATTTGGATTGAAGATCCAAAGTAAAAATTATGTGGCTGAAAAAAATGTAATTAGTGAATTACATGTTATTGTGTATTGGTACCATATTTCTTTACACAAAAATTAATCTTATTACATAGTAAGGAAAAAATAACCAGAAAAATCTTCAATCAGGAGAGAAAGTGAAAGCTGCTGTTTGAATTTTTAAAAGAAAACCAAAAAAACCCAAATCCCCAATTTCCTAAGATTTAACTCTTCAGGCAATTCCATGTACATGGCCACTATAGCACTGTGAAGGTATATGCTTAAAGAAGCAATTTATGGATTATAACTGCAGGACTCAAATTAGGTAAAAACTGTGGAGCACACTCTCAGAGTTCACTCATCTAGGCATGCATATTAGGTTTGGGCATGGAGGGAAGACAGGTTTTAAAAATTAGAAAACTGAAGGTGAGCCGTGACTACTGGGCTTGCTTCAAGACATCTCTCTATCTCTATTTATTCATCCCCATCAATTAAAAGTAGGCTAAAGATACAACTGGTAGTGAAGCAGCAATTGAACTAATTTTCAGTGTAGGATACTTAAGAGCTGATATGAGCAAAGTCTGCTTTGATAGGCCTAATGGCCTTCGCTCACTTCATTTAGCTCTATCAAGAGCTTAGCTGCTGTTTCATTATGTCCTACTACTAAAAAGTAACTTGCAGAAGGAAAAGTATTAGAAGAGAAAGATAAATAAAGATGAAAATATTCAAAGATTCTAAGGAAGTGGGTGAATCCCAAAGAAGTGATCCAGAATGAAATTGACTCTGAAGTTATTAAAGAAATTATATAGCGAACTGGGTAGAAGATTAAGAGATTTCAACCTATGCTACTCTAAAATTATGAGCATTACTGTCTGGTGTGTTATGCATGTTAGACTCTAAATATAGGTTCATGGGCTCATAGGATTGTAAATCTAGAACTGGAGGATTTTGAAAGCTGAACACTTTATTTTATAGATGAGGATATTGTTGTTCAGTTGTTTTTAGTCATGCCCAACTCTTCATGACCCCATTTAGGATTTTCTTGTAATCTAAAAGATACTAGGGCAATTCATCATTACTTTCTTCAGTTCATTTTACAGATGAGGAAACTGAGACAAAGAGGGTTAAATGACTTGTTCAGGGTCACACAGGTAGTAAGTTGTTTAAGGTCAGAGTTGAATTCAGGAAGAGAAGTCTTCCTGACTCTTGGCCTGGCACTCAATCCACTGCGCCATCTAGCTGTCGTAATGAAGACACTGAGGACCATAATAGACCTACCTAAGATAACAGATGTAGTTGGCCTCAAACAGAATTTGAACCATATGAGGGTTTGCACTTAAAATACTTCCTGGAAAATTACATTTCCAGGAAGATTGGGAAGGGAAAGTTTTGTCTAAATCCTGTTAACTTGCTAATTGCAAGTCTTTATTTTTAGAAGCCAGTTTTATTCTACAAGTGAAAAAGATTTTACTGAAGCCTTTCTAGCCATTGTTGAGTTCTTCAAGGCAGCAAATTACCCCTCTGACTTCAAGAATTCATCAGAAATCAGTAGAAGCAGGAGAACTCCATGAACTCCCCCCATAATCACCTCAAATACCTATAAAATATGACTTTAAACAAATTATAGAGCTCCAGAACCCACAAACTGACAGAGAAACAAAGCTCTCACTGAAGGCAGCCCAACAGGCAGACAGGAAGGGTTATTCACAGCATGCTGGGAGCTGAGACCAGCCCAACTGTGGTTTTAGATCCAGAGCAGCCGGGACCAGCCACAGCTGGAGCATTTGGGAAAGTGGATCACTGGCAGTTGTGGTGGTTTCCAGACTTATCAACCCATAAGGGCCAAGGACAAAGTGAAAGGTTGGTGGAATGCAGTTAAATTTGGGGGACAGGAGTAGGTCCAGCCATTTGCTCCTGGAGTGAGAAGTGGTGGCCCTGCAACCACCTACACATAACTGCGTCAGAGCTCCTGGCCTGCAGATTGCAGGGGGGCCAAGCGACCATTCAGATGCTAAGTGCTCTTTCCTTAAGCTGCCTGGATTGGGATCATGGTCTTGGGTGATAGTCCTGAGGTGTGTGACCAGTGAGCCAGAGTTTGGGGGGGCAGCATAGAGGGCACCCAACTAATAGTTCTGGCAGCTGTGAAAACCCAGAGATTTGGGACAAAGTTTTCCTCTCAGGAAGCAGAATTCTACAGTGGCAAAGAGCTCAAAAGTCAAGTAATTGAGTGACAACATGAGCAGGCAAAGGAAAAAAAGAAAGCTCAGCAATCAAACCTTAGATTCTTTTTGGGGGGGACAAAAGGGATCAAAGCATAGAATGGGAGGTAGACAATGAAATCAAAACTGCTGCACCAAAAGCTTCCAAGAAAAATACAAACTGATTACAGGCTATGGAGGAGCTCAAGAAGGATTTTGAAAATCCAGTAAGAGAAGTGGAGGAAAAATTAGGAAGAGAAATGAGAATATTGCAAAAAAAATCATGAAAAGAGAGTCAACAACTTGACTTAGGAAAATAGCACCTTAAAAAATAGACTAACTCTTCTCCAATGAGAAGAATGCCTTAAAAAGCCGAATTTGCCAGATGGAAAAAGGATTTCAAATGCTCACTGAAGAGAATAATTCTTTCAGAATTAGATTGGCACAAATGAAAGTTAATAGCTTTATGAGAAATTCGGATACTATTAAACAGATACAAACAAATGAAAAAGCAGAAGGCAAGTACAATATCTCTTTGAAAAAAACTACAGATCTGGAAAAAAGATCCAGGAAAGACAATTTAAAAATTATTGGGCTATCTGAAAGCCATGGTCAAAAAAAAAAAACCTAGAAAATCATCCTTCGCGAAATTCTCAAGGAAAACTGCCCTATTTTAGAACCAGAGGGCAAAATAGAACTTGAAAGAATTTACTGATCACCTCTTGAAAAAAATCACAAGAAGAAAACTCCTAGGAATGTTATAGCCAGGTTCCAGAGTTCTCAGATCAAGGAGAAAATCTTACAAGCTGCCAAGAAGAAACAATTTAAATACTGTGGAAACACAATCAGGATAATCCAGGATCTAACAATATATACATTAAGGGATAAAAGGGCCTGGAATATGATATTCCAGAGATTAAGGGAGCTAGGATTAAAACCAAGAATCACCTACCCACCTAAGTATAATTGAGTATAATGTTCCAGGGGAAAATATGGTCATTCAATGAGGTGGAGGACTCTCAAGCATTCTTGCTGAAAAAAACAGAACTGAATAGAAAATTTAACATTCAAACACAAGAAGCATGAAAAGGTAAACATGGAAAAGAATTCATAAGGAATTTATCAAAGTTAAACTATTTACATGCCAACATGGCGACTTGAGAGAGGGAGAGGCAGAAAGGAGGGAGGCAGGAAAGACCTGAAGAAAGTGGTGCTTGAGCTGAATCTTGAAGAAAGTCTGGAATTCTTAGCA